>CM052897.1:48781223-48977374 GCA_028534135.1 Potos flavus | reverse complement strand
GGTCTTTCTGTGACCCCGCGGGTCCTGAAACCACGCTTTCCCCGCGAGGGCTCCACCCCCGCTTAGCCTCTGGAGTGATGTCCCTCAGTGGAGCAGATTTCTAAAAGTTCCGATTTTGTGCTCCGCTGCTCTGCGGCTGCCGGGAGCCGGCCCCTCCCCCCGCGGTCTATTCTGCATGTCCTACCTTCTGGAAAGTGGTCGATTTTCTGTTCTTAGAGGTGCTGTTCGTCTTCTCTTCTATTTTCTGCTAATTTTGTAGTTGTTTAGAGTGGTTTGATAACTATCTAGCTGAACTTCTGGGATCAGACACTATCTCTGCCTCTTACTCCTCCGCCATCTTGCCTCCCTCCCTCTAGTTTTATTTTCTTGTAGTTCTTCTCTGTTCTTCACTTTCTCTCTTCTCCCATGACTTATTGGCTTTCTTTAGTGATACACTTTAATTTTCTGCTGTGTTTTTTATATATCTATTACTGGCTTTTTATTTGTGGTTACGATTAAGTTTATATATAACATCTTACGCATATAACAGTCTATAGTAAGTTGATGATCACTTAAGTTTGAACCGATTGTTTATTCCTCTCCCCACCACATTTCAGGTATATGGTATCATACTTTACATCCTTTGACTTAGTGAGTCCTTTGACTGATTTTTATAGATATACTTAATTTTACTGATTTTGTGCTTCTTACTTTCTTACTCCTATTTATGTTCTTTCCTTTCCACCCCAAAACTTTCCTTTAATATTTCTTGTAGAGTTGGTAGTGGTCATGAATTCCTATAACTTTGTCTGAAAAGCTCTTTATCTCTTCTATTCTGAATGATAGCCTTGCTGGATAGAGTATTCTCAGCTGGCAGTTTCTTTTTTCTTTCAACATTGTAATATATCATTCCACTTTCTTCTGGCCTGCCAAGTTTCTGCTGAAAATTCAGTTAACAGCTTTATGGTTTTTCCCTTGCATGTAATTGTTTTCTCTTGCTGCTTTTAACGCTCTCTTTATCACTACTTTCTGCCATTTTAGTTACTATGCGTCTTGGTGTGGACCTCCTTGGGTATATTTTGTTTGGGGTTCTCCATGCATCTTGGATCTGGATTTTTGTTTCATTTCCCAGATTTGGGAAATTTTCAGCTATTATTTCTTCACATAAATTTTTTACCTCATTTTCTCTGTCTTCTCTTTCTAGGATCCCTATAATGTGAATGTTATTATGCTTGATGGTGTTGGTGAGTAGACTAAGTCTGTTTTCATTTTTTATTATCATTTTTCTCCCTCCTGTTCAACTTAATTGCTTTCCAATACATTGTCCTCCAGATCTCTGAAGCATTCTTCTGCTTCCTCTAGTCTATTATTTATTCCATCTAGTGACTTTTTTTCAGTCATTGACTTCTTCATCTGTGATTGATTCTTTTTTGTTTTCTGTCTCTTTGGGGATCTCACTGATGTCATCCACTTTTTTCTGAAATCCAGTGAGTATCTTTATGACCATTACTTTAAAATCTCTATTCAGCATGTTACTTACCTCCATTTCATTTAGATCTCTTGCTGTGATTTTCTCCTGTTCTTTCATTTGGGACATATTCTTCTGTCTCCTCATTCTGTCTAATATTCCGTGTCTATTTCTATGTGTTAGGAAAGTCATCTACATCTCCTGCTCTTGAAAGTAGTGGCCTTATTAAAAAGAAGTTCTTTAGGGCCCTGCAGGACAATGTCCCCTGTTCACTAGAACCTGGTGCTTCAGGAGTATCTATGTGTGTTGTGTGCACCCTCTTGTTGTGGCTGAGCCACTTTTTCCTTAATTTCAGTCATCTGCAATGTGTATCTTTGCTTGTTGGGAGTAGCGTTTGGTCCCTGTGTTGTTAGTGGGCCAGTCCGGGGTCATCTTAGGCTTGAGTTGAGTCACACCACACCTTTGCCAGAGATGGAGTAGCACTGAACTGCAGGACATTCTCCGTGTGTTGTCCCCTGAGAAGCTTTTATTGGTGGATGGGGCCTGCAGTCAGTCCAGATGTCTGCCCCAGCCTAATATGAGGTCACAGTCAAATTGATGTGTTTTGTTATCTTCCCCTCTCCACAGGGCAGGGGTCACTGTGGAGTGATGCTAGTCCCTGTTGGGCTGCTTACACAATTCCAGGCTTGTGGCACTTCATTTAGATGGGCTTAGCCAAGGGAGTATTGGAGAGAGCAGATCTACAGGAGAATACAGGGGTGGGGTATGCAATGTTAGCGAAGTAGGTGGAGAATGTTGGCACTGTGCTGGTTCCTACATATGTCCCTGTGTCTAGGCTGGAAGATGGAGAAGGGAAATGGTGCCTGCCAGTTCCTTTGTTTTTAGAGAAGTCTCCTATAGATCTCTGCCCTTTTAGCACACACTCAGAGATTAGTAAGTAAATTTAGCTGGAAAGAGACTAATGTCATTGAGTCCAATCTCCCACATAATTCAGAAATCTCTATATATTTTTGGACAACAAAAAATTCACAAGGCAGTACACTATTGATGAAAACTATTATGAACTCTTTCCTTTAAAAAGGATTTGGAGTTAGTGTAGGTTCCAGAATTTTTGTAAAGGATTTCATTGCCTGCCTCATAAATTGAATGAAGACTGGAAGCCATGAGTTCCTAGAACATCCGATAAGTTTCATAAAATCGATTGACTATATCAATGAATAGTGAGAATTTTGTTGGAATTATGGGCTTTAAAACCACCAGCACTTCCTTGGAGGCATTTTTGAATAGACTAGTTCAAAACAATTATCACTGGTCAGCATTTCAAATATTTAAAGATAATTATAATATAACTTTTAACCCCACCACAGTCTAATCATCATAGTTATTTCTCCAACATAGTACATAACATGATTTTTTTTTTTACTCTGTTTGTAGTAAAGACTCTCAGTGAGTTTGCTCGTTCATGTGAAGGATGAACTGTTACCTTAAATCTCTGTCTTCAGAGACCAATTTAGCATTTAATTTATATGTCAAAATTTTTTCTTGTTTTGAAATGCTTTTTGACTTGCAAAATGTTTGCAAAAATTGTACAGAGAATTCACGCATACCCATCACTAGCTTCACCTAACATTAACGTCTTACATAACCATAGGAAAAGGATCAAAATGTAAAAAGTAACATTAGCACAATATTATTAATTACACTATAGACTTTATTCAGATTTTACCAGTTTTCCACCAATTCTATTTTTATGTTCTGGGATCCAGGATCCCCCATTATATTTAGTAGTTTTGTCTTTTTACCTTCTTTAATCTGTGACAGTTTTCAGTTTTTTCTTACCTTTTCTGATATTGGCACTTTGGAAAGAATACTGGTCAGTTATTTGGTAAAATGTCCCTCATTTTGGATTTGTCTGTTACTTTCTCAAAGTTGGAATAAGGATGTATGCATTTCTACAGAAAAATTCCAATTAATACATGTAGAATGAAAGAAGGAACTAAAAAAAATCATCTTTAGGAAAATATCATAGTAATAATTGCTACAGGTAAGATCTATAGATAGATGCTACGATGAAGAGCCCTGATTCTTTTTGTTGGAGAATGGTGTTTAGAAAGCAAGTTGTGATTGCTATGTTTATTGCTGCTGGAGTAGCATTGCAGCTAGACTCTGTCAGCAGACAAAACTAGGAAATACATCTATATGAATCCAGCCAAATATATGCATCAATATTTACTTCTATATTTATCTATATATTTAAAAACATGAATTTTTATTGATATCTTTGTTTCCAATCCAGTAATATAAGTTTATTCTAGCCTTCCTTTCCTTTGTAACTTCCTCTCTAAAAATGGAAAATTAAGTTCATTATGTACAATAGATATCTTTACATCGTCAATTCTAATATATACATAAAGGCATTTCAGAATTGCCAAACCGTACCTATGTAAAAAACCAATTTACTAATATAATTTAGTATTTCTGGACAGTTCCTTTTGTCTTTAGCCTTACAGTATCTAGTCAAGACACTATTTTTCCAAAGTAAAATATTAGTTCCTTTCTTACTCAGTGTAGTTATATTATTAATTTGTGATACAGTTCAGTTCATTTGTTATTTTTATTCCACTTTGCCCCTTCTATTCTCTTTTGTTCTGTTTAAATTATTTGAGGGTTTGTGAAACTGTACTATAAATATTAACAATCATGACTACACAAAAATGTATACTAAGAGTAGTGTAACTTTTTCTCAATCCCTGCCACTCCATCCTATTTCTCTCTTCTTTCCAGTCCTTTCCCCTCAAACCCTCTAAGTAACCAACCTTTTTATTTTCTGGCTCATTTTTTCTGCATCTTTCTTGCAAAGGTAAGAAGATAAATGTGCATTTTCTTATGTCCTCTTCTTCCTTACATGAAGGATGGCATGTTCTTTTTCATTTAACAGTTACATTAATTTGTGGGGCTGCCACAACAAAGTACACACACTGGGTGGCTTAAATAACAGAAATTTATTTTCTCACAATTCTGAAGACTAGAAGTCCAAGATCAAGGTGTTGACAGGGTTGGTTTCTTCTGAGACCCCTTTCCTTAATTTGTAAATAGCTATCTCTTCTCTCTGTGTATTTGTGTCCTAATTTCCTCTTAGTAGGACTAATCATATTGGATTAGGGCCCACCCCAATGACCTCATTTTGACTTAACTCTTTAAAGACACTCTCTCCAAATACAGTCACATTCTAAACTAGTGGGAGTTCAACATATGAATTTTGGGGGACACAATTCAGGACATAACAACAGAATATCCCAGAAAACAGTTCATATTTCAATTGACAGAAATATCTCTCTCTTTTTCTTTTTTTTAAATAGCTTCCTAGAATTCCATTTTGTAGATGTGACAGTATTGATTCAACCACTTTCTTTTGCATGATCAGACAGGGTATTTCTAATATTTTGCATTCACAAACAGTGTTGCAAATAATAACTTCATACACATCTATTTTCATACAGATGGAAATATGTCTTCAGGATAGGTTTCTAGAAGTGAGGACCTAGGTGAAACAGTAAGTGCATATGTGGTTTTGTTAGGCCTTGAAAAATTCGTCTAAAAGAGTTTTACTGGTTTATATTTCAAACATTAATGTGTTAGAGTGGGTATTTCACCAGTGTCACCGAATGTTTTTGATCTTTGACAATTTAATAGATGACAAATAATATTATTAGTTATTTTAATTTGTATTTCTCTAATTCTGAGTGAATTTATTTTGTCTGAAGGCCATTCCTATTTCTTATTTGAATTGTCAATGTTTTTCCAACTTTTAAGTGCAGTTTTGGTCTTTGTCAGCTAATTTTTAATGTTCTTTACATACAAAGTATTACCCTTGGTCTTCCATATATAACATGTATATTATATTCTTATATATATAGTAAATATTTTCCCTAATTATTGTCAATTGCTGTCTTTTTAATGTATTTATGATTTTTTAAACTATGCAGGATACCACACACACACACACACACACACACACACACACACACACAAACATACACACACATCAAATTTGTCAATTTATATTTGTTATAGGTAGAAAATCTTTCCCTAACCCCAAGGTTAAAGAATAATTCACCCATTTTTTTCTAGTATTTGTTATTTACTGAAGTATAGTTGATACATATGACATTAGTTTCAGGTATACAATATAGTAATTCAGTAAGTCCATATATTATGCTAAGTACTTGTAGGCTTTTAACCTTTAGATCGTCAATCAATTTTGAGCTTATTCTTGTGTATAGTGTGATATATGGATCTAATTTCATTTTTTTCCAAGTAATTACTCAGTTGTTCTGTACCACCTAGAAAACATTTGCCTCTGACCCAGTGACGATAAACAATCCTTACTGTATATATGAATTTCCACATATATTTTGGTCTATTATTGGGCTTTTCTAATCAATGTTTCTGGTCTTTCTGTCTATTCATGTATCAATACCACATTGTCTTAATTAGTGACTTTATAGTACATTTTAATATCTGGAAGAACGAGCTCTGCTAGTATTTATTTTCTTCAGTGTTTTTCCGACTATACATCCATGCTCAGTTTTCTAGACAGACTTTAGTATCAACATGTCTAATTCTTTAAAAAACTTGTTGATGCTTTTATTAGGATTGCATCGTATTTATAAATTAGGGAGAACTAAAATTATATACTGCCGAGTCATCCTATGCAAAAGCCGGGAAATGCTTTTCAATTTGTTTGAATCTAATTTTGTGCTTTTTTAGTAGTGTTGTAAAATTTCCTTCATATTGGTTTGTACATTTTTGTTTATTTCTAAGTACTTAATCCTTCTTTTTTGCCATTATATATGAGATTTTTCTCTACCATTATGTCCTTTGTGTGTGTGTGAAGGCTATTAATTTGTTTGAATGCTAATTTGCTTCTTGCTATGTTACTGAAATAACTCATTTTATTTTATCATTGATTCACTAGTGTTTTTAAGATTTGATAGGTGAAATTACAAATAGTTTTAACTCCATTTTTATGTATGGAATAGATTAATTTATTCTAATTGTAATGGCAAATATCTCTAGTGCAATGTTGAATAGTAGCAGAGATAGTGGTCATCCTTTCCTTATTCCTGATCTCAGCTGTAATGCGTATAGTGTTTCCCCATCAAATAAGATAGTAACTTAAGATTTATAGAAAATGATGAAGTACAGAACTCATGTTCTCCATACACAATTTCTGCTATTAATATCTAACTTTAGCATGGTCAAAATTAATGACCCAATATTGATATATTATTATTATTAACTAAAGTTCATGTATTATTCAGATTTCTTTAGTTTTTATCTAACGTCCTTTTACTGTTCAGGATGCCATTCAATATATCACATTATGTTTAGTAGTTTTATCACTAAGGCTTTTCTTCGCTGTTGACAGTTTCTCATATTTTCCTTGTTTTTGATGATTTTACAATTCTCAGTTTGGGTTTTTCTGATGTTTTCTTTATGCGTAGACTTTGGGTAGGTGCTTTTAGTAGGGACACCACAGAGGTAAAATATTGATTTCAGTATTCATATCGCGGTTGCTACCAACATGACGTATCCCTGCTGATGTAAAACTTGATCAGTGGTCTGAGGTGGTGTTTATCATGTTTCTCCACCATAAAGTAATTTGTTTTGTTTTGTTTTTGTTTTACCCCTCCATAGTGTACTCTTTGAGGAACTCACTATGTGTGGTCCACACTTAAGCAGTGGGGGTTAAGCTGCATTTCATGAGGAGACTATCTACATAAATTATTTATAATCATCCTGCACAAATTTATCTACTTTCCTGTATTTATGTATTTAATATTTTATGTATATTTGTGTAGACTCATGGAAGTGGATTACATACTTTAGAGTATATTCCAATACGATCTTACTCATTTTGTTGCTTGAATTGTGAATATTGGTAACAAAATTGTTAACCTGTATCCATGTGGAAAACAATTTTATCAAGTAGAGTACAGTGCTTATGTACAGTTTATTTTGCCTTTAGTCTTGCAGACTCACAAAGTTATTTAGGTTAGTGACTTTCCCCCTATCTCTCAGGGAAGTTGTTTCACGTATTTGTAATATAGTTGCATTGTTTGTCATATTCTGCATTCTATACTAGGATCTTATAATTTCCTAAATGATTTTATTTTTGAAATTTGTGTAAATCAAGGTTCATTTTTGGTAGTTTAACTTTATGTCTTGACAAATGTATAGTGTCATGTATCCTCCACTATGGTATCAGAGAAAATAATTTTATCACACTAAAAAAAAAAAAAAAAATCCCCCAAATTCCCAAATACCTGAACCATACTGTTCAGTTTTCTCTCTCTCCTCGAAAACTAGTGGTAATAACTGATCTGTTTACCATCTCTACAGTTTTGCTTTTTCTAGAATATTATATAACTGGAATCAGACAGTAAATAACATTTTCAGATTAGCTTCTCTCATTTAGCCATATGGATTCAATGTTCAGGCATTTGCATTGTTTGAGTACTCTTTTTTTTTTCCTTTCTAATATACTTTATTTTTATTATGTTCAGTTAGCCACTGTATAGTACATCATTAGTTTTTTATGCAGTATTCAATGATTCATTAGTTGTATATAAAACCCAGTACTCATCATGACACATGCCCTCCTTTATCCCTATAAATAGTATGAATAGTAGTTTTCATGTCTCTGCTTAAATTACCCATTGGTTTTTGTAGTTGTCTAGCTTTTCCTTTAGAATCCTTAGCATATTAATCATGGGGATATGAAATTTCCTCCTGGTAAATTCATATCTGTACCACATCTGAATCTGGTACTGATGCTTGCTTTGTCTCTTCAGACTGTTTTTCCTTGCCTTTTAGCATTCCTTGTGATTTTTTGTTGAAAGCCACATGCTATATTGGGTAATAGGAACTTTTGTTTATCTGGATAGTATTTGAGCTGTGTTTAATGCTTGCTGTAGCTGGGGATACCATACCATTGGTTCATATTCCTGGAGTAAGTTTGTTTTTGCATTCACTATCATATTCCTGGATTAAGTTTGTTTTTGCATTCACTATCAACTTTCACAAAGTATTCTTTCTCAGAAAGTCAATATCTTAAAACTTTCAACTGCAATCGCTGTTGATGTTTTGAATTTCTATTGGTATGGGGGTCAGAACCAGGAGAAGATCTTTATCAAATCTTTACCATGAGAACCTGAGGAGGTTTCTTAACACTCACAAAACCATGGAGGTTCCCATTTGTGACTCATTGAAGTCTCTCATTATTACACTAATCCACTCTCAGACACCAGTGATTTATTGAAATTACTATTTGCATGTTCCAAACAATTAATGACTCCATCACCTTTTGTTCCAAGTAAGTAGATTTTGCCTGTTTCTTTCTGGGTTTTCCTGTCTCTCCATATGTGGGCATGACATTTTGTCCTGAAATTTCAGTTTTCTCTTGGGTTTAAGAACAGCCATTAATTGTAAGGTTTTTAAGCTTTGGTTATTCGTTTCATTTTGTTTTTTCCTTGTTGTAAGTACTGGAGAGATGACTTCAAGCCCTTTTCATGTTGGTGCTGAAGCAAGAAATCCTGTAAGTTAGGTTGAAAGGCCTGCAAAATATTTTGCGTTATTAATTATTTGAACTCTTTTCCTACAGGTTTAGAAGAGTTATTCTTCACCTTTGATATTGAAATTTTACTCTGATAAGTCTCAGAGTTGATAATTTTATGTTAATTTTTTAAGGTACCCAGTGAAATTTGAGTGGTAGATTCAGGACTTTTCTATTACTAGTATTTTTATTATAGTTTTACATAATAACTGTATTCCATTGTTTTATTTTATTTCTTCAAGGGATTTTAATACTATAATCATAATACTATAAATATAATTCTGTGCATTTTCACTACTTCTAATACTACTGTCACTTCAGTTTCTACTCCTTTCTTTCTGATCATTTTTACTTATTTATGTCACTTTGCTTCCTTGGTTTTCTGGCTTTTATGATGCCCTTTATTTTTTTTTTTTTTAAGATTTTATTTATTTATTTGACAGAGAGAGAGAGATCACAAGTAGGCAGAGAGGCAGGCAGAGAGAGAGAGGGGGAAACAGGCTCCCCGCTGAGCAGAAAGCCCGATGTGGGGCTCGATCCCAGGACCCTGAGATCATGACCTGAGCCAAAGGCAGAGGCCCCAACCCACTGAGCCATCCAGGCGCCCCTATGATGCCCTTTATTAATATTGTTTGACTCTTTTCTGCTTTGGGTATCTTCTAATTTATTATTTATTTCTAAGCCAATTTTGTCTTTTTCATATTTTTTTTGCTGAGTTCGTTTAAACCATTTCTTTTCTTCCAGATTTTTATTCATTTCTCTTTGTAATTTGTAAATTCCTGATTCAAGGTATCTCATGTCATTAAGTGCTTGCTCAAGTACATTTAATCTCTTTGGAGTTTTGACTTACAATTTTCTCATTTCATGGACTTTTATTTATTTATTGTTTTTTGGTGAGGGGGTGTGGATTTTTCTCAGTTGAAACTGTGAAGTTCTTCAGTTATATGAAATTCTGTTCACTGAATTTATGCAACTACTTTGTATGAATTTATTATCCTAATGTTCATTTGCAACATTTCCAAGCATTTCACAAAATTTCTAATTTAATGGTAGGTACCCTTTCTGTCAGCGTTTTCCTTGTTTGTTTGCTTTGGTGGTGGTATGGTTGTGATTGTAAGTCTTATTTTATGGATTTATCTTGTCTTACAGGATCTTAAAATTTGTCTTTATTTCTTCTTATTCCTTCCCTAGTCCAGTTCTAAAGGATGCTTCTCCTTTTATTTTTGTCTTTTTCCTCCCTAGAATCTGTGTATTTCAAAGACTAACCTTTAACTTGCTTCTGCTCTGTAAATTATGCCCCTCCCTTTAAATCATATAACCGCCCCTTAAAATCAGCTGCAGTTTGAGGCTTATTCCTTGTAGCTTGTATTCTAATGTGTATGGTTACATTTTTAGTATTTTCAGATTTAGAATGGACTTAATCTTTTTGGTGGCAGTGTCCGATCACACTTGGGCCCTTACCATACCTTTCTTCATCTGCCTCCCTCCCCTATTTTTTTTCCTCTACTGTTGCTAGATAAAACTTGTGACAGCATGAGGTTGTGTTGGAGAAGGTCATAGAGAGGACATGACTGCAAGTTGATTCATGAGCTGGTCCAGGCAATTGAAGCCTTGAGAGAGCAAGGTGGTGTTGAGACTGTCTGGATGTTACAGTGATTGAACGCCAGTAAGGCTTCTGTATAACCCTTTAAGATTCAGGTGGATAGGGGCACCTGTGTGGCTTAGTTGTTAAGCATCTGCCTTCAGCTCAGATCATGATCCCAGGGTTGTGGGATCGAGCCCCACATTGGGCTCCCCGCTCAGCGGGAAGCCTGCTTCTCCCTCTGCCACTTCCCCTGCTTGTATTCCCTCTCTTGCCGTGTCTCTCTCTCTCTCTCTGTCAAATAAATTTAAAAAATTAATTAATTAAAAAAAAAGATTCAGGTGGATAGGTGCAGAGAACTACTGTCTTGCTGATATCCAAGACAACCCTCATAAGTTTCTTTGCTTACTAAACCTTCCACCTACCAGTCTGGGGTGGCCAGCCTCTTTCTTCATTCTCTCCCTGCCCTCTCTCCTTGTTGACGGACCAGTTGTGAATTTCACCTGGGGGAAATGTCAACGCTGTGAACTGAAAGTTTGAGGCCAGGGTTTGGTATTCTTTTCTCTTTTTTGCTCAGCGTTAATTTGAAATGTGTTATTCTCTTTCTTCAATGTATGCTGAGAATATATATTCCACGTAGAATTATTTCTCTATTATATTGTTTTGTATTGTCCTGACAAGAAATATTAGGAGGTAGGCAGTAAGGCTAGCCATAACTGTCTATCTCCATTTTTTTTCCATTTTTTAGTACTTTGCATGTAAAGTTAGTTCTAGCCTCTCCAAGAGAAATTAAAATCTTAGTTATTCTAAATACACATTCTTCTATTCTAAATTCTAAATGATTCTAAATGATACAAGTGGTTTTCACTTTCAAAATATGATGTCCAGAACATTTATATCCCCATTAGTGGTATCCACTAAGGAAGGCATTTGGGAAGCAATTTAATATTCCTATAGTGCTTCCTCTGATGAATGTGGCCTAACACTGTTTGGAAGTGCTTTCAGAACTAGTTTCTACTCCACTTTTAAAAATTGCTCAGCCTGGGGGCGCCTAGGTGGCTCAGTTGGTTAAGCCTTGACTCTTGGTTTCGGCTCAGGTCATGATCTCAGGGTCATGGGGTGATGACTTGCCTCCAGATCCCCGCTCTGTGAGGATTCTGCTGGAGAATCCTTCTTCCTTTCCATCTCTCTCTGCCTCCCTGCCTTCTCTCTTTCAAATAAATTAATAAATCTTTAAAAAAAAATAAAAATTCCTCAGCCAGCCTTTCAGTTATACCTTATCTTTGGCTCTCAATGATAATGCTGTGTTTGAGCTTAGCATTATCTTCATTATGTTCAACTATTATCATAAAATTGAGTTCAGTCTCAAAGGAAAGTTTTTCTGTCCTTCAGTCTATTCATAGAATTGTTTTTGTGGCATAGAAGACATTTTTAATAGAATAATTAAAAATGTTTTAGAAAAGCAAGATGATGATTTTGAAAGAGGAAACACTAATTTAGATGCATAATGCTAGTGGTGTAGCTTATAGGTTGAATTCCCCTATGGGTAGCAAGCAGGAGTTGAATATCCATGAACACAATAACATACCCAGTTCATCCTTTCTATTTCATTTTATATATCAAATTAGAAGTGAAAATCAGATAGTTATTTTGTTTTAAACTCCACAGTACTTTTACAAATGCTTTGTTATTGTAAGTGGAACTTATTTTACTTTTTTAAGATTTTACTGTTTGGGGTGCCTGGGTGGCTCAGTAGTTAAGTGTCTGCCTTCAGCTCCGGTCATAATCCCAGGGTCCTAGGATCGAGCCCCACATTGGGCTCTCTGCTCAGCGGGAAGCCTGCTTCTCCCTCTCTCGCTCCCCCTGCTTATGTTCCCTCTCTTGCTGTGTCTCTCTGTCAAATAAATAAATAAAATCTTAAAAAAAAAAAAAGATTTTACTTTTACTTGAGAGAGAGAGAGACAGCATACCACTAGCGGGGGTAGGGTGAAAAGAGGCAGAGGGAAAGGGAAAAGCAAGTTCCCTGCTGAGCAGGGAGCCTTGGGATCATGACCTGAGCTGAAGGCAGCCACTTAACCAACTGAGCCACCCAGGCACCCTGGAACCTATTAAATTGTATTAACTCAAAGCTATATGCCATAAAAAAGATCTTATTGGAGTTGGTATCATGGATAACTACACTAGGTTTTTGTTGTTGTTGTGCGTGTATATTTTATTATGACACTTCTCAGTTTTTGTTTATGGCTTTGTAATTCTTACCATCGTGTATAAGAAGCTTTACCAAGCCAAGTAAATATCTTTTCTTGTTCATAGTTACTTACTTGGAAGTATATAGTGTTCTTTTCTGTCTATGCATTTGTACTATTACTATATGTGACAGTTTTCCTTGTCACAACATAATAAAAAATAAGGAATACCAAAAAAAAAATACAGTGACAATTAAAATACAGAAGTCTTTTCTATGCTTATGATTTTCTTTGTATCATATTATTTCCATTCATTTTTTTGTGATAAAAGATAATGATTTAGAATTTCCCTCAAATATTAAATGTTTTAAAATAATCTCATTCCATATATATTCTGTGCTGTTCTTTAATGTGAAACCCATGATATTTATTCAAAGTAAAGATTTATGCTAAAGTAAGTATAGCTCTGCTCACTTACCTTGTGTTTAGTCTTTCAAGTTCCAATGCACTGCAAATCAGTATGCATCTCACACTATGAGAGTGCAGAATGAAGCCAGTATTCATTCATTCATAGAGGAAAAACAAAACAAAACAAAAAAAGATTTCCTCATTTTAAGATACTTAGACAAGAAACTTCCATGGATCTGAGAAATTTATTTTTTAAAATAAGGATTATACCCTCACATATTAAGATAGGCTGAAGTAATAGTTATCAAGGTATATTGATTATTTTTTAATTCATGATTATCATAATTAGGTTATAAATCCAAACACTTAGACTATAGAGGGGCCTAAGGCCTGAAGCCTGGAATTTTGTATTTCAGTCAAGCAAGGTATATCACATTTTAAAAATTTGGCAGATCTTTCTAGAAATTAAAATGTGAATAACTTTCCTTATTCTTTTTTTCTTTCAATTTGCCAATACAGCAAATACATTCATAATGTATTTTTTTTCAAGTAAATAAGAAGATATTTAACACTATTTTAAGAAATCAATTTCTTTGGGATTTATTGGTACAGATAATATTGGTTTGCATGAAATCTCTTAGTATTATTTGCTTGGAAAATAAACCTGTTAATCTAATAAAAGGTTCCTAGTTTCACATTGATAGATGATCATTACTCTAATTAGATCCAACTAAATGTAGTTGGAGCATAATCTCAACTGTAATGTTTTTTTTATTTATTAAAAGACACAAAATCTAATTACTTCTGTAAAATTTATGTGTTATATAAAGGGCTTGGCATATGGATTGAGTCTTTTTCCTTTTTGGACTTTAATTTATAATCACATGTTTTCATGAGACCATTGGAACATGTTTACTGTTACTAGTTTCTTCACTGGAAATACTTTATAATTAGCTAGAGTATCATCCACAATAGATTTGGTGCAATTTTCTTTCCACAAGGAATTTCAATCATTTTCAAATATCCATCTCTCAAAATGTTGAAGACTTATTTAGGAAAAGATACAGTTAAAGTGAACAGAAACTTTGGGTAGGAAGCAAGCCATGTGTGTTCAAAGAGTGTGTGTGTGTGTGTGTGTGGTGGAGGAGGAGGAGGAGGGACAGATGAAGAGAGGGAAGATAGGTGGGAGAGAAAAGAAACTTAAATCTCTTACTTTTCTACTCTCTGGCACATGATTTGTTTCTAGAAACAACTTGAGGGGTTAAATGCACTAAAATAGTGTTGGATTTGAGGGGTGCCTAGGTGGCTCAGTCAGTCAGTTAAGCATCTGCCTTTAGGTCAGGTCATGATCTCAGGGTCCTGGGATCAAGCCCCACATTGGGCTCCCTGCTTAGCAGGGAGTCTGCTTCTCCCTTTCCGTCTGCTGTTCCCCACTGTTTATGCTCGCTCTCTCTCAAATAAATAAATTAAATATTTTTAAAAAATAAAATAATACTGGATTTGGGAAAATAGATAGTTTTTTCCCCAAGATTTTATTTATTTGACAGAGACACAGTGAGAGAGGGAACACAAGTGAGGGGAGTCGGAGAGGGAGAAGCAGGCTCCCTGCTGAGCAGGAAGCCCGATGCAGGGCTGTATACCATGATCCTGGGATCATGACCCGAGCCGAACACAGACACTTAACGACTGAGCCACTGAGGCACCCCAATAGTTATAGTTTTAGAGAGATACTAGTTTATAGTCATGAAAAAAATGGTGTCAAATATTTTCACTTTCTTGTCTAGAAAAGCAGTGTAGATCAATCTTTTGTACCTGAGTTATATAGAGAGATATGGCCTGAACTTTTAATGTACTGTAAATGCATGTAAAATATTAACATAAATGCTTTCACTTTAGTTAGCAAATTTATAGATTATTATGGCATAGAAAATAGTCTAATTATAAAGGAGAAGGAAGGAAAGTTACTGTAAGCTGTTTCCTATCTTTCAAAAAGCCATGGCAGACAAAGACCCATTTCAGACAGAGAAAGACAAATACTCTAAGATCTCACTTATATGTGAAATCTGAAAAGCAAAACAAAAAACTCATAGAAAAGGGGAGCCTGGGTGGCTCAGTGGGTTAAAGCCTCTGCCTTCGGCTCAGGTCATGATCTCAGGATCCTGGGATCGAGCCCCACATCGGGCTCTCTGCTCGGCAGGGAGCCTGCTTACCCCTCTCCCTCTGCCTGCCTCTCTGCCTACTTGTGATCTCTCTCTCTGTGTCAAACAAATAAATAAAATCTTTAAAAAATAATAATAATTCGTAGAAAAGAGCGTTTTGGTGGTTGCCAGAAATTGGGGGTAGGTGATGAGTGACATGAGTGAAGGCGGTCAAAAGGTATAAACTTTAGCTATAAAATAAGTAAGTCCTGGGAGTATAATGTACAGTATGGTGAAATAGTTAATTATACTGTTTGTATATTTGAAAGTTGCTTAGAGAGTAAATCTTAAAAGATCTCATCACAAGGAAAAAAATCTGTGCAGTGATAGATTTTAAGTAGACTTTATTGTGGTGATCATTGTACACCTAAAACTATTATAATGTTACATGTCAATTATATCTCAATACAAAAAAGAAAAAGAGAAAGTCAGAGCTATTCAATGGTTGTTCCAGTTTTGCTGCTTCTTTCAGGTATCACTTATATAGTTTGTTTTTTAAAATAAAAGTGCCTCAAGCTCCTAATATATATAGGTAGCTTGAGACAGTGTTAAAAAAGACAATTTGGGATATTTGACTGTGTTTTTTGACAGTGAAAATGATTTGTCTTTGAGTTGTGACCTTCTGTCTCCATCCTAGTACCTTCCTACTAAAGAAAGTCCTGTTTCTGAAAGTGCTATGTACAAGCAGCTCAGGGAGCACTTGGCAACTTCTAGAAATATAGAATCTCAAGACTCAATCTAAAAGTACTAAGTTAGAAGAAGACTTTAAGATCCTCAGGTGATTTATAGGTAATTAGAGTTTATAAGAACTATTACATCAGAGCATTGTAATTTCTAGGAAAGATTGAGATAAACCTTAAGTTTGGTACAAATGATCACCTTAGAGTAAATGGTTTCTCTTGCCTATTGTACAAACTGATCTCAAATCATAATCATTTTTAATGTAATTACACATAAAATTTGAATTTTGTTGTCCCAAACCCTAATATTTAATGAAAACACCACTTCTGGTTTTAAAAAAGACTCGCCAGCTCTTTACCTCAATTAAATGAAAATCATAGTCATGGACTTAAGCCATGGGGATTCAGTTAGACATAATATGTTTAATAATTCTCTGGACAATTCTGGAAAACTATCAGGATAAAAGTTTGGTGAAATTAAGTGACTTCTTAGTAAAAAGTATTTCAGTATATTGTAGCATATATATTTCAGTTTAGCAAGATGACAAATATATGCCCTGTGCTTTATAACATCCAGTATTCAAGTATTTAAGTAGAGCAAGAAAGAATAAAATAGACCAAAAAAGCCCATAAGAAATGAGCACATTTAGGCTATTTTTTGCTCTTGTAAGCTTTGAAAATCCCTCCTGAGAATGCCATAATTTCTTGCAGATTGTCATTTCCTTTGGTTATTATTACTTGCAGTAAGTTAACAGAAGCTAATATATTTCTAGGAGATGCAAAGAAGACTGAGAAGTACAAAGCCTTTTATCAGTGTGATGCACCTACATAGTGTGAAGTGTAGGGAACAGCCTGATTAGTAGAAGCTGGTTATCTCTAAAGCTGCTCTGTGCTCAACCTTGCCAACACAGAGCCTGATAGGAAGGGCTGCCAGTGGAAATCAGCCAAAGAACTGTTGCCAAGTTCAGTCTGTTGTTTCCTAGTGGAAATGTCTTTTTACTTATTGCATGGATATCTAGTACACATGATGACTGTACATGAGCAGTAACACAAAGGAACAAAAAAAAATGTAGCTTACCCAGCAGAGAAACTGAAAAAGGAACTAAAGGTGACGTGGCACACAAGCACATAATATACGATGTTTATGGGCCTGTGCATAAAGCTGGCTCTTATTAACCAGATGTATGTTCTTCACATTACACTTCTTTTGGCTTAAATTATCTTATGAGGAGCTTAGAGTACATCATTGGTTCTCAGCTCTGGAGGCACATTAGACTTATCTGAAGAACTTTAAAAAATACCCTATCTTACTCCAAATTAAATAAATCAGAGACTCGGTGAAAGTATAACCCAGGCCCAGATTTTTATTTATTAAGCTCCCTTGATGCTCCTATGTATAACAAGGCATTAGAAACACTGAACTCTGTAATCACTTACTTACTCAGGTAAACTATGTCAGGAAAAACTATTTCATATGGAAAATGATATAGCTGGGGAGATAAGGTACAACTAAGATATTCTGGATAATACTCCATCTATTCTGGAATCATAGTCTTTTTAACCCTGGGTGTTTTGACAAGAAGACTTAAAGTAAAATCCTAAGTGAAAGCATTCTGATTGATTAGATCTAGGCTCTGATTCAACTATTAAGATTTACTAGAATTTATTATAATAAGCATTCTTAGGCATACCTTCAGGAATTTTCCAATTATTCCCTAATAAGAAATGAGCACACGGGATTTTATGGCATTTCTTACAGTACATGCAATGGTGGGAAGAATTAACTTCAATATGGATTCCAGTTTTAAGTTCTATAATGAAGGCAGGATAAGTAAATGCTAAGCAGTTTTTAGAAAATAGTCAGATGTTTAAATGGTTGAAAACTATGACATCAAGTAGAACTAAAAAAATATATACCCGTAAGTCAAAATACTGAAGTTTTCTTATGAAATTGGAATGATTGTTAACTCAAACTCAAACGAAAGCATGTTTTTTCCTAGCTTTCATTACTAAAAAGCCTGGAAACGATGCCCAACTCAGTAGCAATGAGCACATTATGGCAAATAAATTGTGGTCTTTAAATTACATTTCCACTGATAGGAAATAGGACACTTTGAAAAAATGGCCAATTAAGTGTCTGGGGCCAGAAATATTTGAGAAGAACTTAGAATATCTTGACATACAATAAAACAACAGAGCTCTTAAATTACTAAATTATGACAAAAGAACTCAGGTGCCAATGAGGACAAACTATGATAGCAATTTGTGAACTGTTGAGAATAATTACCCCAGGAGCTAAAATGAATAAAATATGTTTGAGCCATAAGTTCATAATTACAACAAAAAGCAAATCCATACATCTATATATACCTAGCCCAAACCTCAATTTTACCGTTGGAGATTGCTAAGGAGCAACTCATTTTAAATCTGATGAATTAAGAGTTCTCCCAAAAAAAAAAAAAAAGAGTTCTCCCAATTCCCAGAAGATAGTGATATTAGAAAGACAACTCTTGTTTTATAGTCAGTCATTATTAGTAAAGCAAAATTTTTAAAAGTGGTATCAAAAAAGAAATGAAGTAATAGAAAAATATTTATTTCCTAACATATTCTTGATGGGTAAATGGGGGCAGTCATCAATTTTGTTTGATAGATTTGGAGAGGGCAAATAGGGCTATGGATTGCCATCATTGCTCTAGGCCTGTGGCCTTGGTCCAGTCATTGAACTCTTTGTGAAATAAAGGGTTTAAATTAGATTTTCTTGCTCATGATCAGCATTGAACATTTAAAGTAGAATGAAATATGGATAGATGGTTAGAAAAACAGAAGTGGCAAAGGTTGAAATTGAACTTAGATTTGTTTGCCTAACCCATTGTGCTGAAAACTAGTATAATGCCTTTTAATGCAATTCCTAAACTTAAGTTAGCCATGATCAAAGACAGAAAAAACAATTTGTTATTCACAGTCCATATTTTAAAATGTTCCAGGTGCACCACTATTTACAAACTTTTTCCCCGTGACCTAGTGTTCAGTTTAGATTTAAACGTTTCTCTCAGGGATCTTTCAAAGACAATATTGGAGTATCTTGTTCATTGGCCTAAGTGTACAGTATCTTCAAGGTAGTAAGTTAGAGTTGAAAGATGATGACCATGTTTCATGACTACAGATTGAAGTCATTTCTTTCTACACTTTTGTGGTTATTCAGACCAAAGAAAGCAGAGGACCTCTACAGTTTGGATCAGGTGCTTTTTCTTTAGTATACAAGGTATACAAACTTTAATGTGCAATTGTTGAAATGGAAGCCTAGTCCATCTATATATCCTATTCCAGCCTATACTTCAGAGGAGTTGTGCACATTTTTCTGTAAAGACTTAATTATAAAGTAAAAAGAAGAGAAAACATAAATGAAAGACAACAATAACACCAATAAACTTTTTCCAGGGACCTTTAGAAATCCAAATATAATCTGGAGAGTAATAATTATTCTGATTGAGTCTGTAAACCTCTATATTTCTTTGCTGTTGTTAGAAGAAAGTATATTTAGTGTTATTAATGATATTTCATGTTAATATAACCTTATGCTCTTTTCCAGAATTATGCTCTATCAAAGAATCTAAGTCAGTTTCCTCTTTTGAAAATATAACTTTCTTCGTGTTATATGTAAACTAACTTTTTTTAAGATTTATTTATTTGAGAGAGAGAGAGACAGAAACAGAAACAGAGAGCAGAGAGGAGGGGCAGAAAGAGGAGGAGAGAGAAACTCAAGCAGACTCTGCACTAAGCATAGAGCCCAACACTGGGTTTGATTTAGGACCCTAAGATCAGACCTGAGCCTAACCCAAGAGTCAGATGCTCAACTGACTATGACACCCTGTGACCTAACTTTTTAAATCTTTCCTTCTAAAATGTTGCATTTGCTGTCTGTCTCTTAGAGCACTCTTCCCAGATTGTCCTGGAGCTAGTGACTTCATTCAGGCCTTTGTTGACTGCTAATATTTAGCAATTGCTGTCATATTTCTCTGATTTATTACTTCATAGTATTAAAATTACTCAAAGATCATCATGTTAATTTATTTTTTCTTCGGAATCATTTTAAGCTTGAAGGGTTTTCAGTTTGTTTTTTTTTCAGTTTCAACTTTTTCTTTAAATTCTAGTTAGTTAACATACAGAGTAATATTAGTCTCAGGAGTAGAATTTAGCGATTCATCATTTACAGAAACCACCCAGTCCTCATCACAAGTGCTCTCCTTAATAAGCATCAACCATCTACCCCATTCCCTGCCCGCCTGCCCTCCAGCAACCTAGTTTGTTCTCTGTAGTTAAGAGCTTTGTTTTATGGCTCGCTTCTCTCTTTCCACCCCCATGTTTGTTTTGTTTTTTAAATTCCACATATGTTAATTTATTTTGATAGTATATTGTCTGTATTACTATACAAAGCCCCCTAAAAGGAGGGACATTGTCATATCCCTTGTGTAACTCTAGTAGCTAGTACATGGTGATACTCATTATGTATTTCTGAATAAATGTTAGATGAAACCTGCCCCTTAATACACATTCTACAGGTTGTTCATGACATCCATGTTGTCATTAGTAGATTTACATATTAAAATGGAAAAGTTAGTCATTTAGTGGAAAAGTCAATAAAAATACTTGATTCAGTGTTTTTTAGAAATGTGTTTTAAAGCTCTGTAAGGGAGGGGCACCTGGGTGGCTCAGTGGGTTAAAGCCTCTGCCTTCGGCTCAGGTCATGATCTCAGGGTCCTGGGATCAAGCCCCACATCGGGCTCTCTGCTCAGCGGGGAGCCTGCTTCCCCCTCTCTCTCTGCCTGCCTCTCTGCCTACTCGTGATCTCTCTCTCTCTCTGTCAAATAAAATAAAATCTTTAAAAAAAAAAAAAAGCAAAAAAAAGCTCTGTAAGGGATAGGATAGGTCAGGTAAGTGGAGTCAGGTATTAGGAAAATAGTGATATTTACTAGGGTAGGTCAAGTATGAAGTCCAATTTAGCTGCTGATATCCAGGAAGATATAACAGATGACTTGGTGATTTATAACAGCAGTTGATGTGTTAGTTTAATAAGAAGGAACAAGTTTATGTCCCAGAAGGCAAAAAAGCACAACAAAGACAAAATAGCTTATGAGGAGGAGATACACACAGTGCCAGGAGCATTTAATTCCAGGAAGAAATGGGGCAAGGAATGGGCCCCAGGCTACACATGGGGTTTCAGGGCAGGACTGGTAAGTGGGGACCCTGTGTTCCAGGTCTGCTTCCTGGTATTAAGAGATGACATATTGATTTTTGCTTTATTTTTTAAGCCTGGCCAGTATCAAAGAGATCTCCTTACATGTTCTAAGAACACAGTTGATCCAAGGACATGATGAAACTCAATATGAAGTCAAAAGGAAAAGGAAATGACTAAAGATAAAGGAGGGGCACCTGAGTGGCTCAGTTGGTTGACCATCTGACTCTTGATTTCGGCTCAGGTCATGATCTCAAGGTTATAAAATTGAGCCCTGCTTCGGGCTCTGCACTGAGTGTGGAGCCTGCTTGAGATTCTCTCTTTCCTTCCTTCTGTCCTTCCCCTCCTCACTCTCTCCCCTACTCTAAAGGAAAAAAAGAAAAAAAAAAGAGTAAAGGAACCAAGAGAGCCAGGCTACCCATTGCAATTTTTAAGAAAGATAGTAAATGATTTTGTATGGAGATAATTTTTAGAATCTGTGTTTAGATTATTTCTCCTGATGAACATGATGAACATACCTTAAGAACCACAATCAAGTTTAGTGGCAGCCTGCTCAATGGGAAGATAATTCAATTTAGGAAAAGTCCATCTTTTCAAATAACTATATATTAATATGGACAGGTATGGAACTTTTTTCAATAGCAAAATAAGAAGTCAAAGTTTGAAAAGGGGAAAAGCTTTTCAGGGTACATGAGTTAGATTAGCATATTATCCCTAAAGATATCTGGTAGTCATTCCTACAAGTTCACATTTAAATCCCAATTTGAGTTTATAAATCGTCACTGATGTACTTTTTGTTTTTGTTTTTTTAGAGGGAGAGAGAGAGGGTGGGGAGGAGAAGAGGGAGAGGGAGAGAAAGAATCTTAAGCTCCACACCCAGTGAGCCCGACGTAGGGCTCGATCTCACAACCCCCGGATCATGACCTGAGCTGAAATCAAGAGTTGGTTGCTTAACAAACTGAGCCACCCAGGCGCCCCATCACTGGCATACTTCAAATCAAACTCTGATTCCTGAAGAAAAGGAGATGGAATAATTCTATAAACAGAATTTTTATAATGGTAATAAAAGCAGTAAACTTCATATGATAGAAATATCTAAGAATATTACAATGTTATTGAAAGATTTAGCAAGGACAACCAGTTTATTCCACAAAATATTTTTATTTAGAAGGCAGATCTATTTAAGTGCCTTAATCCAGTCCCACAGATTTCAGTTCATTGACAAACCACCTTTTAAAAGGAAGGAGGAACTAAAGCTCCTTCAATCATCATGAGAGTTGAATCACTCTGATTTAATTACACCACTGAAAAAGACAGAAAATTATAGTTCAATTAAGGGTGTATAACATGAATCAGATTACAGAATAGACTTCAATTTGTGGATTTCAGGATGAAAGTTTTCAAGGATTAACAAATGAACTTCAGTGGTTTCTCTAATAACTCTCAGTGAATTTATGCTAGAGTATTTAATCAGAAAGATTTGAGAAAGCAGTTTTTATTGCTGACATTTCTGCTAGGTTACCTTCACCATCTGACTGAAATCCACCCAGATGGTATCCTCTCTTGAGTGTTGAGGTGCTACAATAAAAGACAATCCTGACAATAGTAATTAGATCTTTTTTATTGATAAAAAGCTTTTAATCTGTACATTAGTTTGGAGCCAGCTTTTTTTTTTTCTTCTTTTAGTGTAAAAAGCATTTTCTTCCTAGGTTTCTCACTGGGATAAATAGTTCTAAACTTGATTTTTAAAATGCTCTGTGGTTGTTTCAAAGTCAGTTGAAGGATGCAGGTCAATTTTCTTCAGGTTCATTTTTCTTTTCCTCATTTGAAGTGTATGCTGATTTCACTCACAAGGATTTACGGTAGGGTAAACTCAATAAAATTTACCAGAGTGAACTGGACTGTAGGATCTAATCCAAAAGAGGAAATTAGGATCAAGAGAAGTATTGATAAGTTAATGAAAACTGCTTTAATTGAAAAGATTTAAATGAATGGAATCAACATTTCTCTGAGACTATTTGCCTTTATCCTATTTCCTACTGCTTATATCAGAGGATCTTATTCTCATTATATTTAAATAACTAATAGGTTAATTTATGTATTAGAAAGGTGTTACAGTGATTATTTTTGCATAATAAATGGACATTTTTCCTTTACTATTTTATAATTATTCTAATCATGGTACTTGAATTCTTAAAAAAAATTACTAATTAAAATTTTCTTACATAGCATTTGGTAAACACAAAAGGATAGATCGGTATTGATAGTTATTTATAAGTTAAGAAATATCATAATAAAACTATAAATTAATCCTTTTTGAGTTCACCGCCTGACTGAAGAATTAGGATATTTTCGGGGCACCTGGGTAGCTCAGTTGGTTAAGGGTCTGATTCCTGGTTTTGGCTCAGGTCATAATCTCATGGGTCATGGGATTGAGCCCTATGTGGACTCCATGCTCAGTGGGGAGTTTGTTGAAGATTCTCTCCCTCTGCCCCTCCCTCCACTCTCTCTCATTCTTTTCTCTCTGTGTCTCTCTCAAATAAATAAGTCTTCAAAAAAAAAAACCAAAAAACAATTAGAATATTTTCAGTAACAAGAAATTGTTTATATGCTTTTCCATGAATCCTTCTCCTTTGCAATTTATGTGTGTATTCCATCATTTTTTATTTGACATTAAGTTTTAAGATTCATCCATGTTATTAAATTGAAATAGTTTCATTATTGTGTGTCTGAGATTTATATACATTATTTCACTGAATTCTCACAATGGATCCATGAGGTACATACTTTTATTCCCAGATTAGAGTGTAAGTAATCAAAGCTAAGAAAATTGAAGGCTGTACCTCAAGGTCACATCTCAGAAAGGTGACAGACCTACCTGTGGTTGGTAGCTGCACCTCTCTGACTCCTAACCCTACACTGTTTAAGATAGCATAATTCATAATTTCAAAAAGCAGAAAGAGCTCAAGGCCAAATTATTTTTGAGGTTGTGGTATGTCCATTTGATACAGGAGCAAAGTATAGGTATTTCCCCCCAAAAGTTGCCTATTGTGGGAGGCAGAATATTGGCCCTACCAACATGTCTACATCTTAATTCACAGAACCTGTGAAAATGTTATGTTACATGGTAAAGGAGAATTATGGTTGCAAATGGAATTAAGAGTGCTAATCAGCTAACATAAAATCAGGAGATTATCCTGGCTTATGAAGGTGAGCTTGGTATAATAACAAAAGTCCTTTAAATGTGGGAGAGCGAGACAGAAAAGCAAATGAATATACCAGTTTGAAAAGACAGATTTCCAGTGTGATAGAAACATTTATGACTACTGGTATATTGCAATTTCCAAATATCAAACTTGAAACTTATAAATTTATAACTAGTATTTTTGTTGATGTAATACACATAGTTCAAATTATAAATATATTTTAAAATAACAGTGTAGAAGTCCATTAGACATAACTGATATCCAATTATATACTTTCTGTCCTTGAATGCAACCTGTATTATCATTTTCAGTGGTTACATTCCACACATATTTTATGTTTATATAACCTAATGTGCATATACATACATGTACACCTCCTTTTCTTTCACCTAACCCATCATACTATATACACTATTGCACAGCTTGACAATTTTACTTAACGATATGTATTGAAAATCATTTTATTTCATTTTGTGTGAAGCTTTCTTACATATTTTATGTAAGAAAAATATAAAATTTTATTGCATTAAACACCACAATTTATTTAATCATTCTGCTATTGATAGACATTTAGATTGTTTTGGGGTTTTTCTGCTATCTCTCATCCCCCAGTAATGTAAAAGAAAGTCTGTTTTACCTAAATTCTGTCAATACAATATGTTGTCAGGCTTTGTAGTCTTCACCAATATTGAGGGAGAAAAAATGGTGTCAGTATAATTTTAATTTTTATTTATTTTATTATAATTAAGAATAAACATTTCTCATCTTTTAAGATTCCTTTGCATTTCCTTCCCTGAGCAATCTCATTATAGCATGGGCTCATTCTTCTATTATTATCGATTTTTCTGTTGATATTTAGAAACTCTTATATATTAGAAAAAAGACTGTGGAACGAGTGGCATAATCTGTTTGGTCTTTGTATAAATATCGTTATGTATCTGAACTTATTAATATTTTATTATAATGATAAAATAGATGGTTCCATTCTTATATCCAAATTTATCTTGCTCCTGAAATTAATTCTAATGTGAAAAGTAAAGTTTATACCTATCATTATTTTAAACATATGACTACCAAGTTTTCCCCACACTTATTTTCCCATTGATTCAAAATTTCATTTTTAGCCACTCTAAATTTTGAATGTATTTTTGTTATATTGTCCATTTTATTATATAAGGCTTTTCTTATTCACCCAATACCACCTAGTGTTCATTACTAGGATATTCCAGCAGAAACCAAACAAAATCTGATTACTAAAGTGAGGAGCCAGTGATATTATATATATGAGGGTGTTTTAAGATAAGGGAAGGGAAGTCTTTCTTCTTCCACTTTTTAGGGGGATAGTGGGCTAATGCAAGGGTATATGAGATAAGGAACCAGAATAGGATGGAGCAGATGTTAGGTGTAGGTTTTTGTAAATATTTTTTATCAAGCTGAGGAGGTTTCCCTCTATTACTAGTTTGTTGAGAGTTTTTATCATGAATAGTTTTTTAATTTTGTGGAATGCTTTTTCTGAATCTATTTATAAGATCATGTTATTTTCTTCTTTTGCCTGTTGATATGATAGATTATGTTAGTTGATTTTTGAATGGTCGAACCGATATTACATACTTGGGATAAATTCCATTTGTTAATGGTGTATAATTCTTTTTATACATCGTCAGATTTGATTCGCTAACATTTTGTTGAGGGTTTTTACACCTATGTTCATAAGATATATTGGTTTCTAGTTTTTATTATTATGTCTTTTTCTAGTTTTAATACTAGAGTAATACTGGCTTTATAGAATGAGTTAGGAAGGATTCCCTCTGTCTCTGTCTTCTGAAAGAGATTGTAGATAACTGGCATAACTTCTTCATTGAATATATGGTAAATTCACCAGTGAAGACATCTGGGCCTAGTGCTTTCTGTTATGGAAGGTTATTAATTACTGATTTGATTTCTCTGATCGATATAGTCCTATTCATATTGCCTATTTATTCTTGTGTGAATTTAGGCTAATTGTGTCCTTCAAGAAATTGCTGTTTAACCTAGGTTATCAAATTTGTGATGACACAATTGTTCATTATATTTCTTTATTTTCCTTTTGATGTCCATAGGATCTGTAATTATGTATTTTCCTGTGTTGAAGATGCTAATAATTTGCATCTTCTCTTTGTTTAAATTTTTTTTTTAGGGAACCTAGAGACAAAGTCTTATTGATTTTTTAAAAATATTTATTTATTTATTAGAGAGTGTGTGTGTGCAAGCAGGAGTAGGGGCAGAAGAAAAGGGAGAGAATCTTCAAGCAGACTCCCTGCTGAGCACAGAGCCCAAGGTGGGGATCAATTCCAGGACTCTGAAATCGTGACCTGAGCTGAAGTCAAGAGTTGGAGGCTTAACCAAGTGAGCCACCCAGGTGCCCTTGAGACTTACTGATTTTATTGTTCTTTTCAAAGAATTACCTTTTGGCTTTGTTGATTTTCTTTATTGACTTCCTATTTTCAATTCCATTGATTTCTACTCTGAGTATTCTTATTTATTTTCGTTTGCTCACTTTAGATTTAATTTGCTCTTCTTTTAATAGTTTCTTAAAATAGAAACATACATTATTGATTTTAGGTTTTTTTCTTTCCTAGTATGTGTATTCAGTGCTATAAACTTCCCTCCAAGCACTGTTTCCATGTATCTCATAAGTTTTAATAATTTCTGTTTTCATTTTTATTTAGTTCAAAATATTTAAAAATCTCTATTGAAATTTCTTCTTTGAATCATGTGTTATTCAGAAGTGTGTTGTTTAATCTCCATGAGCTTTGGGATTTCCCAGTTATCTAGTGTTGATTTCTAGTTTAATTTCATGGTGGTCTGAGAACACACATTGTAAGATTTCTATTCCTTAGATTTGTCACTATTCGTTTTATGGCCCAGAATGTGGTCTGTCTTGGAGAACATTCCATGTGAGCTTGAGAAGAATGTGAACTCTACTATGTTGGATAAAGTAATCTTTAGATGTCAAATATATCCAGTTAATTGATATATTTGAATTCTATGTCCTTAACAGAAGCTTGCTGGGTTTGTTCTTTTCTGAGGGGTATTGAAATTTTGAGTATATTAATAGATTTATCTCTTTCTCCTTAGAATTCTATCAGTTTTTGCTTCACATATTTTGATGCTCTGGTTGGCTCATACATGTTAAGAATTGTATGTCTTAGGGAATTGACTCTTTTACCGTTGTGTAATGCCTTTCATTTTCCCTGATGACTTTCCATGGTTTGAAATTTGTTTTGTCTGAAATTAATATAGCCTCTCCTGTTTTCTTTTGGTTAGTGTCAGCATAGTATATATTTTCTCCATCTATTTCACTTTTAATCTATATGTGTCTTAATTTAAAGTGAGATTCTTGTAGACAACATATAGTTGTGTTTTATTCTTTTGGTCCATTCACAATCTCTCCTTTAATTGGTGCATTTAGATTTTCATATTCAAAGTGCCTCTTGACATAGTTAGATTAATATCTAAAATATGTGTTGCTTTTTTCTATTTGTTATCATTTTATTGGTTCTTATTTTATCTTCCACTCTTGTGACTTTTTTGTTTTAATTGAGCATTTTTTATGATTCCATTTTTGTTCCTTAACACATCTTTTATCCTTTTTTTACCCCTTTTTTAGTGGTTGTCCAAGAGTGAACTGGATATTTAATGATTCCAAAGATTTGTTGTTGTGTGTATGTCATATGAACAGATTGGTTTTGTAACAAATTGCTTATTTTTAAAAAAAAATGCAAATTGAAGTATGTAGAAGTGAAGTATATAAGTTCTGAGATTTGCCTTAAAATTTTAGCAAATTTTAATAAAATGGAGAAAAAATCTTAATAATTTTGAACATTTCATATGCATTGGAGATTTAATTATACTCCTTTAAGCATTTTGACATGTTTGAAATTTCGCTTTAAAAAATACTCCATAGTTTATAATTTTAAAAATCTTTCAGATTCAAGAGTACAATAGAAAGTAAGTCACAAATCTACAGATTATCTCCCCATCATAGATATTATGCATAATTTAACTTTTACATGTAAGAAAAATTTTAGGTATAGATTGTTCTAGAAATACACTCAATGCAATAGAATGAGTTAGTCTCAGAAGAGTTACTGGTCTGGACTCATTTTCTCTGGCTGCCGTGTACCCTTGCATTAGACCGTTATAGTCACTGATATTGCCTGAGGTTTGATCTAGAAAACACGGAACTATGAATGATGCTTTTCAAATTGATCTGAAATAATAAAAAAGTTTGTCTTAAACTGTCATTTTTAGTTCAAGAATGAAGCAAGTTTTCTTTTATTGCTACAGATGAATGGCAGGGAAGGTTTAAATTTAAATCAAAACTTCTAAGAACTTAGCAAAAAAGTTAGAATCTCTTGTGCTTGCTGTAATCACCATTTTTAGATGTACTTTATTTTCATTTCTTTGAAGAAGCAGGAAATGAATTGAACAAAGATTTATGCCATTTAATGTCACAGTTGATTACCAATAGAAAGTGGAAGAATACAATTTTTATGACTTTATGTAAAAGTAAGCTATAATTCAGAATGAAATGGAGATTGGCTAGACAGACAGATTTAATTTTTAAGAATATATGTTATCTTGCAAGAAATATCTATATAAATTAAGAAAGTCAAATCTCTAAATTATTTAGCTTAAATAATTTATCTGACCTGGTAGTAGGCAAATATATTTCTTAAATATGACTTCATTAAGCTGCCTCTTTTTGAAACATTTCAAATTTATATCTCTTATTTCTGGTACCATCAAATTATTTTAAAAAATGCATAAGCTACTAAAATCTTATTAGTTATTATCTGACATTTTTTTAGTTATTATCTGACATTTTTTTAATTCTATGATGTCTAACATGATCAATATTACATGTTTAGTAAGCCCCTACAACTTACACTCATTCATTAATGTTGGATGTATGTAGGTAAATAGCTTCATCTTTCACAGAAAGATAGCCTTCCTAAGATGATTATTGTCATCATGTTAAATAATAAGAACCTGGTTGTGAGAGACACAATCAGGAAAAAAGTAATCAGTAAATAAGAATTAATATATTATATGTCTTTTTCCCTTACCACTTCCAAACTATATGGAATTTTTCATAAATGCATTTATCTACTCACTTATTTCATAAATAGCTTGGGCACTTTCTGTGTACCAGGCACAGTACTAGGTGCTAAGAGAACTCAATTTACTAGCTCTCCACTGTGCTCAGAGTTTATACATTACTAGGAAGGACAATTATTGAATGATTTGACATTCTTTAAACATATTATACAATTCTATGTCTATATATTTGAACATGTTGCTCCTACTTTAAGTGCCCTTCCGTATTTAGACTACCTAAAGAACTGCTCTTTATCCTTAAGGTCAAGTTGTATAGTGATTAGATGTCTAGTTTTATTTTTTCTAAAACTGTGAATTTCACTAATTTGGTAATACTGTCACCTATATTTAGAAATGACACCTCCTAGCAAGCATATGCCACTTCTCTGAGAAGTTTTAAAATATAGTGTTAGTTGAATTTGCGTAACATATGTGTCATCTGACTGTCATTATAATAAAAACAGATCATTTTAATATTATGGTCTTCATATGTCATTTCATCAGCATTTGTTTAATTGGAAAATGAAAAAACCGCATAATTAAAATGTTCGGCTTCACATGATAGAGATACAGCTAAGATTTAGCTAAATGGAGATTTATTTTTCTCATGAATCAGGAAGTCTCAGACATAAAGGAGCACAGAGCTGATATGGTACAGTCAGTTTCCAAGGGTGGTTTTGTCTTTGTTTTCCAGTATCCTTACTTGTTTCTTGTTGCCTTATGCTTGGGAGATTGATTGCTGCATCTATTTTTAAGAAGAAAGGAAGGAGAAGGAGGCAGGGAGGGAGGGAGGAAGTAAAAAGCAAAAAAAAAGCACCAAGTTTGATGCTTTTGTAGATATCAACAGCTTTTTGGAAGTGCTACCGAGTAGACTGAAGCTTATATCTAATTGGTCAGGTATGGGTCATTTATATGAATTTAACAGCATGGGAATGTAGAAGATTGAATAATTTTTGCTTGGTGCATTATCATCTTGAAAACTATCAGAATTCAGTTAGGAAAACATGAGAATGGATATGTAGTAGATACCTGAAGTATCTATCACACATAGTCTTACAAAATAAATACACTGGTTTTTAATATTTCTTTGTGTATTTTTAATATTTCTTTAATATTTCTTTGTATAAGTTTTAAAATGGTTTTAGCACATTCATGTACTTTATTAATATATGTGTTTTCCAATGTATATTTGATCTTTATATTGTGTTTGCCTCTAAATTGCCTTTGGCATTGTTTGTAAAATAAGTTCAGTGCCTTGCCAAAAAAAAAAAAGACTCAATAACATTTACTGAAGTTAATTAAATATTTGAGTAACATTTAAAAAAACTCCAGAACGTCCAAAATATTTCATTGATGTAAAAGTTAGCAAATGAGGTAGAACACTGAAACTAAAAATTCTTCAGTTTTACTGCTGAAGTTCCAAACATAGACATTGCACATACAGACCAAACATAAATTTTATGAAATGTAAAATCCTAAGAAAATGCATAGTTACCTAGAATAGTCGCTTCTTTTTTCAGAAAAATTGAACCCAAGAAGATAAAATGACTTCCCTTAGTCACACTTGTAGTCAATGGCAAATCAAATAGTAGAAACATTCTGAGTCTAATTAAAAAAAAAAAAAAAAAAAATATATATATATATATATATATGTACATATATAATATAAAAGAGGATCATTTTCTTATCTAAAGCCCTTCATATATGGATAGACATAGTACTCAAACAAATATTTAAATTATTTAATGTTTTACACAAACACTATATCAAAAGCTAACTAACATAACACAATAAAAAAAATAAAAAAATAAATTATTTAATGTGGCACTCTTCACATGTTTCAGTTTTTTAAATAATAACTATGTAAGTAGCCTAATAAAACCAGGGAAAAAACAGTTTTTATAAGTTAAAGAAATATTTATTCTGTATAGATACAAAGTAGATCAAAAGTAGATTTTTTTTTTAAGATTTATTTATTTATTTGACAGAGAGAGACACAGTTAGAGAGGAAACACAAGCAGAGGGGGTAGGAGAGGGAGAAGCAGGCGTCCTGCCAAGCAGGGAGCCCGATGTGGGGCTCCATCTCAGGACCCTGGGATCATGACCAGAGCCGAAGGCAGACGCTTAATGACTGAGCCACCCAGGCGTCCCCAAAAGTAGATTTCTAAAGCTATAATATCTGTAGGACCTCAGGATAATCCAGTGTCTACTTTCCCTTTTAACCCTTTAGGGAAATTGTTGCTGTAATTCAGTTGTCATGGAAAAAATAATACAACAGCATTTTTGCTCTCTTTTCTAGAAATTATTGGTAAGTATCATGCTCAAGAGATTTCTCTGCTGGCAAATGTATCTTTATAATAAATGTAATTTAGCATTTAAACTTTATATATAGGCTTGTAATTTAAGATGGAAGACTTAGCACAAGCATTTACATGCCATTATCCCTCAACTGCACACCCAGTGCTCCATAGAAATAATAGAAAAAGAGCAGAGCAACAACAGCAAAGAGGAACACAGGAGTCTTCATAAGTAGATGAGAGTTTTTAAATGTTTCTGAAGCTGGACTCTGAGAATGTTAATGGATGTAGCAGGAGGAAGATGTCAGTATGTGATGAATGCAGATTGTCTGGGCAAACCAAGAAAAGTCACTGGGCTGCTCTTTGGCAGTTTGTTGTAGGGCCAAGGTGTGAAGGAGTGCTAAAAATGAGAATTGATTGAAGTTTAATAAAGAAAATAGGTGTATCTTTTTGGACACTGTATAAGTGAAAAATACCATTCAGCCTAGCCTTCAGCCCCAGGACCAAAAATGATAGAGGTATTCTCTGAAGAATTGAGTAAACCTGTGGGGAGTTGCTGTTCTCATCATTATGGCATTTGAGAAACCACAGCAATAGATAGCAAACCTAACTCACTGTAAATGGAAGAAAATGCCCCTTCATATATCAAGTTAACAATCAGTAAGCTTCATGGTAAATGGCCATGTATTATCCATTTAGCAGAAGAGACTCAAAACAGCAACAGAATAAAAATAAAATACAAGAGAAAATGTACAAAAAATGAAATCATGGAGAAATAAGAGCTAAATCAGGGAACAGAAAAGAACTTAAAAACAAAACCTATAATTGATTTACAGAACTTTTCAAAGCCATTGATTTATAGAAACGATATAATGATGTTACAAAAAATAGAGGGAAAGTATTCTTAGAGATTAAAAATTTGGTTGCAAATTGAAAAAAAACATATACAAGTATCTGAATAGAATGATAACATTCCTAGAACATATAGCAAAATGATAAAGATACAGTAAGCCTCACAGGAAAAAAATTTAAGAAATATAAATAATCAGTACAGATAGGCCAATATTCAAGTAATAAGAGTTTCAGACTGAGAGAATAGGTAAAATGTTTTGGGCAAAGTTAACAAATGATGGAAGGAAAATTCCCACTGCTAAAAAACAAACAAAAAAGACAAAAACATAAGCCTTAAATTTAAGTGTTTACCCAGAATAGGTGAAGATACATTTTAAAATTGACACCTAGACATGCACTAGTAAAATTTCAAAGTAACAAGGGAAGACAAAAGTAAAAGAAACTTAAAGAATTTCATCCTGGACAATATGGTATAGACCTGTTTTTCCCTAAACTTCCTGACTAAGCACAACTGCATAATCCCTAGAAAAGGCACAAAAGACAACCAAAGGAGAGCTCTGAAAGGCTGGTTAGGGACCTTCAAACTGCTAGGACAGCATAGAGGCAGGAAATCTTGTATGTCCTACTCAACAGAATACCACCCAGATCTGATATTTCCCTACCCTCTACCTAGCAACAGAAGATTGCTCAGGTAGACTCATTCCTCTGCTTGATGGAATGAGTATTCTCCTGATACCAACTGTAAGGGGGATAAGTTGGGAATTCCACCAGAAATAATCAACTAAGGGAGGCTCTCTCCTCTACCAGGCTTGAGACTGCCCTTCTCCACTAAGAGATATCAAGGAAGGCTGGCAGAGCCAACAGGAGAGAAATACTACATTAGTAGATCTACAACTGACCATGAAGCTTCTTTGTCCCCTTGGGCCAGAAATGCTTCTCTCCTGCCCAGAGACTACAGGGCAGATGTGAAGCGATGGCATAAAGTGTGGGGGGAAATGGAAGGAGGATCCCACGTTCCTCCCTACTGAAGAGATATCTGGAAGCTTGGCCTGGGCTAAACCCTTCTTTCCTCTCACGCATCACCAGTAACGACTGGTTGAAGCCCCAGTAGCATCAGATAAATGAAGCAGTTCAAAATAACACTGAAAAAGCCAGAAAATCAAATTGTCATAGGAACTACAACCCACAGAAATAGCCTAAGCCTCAGGAGAGAGAGTTTTACTTCCTTTCCAATTTAGATGCTTTTGAATTATTTTTTCTTACCTGATTTGTCTGGCTAGGACTTTTAGTACTACAGTGAATAGAAGTGGTGAGAGTGCACATCTTTGTCTTGTTACTGATCTTAGAGGAAAACTTGTTAGCTTTTCATCACTGAGTATGATGTTAGCTGTGCACTTGTCATGTAAGATCTTTATTACGTTGAGATACATTCCTCCCAGTTTGCTGGGAATTTTATCATGAAGCAATGTTGAATTTTGTCAAAACCTTTTTCTGCATCTATTGAGATGATCATGACTTTTTTCTTCATTCTGTTAATATGGTACATCATATTTATTGATTTGTGTATGTTGAACCATATTTGCATCCCAGGGATAAATCACACTTGATCATGATGCATGATTCTTTTTATGTGCTGTTGAATTCAGTTTGCTAGTATTTTGTTGAGGATTTTTGCTTCTCTGTTTATCAGGGATATTGGCTTGTAATTTTTCTTATAGTGTCCTTTTTGGTGTCAGAGTAATGCTGACCTTATAAAATGAATTTGAGAATATCCCCTCCAGTTTCTGGAAGAGTTTGAGAGGGATTAGAAGCAGAAGGAAGGAAATAATGAGGAACAAAACTCAATGATATGAAAAACATTAAAATAATAAAATCAGTGGAACAAAGGCAGATTCTTTGGAAAGATCAGTGAAATTGACAAACCTCTTGCAAAACAAAGAAAGAATGGGGGAAGATTACCAACATTAAGAATGTAGTGAGGGATATCTCTAGAGAACCTACAGTCATCAAAAGAATGATAAGGAATTAATGAAAACAGCTTTAAATACTTTGATTTGAAAACATAGATGAATTGACCAATTCCTAAAAAAAAAGCCACAAACTACCACAACTCCCTTAATACTAATAGGATTATGGGTAATATAGATTACCCTAAAACTATGAACTAAATTGAATTCATAATTAAAAACTTTCTGGTGCGCCTGGGTGGCTCAGTTGGTTAAGCGACTGCCTTCGGCTCAGGTCATGATCCCAGAGTCCTGGGATCAAGTCCCACAAGGATCTCCCTGTTCAGCAAGGAGTCTGCTTCTCCCTCTGCCTCTCACCCTGCTCTTGTGATCTCTCTCACTCTCTCTCTCTCAAATAAATAAATAAAATCTTTAAAAATAAATAAATAAAAATAAAAACTCTCTCTTTCCCCAGAATAGCAGATCAGTTCCTCAAAAATCACAATCTACCTAGCCTCAAGCAAGGTACATTAGACATCTGAGTCACCTGTACCCAACAAAAAAATTGAATTTCTAATTTTAGTTTGGTATCACAGGAGCATTCTACAAAACTTTAAAAGAATTAATACAATTTTAACACAATATCAAAACCAGACCAAGACAAAACACACACATGTACACCCACATATACACAACCATAGTCCAGTATGTCTCATGAACTTAGACTTAAAAACCCTCAACAAAATATTAGCAAATAGAATCCAATCATATATAAAAATAATTAGGCAAAAGATGACTAAGTGATGTTTATTCCAGGTATGCAAGGCTGGTTCAACACTTGAAAATCAATCAGTATAATCCATTAACAAGCAAGGGGGGAGAAATCATATCATTTATAGTAGACAAAATAATGCCTACTTCCCAAATATATCTATGTCTTAATTCCCAAACTTATGAGTATATTAACTTATATGGAAAAAGGTGCTCTGAATATATGATTAAGTTAAGGATTTTGGTGGGAGATTATCCAGGATTATTGAGTAGACCCAATGGAATCACACGAATCTTTGTGAAATGGAGGCAAGAAGATTAGAGTTGGAGAATGAGGTGTGATAATGGAAGAAAGGTAGGAAAGGCAGAGACAGAGGCAGAGAAAGATTGAGAGAGAGGTTGAAGAAGAGATTCAGATATGCTGTTCTGCTGATCCTAAAGATAGAGGAAGATGCCATGAGCTAAGAAAAGCAAGAGGACTCTAGAATCTGGAAATGCAAGGCAACGTATTTTTTTTTTTTTTTTTTTTTTAGTCTTCCAAATGAACACAGCCCTGCCAACAAATCGTTTAGGACCCCTGAATTTTAGAACTGTAAGATAATGAATGTGCTGTTTTAAGCAAACAAGTTTATGGATACTTTATAGCAGCAATTTGACAAAATTCCATACCCATCCATGGCTGATAAAACTCTCAGATAATTAGAAATACAGGGGAATTAACTCAACTGGAAAGAAAAAAAACATGTACAAATTTTACCTTTATTATCATACTTAATGATGAAAGACTAAATGTTTTCTCCAAAGATTGGGAACAAGGCAAGAATGTCCTCTCTGACCACTCTTATTCGATATAGTACTGGAATTTCTAGTGATAGAATAGAAAACATATTTAGGGCGCCTGGGTGGCTCAGTGGGTTAAAGCCTCTGTCTTCGGCTCAGGTCATGATCTCAGGGTCCTGGGATCGAGCCCCACATTGGGCTCTCTGCTCAGCGGGGAGCCTGCTTCCCCCTCTCTCTCTGCCTGCCTCTCTGCCTACTTGTGATATCTCTGTCAAATAAATAAAGAAAATCTTTAAAAAAAAAAAAGAAAAAGAAAACATTTAAATTAAATAAATCTATCTCTATTTGTGGATAACATGATAGTCTACATGGAAAATGCAAAGGAGTCTACAAATAATTCATAGCACCAAGAAATCAGTTTAATAAGGCTGCAGAAGGCAAGATAAATACACAAATATCAATGGCATTTCTATATATCCACAACGAATTTGTGGAAACAAATTAAGAACACTATGCCATTTATAACCACTCCAAAGAAAATTAAATACTTAGATATACACTTAAGAAAACAAAGCATTACAAAATGCATGTGCAGAAAATTACAAAATGCTGATGAGAGCAATCAAAGACCTAATGAATGTAGAGATAAGTAGTGTTCATGAATTGGAAGACTCAACACAATAGAGATGTCACTTCTTCCCTAACAGGCTGTTGGTGTCATGCAAATCTTATCAAAACCCCAGCAAGATTTTTTTGTAGATATAGACAAATTAATTCTTAAATTTAAATAGAAACTCCATAAGCCCCAGAATAGCCAAAACATCTTGTGATGAAGAAGAAAGTTGGAAAAAAAAAAAAAAGAAGAAAGTTGGAAGGCTTTCTCTACATAATAAAGTTTAATATATAGTGATAGTAATTAAGACAATATATTGTCTTAATTATAGAGGGATAGTCACTTAGAGGGGTGGTCACTTAGATCAGTGGAGCAGAACTGTATCTACGTAATATATTCAATTCATTATTGATAAAAGTAGGAAGCAATTTAAAGGAGGAAAGAGCCTTTTCAACAAATGGTCCTGGAGTAATTTGATCCAGCTCAATATTATTCAAACAAAAGAATAAACTTTGACTTAAAACCATATCTTATACAAAAAGCATCTCGAAGTGAAATGCAGAGTTAATTGTAAAACAAAAATATAGACCTAAAAAAGAATATCTTTGAGATCTTGGAGTTAGCAAAGAACTTTTAGATTTTATAATAATAGGATAATCCATAAAGGGCGAAATTGAATAAAAAATTAGATCTGATCAAAATTTAAAACAAGAATTGCTCTGTGAATGTCCATGTGAAGAGAATGAAAAGAAAAGCTACAGACTGGGGAAATATATCTGCAAAACATGTATCCAACAGAGCACTAGTATCTAGAATATATAAAATCCTGAAACTCTACATAAAAAAATCCAGTATGAAGATGGACAAAAGGAATGAATATGTTTATAATTGAAGATAATATACAGATGACAAATAGCATGTTGAAAGAGTTCTAAGTCATAAGTTCATTATGGAAATGGAAATTAAAACCATGATGAGGCATCATCTGTTGAGATACCTAAGTAAGTAAATAATGATACCACCAAATGATGACGTGACTACTGGATTGCTTATACATTGCTGGTGGCAATGCAAAATGGTACAACCAATCTTGAACACAGTTTAGTAGAGTCTAAAAAAAAAAAAAAATGCTGCAAGTGACCAAGCACTTACATCCAAGGGTTTTTTTCCCAGAGAAATAAAAATTTGTGCTTACACAAAATATTTGTATGCAAGTGAATGGTTAAACACAATAATATAAAGGAAGAACCTATTGATGCAGCCAAGTTGGGTGAATTTTGGTGAATTATACTTAACAAAAAAGTCAATCCTGAAAGATTGCGTATTATATGATTCTATTTATATAACATTTTTGAAATGATAAAGTTTTAAAGATGGAGGACAGATTAGTGGTGTCCTGAAATTGGGGACAGGAGGAATAGGACGTAAGAGAAAGCTGGTTGTGATTATAAAATCACAGAAGGAAGGAAACTTGTAGCTTTGGGACTGTTCATTGTCTTGACTGTAGGGGTAGAAGCAGGTACCTACACAGGTGATAAAATTGTATAGAATTAAATGCAAACACACACACACACACACGCACACACACGAGTATGAGCAAAACAAATCTGAATATGATTGGTGGATTATATCAATGCCCATATTCTGGTTGCGATATTATAGCATAGTTTTACAAAATGTTACAATTGTGGAAACTAGTTAAACGGTTTTTCTGCATTATTTCTTACAACCTCATATGAATCTATAATTATCTCAATAAAATAGTAACAGAAAATTCAGAACCCCTTAAAAAAAAAAACACCAATGGAACACAAGAGCGCCACTCAAATCTCTTAGATTAAATGATTTTTTAATGTTACTTATTTACTTATTCCCAGCTAAAGAATAATCAAGTGTGAAGTCAAATGAATATATTTTCAGACATGCAAGAACATACAGGTTTTCTTTCTTATAACTCTTTTAGAAGATAGCTGACAATAAACCGCAAGAAAACAAGGCTTAAAAAAAAAAAAAAAAAAAAGGACAATTGAGATTCCAGTAAATCCAAAAGATACTCACATGTTTTCATGACTTTTGGAACATGTCAAGAAAGCAGCTGGTCCAGATCAAAACTTCAGGCTCCAGAAGAGATGTTTCTGAGACAGTTAATGAACCTCATTCAATAGGAAAATGATTTTAAGGCTAGATAAACATGAATTGATTAAGAAGTTACCTTACTTGTGTTTTTTGGTGTCTGCATTAAGAAGTGAAAGCTTTTCACTAATTTCAGCAAAACAAAACACTTGGCTTACATTCGAAGCAAAGAAGCATGTGGCATTGTTTTATAGAACTGAAGGGTATGCTAAGCAAATGCATTCGACTTTGATGCTAGGGACATTTTATATTTTTTCTATGGAGAATTCATACCAAATCAGTTTCTCATTATATAACTACCAGACTTTCTGAAGTTTATTAGTCTTTGAAGTATTAAAGTCATCTTTAAGTTGAATTTTTAATCATGTTCCCTGTAAGCTGTATAATTTTAGTAAATGTGAGAACAAAGATAATGAAAGTGTTTATTTCTTTGAGTTCTAATTAAGATAACCTTTGATTACAGCTGAATTACTAAGACTTTTATTAAATGTATTTTTATTCACTATAATCACTAATATTTCTTTAAATAAAATGTAGTATTTCAAACCCAGTAATAAGTAGTGGGTCAAAATGGTTATCTGTTGTTTCTACAAAATGTATTTCCTTCTTAGACATGAATGGGAGTTTGCAAGTCACATTAATTAGGTGTAATTGTTTATCTGGTTGACAATATGTTGGACATTTTAATAGGTTCAGAGAAATCTGTGAGCATCATGTAATAGTCATATAATGAAAAAGCCAAGCTGATATGAGGAAGGGAATTGTGCATGGTAGAAAATGAGCTATTAAAATAGAAAAACGCAGCTGGCAAAGAAGCAAATAGAAAACATTAAACTGACGAGCAATTTCTCAACCTTGGGAATAGGGTCAGGATGAAAAATGTTGCTACAATGGAATCGTCCCCTAACTATTACATTTGCAGTTTTCCTGTAATGAGTGAGAAATCCTTATCAAGGAAAAGCAATTACTAAAGAATGTACCTTCTGGGAAGCAAATTTATAAGGTGAACACACTTAACCTAGAGATTAAATCTTTAAAAAAAAAAAAAAGATCACTAAGGTTCTCACAAAACACTAACATTTTATTGGTTGCCAGAAGTTGCTGACAGGTCGTTAATAACAATAGCAAGTGTTGAAAAGAGTGTCAAGCTTCCTGTTAACCAGTCCATGTGGTTGTCAATTTTAAAGATTCATTTTATTGTGTGAACACATTACCAGATAAAACCAGTAGGTGGGTTCGTTTTGTCGAACCCCTACCCCACTTTGACTTGAGAAAATGCACTGATATTTCTATTCAGCTCTGCACTAATGCACCAGACTCCTTCCTGAAACATTAATCAACCACAGCCAGAATGAAAATCAATATAACCCTGAAACATAGCTCCGGATACCAAAAATAAGTGTGAAAAAAAGAGCATGCGGCATCTTTCTCAATGTTTTGGAGAATTGTGCTAGCATTGCAAAGTGCAACTGTTCTTTTTTTCCCTCTGTAAACAGCTATGGACATGAATTTTATATGACATTTTCAATGCTAGGTGATGTATTCCCCAAACAATATTATTAAAGGCTGAGTCTCTGTCCTCTACTGGCTGTTATTTATGATTGTTGCTTTGTGGCAAACAAAACACCAAACACAAATAAATAATGCTGTGCTGTGTATGGGCTTTTCCCCTCAGTGCAGAAAACAAAAGTATACATTTTGTTTTTTGCTCAGGAAAGGGGTTTATTCATGTAAAACAACATTCCTTTCAAGAAGAGTATGTATGGAAATAAAACTAATCTAGGCAATAAATTCTGTTGTATGAACTAATTGATTCAGCTGATAAAAAATAATGTGGGGGATCATATATGGAAAGGGATCTGTTGCAACTGAATAAGGAACCCAAACCTACTTTTTTCCTTGTCTGTCTCTCCATGTCTCTTTCTGTCTCTGTCTCTTTCACACACACACACGACTGTTAATTACAAAAGGGTATGTGTGAAATCCCTGACTATGTGAGAATTTTAGATGTTTCATTGGTAGTTAATTTCAGAGTTGTTTATTCATCCATATTTAGGTTCCTTTTTGAAATAAATATGTGGTGTCCAAAAACAATGGTAGTCCTGGATTTACCACTTAGTACTTTTTTAAAAAAAGAAAAAAATACAAAAATAGTGATGATAGTTCCATATTTTATAAAAATTTGAGATATGAAAACATATTTGCTTATACACCAATAAAATAGGGATTTAATAATCAGATTGTTTATAATTCTGGTAAAAACAAAATGTAGGGAATAATATCTTATTACAGATTTAATTGTATTCGGATTCGACTGTATTCTACATTTCACCATTCTCATTAAAACATAGACATGATACATCTGCATCCATAATTCCTGCCTGCTATTTTTTTGGTGGTGTTTCTCATGCATTATCTCAGTTGCACAGAAGTTTTAAGAGAATATATGTTGTTATCTACACTATTTTGCAGATGAGGAAATTGAGATTCAAAAAATTTTAATGTATGTACCAAATAACATTTACCCAGATTATCCAGAATTTATTCAGGGATGGTGATGAGGGAACAGAAGGCTAGCTGAGGACAAAGCACCAGCTGACACCCTGCAACCTCTCCCTCACCTCCCACTCCTGGGTGGGACAGGTGTGGCATTCTTCCCCTGAATCTCCCAACTATCTTAATGTTAATGCCTTGCTAAAGGGGAAAAACTACCTTAACTTGACAATAGCAAGGACTCAGTATCTCGTAGGTCCTCTTTAGCATATAAAAGTTCTTTTGAAACCTCCCTTTTCCTTACTTCCCCCAACCCCATAGTATATAATCAGCCACCCCTCACACACTCTGGGCAGCAGCTCTTTCTGCCCATGGGTCCTGTCCCCGTGCTTTAATAAACCACCATTTTGCACCAAAGACGTCTCAAGAATTCTTTCTTGGTCATCGGCTCCGGACTCCACCCCACCGAACTTCACTTATATTCTAAAACTTCATCAACTATTCATGTGAAATGCACACAATCAAGTGGGAGGAGTGCTTCATCACTCATCCTTTCCCTGGCACTAACTTGCCTTCGGGTTCTACAACTCTGACACATCAAATTGAGCTCTGATCTACATTCTCTGTTCTCAGGATTTTATGTTTCTGTTCTATTTGAAAACAGACTGAGAGAACTATCCCTCAATTTCTATGTTTTTAGAAACTTACTCAGGAATAAGATTCTGGGCACATGGGAACATCGTATTTCCAAGAGTCTAACTATTACTATCTCTGTTAACATTTGCTAGGTAGCGTTAAGTGGGAGCCCAGGCCGTTTAGCAACAGAAATTGCTGAAAGTGTTAAAAATTAGTGAAAAAGAAAAATAGTTAATTTGAATTATACTTCTCATCCTTATCATTTCTTTTTTTATTGCTAAAGAAGGTAATTGCTCAGCAAGTAATCAAAGGAATTCTTAGACAGGAGCCAAGGGCAGACATAAATCCCTAATAATGAATAATAAGGTACAGGCTGTATAAAAATGATATTAGAATAATTTTTATTGCTTTGTATGTTTTTGAAATTCCTCAGGAAAAGAAGAGAGACAGGTGATTTCTAATCCTTGTAAGTATGACATTTTGATAACCAAATCCTGTTTTTAAAATAATTGAATGTGATATCTTACAAGTTTCACATTTATTCTCTGGGTCCATTTTGAAAAAATAAGCAACAAAAACAATAACAAAACAAAACAAAGAAAACTTCTAAGTTTTCACATTATATTCAATAGTCCCATCTTGGAACGCTGATAGGATAGGAGCCTTTCTTTTTCCAGGTGTTATTCACAAACTTGCTAATAAGGAGGAGGCCTTTTGTTTCTTTTCATGCTTGCAGCCACGTTCTGGCCACAGCTATGCAAAGGGTGAGTGTTAGAGGTCTTCAGGAAATTTGCATTAAAATTACATACAGACCTCATCCTGTATTCATCTTTTTCTCCAATCCTAGGCATTCTGAGCCACTGTGGGGTTTTTAGGCTCTCTAGATGAGCTTTATATCAAAGAATCAATAATGGTCAATTTTCATGCTACCTAAAGATCACTCATGAATAACAAGAACTATGTGTTTATACCTACCTAATATTGAAAAAAAAAAAAATGGAGTATGGTGTGTCATTCTCCAAACATCATTGATCATATTATTTAATTCTCATGCGATTTATAGATTTAAAAAGTCATAAACTTTCCTTATTGGCTACTACTTGGTTTTATCCCGATTATGTATACCAGACCTTAATCTAAAAATTAGGTGTATAAAATATACATGATTTACATAAATTAATATATATAAAGACTTTAGAACCTACCCTGGCACATAACTAATACCATGGTAGTATTTTTTAATGGTATTTTGCTTAATTTTTACAATGTAACATAATTGTGCCATTTTATAGGTAAGGAATTTAGGTTTACAGGTTAATTAATTTCCATAAGTTAACCTAATTAATGAATTTCTGTTCTGTGCTTTAAATTCATGTTTTTTATTACAGAGCAGTTACTAATTTCACTAGATTATTTTACCTCCTATTTAAGAAAAAAAATAATTTCAGCCACAGAACAATTTGGAAATAATTATTCCTATGTAAATCTTTCTTTTTTTTGAATAGAGAAACACCACAGAGAGATTTGATTTCTTCAAATTCAGCTCCACAGAACACATTACATTATTCTGAAAATATACGAAGAGAAAAAAAAGTTTAGGAACAGAAATCTATATTTCAAAGCTTTTCAACTAAAGCCTTGAATTCAACTAATATGGCTTCATTTTGAGCTTTATTGATACTTATATAAAATACAACTCAAAAGAAGGTTTGATATATATTTTACTAGCCACCAAGAGATTAAAAGCATTAGAAAAGTTATAAAGGCTATTTGAAAAAAGCATCACGACTGTTGAATTTTCAATGATAGACACAAAGAACATGAGATGAATTTAAGAAACAAAATTTCATAAACGTGGTACAAACATCATCAAAATTAGAACTTGAGGCATGAAAACAAAACAAAAAGAAAAATGTGAAAGCAGTGTCCTTTGCTTTTAAAGACCATTATATTTAAACACCTTTGAGGAGGATCACTATGAATTCCCATTTCAAAAATCATACTAATAGAACTAAGCCTCATTTTACTTGGAAAGTTCATTATGTTCAGCATATTTTTCTCCAACAATGTTATACCTGCAAATAAACCCATTCTCTTATATAATCCCATATATAAGCAGTCTCCCACCACAACAAAAATATAGGAAGATAAAATCAGGATTGTGCCTGTAAATGTAGCAAGATTCAATGGCTAGCCAATGTCTAGGAAATGCAGCACCTGCTGTACATTTCCCCTTACGGTGCATTAGCCAGACGATGAGTGTTTAAAGAGCCACTTCCAGAGTGAATTAGAATGCCATTTAGCTTTTTACTTGTCATTATTTCTCAATATTATTGATAGCTAAAGTGTAAAATAATGAAGAAAAGAGTAGAGTATCTATTAGTGGCCAGTGTTGCAATGGAGTGCAAAAGAATGTTGTAAAATTCTAGTGCCCTGAAATGATGGGCAAATTACACATAAGGGCAGGAAGAGTAGAAACCATATTCCTGATATAATGTATATTATTGAAATAAGATGCATAAATCTCAGTGTATTCCTCCAGCTAAAATATAAATATATATAGTGTTTGTAGCAAAAGAGAGACAATGTTGGGAATTATAATAAAAAATGATATAGGGAAGATGTTAGAGTTTGAAGCCGACAGCCCAGAAAGAATTCTTGAGACGTCTTTGGTGCAAAAAGGTGATTTTATTAAAGCACCGGGACAGGACCTGTGGGCAGAAAGAGCTGCAATGGGGTAAGGAGGAATGGCCCATTATATACTTTCAAGATGAGAGGGGGTTAGGTATACTGTAGGTCTCTGAGGAATTTTGGAAGCAAGGTTTCCAGGACCTTGAGAGTGCTAGCTATTGTTGGGAAAAGGTCATTTATTACCATCTAATAAAACCTTAGTCATAAGACCCTTCAGGTGTATGTCAGTGGGCCATATGCTTGGGGGATGATTGGCAAAATGTATCTTGGGGTGGGGGGGTTTAGAGATAAAGGACGTTTCCAAAGGAATTTTTATACCTTAAAGTAGACTTACAGGATCCTGGTGGGGGTGGAGGGTTGGGCTAGGATTGCCTTTTACCCCTAGCAAAGTATTAACATTGAGACAGTTGAGTCCATAGAGGAATGTCACTCTGCCTGTTTCAAGGACTTGTCAGTGGACTCTAGGTAGTAAGGAAGTTTAATAATTTTTATTCTGCCTTTGTTTCCCACATCAAAAAAAAAATGCCTGCAGTTCACTTATATTTATAAATTTATTATGGAAAGTAGGAATTCTATAGTTATTTGTCTTTCATAATTAAAATTATTTATTGTGTACTTATTATGTGTCAGGCATTAGAAGTACTAAGGATACGGGGCTGCTAGGAGTCTGTTTTTGTTCACAGATTCATTCATTTCATTGTTTCAATATTTGTTTCACCAAATATTTATCATATCTCATCATCTAGGAAGAAAAGTGCTAGGCCTTAATTCTTGCCCTTGTAGCGTTTGGATCAATATAAGTCATTGTGCTAAGTTCTGTGTTAAATTCAAATATGGATAGCTCTGAATGTACTAAGGAAAGCACAGTAGAGAAGAATAGAAAGTGCCTTTCATTTCTCTTATGGTGTGGGGAGTCTTAACAGGTAAAGCTTCTAAGAAGTGATGTTTGAATCTAATCTTAAAGAAAAAAATAATTGTATTCAAGGAGAAAAGTGTTAGGGAAAGTCCCAAACTAAAGTAACAATTTAAGTAGTTGTTCACCACTTTCTGTTAGTTTATACCTAAATTCAAAACGGACCTATATATCCAGATGTCTACTGAACATCTTCATTGTAATGACCAACAGGTAACTTAAAGTAGATGATAATGGAATCATTATCTTTACCTTTTCCCATTTACCCATCCTCCTCTTATATCCCCTATGTTGCTAATTAGACTTACCCTCCAGTCTGTCACACTTCAGCCTTGATTCTTCATCCTCCCTTATTTCTATGTAATCAGCTAGATTCTAAACCTTATGAAAGGTACTTTATAAATTGTAATTAAATCTGTCCCGTTCTCTTCATTCCATTACCAATTAATTCAGGTCCTCTTCATTACTCACCTGGATTATTACAACTAATCTCTGTGCTTGAGGTTCCTCCTTCTTATATTCATTCTTGTCACGGACCAGCATGCTCTTTCTTAACTAAAGCACACATTAGTTCATGTCCCTTCTGCTTTAAATGCTTCAGTGATTTCCTAGTGCTTCAGAATTAAATCTGTATTACCAACATGGGCTAACAGGTCATTGAGATCTGGTTCCTGTCTACCTCTGCTCTTTTATATCCAGTAATTTTTCTCACTTATATCCTTCTTTCCAATCACAGTGACCCATTTATAATTCAGAATATATGAATTTAGTTTTATGAATCTGTTTTTTTGAACCCAGTAGTCCATTGATTTATTCAAATGAATATTTAAATAAATGTTGAAATGATCATCTCTTATTTTTGCCTAGTTTTAATATTTAGTCCACTTTTTGTGCAGCAGGGACCAGAGTAAATCTCTTACCTCATTGGAGGAGTGTGAACATAACCAAAAGAAGTCCAATCAGATTTTCTCTTGGGGAATTTGAATCTTGAATAAAGAGAAATAGGAATAAAAGACAATTAGAGAAGAACATATGTAAGGGATGGGTCATAGGTTCTTGTGAGATGATAATACTTATCAAATGTACTGTTTAAAATAATAGTTTTTATCAAATGTTTTTTCTGCATCTATAGAAATGATCATATGGGGTTTTTCTCCTTCTTTCTGCTAGTCTGGTGAATGGTAGTAAATTTTAAACCAACCTTGCATTCTTGAAATAAACTCAACTTTGTAATGATAGGTAATCAGGATTTGCATATAAGATTTTTTTTTAATTTGAAGTCCATTATACATATAAAAGAGTTTACAGTTTATTAGTGTGTAGCTCAGTGAATATTCAAAAGCTAAACACATTCCCGTAACCAAATCCCAGATCAATAAACAGACCGGTATAAACTTCCCCAGAAGCATACTGTTTCCCCTTCTGGTCAATACTTCTACCAGTTGGAAACCCTCTCCTGATTTCTATCACCATATCACAGTATATCTTGTTTATGAACTTCGTATAAATTAAGGGGATTCTTTAGAGCAACCTTCACCTGATGATTGGTTGACACAGGATGTAAAATTCTGAACTCCCTCCCTGCTCACACTTGGGACAATTCTGAAGGGCTTTAGAGCTTCAGAGCTTTCCGTTGGCATCTGTGAGGCCTTGTTATATCTGTGACATTGAAGTTACTTTACCTCTCTGAGCTTCTGTTTGGGTTTTTTTTTAATAGTGATATTTATAGTACATAAATACAGAGTTATGAGAATTGTATGAGATTGCACCTATAAAGTCACTAGGGTAATGCTTAGGCTATATGAAGCACTTCTTATGTGGTTCCAATTGTATGTAATTGGATGCTATATTCAAAGACCATCATGTGAATCCTAAATTCCTATGAGTTAGGGTAACTAACTCATTGTCCAAATTAAAGTGTTCTTGCATCTCTCCATTATCCTTGTGTTACAGTTACTATTGCTGTATAACAAATTGTCTCCAAATGTAATGACTTAAAGCAACAATCATATTATGTTCAAAAATTCTGAGGTTCATGAATTTAGAAAGGATAGAGTGGGGGACAGCTTGACACTGTTACAGGTGACCTAGACCCTCAGCTGCAAAGGTTCTCAGGCTGGGGACTGAAAGCATCTGAAGGTTCATCCATTTATATGTCTGGCATCTAGGTTTGGAGGCTAAAAACCAAGTATGCTGAGTGACGCACCCCTATGTGGATTTTCTGTGAGACACGGCTTTAGGGTAGTGAGTACTGTGAGTGTGTAAATAAACTAAGCTGGAAACTGCATCACCTTTCGTATGGTAGCCTAGAAGTCACACAGCATAATTTCTGCCACTTATGTTGTTTGCAAGAAAGTCATAAACCAACTGAAGTCTTACCAAAACAGCTCCTGTTTTGGTCTCTCCATGGTAACTATTTTTCTATTTTTTACAAGCTGTGTATCTTAGTCCATGAGAGAATTAAAAACCTAATCTCGTGACATAATGGCAAACAGTGGTAAAAGGTAGAAAGGAAAAAAATGAAAGGAGTTGTGGAATTTATAACTCAGGGAACTCATTTAGTTTGGGGATTCCTGAGGACTTGTTTAAGGAAGTGATGTTTGGGCTTAGACACTGGTGATTCCTGAAATTATCTCTTTATCTCATCTACCTTTATTCCCAAAGAAAACCCAGTTATCTGGCAACAAATATCTCTTATGGAGATGAGCCATGCTTCAGATAATTCCTTTTCAAATGAGACCAGTAATTCACTGGTCATCGTTCATTAGAAAATGGTTTAGCACACACCTATATTGTAATACAATATAATCAAATGCTCTCTAAAACCTTCAAGAGAGTCTCTGTCAACATAACAAACCAAATTAATTGAAAAATTTGTGCTTATTTGCTGCATTAACAATCAGTTGTCTACTAGTTCATCATTCCCAAAGGAGACCAAAGAGAATTGGCCCTGTCCTCTAAAGATTACTTCTCATTCTTGTAGAACACTTAGGAATAGATTATATTAGCACCACGCTCTAACCAACTGAGCTAACCGGCCACCTACTAGGAATAGATTGTAGAGCATATAAGACACACCGAGATGCCTAAGATTTCTGTGAGATGAGATTGATACTATAGAAACACCAAAGAAACTCTACCATTACCTTTACTATCATCATCATTGCTAACATTGAGTGATTTCCATGTGCCATGCACCTTTATTATATTATTTACTTTCTTTTGTTATTAAAAAAAAATTTCCACAAAAAAAGAGGATGCTTAAATTTTCTAAAGCCACTCATCTTTGAAGTGGCTCAGTGAATATTCCAACCAGCTTGTGTTTTTTTTTTTGGTTTGGGTGGTTTTTTGTTTTTTGTTTTTTTTTTAAGATTTATTTGTTCGAAAGAGGGAGCACGAGCAGGGGGAAGGGTAGAGGGAAAGGGAGAGGACAAGCAGGCTCCCCAACTGGGCAGAGAGCCCAACACAAGACTTGATTCCTGGACCCTGAGATCATGACCTGAGCTGAAGTAATATGCTTAACTGACTGAGCCACCCAGGCAACCCTTGTTTGGTTTTGTTTTTACATCAAATCCTGTATTTCTTGAAAACATAAGTAACTTTTGAGGCTGGCCAGAATCCAATACTCACAAATACTATTCTTCATGACAATAAATTTAGGTTTAAGTCACAGTTCATCATCCCTCATGACTGTATATCTCTTTGACCTAAAATATATCTTGTTACTGGCCTGAACCGAAGGATTTTCAAATGAAAAAATGACAGTTTTGTCAAACATGTCATTATGGCCTTCTACTTAGATATTTGTGCAGTAAAAGGAAGTATGAGAGGTGGTGAAGCTTCCTGTATAATTGATCCCTAAAACATTCAGAAGACTTCCAATTTCAACTCCAACATGTTAACATTGTGAAAGTTATCGCTCCCATATTTACTACAAGAAAAGGATGAAACTTAATAATATTCCTTGAACCCATCAAATATTTCCAGTTGGCAGGCAAACTACCAGTGTAGCATTCATAACTGGAATACCAGCAGAAGGAAAAAGAATAGAGAAGAAAAAATATTTTAAAAAGGAATGGTTAAGATTTGGATTAGAAAGACAAATCTCAACAAATTTAAAGGAATAGGAAAACATGCAAAATATGTTCTTAGACAACAATGGAATTGAACTAGAAATTATGTAAAAATAACTTAAAATTCTCCAAATATTTAGAGATTAAATAATATGATTCTGAAGAACAGAGGGGTCCAGGAAGAAGTATTAAGAGAAATTTTAAAATATTTTTAGCTATTTTAAAATGAAAGTAAAAAAATATATAAAAAAATAAATAAAATAAAATAAAATAAAATGAAAGTGAAACTTACCAAATTTGTGGTATGTTTGGAGGGAAATTTATAATATTGAATGCATGTTTTAGGAAAGAAAGATCTAAAATCAGTACTCTAAGCTTCAGCCTTAGGAAACTTGAGAAAGAAGAGCAATTAATATCTAAAGCAAGTAGAAGAGAAAAAATTTAGAAAATAATTAATTTGAAAACAGGAAAACAATAGAGAAAAATCAATAAAATGAAAAACTGGTGGGGTGCCTGGGTGGCTCATCAGTTAAGTGTCTGCCTTCAGCTCAGGTCATGATCCCAGGGTGCTGGGATCGAGTCCCACATTGGGCTCTCTGCTCAGCTGGAGGCCTGCTTCTCCCTCTCTCTCTGCCTGCTGTTCTCCCTGCTTGTGCTCACTCTCTGTCAAATAAACAAGTAAAATCTTAAAAAAAAAAAAAAAAAGAGAGAAACTGGTTATTTGTAAAGCTCAGTAAAATTGATAAACCTCTAACCACACTAACCTAGAAAAAAAAAAATCAGAAACTACTAATATCTATATAAAGTAGGGGCCTTCATTACTAATCCAATAGACACTTATTTGATGGATAATGAAGAAATACAATAAAGCTGTATGCCCCCAAATTTGATATATTAGATAAAGTGGACCATTTCTTTGAAAGACAAAAATTACCATAACCCACAGAGGAGAAATAGATTAACAAAATTTAGATAGATTGATAGATATAGATATGTATTTATCTGGTAAAGAAATAGAATAAAAATTAATACACTTCAAAAAAAAAGCATCTATCCCAGTTTATCTACTGGTGAATTTCATATTTAAGGAATGTTGTTTGATGATGAGTTTTAGATACAAACAATACTGATTCTCCATGATCTCTTCTAGAAATTGCAAAAAGAGTATCCAGAAAGGCTAATGTATATAAGATAGACATCCAATAGTTTTGTCTATTTCTACTAACTTTGCAATAAGACCATTTCAAAATATATTTCCCATCTTGCCAACAATATGAAAACAATCTGAAAACAAAAATGGTCAGTCATAAGCAGTACAATCAGAGTTATTTTTAGGTTTATATTTTATGGCTAGAGACACATACAAAGGCTTAAATCAAATGAAATGTATTTCTTTTTCATATAAAAGTCAGAATATAGGCAATTCTGGACTGATATTGATGGCTTTCCTTTATGGGGTCCCCAGGAAGACAGGCTTTTCTCCACTTAATGCTTCAGCAACCATATTGGGTGGTAGTATTCTAATGGTTGAATATGGCAATTAGGGTTTGGAACACATTATTTATATTCAGGTAGCAGATTAGAAGAAAGAGCCTGGGAAAATGGAACAAAAATTAGAGCCCAGTGTCTTTAGTGGAAAACTCCAGGAATTTGACATATAACATTTCCATTTATATCTACATTTGACCTAGCTGTAAATGAGGTTGGAGGACGTGGCCTTTATGGACAATTATATACCCAGCTGAAACTTGTGGGAAAAGGAAAAATAAACATTAGGAACAGCTAGCACTTTCTACTACCTACAATCTATGGTGTGATAGCTTGGTTTCTCTGCATGCATTTATAAATCAACACTTCTTGTATCTAGTTACACTCAGATTATGTCTACAAAACAATATTGATTAGTAGAACATTATGCAATGATGAAAAATTTTTGTATCTGCATTCTCCAAGAGAATAGCCAGTAGCCACATGGACTATTATTAAGCACTTGAAATTTGTGTGATTGAAGAAATGATTTTTTTACCTGATTTGATTAAATTTAGATTTAAATAACTGCATGTCACTAGTGGTACCATATTGATAACAAAGCTATAAAAGCTTTAGAATAACAAAACTATAAAAGCTTTAGAATGCTCCCATAGCTAGAAGCTTAAACTTGCTTCCCAGCCTATGATGGATCATTTATAGATTTGTTTGTTTAATTACCTGACAAATGCAAGCTTTCCAACTTACAGGAAACTTATATAATATGATATAGAGGACAAAACCTTAGAAATACATGTTCTGTTCCTGTCTCCTGTTTTTCCCATTATGATTTTAGTCTAGGCTTCCTTTGTAACATCTTGCTATCTTTTATGTTTTTTAATTTTAAAGTAAGTAAGAAAATAGAAAAAGTATCTGGTACGACCCTTTCTATTAGTTTGTAGCATTGTTTAGGGTCATTTGAGTACTCATTGATCCCAGTAGGTCCTGTCATTAGGGTATATGGGGCAAGGCCAAAAACAGTCTAAAAATTCTGGGAAGTGCATTATTCTTATTATAACAATGCTGGAAGATCATAGATCTTTGAAGAATTCAAAAATTTTTATCCTCCCACATGAAAATTTAACACATTCAACAGAAATTATGTTGGTAATACTTTTCTTTTAACCTATAAATATATATACAGGTGTTTTTTTTGTGTGTGTACCTAAGCATGTGTCTGTATGAGAAGAATGACTAAAGAAGCCTAAAGTCTTACATGTATAAACAGGAGACATAGGAGGTTTCCTGGCTGATAAATGTATATGAAAGGTGAGGCTATTTCAAAGAGATTGAGAGGCAAAGAAAAGATGAAAAGAAAATTTCATTTCTCAGTAAATAAGGAAATTTTAAAAATTTAAAACTATTGCTTTATTTGGTGGTGGGGGAGGATAAAAACTCTATAGAGAAAAAGCAATTCATCCAAACTTAGCCAGTTTATATGTATTTTCTGCAGTGTACCTGTGTGATTTTCATTTCTCCTTACTATACTTTTTCCAAAACAATCTTCCTATTCGCTACAGTTAGAAATTTGAGGTTTGCTCATCTTGTTTTCATAGTTCCAAAATTTAGCTCCTACTAGGAGTGAATTATGTATACCTACATGTTGAGCTTCAGGCAGAACTCAAGAAAAGGCAATTGCTATTTCAATTTATTAAATGTATTGCAAGCAAATTTCTGACTATAGCACATCTCTGTCAAGCAAATTAGAATTTTAGAAGTGGAAACTTTCCAACTATCACACATTTACATGTAGCTTATTCTTCATGTGGAAAGAGGAACGTGGTAGGGGAACCAGAATATGGTATTTAGATTTAGGTGGTAAAAGAAAACAAAAAATGACTTTTTTCTTTTATTTAAGTTTCATTTTCTACAGATTATATTAAGAAAATAATTTTTGGTTTGTGAGAGGAAAATCCTTTTATATTTTGTGTGAAATTTTTATTATCAGTCTGATATCAATAGCTAACATATTTATATACCTAGAAATACAACTATAAGACTACTTCTCTATATGCATGGAAAAAGATGGGGGGGTGCTGGGTGGCTCAGTTGGTTGAGTGTACAACTTTTGGTTTTGGCTTGGGTCTTGATCTCAGGGTCATGAGTTCAAGCCCAGCATTGGGCTTCACACTGAGGATGAATCCTACTTAAAAATAAAAAAATAAAAAATAAAAAGGAAAAAGATTCTGGGTTAGGGAAGAATTACATACATAAATTACCATATATTCAAAGGTGTGAACTAATAAAGAAACCAAAGATTGTAGAAAAATTTACGAAAAAAGAAGACCATCAGTTACTTTCCTCATCCAAAAAATACATACACACACACACACACACGTATGTGAACATATATACATGATGTATGTATGTATGCACATTTACATATATATGTATACACATGTACATATATACATATATGCTTTCATAAAGATATACATATATTTGTGTGCATGTATATATGTATATATATGATATACATGATATATATATGATATATATATATCATCTTACTCAAAGTGAGTAGACCCTTAAGCTTCTCAGCTGTTACAGTTTGCTTTGAGGAGTTGTCATTTTCTCTTAAATGGGGTGAGATAAATTTGTGTTTCAATGCCCTAGAACCAAGTTTGCCCTGGAGAATAATTACCACAGCTAGAGAAAAGCAGTTTGGAGAAGGCAGGATAAGACTTAGAGGTTTTCTCCAAGAAAGGGAAAACAATTCAGATCTTTTCCTGAGAGAAGCAGCATTTTAGAAGGAATGGAATCTGGAGTGGGAAGGGAGGGGATGAAGGCACTGAATAACTGAGGGAGGGAAAACCGCATTCAGCCAGCAGCACACTTCAGCTGTGGTTCATGAAATAAGTTTTTCAAGACTGTTTTCTTATTTAATTTGAGAGTTTTTAAATTGTCCAACTTTTCTAAAAATGCATGATCTGTGATCATTATAATGCTTTCATTACAATAACATATTCAGAACCATAAGTTAGTATTTAATTTTGAGGATTAATTATCTGAAATTATATCATTAAATACCATTAACACGTTTATTCAGCATTAAACGTTTCAGTAAGGAATATTTTTGTGTTGCTGAGGGTTGGTACACAGAATTCTTTTAAAGAGGAGGATGAAATAGAGCACTGCTGAACCTCTTTGGAATTAAGCCTCTAGCGTGGAACGTGGGAGAACAGTTTTCTATGACAATTATGGAGACGATTAAAATTGGTTTCCTTCAAAACATATGTGTGATTCTAGAAAATGTCCCTGTTTCCTTTGCTGTGTTTTTTAAATAACATTTTCCTAAGGTGAAAAAAATATATATATAAAACACTATAATTTCAAGAGGCAAGTGTTTATCAGCTTATCAGGACCACAGAGTGCCTAAACTTCAGAATTTAATAGTGTTATCATTATGTGGATAGCATTTCGGAAATATGTTTAAATAGTAAATTTATTTCTTTGATATGTTTATTTCTAAACAATTGCTATTATTACTGGGAATTTTTCCTATGGAAAATGCAATTGAACTTTGATTACTGACTATAAGAATCTAATAACTTTCCTTTCAGATAAAGCATGATGCCTGCTGTCAAACATGTATTGTTCACAAAACACTGTTTCAAAATTCTTGCTTTTCTTGCCAGTATCTCAGAACAGTGTTAAGCATAAGTCAAACATTTCCTGAGAAAGAAAGGCTAATTTAATAAATACTCAGGTGAAAACAAAAAGCTTTTTGCTTTGAATGTTATATAAGAATTCCCATAAATAGCGTGTAATAACAAGTACAATGGTACATGAACATATTGTATATGATTACTAAAGAACAATATGTTTAAATAATATTTTTCAGAAGTCAGTGACATTTAGTAGAAATATTGTCTCATCAATATATTATTTCCCATTAAATTACTTAGTGATATTCCTCAGTTGTAGGGCTAACAGTTAAAATGTTGTTTGGCTTTATTTGTTCTAAATTATACATAATTTGTTGGAGTGTATTTCAATCTGAGCTAAAGAATAGACACTAGCTATGAAAGGTGGATTAATGGGTTCAAATTTGAGAACACTAGGGCATCTTCTTTACTGCTACTTTGTATGTTTATAATAAATCTACATAGACCCAATATTCTTGTACAGTTATCTATTACTGCGTAACAAATTACCACAAACCTAAAGGCTTAAGCCAGTAGACTTCAGTATCTCACAATTACTGTGGGTGAGGAATCACAGCTTAGCTTTGTCCCCTGCAAGGCATCAATCAAGGTGTTGGCTAGAGCTGGCTTCTTATCTAAGGGCTCCGCTGGGGGCAGGGGAAGATGTGCTTCCAAGTTCACATGGTTGTTGGCTACATTCAGTTCCTTGTGGATTGTTGGACTGAAAAACTTCAGTTTCTTGTTGGCTGAAAGCTACAGGCTGCCCTCAGTTCTTTGCCAGGTGGTCCTGTTCTTTGGGCAGCTAACTACCTGCCAGCTTGCTTCTTTAGTGCTGTAAGGGAGAGTCTCCTGGTAAGGGAGACATTGTACTCTTATGTCACATCATTAACATCCTCTTACCTTCATATTCTGTTTAGAAACAAGTTATCAATTCTACCCACACCCTAAGGGAGGGGATCATACAAAGGTGTGACTATCAGGAGGTAGGAATTCTGGGAGCCACCTTCGAGTGTGTTGCTACACCATTTTTATAAACCAACAGTGGTTACTCATTGACTACTTGTAAAGTTCATTATCTGGTATCAAGCAAGTTTTACAGTCTCATCCCCTGCCATTCAGACCTCTTACCTAAGTTCCAGACACACAAATATTCCTAATGGTCTTAAAATACTCTTGATCTCATTCAAATATTCACAATGTGTGAACATTTCCTTGTGAGTATTCAGGTATTCATCTGTGTGAACATTTCTCTTCTCCAGGCTTTCAGAAAACTTTCTATAAAGTAGTATTTTGTTGTTTTTAAGAATTAATTATATTTATTTGCTTATATTTAATCTCTGCAACTACATTTCTTAGTTTTACCCACCATAAAACAAAGTTTTTTGAATGTGAGGATGTGTAAATTAATGGATGGATAGGTGATTTGATAGGAAAAGGACACTTCAGCTATTCTTTTAGCTTTAATGTTCTTTAATATACCTTGTTCTTTTAAAATGTCTGATTCTTTTTTTGACATATAGTTGCCTGTTACCATATAATGCTATTACAATACAATTAAATATAGTTCCTATGCTGTATCTTTCATCCCCCATGACTTTTTCATTATATAACTAGAAACCTTTATCTTCCTAACCCCTTTACCCATTTTGCTCATCCCCCAACTGCCTCCCATCTGGTACCTATCAGTTTATTCTCTGTATTTATGAATTTCTTTCTTTCTTTTTCTTTCTTTCTTTCTTTCTTTCTCTCCTTTCTTTCTTTCTTTCTTTCTTTCTTTCTTTCTTTCTTTCTTTCTCTCCTTTCTTTCTTTCTCTTTCTTTCTTTCTTTCTTTCTTTCTTTCTTTCTCTCTCTCTCTCTCTCTCTCTTTCTTTCTTCCTTCCTTTCTTTTCTTTGAATTCTGTAGGCTTTAATATTCTAAATGTAGAAATGTTAATCATTATTTATCCATGAATCCCTTTAACAATGGTTATATTACTATTTGCTTATTATCTCTATTCTTTGTTTTGAAAGACTAAAATCCTCCTTCCTCTACAATGTGTTCTCTGTTTTTGAAAAGTATCTGGAAGTTCTGGATAATTCATTCTTCTCAGTTAATATATTAAAAACCCTTTTATCAAGTGAATATAACTTGGGGTATTTAACACAAGTGTCCATTAGCATCTGTATATGGTAGCATAAATCAACGTGGCATATGAATCCAGTAAACTCACTAAACCCAGAAATTCTGGACAGTCCCCACGCTTGGATCAGAAAAACATATATAGGGATATCTGATGCTCAAGATACTCCCTGGAAGAGAAGATCGAAATATGATAGAATGGATGGCCCTGATTTTTATTAATTGACTAGATATTTAATGTTATCACATTCTGTAATTTCTGATGGATGGAAATCCTTAAGGCTGAGCAGTCCCCATAAGGAAATATCAAGCTTATATGTTTATTCAGCAATCATTTCTTGAAGTATACAGAGATTGTCAAGGCCTGCCCATTGCTCTTAATGAATTTATGGTCTAGAGAAGCTTTTTCTTTCTTAAGATTTTATTTATTTATTTTAGAGATGGAGAGAGAGAGAAAGGAAAAGAGGGAGAGGGACAAGCAGACCCTACTGAGCACAGAGCACGACACAAGGCTCAATCCCATGACCCCTAAGATCATGACCTGAGCTGAAATCAAGAGTCAGAAGCTTAGCTAACTGAGTCACCCAGGTGCCCCTAGAGGAGCTTTTTGATCACTACTCTTTGTTAGCTGAAGTTTCTCTTCAATCCAAAAACTAACAGTAATCTAGAGCACAGAACAATGTAAAATCAAATCACTCTATGCCACAGATTACCCTCAAATGTTTAGGGGCCTAGGTATATAACTGTGTTATATGTGTTTTAGTGTATCTTTTGAGAAACATTCCTGTGCATGCTTCAGCAGAGGTGGCTGGCGTATGTGACACTTATTTGGTTTTGTGGCTTAAACAAAGGATTTGTGTTCAGTATCTGAAGATGGGTGAACTGAAGCAGCAAACCAGGAGCCCTGGGCAAGGTAATTAATGTGAGCTGAGCATGAAAATCAAGGAGGTAGAAGGAGATCATTTACTTACAGGAAAACAAAGTGCACCTCCTTCCTATTTTGGCCTTAACCTAGGCTATAAATTTAGTCAGAAATGCTAACTTTTAATAAGACTGAGTAGGTGGTTCTCTTTTTCTCCCTGAGACATTGACTAAACCTAACACTAATGGACTAAGTTATAGAAACATGTATGGAACCAGAAGAAGGGAATAGAAAAAAGGAATATCCTAAGATAGTAATAATATTCTTACTTGAATACACCTGATTTACTTATGGTATCATCCTTAATTTTTATACATGCTAGATAGTTACTGTTTTCTCCCTGTATACAAGAGAGGAAACAGCTTCAGAGCTGAGTGATTTCAGGAGGATCACAAGTAGGAAATGGCTGACATAGGACTTGTCCCAACATCAATCCTACTCCAAAGAGTAAGCACTTAGATGAACTTGTGTTATTCAGAGATAAATTAAGCACACACCCTCTTAAGTGACAGTCTAGTGACTGTGAATATAGACTTGTATGACCCTACAAAAAGTCCTGAATAATCCAAAGGAGATCTCTACAATGTCACAGGATTTTTGCAGAAATTTCTGTGCAGCTAAAGGACATGTATTTGCAAAAGAAAGCTCTCTCATTTACACATTCTTACAACTCCTTTAGAAAGACCACAAAATACTCTTGAATTTAAGAAGAAATTCCAAGGATATCATTGGTAGCCTCAGGAGGGTATTGTTTGCTCGCTTGGCAGGGGATTAAAGATGTTGTGATTTAAAAGGCAAGCAGCAATTAAGAAGCACATTAATAGACAACACTGAGATTGATAATAACCTAGTAGGTAATATGGAAAGCTTTCAACTAAAGGAAATTCCATAATATCCTTGGAGAGATTGTGAAAGCTACTCAAGAAATTTGGTTTTAAAGATATTTAGAATCTTGACTTAGTTTTCTGTTTACAATGTTATATATAAAATCAAGTCACATGGTAAATGACAGTGGTTTAACATTTTGGACTTCAGACATTATATAAGGCACCTATTAAACAGCAATAAAACCCCACCTGCCTCCTAGGAACTCACTTTTTCTTCATTTACTCTTACATAAGTACTGATAATGCAAATGTTCCCACTTTTTTGGGATTTGCACCCTGCAAATTATTGAAGATTCTAAAAATCTATTGATACTAAGACATTTAAAATATTTCTTTATTAATTCACTTACAATAACAGCGTAATAATAAATGATAATAGTACAAGTACATGTTAATTTCAACATCATATTTAATTTAAAAAGTTGTATTTTCCAAATAAAAGATATTAAAAACAGTACTTTTACATTTTTTCAAATCTCTTCAGTTTGTGTCTTTACAGGACATAGTCTGTTTCTCATGTCTGCTTATGCATTCATTCTGGGAAAATATTTGCAATAGGCTGAATAATGACCATTCAAATTTATTAGGTCCTAATCTCTCTTAGACCTGTAAATGTTATATATATATATATATATATATGTATATATATATATATAAAAACATATGGTAGATGTTTTCACATGTATATATGGAAAAAGGGTCTTTGTAAGTGTGATTAAGGGTCTTGAGGTGGGAAGACTGTCTTGGATTATCTAGGTGGGCCGTACATGCCATCAAAATTGCCTTGTAAGAAAGGGGCCAAGAGAGATTTGACAGTCTTTGCCAGACCAGGAATATCATGAAATGGAAAACGATTCTTGCTGATTAGTGAGGCTGATTCCCTGGCCTCCCTGAGAACCTGTGAATTATTCAGTATTATTTTAATAAATGACAATTGTCTTATATCTGCTAGGATCGCTTTCTGTTGCTTGCATTTAAGAACTTCAACACACATGAATGTTGAACTTCTTTGTGCACAAATCAGACTTTTTATTCCCCACATTGTCTTATAAACTCTATGACTCTTAAAGATAGAATTAATATCCTATTTATGGCCCTCTCTTCTACTTTGACATAAGGCATGGCGCATCATGGACCCAAATTAAGTTCTTGTTGACCAAGGGTCTATAATTGATGATTCCACTGCAATGTATAGAAGAAAGAAAATTGATGTTTTCCATTACTTTCACAGTAATGTCCCAACACATGGAAAGCCCTTGAAAATCTAGTCCCTGATTATTGCACCAGCCTAATAGCTGATTGCTATATCCTTAGTAACTTAAGCAACAATAAAACTGAATTACTATCTTTCTCTTGAAATAAAATGTTATTCTTGCCTTAAATCATTTAACAAATATTGATTGCATGACTACTGAGACAAGCATTTTACGAGGTGCTGGAGAAACAAAAATGAGTTAAACCTGAAACTACTATCTATGGTAGATCCACTTGTGTACCCAATTCCTCCTGCTGAGAACACCTAGAAAATTTTAATAAAATATAAAAACAAAACAAGAGAAAACAGTCTCTTTGAAGACACCGGAAAACTGCTAAGATGGTCAAGGCTTGAAGGATCAAGATCCTGGCTAGAAGGGAAATTTCAGGAAAGGAGCCTGACATTCTGAAGGTCTTTTTTCAGTCATGGCTTTTGTATCTATCAAGCTATAGCTGAAAGACTGAAAAACACAGAAGCTGAATGGACCATTTACATGGTAAAGGAGACAGGGAGACAAAAAAAAATGATTGTTCAAGACCCATTAATGTAGAGGGGAATGAGTAAACAACCCAGGCTTTCAGTTTTGACCCTTAAAAGCTACATTCTAGGAAGAGAACTATATTAAAACTGAGTTTCAAATTAGCTAAATCTGAAATGAATTAAAGTGATCTTCCTTTACACTAGATACCTATTAAGGCAAAAGTACATTTTCTATGAAGAAAGATAATACTCACAAAAGTTTAGTTATCTTACGGCTTATAATATTTAGCCCTCTGTAAAAAATAATCAGACATAGAAAAAAATAAATGAGGCACTTAAATAAGCAGGAAAAAACCTGCATAACTTAAATAGACTCACAAGAGGTGAGTCTAAATACTGGAGTTAAGAGAAAATAATTTTAATATAAATGCCATTCATTATTTGGAGATTACAATATGGAGGTCTAACAGAGAGGAAGAAAGAAGGATTGAAAGTACAGAAAAGATGGATAAGGTATTTACAGGACTTAAAAAATAGGCTGAACAGCATGTGACTGGATTTCCAGGTGGAGAAGAAGAGTACACAGGGAAGAAGCAATATCTGAAGAGAGAATGTGTGAGAATTTTCCAAAACCTATGTAATGCATATATTTAAGAATGGTAAAGAAGTATGAACTCTAATCAAAATAAATTTAAAGAAGACTACATTGAGGAACATGATAGTAAAAGTGCTAAAAATCATAATGAAGAGAAATCTTAAATATGTAGCCAGAGGGGGAACAGAAGACTGTTTTAAAAAAACAAAATAAGAATGGTAACTGACTTTTAAACAGAAATGAAGGAACCCAAAATGTAACAAAATAGTCTTTTAAAGGACAAAAAGGAAATAATTACCAGTTCTTAATTCTGTCTCCAACAAAAGGACATTTTAGAATAAAGCTGAAAAAATAGTTCTAAAAACAAATAAGAGAGAAGATAAATTAGGAGAGAAGACCTAATAAGGAGTTCTTCAAGCAGATAAAAATTGATCCCACATGAAAACATGTAAATGAAGGCAAAAATGAAGAACAAAAGGAATAATACAGATGTGAATAAATACAAATGAGTATTGACTGTATAAAACAAGAATAATAATGCCTTTTGATGTTTAACTGGGTAGAACTAAAATATGTAAGAATAAGATCACAAAGGCAAGAGGGAGAAGATTGGATTGAAAGTATTTTAAGTGCCTTGCATTGTATAGGATGCGGCAAAAGACTATAATCTTTATTGGTTGAAATCAACAGTTAAAATTGTCAAAATAGGAAAATAATATATAATAGGCAAGTTCATAGTGTGGAAAAATAGGTAATAATACATAACCCAAAAGAAAGAAAGAAATAACAAAAAAACTGATAGAACCAAATAAAAACAAATATTAAAAAGATAATCATGAAACCAAATATATCAGTAATTACCTGAAATATAAATGAACTTAATACATTAGTGGATAAAAACAAAATTATGTGCTGCTTACAAGAGACGCTTCTTAAATATAATGATATAGAAAGGTTAAAAGTATAATGATAGAAAACAATACCATGAAAACTCTAACCAGAAGAAATCTAATATAAAAAGGAGGCTTTGCAACAGGTTGTAGGTTTCACATTCTCTAGGTAGCAGACTCAGATGGAAATTAGCTTCAAGAGTTTTTGGGGGAAATAATTAAGGAAGCAGCTATGAAAAAGGGGAAAGATGGGTTACACCATAGTTAGAATGAGGGATCAGGCCACTCCCCTCATGGAATGAAGCTGAAGCCCTTCAGAGTTGCTGTAATTGGAGTGAGGTGGCTAAGTTTTTATAAACTTTTCATCAACCAGTCACTGAATGTAAACTGTCCTTGGGAGGGGAGTTGGACCTTGGGTAAGGTGGCTTGCTTTTAGCTGAAGTCTAAAAGTTGAGGACTGTCCATCCAGAGCACTTCTAGTAGCTAGAAGAATAAGTCCTTCAGACCACAAGGTGATCTAAGGAACACAACGTAGTGTCAACTGTGCATGCTTTGTTTATTTAGGAATAGAATAATAGAAAATGGCACCAGTTGTATGTACTTGTTTGTCCCAAACTATGCTAGTTTGTGACACTAATCCTCACAATAATCATATACGATGTGTATTTTCATCCTATAGATGAGAAAATTGAGAAATTGAAAGGTAAACTAGCAAGAAAATATTAAAGCTGGAATTCAAACCTAAATTGGCATGACTCCCAAGCTTTTCATCTTTCCACTATAGATGCTATTTCTAGAATAGTAAGGAATTAAACTAAGAGAGATTTGATGATGAAAATTATATATTTAAACGTTAGGTATAAAGCTTATTTTTTAGTTTATTTCCACCTACTTCATCTTTTTGTGGTATTTTTTTTTCAACAAATGACACTTTAATTCCATAAATAGATTCATTTTAGTCTGAGGGAAAGTGATTTCTATAACTTAAAAGTACTCCAGAAACTAGATTCAAAAACACTTTAGGATTATTTAGTGCAGATAGTCCCAAAGGAAAGCCAGTATGAGAAGTACTAATAATATGATTTTCTCTATATAACACAGACTATGAATTCAATTTTTTATTCTCAAGAGTTTTCAAATGTGATCATTTCCAGTAGCACAGCTCCAATCTCAGAGTATATGATACAGAATTGTCTAATTGTTAAGCTATAAAAAGAAGTCACTATGTACTCTGGGTTAATTTGGGGAGATTCTACAACAGTCTCATTCATCCCCTAATATTCTATTTATACTAAGAAGCATAGATCTTTTGGGGAGATAACAAAAAAATTCCACCCAAATCTTTAACTAAAATATCAATTCATTTTTACCTTAATAATTCATAAATAAAGTCAAAGTCGATTATGGCAGTTATTTGTAATAGACTCTTACATGTTCATGTATTCCCTTAAGAATGTGTGTGTGTGTGTGTGTGTGTGTGTGTGTGTGTGTGTCTATGTGTTTATGTCAGTCTTCATACATATGCTAGTGTCATAGCAAGGTGATGTCACTCTGCTAAGCATCTATAAACAGGTAGGAGTTTCATTTGGAGAATTGTGTTTTCTCTGGTCCCTTGATATGCTTTCCCTGTTTTCTGGAAACTGAAGCACTTTGGCTTTCACTACCTTCTTTTGACAGGGATGCCACCAGGTATCTATACATCTTGAAGGCTAACACAAAATCAATTGGTGCGATTATGCAATTTAGCTGCATTTGTGGTGCTAATTTATCTACTGGCATCTGTAAATGACTTTATTATAAAAAATTCAAAGGTTCTGCTAAAAGCCAAATTAGGCTTGGTAACAACACAAAAGCATTATCAACAAGGGAAATCTCTAAAAGCACCAGCAACCAAGGAAACATCAAGTGATGTCTGGAAAGACATAAAATGTGATATCAATTCATTAAGTGCTGACTATTGTGGTCTGAGTTGAGATCTGAGTAAAAATGTATTGCTGGTGGATTTGCCAAGTTTCTCTACCAAGAGCCAATTTACCTTTTCCCTCTCAGATACTTCACATGAGGCAAATAACTGGGGCCAGCAGCTATTAGCAGGTTACAGGTGCCAACGTTCAATGAAGGAGAAGGGGAAGTTAAAAGACATTTATTTTAAGTTTCCAAAAGAAATATATGTATATGTAAAACACGATTTAAAATGTTATGATCCAAAAGCAATGATCTTCAAAATTCCTACAGAAAACAGCTCACATATCAAAGATGTTTGATATTTGGGCCATTGATGCCAATGACAGAAACAGTCGATGAAGACAAGGATAGAATATCTTTGGTATGAATAAAATTTTATTTTATTTTAATCTCAGAAATTCTGTTGGATATAGTCACAGATATAACTTCTGTCTCATGAAGGTCCTGGTAAAATGTTAATCTGACAAGAAATGTAAAGGTTATTTGAGCTGACAGCCTCCTTTTAAACAGAGATCCAAACAGTTTAGTGGTTGCTCCACTTGTGGTTGAGATTAAAATCAATCGATCAATTAGCCAATGTTCTTTGCTCAGCTATCTTTCTTACAATCATATTTAGCAATAGAAAAATCTTCCCCCTTTTGGGTAATTTTTAGCTAAAGGAACCAATTCTAAGCACTGATCTTTATTTAAAGGCCAGCGGCAGATTTAAAGTCTTAGAATTATACCTAACATAAAACTTAAGAAAGTTCACAAAGGCAAGCCACTAAGCAAATAAAAAGAACAGACTTATGGGTGGGCTTTCAAAGAGAACATGGCTTATTCTTTAAATAATTTGAACGGTCAATAAATTGAAAATTTATTAGATCCGAAGTGCTGGTCTTTGCTCTTCAGATGAAAACATCACAGTAACTTGAGTATCAGATCTTAGACCTAGGTGTTCCTAGTGCTGTCAGTGTTCTTGAGGAGAACTATTTCTAAAGGTTTTGAGACAAGTTGACAATATTGTTTATAGATGAAATCTAGTGATCTATGTTGATTTTATTTCCAGATGAATCAACTATCCACTGATGTGTATAGGAAGGGAGATGCTTAAAAGGTAGGCACTAATTATTACCGCTTAACAGTGCTATCCAGATATCCCCATGTCCTTTAAATAGTAGAGTTCATAATCTGTATAAACATATACCTGTAAGTATTACCAGGAAAAGAAATTACCTAGAATAATATAGTTGAGTGTGTGTGTATGTGTGTGAGTGGTAAACTGTCAAACTGGCTCATGGCAATCATCATGAACACTGCTGCAATTTTTGTCCTCCAGTGGTTTATACTATGCATTGTATGTAACAAGTATAAAATAATATTGAAATAAGGGATTTGGGTGACATCATCCCCTTTCTCCTCATATAATATGGTTAATGATTTGTAGTTGTTATAGGTTGACTCAAAGTAGATCTCTTAGACTAAAATCTGTTGGTTCACACCTGAGAGACATTCACATATTCACATACTCATACACTGGACGATATCTCACTGAGTCGATGTGATTTTTCTGACAACTTCATGTATCTAAAGTGAAACTGACCGGTAGAGACAAGAAAAAAAAAACATTACTGCAGGCTGGTGGAATCAAGGACACTGTATGGAAGAGATACCTGACCAAGAAATTGAAATAGGATTTAAATATTCATAGAGAAAACAAAGGTACCCTAGGCCAAAAATTTTTAGTAGCATAATCACCCAAAGCCGGCTAACAGAAAGCAATTACCAGTAGACTCAAGCATTATTTATCTTGACGATATGTTTGACTAGGCACCTAATGACATTTCACCTATATTCAATCATCTTTTTCTGTTTTAATATCTGTTCAGGTTTTCTTTGGGACTTTTTGTAAAACCTGTTTGAAGATAACTTAATTTTTTTTATGTTTATCAAAACTGTTACCATCTTAAGGCTGAAAAGATTGTTATGTACTTGGATGAGAGTTACTTTTTTTTCTATTTTCACTGGCTTTTAATCACACTAAGTATGCAATTTGTATGATCTTGTAGTCAAAATTATACTTAAATTATACATGCTTTTTAAAATGATTTTCCAGTGAATTATTTTTTTTAAATCCCAAGCATTTTTTTAAATTAGCAGTTTGTCAAATTGATCATTAAATAGAATGATTTAAGTGAAATTAAGTTTAGTGAAATAATTGAAATTTAATTAGCTTTTAATATATTTTCTAGTGCTGCCAAATGTATGTAAAAACATTCAAAGATAGTTGGACTTTGTACCATCTGTTTTATTTTTTTCAAGTGATTATAGGTGAGTTGATTTCAAACCAGTGGAATCAACATCCTGAAAGGTTTTAACAGAAGAAATCACAGAACACATATCAAAATAGTGAAAACATCAGTTGGGGGAATTATATGGGGCTTCAGGAGATTAGGGGCAATAAATTTGGGCCATATAATGAAGGAATTTGATTTGGGGATTGGAGGAGTTTAGCTTTTGCTATGCTGTAATGAATAATATAACCTTATCTTTATTTTAGGAAGATTTATAAGCACTATGTAGGTTAGATTAAAATGGGGAGATCTATGAATTAATTCTAATTAATTAATTGTCTAATTAGATCAGGACACTAAAGCAGGAGATTATTTCATTAGTGTAGGTGAGAGGCAATGTGTTCCTGACTCAGACTGGGGCAAGGAGAATAAATGTGTGGCTTTGGAACATCTATGCTGCTGTGATTGCAGTTAACTGGAAGGATGGCAAAATGTGTGACTTTTTTTCTGATATTATCTGTAAACATGGAGAAGAACAATTATGAATTGAGCAGAGGAATGAGGTGAGAAAATGACACATGTACAGTTAAGTAGAAGGGACAATTATAAAAAGGATCAACTAGATTTAAAACATAAAATGTATATTATCATGTTCTTTGAAATTTTAATGTACAGGTTTGATTCTAAATCATATTGTAATTTCCTCCTGCCTCAATTTAAGTTATAAAATAGTATAACAACCACACTGGTGTGGTACCCACCACTCTGAAGGCCTGCAAAATCCTTTGACTGAATATAAGCATTCGACTCCATGATTCTATTAGTCTTCTACTTTAAAAATATCTTCTTAATGTGCAGCCTCTCCCTCATAGATGATATTTCTAGATACTACTATTCTGCATCTACATCTGGAATTAGATCTGAATTTGGAAAACAAGTTACATCGTTATTTTTTATTAAGTTACTCTAGCATTTCCTTTTATATGAATGTAGGCATCAAACTATAGTAATGATGGAATATATATATAAACTTGGTATGAAGATAAATACATGATACTAAATACATTCATATTATGTTACATATCATGTTACAATGTTATATTAAAATAATACTGGCTCTCATTTCTACTTTGAAATAATGTGATCACTGTCTTCCTGTCTATAGAAGCTCATGTGACATAGCGGGCCAACAAGCAACTCTGTGCCTAGTTATTATTCAGCCACCAATTGTCATAGAAAGTCATATTTTCCTATGCTGCTTTCCAGTGTTCCCTAACTTCAGTTGTTGTTTAATCAATATGTGGAGGGAGGTTAAGTCAAAGACTACAGTATAATGTTCTGACTCAATCTAACCAATAGACTTCATATTTTGCCAATATTTTAAATGCATTTTCTTGTTAGTTCATGTAAGAACATATGTTACCATATCACTTTTTTTATGTTTTAATGGCTACATTTCAATATAATTGATTTTATTTGCAGCCAAATATATATTATTTTATGTATTTAAAATGATTATCTGAGGATAATTTCCTATTCATGTGACTACAACTGTTATTACATGTGGTTGGAGTGAGCAAAGACTCATGACGTACAAGATGAATGACACTTTTTGCTAAAAATATACCGAACTCCAGAAGACTTTTGTAAGATAAAAATAGTTCAAAAATCCAGAGGGGAAGCATATTTGGGGGTCACTATTAGGACTTCGACAAAGTTAATGTGCAATTGAATGGAAAGGCACTCGTCTATAGTCCTCACTTGATCTTAACTCTGTAGTCTTGCACAACCCAACCTTTCCAGGCCTCTTTTCTACTGCTCAATTTCTATTTGGCAATCCTATCATTGCTCTAGAATGTGATTATATTATTTCTTTAGTTTAACATTGAGCTAAGAGGAAATGGGAGGTTTAGACAGGGATAGGTAAGAGTACATTCAAATTACAAGAATAAATTTATTGAAGGGCAGGCCCACCACAAAGGGTCACTCAACAGGGATCTGGGTCTCCAGGAAGAAGTTGTAAGAGAAATGTTAATTTGAAAAAGAGAACTGATATATATTTTAGTGGTTCTATTTCCTTCCTTGGTATTACTTTCTATTATAATAGAAATGTTATATTTCTATTATAATTCTCTATATACCTGAGGCTAATAGCTTTTTATGCTAAATTTTTTTAAGAGAAGAAGCTACTTTTTCTAGATTGTTTAATGTTAGCTAATATATTTGAGAAACGATTAATTGGCATGTACCTTCCGAAGCACTGGCTGCATTTAACAACTTCCTGAATTATACTTGTGATTAGGCTGTAGGATTTAGGCATTGTGTGCACACTTGGGAATATTGCTACTGAGATATTAATAGTACTTTCATTTGATTCAGAAATCAAAGTAAAATCTTCTTAAGGCATTCTATAATTGGTATCGATTATTCTGCCACAAAGAGGTTTTCATAAGTTGTAAAAATGCTGATCAATCATAAATATTTCTATGTCTTGGAATTTTCAGTAGTAGCTGTCTTGTGGCTCAATTTTAGGGCAATTCTCCACCCTTTGTCTAGCTTTTTTGTGAGGTTCAACTTTTGTTCTATCATATATCTTTCTTGAGAGTGCTATCTGGTATAAAATCATGCATGATTGTTCAAATTATATTTGTGCAAATAATAGTATTACATTACGATCCTCTGATATAACCACAAAATGGAGCTGTGCTTCATCAGATATCTCTTGGAAATCAAGCTCCCAAGATAGTGCTAGTATTCACGAAGTTTATAAACATCTGGCAAAGCCATTGGAATATGAGAGAACAGACATGAGTCACCCAGCTGAGGAACCCAATGATGAGATTAATCAGGCCACAAATTCTGAGATATTTGAATGAGGTCCTCTAGACTATCAGCCACAGAGAAGTTAATCCAGACAAGAACAACCCAATCAACCTTGAAAATTTCAAAATAATAAGTGTTTGCTCTTTTGGAACACTAAGTAGTTTCTGGGTAGTTTCTTATGCAACAAAAGCTAAGTGAAGGAAGAATAGAGGAATTAAGTAGTAGTTTGGGGTTGTCTGTTGATTGTTTTGGTGGTGGTAACATTTTGTTTTGCTTAATTTTTATTTGGTTCATTTGTAAACAATCTTAAGTACTACTGAGTAGAAATCAATCTAGAAGACACATCATTGTTCCAGGAAAGAGAAGTGACATTTCTACCTAACACTAAAAAAATAGTGTTTAAATAAGAAAATTGGATGTGAAAAGATATAGTATAATAGAAGGAAAAAAGGAAGGGATTGTTCTATTAGGATTTGGTGTTCAGAAGCTGAGGTAAGAATTATTTGTTACTTTTCATTTTGTTATGAGGTAGATTAGGGCCATCCACTGAGTCTGAGTGAGAAAAAGCTGATTCAGTGTTTTGGTTTGTTTTTTAAAGATTTTATTTATTTATTTGACACAGAGAGAGAGATCACAAGTAGGCAGAGAGGCAGGCAGAGAGAGAGGGGGAAGCAGGCTCCCTGCCTAGCAGAGAGCCCAATGCGGGGCTCGATCCCAGGACCCTGAGATCATGACCTGCGCTGAAGGCAGAGGCTTAACCCACTGAGCCACCCAGGTGCCCCAAGCTGATTCAGTGTTTTGAGAAGAGTAGGAAATCTATTAAATATTGCTGTGGAGATTAGAAGCAGAGCTGATCAGAAGAATATATAGAAAATGACAGTATCCTCTGGAAGTGTGAAACGGCACTATAGCTGAGAGTTTGTTTCAATTTTGTGATTCTTAGTGACAAAAGAAAATGCAATGTATTTATCATAAATAAAATAGGAATAAAATAAGCCTTATTCTCTCCATACATAAGTCTCAGAAGATGTAATGAATACCTTTGAAGTTTGAGCAAGAGTTGCTCTCACTTTGTCTTGGTTGAAAGGCCTCCCAGTACACTGTTCTCTTAATGTCTAATCCTAGACTCCAAGCGTCAAAGGAAAATATTTTCTTCCTTTTTACCCGTGATCATTAATCTATGTATAGATAGAGCATTTTTTAAAATAATCATATCAAAGTTTTAATTTTTTAGAGATTTCTCCCTAAAGTTTTAATATGGGCACTTTGTGGGAATTAGCGGTGATCCTGATTGATCTTTGGTTTGCAGTTAATGCAAGAAAAAACAACTATGAATAATAACAATAGATACCATGGTTTAAGAAACCAGATATTCTAGATTTCGCTGTTTATAAATATATACACACATTAAAACAGATACATGTACCACACACGTGCACTCATATTCTTTTAATTCTCACAATGTAACATACATTTTTTTTTACTCATAAACATGCTGAGGAACAGCGAGGATCAGTAAAATGTCCTAGGTCACACAACCAGTAAGTAGCACAGCCAGAAGGCAAATCTGTGGAGTTTGGTTCTAGAGTCTGTGCTTTTACCTACTAGACTGTTTTCCCTTGCAAGGTTCTGGATCATTTTCAAAAGCTTGTGAGATTAACAAATTGACAATAGACACAGATGGCCAGTCCTATTTGATAAACATATTAAGTTATCAAAATTCAGACCAATGATATCTTTCTATCATGCCTAAGCTATTTTGAACTAAACACAGAATTAAGTGTATGAATAAATTTTTAGTGATATCAACAGAAAGAAATGTATAGTTTAAAATGAAAGGAATCATTTCATTATTTTTTTTCAAATTCTAGTTAAACATCATAGAAATGTAGAATTCATTATTCACTAAAACATAATTAGGAAATGATTATATAAATAAATAAATGTGTATAAGAGAAGGGCCTGAATAGCAGTACGTTGCAAAAGGATGATAAACCTGAAATAAAAGATACTAATAGTTTTTGTTCAACAACCTCTTATTTTTTTTAACTTTTATGTTACTGAAATCAGTAATTAGACATTTTCAAATCTTCAGTGACAGAAGTTCAAACAAATTTATATATTTAAGTATGCACATTTCTAATGTTGAAAGTCTAAACAACTGTAATCACAAAACTCTGTTGTGGGGAGCAGGTTGTAATACTTAGGCAATGGTTCCTAAAAGAAAAAATACTATAAGAATAAAATTATTTTTCTGATGACTTCTAGAATTTCTTATTGTCTTTCAGACAAAGGTCATTGATAATCCAATAGTCAGAAAAAAGCTTATGGGTCTCAAAAAACTGTCAGCTAGTTAAAGTGAATTTTTTAAAAATATTAAATCAATCTATGTATCTATCTACTTTGGATAGTTAGTGTAAGAATAGCCAGGGACTATGTTAAATCTTCCTTGTTTATTTAAATGAAGAACAAAGTTTAAGCTCACGTTGTGAATAGTCAGAGCCCCTAAAAATGAAAACGTAATATGTACTTTAAATATAATCCATGAGGTCCCTAGCATGTAACATTTGTTGAAAAGGGTTTGAATCTATCTCATAAAATATAAGTAAAATATAAAACAAATATGGAAACTACTATCTCATTTGAAACTTTGGAGTAAAAAGATTTATATTTAGATGTTGGCTGAATTTAATGATACCTCAAGTAGCTAATTTCAATACTGTCATGTAGGGCAAGACTAGAATGAACTGGAGAACTAAAATTCTCCAACAACTCTTATTTTTTGTTGTTGTCATATTTCATGATAGTTGTTGAAAGGGATCAATTTCAGAAGTCTGATAGGGCAGTAATGAAAAGTAGTGTCCGTGAAAGCATCTTGCTTCTCATGTTTTTGTTTTGGAGATTGTTCCATGGACATGGACTAATGCTTTTGTCACTTTCTTCCATGCGATTATCACCTTCACTGGTCAAAACAGGATCCACACCATTTAATTGCTCCATCAGCAGAGAAGTTTTTGTCCCTGACATCCCAATACTAATCACTTTGCTACAGTAAGGAAAAGTTGAATAGGAGAAAGTACATGGCATTTTTATAATATTACTCATGTTTCCTAATAGTGAAAAACTCTATGAAATAAGAGCACTTATACATCCTTATTAGTGCCTAACAGTCTTAGCTCTATTTGGTTCAAACATTTTCATCCAAAACTTTGAGAAAAAGGTTAGGCAAGGTTTTATTGTTACTTTGAAATTTGGCACACAACTACTATCCATTTATTATGCATGATTCTGCTAATGAGCAGTCTCTCTCTACTAGCAAATGAGTAATTGCTTCCTTTAACTTTTTTTTCTTTTTGCTCCACAATTAAATATAAAATACCTGAGGAAGAAACTACATAAGGAATATGAAATGTATCCAAAATAACTCAGCATAAACTAAGCCCCAATTTACCATTCCCAGCTGAACTCTTCCCATTACTAGTCTATGTTCTGCTCAGGTTGGACAATTTGCCATTACCTGAATATGTCTTGCACTTTGTAGTTTCATTATAGCTGCAGTTGTCATTCCTCTGCTACAATACCCATTTGTCAAAAATCTAGCCTTTCTTTAAGATCAGTAGTAATGATTTCCATGAAATCATCTCCAATCATCATAATGAAAATATTTCTTCTAACTCTGGATGTCCCTTGGGTGGCTCCATCGGTTAAAGGTCTGCCTTCGGCTTAGGTCATGATCCCAGGATCCTGGGATAGAGAGTCCTACATCAAGCTCCTTGCTCAGTGGGGAGTCTGCTTCTCCCTGCTCTCCCTGCCACACCCCTTGCTTGTGCGCTCTCTCGTTCTCTCTCTCTCTCTGACAAATAAATAAATAAATAATCTTAAAAAAAAATAGATGTCAAGTTGGATAAGAGAATTAATTTTTAAAAATCTCCCTAGTCCTTTCTTCACATTTTTGTGTTTTTCCTTCTGTAAGTCAGAAACCCGATCTTTTAATCTTAACTTGGCACAGCCCATTGTTGGATAATCAATAGGTAATATGATTTATTAGGAGACATTATGGTTTTCATTATTTTGGATGACATACACATTATTTGTTTTTAGGATGTTTACAAGATTATGTTCCATTTTTTTATACTCTATTTGAATAGTTCTTTGTATTTCAGAGAAAGGGAATTTAATTGTTCTGCCAAAAAAATAGCTTTACCCTTTCTCTGGTAAGACAGAATTGGCATCATATAATCGGTTCTGGATTCTGTCAGCATGTCTTAACAAAATGAACATGAAACTATAAACTAGAGAAGCTCTTATCTAACACTTTCTTTATAGGGATTTGTATTAATTTGAGGAAATTCCATTGATCTTCTTTTGACTTTTCATCCATAGTAAATTTGATAACTAAGTTTATTCATTGAAATTCTATAAAATTTTTTAACTTAATATAATGCTTATTATTATTAAAGTGTATGCATTGAATTCTGTATGTGATTTGTGAACAAAAATTGTATGTGAGCCATATGGTAGGACTTACTATATCAAAAACATACTTTAATAGAATCAGCTTCTCAGTGTTGGAGAGGCATATTTAAATCCAATTCTCTGCCTCTATGGATAGAATAGTCAAATGATTCCATAAAAATTACACAATATATCAAAAATATTTCTAACTTTATTTTTGTTTCAAACAACATAGAAGAAGCTGATTCGAAACAAAAAAGTGTAGTAATATGGCACTAACATGATATACATGCTTTAAAGGAAAGGTCACTGCCCAAAGCCCAGTTATCTTTAATTTCATCAAATATTGGAAAAAGTGAATATCTAAATTCTGATCCATTATGCCCACTGGGGAACCTGCATTTGGACTAGGGCAGATGTTTGTTGATTTACAATGAATAATGCATGGAAGAAGCAAGGTGCTTGAATTTTCTCACTGGAACTTACTTCCAGTTGAATAGTATATAAGCAAACATAGAGTTGCTGCCTATTGAGATTTTTCTGTTTGTAGACTACCTTCAAATAGATTTTTGACATCAAGAGCAAGGAATATTTTGGTCCTGGTATTTCAGTGTGCTCTTTTTTCTTTCTCTTTTTATAGGAATAACAAATTATCATTAGCATTGCTGGTCAGTGGATAATAAACCAAATGCAGTGAGAGTAAACTTTTCCAAGGCTTATCTGCCCTATCATCTCTAGTATACAATCTCACACTATGAGTCAGAGGAACACAAGGCAAATTTTCATGAAGCATTAAAGCCCAAGTCACGCAATGTGATGCTATACTATAATGAAAAAAGAAGCAATTGCTGAGTTTATTTAATGAAACCCAGAAACTCATTGTTTGAAGAATTTTTCAGCAGTATGTGCATACAGGAATGCATATATTAATATTATATGCTTACATTAAACTCCTACTTTAATTAAATATTACTTATTGGAATGCTGGTTTTCTTTAATGTTAGTTGATTGAGAGAAAATAGAGAAGAACACCAGAATTAGACACTTATATTCTGTTCAGTTATTCCTGATTAAGAACAACACACATTTAGGTGATAATTTGGATACTTTGTACATTAAAAAAAGATTTTTGTTGAAATATATTTTTAAAAAGGGCAATCTTCCCTTTCAATTTCACTGTATTTTGTTATTTTATTGCTAATTTTATTCTGCATATAAAGACTAAACCAGGGTTAAAATGAAAAACAACAAGTGATAGTATGTGAGAATCATCCATGTAACAGGTACTGATTTAACTCCTACAGAGCCCTCTGAAATAAATACTATTATATTCATATTTTATAGATCAGAAAAATGAGGTACATGGAGACTAATAAAAGTGTCAAAATTGCACAGTGAGAATTCAAGCTCATGTGGGCTGGCTTCAAAGTTCATGTTCTTAACTCTTATACTTTGCTACCTTAATACTGCAACTTGAATTGCACCACTTTTCTCACATGTAGCTTTCAAGAATGATGGAATACATAGAGAAGAAAATAGAAGAGGAAAACTTTTATAAAGACAAGTTTCAAAGCAATAAAGGGAGAGGAAATTAGGTCTATGCAATCAACAATTATAATTTTCTAGGATTCTTACAATATCCAGAACATAATTTTCTGAACATCAGTAGTAACCATTAATCTAAATGTTTGCGTAATTTGTTACCTTCTATATTCTTTGCACATAGGGTGGGCATTTTTTCTGATATCTTCAAGACTCTATAGATGTCTGATCCACTATGTGAAGAGAAAAATCTAGTAAATCTGATAGAATTACTTTTCTAGATAATTTTAAAAATTCAATGGGTTTTCAAATGAGTGGAAGAAATGTAATTTATTATGACAAAATAGTGATCCAATACATATATTTTTAGCAGAAAAGTGCTGCCATGTAAGCAGTTGATTAGTCTGATTATTTAGTGGGCATTTGTTGGAGAGGAATGAATTAAAAAACAAATCTTCATTATTCATTTATTCATCAATCTGTGATATATTTTAAAAGCTTCCTTACTATATGCAGGCATTGTGTTCAGCACTTAGGGTATAAAGGAGAACCAGAAAGACACAGTTCCCATTTTCATAGTACTAATAATCTATCTCCAAGGAAACCATTTGAATGTACAGTCAAGAGATGATAGAGTCCCAATCTAGGATGACAGATTCAAAGGAAGTTCAGATTTGAGAAAGGTTAAGGAAGAAATGCCAGGCCTTGGGAATTGAGGGTGAAAAAGAAGAGGAATAAAATCGACCAAAAGGGAACTTGAAAGAAAATATTTTAAAACATTCTTATTTAAACATTTCATGACAAATTTGATCTAAGTGGATACATCACCAACATAAAGTACTTCTAAAAGTAACAATTGGCATTATACTTATCAGGTTCTGGAATCACTCCATTAAAATCAAGTCAAAACAGTTACTCATATAATCAGTCTTCTATTATATATACATTTTTTCTTGACAAATTTAAAGTAGTCTCATCCTGCACACAACACTTGGGTCTGAAGTCCATAAGAGAAATAGCACAATTTCTCACCAAGGGAAAAGGGGAAAATCAAAAGAAAGGGTGAGAAATCTATCAGAGGAATAAAAATTGTGCAGGGGAGTACGACGTACTCTGCCAGTCTATAAATGTAAAATCTAAAGACAATTTTACACATTAGAATTTTAGTAAATAGAAGAGATAAATTGGAAGGAATGTAAGAACCCTGGAAAATTTCACAGAAGAATGAAGACTAAGAAATTTCATCCTAAAGTTCCTAAGGCAGATAAGCATCTGAAAATAATTTATTACAGAAACCAGAAAAAGGACTGAAAGCTAGTAGGACTGGGAAACAGTAATGCCTAGAGACCGACAACATGGGCTCTGAAGCTAGACCACCAGGTCTGGAACCTGGCAATACTACTTACTAGCTGTGACCTTGGGTAAATTAAGGGTAATTAAGAAACCCAATTTAGCATGAAGTAATTGGTATATGACTTGTAGAGATGAAAACTGTAGTCTACCTTTATTTTCTTTATTGCTATAGCCTGTGAATATTTATATAATTTAACTGTTTTTGTCTTCTGCCTAAATATTCACTGATCTTGTTGCATAAGATGTACTATGATGCTTAATTTTATGACACAAAGAATATCGAGTTGAGAGCATGTCAGAATTATGAGCAGTAGGTCATAATACATTGTGGATGGGTGAATCCGTTTTGGACAGAATGCAGAATGGTTGCATTAAATTAGGCAGAAACAGTTTTAATTATGCAAAGAAGCATGTATATGGATGTTGGGCAGCCAAAGTGGTAAACTGTATTGGGAAATTTTACTAATAATGTTGGCCAGTAACTAGAAACTGTGCTCTGCTTCCTTCAGACCTTGGCATCCAGCTTACCAGTACGTGACTAAAGTTAAGCCAGTCATGTGGTATCACTTGGAACAGTAAGCCTGGAATGAATATCCAATTCTGACTCTGGTGTTAGTAACCCAAAAAAGCAGTGACAGTTTATGGTTCATTCCATCAGACATGGCTTTGACTGCCAGAATCCTGAATACATTGAAGGTGGTAACCCTAGAGTCAAAAAGCCCATTGGTGCCATATTAAGTATCTCATGAGAGTGGTTATCCTGCTGTGGCAAGCTTCTGTGCCCCATCATAAACAGTGGTGTTATGGAGGTCTTTGGAAGATTTCACTATGTCCTCAGCTTTTCTCTCTTCCCTTCCACTTCCTATGCTTGTTTTAATAGACCTTCCATAGATTCTGCGAGCTTCATGTTATATTCCAATAATCTATCTTTTAATGACATTAATTTGAATTCATTTCTGTAATTTGTGACTAAGAACCATGATGACACACACATTGAGTAAGAGTAATGTAAGTGGGTTGGTTACAAGTTGAAAATAAATCTGAAAGTTATAAAATAACAAAATTGACTATATAGGAATAAAAGCGACCGGCCCAAGAATTCCTAACAAACAAGATAACAATGTATAAGTAAACTCAAACAAATATTTATGTAAATATTTTAAGATCATTTTTTAAATTAAGACTTTCAGACATACAGAGTGCAATGATTTACATAGAAATGCTGTAATTCATAAAATTGCACAATTTTAAAATTTAGACATTATTTTAAAGTTGAGGAAATGTATTTTCTAAACATAATTTGTCTAAAAGTAACATATTTGCTTTCTTCAAAACTATATTTTGGAAACCTGTAAATGACTTACTTCTTTGTTTTCACTCTTCTTTACCTCTGATACCTGCTATAAGTCCACAGGCTTTATAACGGGTCTTTTCTTCCTGGTACATTAAAGGTTTTATTTTTTCTATGGTGGTCCAAAATTACATACATACTTTGGGACTTAACAATTTGGTAATAGTATACAGTGTAAACCAGTAAAATAAGAATAGACTTGATCCACATTAACTCTTCTGAGAGTGTTCAGAGAGTCTTCACCCTCAGCCCAAGATCTGGTTGTCACTGCTTGTAGTTATCCCAAATTTCATGAGTCTGTTGTTTTGTTTTGTTTTTTACTTTTAAGGTGTATTTTTATTGTAGTATAGTTAGTATAGTTAACCTACAATGTTATGTTAGTTTCAGATGTACAACATATTGATTCAATTCTACACCTTACTCAGTGCTCACCACGATAAGTATAGTCACCATCTGTAACCATACAACATTATTACGATATTATTGACTGTATTCCCTATGCTGTACTTTTCATCCCCATGACTTCTTTATTTTATAACTGTAAGCTTGTGCCTTTTAATCCATTTCATCTATTTCACCCATTCCCGTACCACCTCTGCTCTGGCAACCACCAATTTATTCTGTATTTAAGAGTTTGTTTTTTGGTTTGTTGCTTTTTAGATTCCAAATATAAATGAAATCATATGGCATTTATTTTTCTCTGACTTATTTTAGTTAGCATAATATCTTCTAGGTCCATCTGTGCTGTCACAAATGACAAGATTATTCTTTTTTTATGGCTAATACTCCATTATATATATTTTTTATCTGTTCATGGACACTTGGATTGCTTCCATATATTGGCTATTATAAATAATGCTACAGTAAACATTGGGGGTACATATATTTTTTGAGTTAATGTTTTTTTTTCCTTTGGGTAAATACCCAGTATGGGATTACTGGATCATACGATATTTCTGTTTTTAATTTTTGGGGTGGGGGAACCTCCATACTGTTTTCCACAGTGGTTGCACCAATTTACATCTTCACCAATGGTGTATGAGGGTTCTATTTTCTCCACATCCTCACCAGTACTTTTTATTTCCTGCTTTTGTGATTCTAGCCATTTCAACAGTATAAAGTGATATCTCGTTTGGGTTTTGATTTGAATTTCCCTGAGGAGTAGTGATGTTGAGTACCTATTCTTGGGTCTGTTGGCCATCCATGTCTTCTTTGGAAAAATGTTTATTCAGATTCTCTGCCCATTTCTAAATGGATTATTTGGTTTTTGGTGTTGAGTTGTATAAATTCTCTCTACATTTTGGATATTAACCTCTCATTGGATATATCATTTTCCAATATCTTCTTCCATTCAGTAGGATGCCTTTTGGGTTTGTTGACAGTTTTCTTAGCTGTGCAAAAACTTTATAATATGATTTAGTACCAATAGTTTGTTTTTGCTTTTGTTTCCCTCACATGAGTGAATTTATCTACAAAAATGCTGCTAATGTCAATGTCGAAGAGATTACTGCCTAAAATGGTCTTTAAAAGACTTTGGTTTTTCACAGCAGTTTAAGGCTCACAGGAAAATTAAGGGGAAAGTACAGAGATTTCCTATACATACTGCGTCCACACACATGCACAACATGTGCATGTCAACATGCACATTATCAACAACCCCACTACAGTAGTACTTTTGTTACCACTAAATTGACATATCATGATCACCGAGAATCCATGATTACCTTATGATTACATTACATTACATTACATCAGTTTTGGTGTTCTACATTCCATGGGTTTGGACAAATATATAATGACTAAATCCACCCACATAATATCAAACAGTAATTTCACTGTCTTAAAAATCCCCTATGCTCTGCCTATTCATCCCTCTCTACCCTCAAATCCCTAGCAACTACTGATCTTTTTACTGCCTCCATAGTTTTGCCCTTTCCAAAATATCATATAGTTGGAATCATACAATATACAACCTTTAGAGACTAGCTTCTTTCATGTAGTAATATATATTTAAGATTCCTCCCTGTCTTTTCATGGCTTGATAACTCTTTTTAAAACTAAATAATAGTCTATTATCTGGATATACTTCAGCTTATTTATCCCTTCATCTACTAAAGGACATCTTGGTTGCTATTAAGTTTTGGCAAGTAAAAATAAAGCTGCTATAAACCTCTATGTGGACGTAAGTTTTCAACATCTTTGGGTAAATACCAAGGACCACAACTGCTGGATCTCATGGTAAGAGTATATTCATATATATAAGAGTTTAGTGAGAAATTTTAAATTGTCTTCCAAAGTGGCTATACCATTTTGTATTTCTACCAGCAATGAATTGTAGAATTTCTGTTCCTCCATGTCTTCCCCATCATTTGGTGTTGTCAGTGTTCCAGATTTTGGTCATTCTAATAGGTGTATAGTGGTAGCTCATTTTGTTGTTTTAATTTGCATTTCCCTGATGACATATGATGAGGAGCATCTTTTCATAAGTTTATTTGCCATTGCGTATCTTCTTTGAAGAAGTGTCTATTAAGGTCTTTGGCCATTTTTAATCAGCTTCTTTGTTTTCTTACTATTGATTTTAAGAGTTCTTTGCATGTTTTGAGTAACACTTTTTTATCAGGTATATCCTTTGCAAATAGTTTCTCCAAGTCCATGTTTGTTTGTTTTTTTTCTTATTCTCTTGATATTTTCTTTCACAGGACAGTTTTTTTTTTCCCCAAAATACTTTTATTTTATTTTTTCAGTGTTAAAAGATTCATTGTTTATGTACCACACCCAGTGCTCCATGCAATACGTGCTCTCTTCAATACCCACCACCAGGCTTGCCCATCCCCCCACCCACCTCCCCTCCAAAACACTCAGTCTGTTGCTCTGAGTTCACAGTCTCTCATGGTTCTTCGCCCCTCCGATTTCCTCCAATTCACCCCTCCCTTCCCTCTCAAATGTCCTCCATGTTTTTTCACAGGACAGTTTTTAATTGTAATGAAGCCCAGCTCATAAATTATTTCTTTCATGGATTGTACCTTTAATGTTATATCTAAAAAGGCATTGTCATAACCAAGGTCATCTAAGTTTTCTCCCGAGTTAACTAATTTTAATTAATTTTTATGAAGGGTGTAAGGTCTTTGTCTAGATTTTTTGTTGTTATTGCATCTAGATGTTCAGTTGTTTCACCAGCATTTATTGAAAAGATTATCTTTAATCCACTTTATTGCCCTAGCTCCTTTGTCAAAGATGAGTTGACTATATTTATATTGGTTTACTTATTGGATCTCTGTTTGTTCCATTGATCTATTTCTCTATACTTTTGCCATTACCACACCATATTGATTACTATAGCCTTATAGTAAGTCTTGAAGTAAGATAGTACTTCTCTTCAACTTCATTCTTCTTCTTTAACATTGTGTTGTTTATTCTGGATCTTTTCCCTCTCCATATACATTCTAGAATTAGTTTGTTGATATCCATAAAATAATTTGCTATAATTGTGATTGAGAATGCATTGAATCTATACATCAATTTGGAAAGAACTTACATCTTGACAATATTGAGTTTTCCTATCCATGAACACAGACTATCTCTGCATTTATTTAGTTCTTCTTTGATTTCATTCATGTGAGTTTTGTAGTTTTTGCCATATAGGTGTTGTAAATATTTTGTTAGATTTATGTATAAATATTTCATTTTGAGGGGTGGTAATGTAAATGGCATTGTATTTTTAATTTCAAATCCTATTCATTTGTGGCTGGTGATTTACTTTTGTTTATCAATCTTGTATTCTGTGTCCTTGGTGCAATTGTTTATTAGTTCCTAGATTTTTTTTAGTGATTCTTTTGGTCTTTTCTATATAGGCAAACATATCATCTATGAAGGAAGACAGTTTTGTTTCTTGCATCTCAACTTATATACATTTTATTTTATTTTTTTCCTTTATTGCATTAGCTAGAAATTCCAGGACAGTGTTGTAAAGAAGGAGTGAGAGGGGACACTGTTGCCATGTATCTGATTTTAGTGGGAAGACTTCATTTCTCACCATTAAGGATAATGTTAGTTGTAGGCTGTCTGTAACTATTGTTTATCATGTTGAGGAAGTTTCTCTCTATTCCCATTTTAATTGAGTTTGTATCATAAATGTGTGATGGATTTTGTCAAATGGTTTTTCTACATCAATTGATTTTTTTTTTATTCTGTTAATGTAATGGATTACATTAATTGATTTCTGATTGTTGAAACAGGCTTACAACTGGGATGACTCCATTTGGTCATGGTGTATAATTCTTCTACATTGTTGAATTCAATTTGCTAAATATTTTGTTGAGAATTTTTGTATGTATGTCATGAGTAATATTGGACCATAGTTTTCTTTTTTAAAAAAGACTTTATTCTTTTTATTTGAGAGAGAGCATGACCTGTGAGGAGGCAGGCAGAGGGAGAAGGAGAAGCAGACTCCACGCTGAACAGGGAGTCTGATGGGGGGCTCCATCCCAGGTGTTTCTCAGTTTTTTTTCTCTCCCTTAGGTAGCTAGAGTAGGTGAAGTTGGGTATATCCTTTCCCTCAGGTCAATTAGGCTCTGATTCTCCTTAAGAAGGAGAACTAGTTTGCTCTGGTGTGTTTCAAAATTTTCTTTGCCCCTTCTACTGGAAGCACAGGGGGATTTTTCTCCAATATTTACTCTGGGAACCTGGTTGAACTCTTGGGGGTAGGTCTCTTAATTTCTGGAGACCCTCTGTGACTGGGTCCCTCTGTACTTGTTAATTCTCAGAGTTGTCCCCACTGAACCTCCAGCAATTTGCCAATTACAGTTTAGATTTTTCCTACCCCAGTACTGGTTCCTGTGATGTTTTCTGCTTGTGTCTGCTCCAGGAAGCTGTGACTCCCTCTATTTGCCTGTCTGTCTCTTTAATCTTGGGGACAGTGGTTTGTCCTATGTTTTCCCTTAGGGATCCAAGAAGAGCTATTGATTTTTCAGGCTATTCAGTGTTTTACTTGTTTTTAGGATAGAGTGGGGACTTCCAAAATTCTTACAAGTGAAACAAAGTTATGTAAATTTTTATAATTCACATAGCTTCAACTTACTGGACAATCATCAGTCCCTAATTTACCTCATGTCAGGATGACTTCTGGAAATCTAGATAAAGCAATTGTTATCAAGCCAGTGAAAAATGATCTGTCTTGTTGCCAATAGGTTTATTATCTTGATATTGTCTTTTTAATTTTTTCTGGCTTATTATTATGTATAAAGCAATAAAACTTTAAAGGAATACAGCATTTGGTTGGGAAGAAAGTGAAGTTAAGACTAGAAATTAGATTTCCTATGAGACAAAGTTTTGGGATGATTTTCTTTACCTTTGACGTATGGACTGGGGGGGGGAAATGATTTTGATACTTAGTGATGGGAAAGATAAAGGAATCAATGCTTATTTTTGTGATTTCATTTATTGTTCTGTGGCAATTATATCAGTTAGTAAAAATTATCATACAGTGGTAAGATGAATGTATTATATGCTGTAATAGATATTGACTAAAATATTTTACAACACAAATTTAAGTGCTCCTTAGTGATTATTAAAATCCATGTTAGGATTTCCCAAGAGCAGATTTTAGAAAAGTATGATTAGTGCCATTACGATTACATGCTTTTAAAATAAGCTCTTCTTTATTAAATAGTAGGGGGAAAATGGTCCTATATATTCAATATGCTATAGTCCAGTTTATTTAAAATATTTAATTTACAGAATCACCAAAATATGCTGGCTTTAAAAATCCACTGCCATGGGGTGCCTGGGTGGCTCAGTGGGTTAAGCCTCTGCCTTCGGCTCAGGTCATGATCTCAGGGTCCTGGGATCGAGCCCCGCATTGGGCTGTCTGCTCAGCGAGGAGCCTGCTTCCACCTCTCTCTCTGCCTGCCTCTCTGCCTACTTGTGATCTCTCTCCTCTCTGTCAAATAAATAAATAAAATCTTTAAAAAAAATAAAATCCACTGCCATATACTAGCCTATTTTCAGAAGAATCCCGGGACATTGTTAATCATAACTCAGATCTTTCATTGTAAGAATTATAATGAATTTAATGAATCTAATTATAATGAATTGTAATGAATATAATTTCATTATAAGAATATTATTCATTATAAGAATAATAATCATCAAATGTTATGTACCATCTTCTACAATTATATTCCCCCTTAAACCAGATTTGTATTACAAGAGAAATACATGATGTCTATAAAAACAATTTTCTCTTTCCATATACGTTGAAGGTCAAAAAGTTTATTCACCAGAAGTTTTAAAGTGCAATTATGTTTCATTTCTTTTAAACAAATAATCACTTTTGGTATACTTTCGTGTTTGAATTTGTTGCCCTTTTTCTATTTTCAGTAGGATTCTAATTGTGTTCACATTTGCATAGTATATGTAGCAGTATGCACTATTAACATCTACAATTATTACACATTATAAGCATGATCTGCTTTACTCTTTTTTTAAGGATTTTATTTATTTATTAAATATTTATTTTATTTATTAAATATTTATTAAATATTTATTTTATTTATTAAGGGACACCTGGGAGGCTCAGTGGGTTAAAGCTTCGGCTCAGGTCATGATCTCAGGGTCCTGGTATAAAGTCCCGCATTGGGCTCTCTGCTCAGAGGGAGCCTGCTTCCCGCTCTCTCTGCCTGCCTCTCTGCCTACTTGTGATCTCTCTCTCTGTCAAATAAATAAATAAAATCTTAAAAAAAAAAAGATTTATTTATTTGAGAGAGAGGGAGAAAGAGAACAGGAGCAGGGGGAGGGACAGAGGAAGAGAGAGAAGGAGACTCCTCACTGAGCAGAGAGCCCCATGTGATGCAAAGCCAGGCTCAATCCCAGGACACAAGGATCATGGCCTGAGTCACCCAGGTACCCAAAGCATGATCTATTTTAAACTAATCTCCACGGATATTATTTATCATAAATACTCTGTAAAAAGGTCTCAACTAATTTTATGAGAAAAAAATATTCAACTATAAGGAGGCATTTTTCCCCCAATATGAAGAGGTTAGTTTATTTTTGAAATAATGAAGAGGTTAGCTTATTTTTTAAAATTTGCCGGGACTCTCATATTATGGAATATCTTCTCAATTGTTGACTTTAAATCTTATAATATTGGGAAAAGTCGAATACTATCTCAATTAATTCTAGTTTTAGATTCCTTAGGTTACTAGATTGAATTAATTATAAAGGTACAGAACATAACTAATACCAATCTAATAAATATTACTGAGATTCTTTTCAACATATATAAGTAAAATCTTGAAAGCATTTTAGAATATTAGCCATCTCTTCCAAGGTGAGACATTGGCATAAAGAGAATTGACTGTAGTTATGAATATGAAAACAGTGAGTGGTGTTAAGGATGTTCATTACCATGGATAAAACAGAATTTAAGAGGCAACAGTTTAATGATGCTATATAAAAAAGAAAAGGCAGGAGAAAGAGAGTTAGTTAGTTAGTTAGTTTAAGCCCTTTTTCAAATTTTCAGGTATTCCACATGAGCCTCTTACCAGAAAATCTAGCAGTAAAACAGTATGAATATAGCCCCAACATTATAGAACACAGTGCGGGAATCTAGGTGGGTGAATATAGAGCTGACAAACAAACAAGAAATACCCCATTATAGTGTCTAGCAACTTTATGGTTAGTTGTAGATCATGCTACATGAAATGACAGAATACAAAAGAACGTACCCAGACCTAAATGAGCCATATACGAACTTTGATTCACATTGTTATGGGAATCACCATTCAACTGTCTGATAAATCTTGTTGAGTCATAATTATAACTTAGCAGTAAAATTGCCATGCCACTGTTTATGCAAATACTAAGATAATGAAAGTGATTTCCTAGAAGATAGACATAACGATGCCTTGCAATTATTTTTCTATATCCATGAAGTGTTGATGTAAATGTTTTTATAATTTTATAAGAAAACAATTGAGATTTAAAAAACTGCTATTTGGGATGCCTGGGTGGTCAGTCGGTTGAGCATCTGCCTTCAGCCGGGGCTGTGATCCCAGAGTCCTGGGATTGAGTGTCCTGCATTGGGCTCCTTGCTCAGTGGGGAGCCTGCTTTTCCCTCTACCTACTGCTCCCCCTGCTTGTGCTCTCTCTCTTTCTGGCATATTAATAAATTTAAAATATCTTTAAAAAAACATTAAAAAATTGCTATTTGTTTATCAACTTCCATGCAATTTTAGGATACTAGAAATGTCCTAAGGCAGGCAGGAAGATGTCCCCCAGGCTTTTTTATAGAAATATCCTTGTAACAATTTACTAGACAAATATGGACAAGTATTATATACCAAGCTATTGGTTACATTTTTATAGGACAGCATCATTCATTTCTCAACTCTGGTTTTTCCAGCATTACCAACAGAGTGACGTATATATCATAAGTGCCTAGTAATATCATTAAGTCAACAAATGCATAGATAAATATACTGTCCAACTTTTCCAGATATTATAACCATATTTGTAGGTTTCTGAAGAAAAAATATTTCTATGCAACTAGGTGGGAGAGACGAGTGTAATAAGTAGTATGTAATAATCATATTTCAATTATCCCATGCGGCTGTTTCTCAGAACCAGGTTTGTCCTGAGATTTTATTAGATAACTCATCATACAAATTTTGTGTATGAAGAGATGGAGTTTGCTCTAAGCATGTATACTGATCTCTAACGCAGTTAGAATGTTGGTCAGGTCACCTATTTGCATATTAATCCATTTGTTGGTTCTATATATCTTATCTTCTAAGAACTTACTATATTTCTCACATATCTGCTCTTAAAGACAGCATATTTTTATAACAGCATAATATTATTCATGTACCTACTTGTCGAATCTATTTCAGTCTATATTCATAAGTGCATTAGGCATTTATTGCTATGCAACAATTTACTCTAAATGTTAATGGCTTAAAAAGAACACATATTTTGATTAATATCAGGGAAGATGGTGGAGGGGAAAGGACCAGGAATTCACCTGTCTGCCTCCACAACAAGTATAAGAGCAGAAACAGTCTGAAGTGACTACTTTTTACTCTGCAGTTCATGAGAACATTCCAGTCTCCAGGGGAGAGCTTGGATAGTTAATTTCTTTCAATTTTATCAATCAATGTGATGTCATCTATCTATCACATAGCCCCCAGCTTTGTATCAGGGCACTGTGGAGATGTTAACCATAGATTCTGGTGCAGTGTGCTGGAGCCAAAATACACAATAAGGAACTTCTCCAAATCTTGTGATTCTGAGTTCTGATTGTGCACTACTGCTTCTGATTGCAGAGGTATACACACAGAGGCGGGTTGTCCTTATTGCAGTCCTACTGCCTGAAGCAGGTTCCAGGAGATTTAAGTTTCTGCACCTATTTTTTGGATATTCCAGCACAATCTCATATATGGTAAAATTTAGAAAAACTACACATGCCTATGAAAAGATGCAAGCTCAGAAAAGACCTGAAAAGATGTTAAGCTTTCACCTCAGGCTAATGCTCAGCACAGAGATACCCTACAACAATGAAATAAATGAATAAGTAATAGCAAACTATGGGGAAGAGGAGTGTGTAAGTTCCAGATTTACCATATTATAAGATTTACATATCTAGTTTTCAATGAAAAATAACAAGGCATACAAAGAAAGAGGGGAAAATAACCCATTCAAAGGAACAAAACAAACCAGCAGAGAATGTTACTAGGGAAGCCAAGAATTTGGACTTAGCAGAAAGACTTTAAAACAACTATCCTAAATATGCTCAATGAGATAAACAAAGACCTGAAGACATGGACTGGTGGCTACACTTGACACCCTTGCATCTTGTCAATCATGGCATGTAGACTGTTCCCTGGGAATGGTGTATGACTTTAGGCAAAACAGCTCATTTTACCCAATGACAACTCCCAGATAGGGGTGAAACTTGAAAGCTGTTAGAATATAGCATTTCTAACCTTTAGAAAAATAATTACTTCAATCTTAAAAGTGGAATTAGATTGTGTATCAAGTAGACATAAAACTATCTCTACTCACAGATTATATGACTATATATGTAGAACATCTAAAAAAATTCATAAGAGACCTAATAGGACCAATAAATAAATTAAGCAAAGTTACAGTATAAAAGGTCAACACACAAAAGTAATTTGTGTTTCCATACACCAACAGCAAACATTCCAAAATGGAAATTAAGAAAGAAATCTGTTTACATTAGCACCTAAAAGAATTAAATAATTATAAATAAATAAAACCATGGAAGTGAAGAATTGCATGTTGAAAACTATAAAATATTACTGAAAGAAATTTAAAAAGACTTAATAAATGGAAGATAGGTTTATGTATTGGAAGAGTTAATATTAAGATGTCAGTACTACTCAAAGTGACCTACAGATTTAATACAGTTTATATCAAAATTCTCACTTTAAAAAAAAAAAAAGCCAGTTCCCGAATACATATGGAATTGCAAGTGGCCCTCATTAGCTAAAACAATCTTGAAAAAGAAGAATGACACACTGCACAGTTTCAGAAATTATGACATAGCTATGATAATTTTAAAGTGTGAAACTGAAATAAAGATGGACATATAAAACAGTGTGGTAGACTTAAGAGCCCAGAAGTAAACCCTCACTTAATGGTCAATTTTGTTTTGTTTTTTTTTAATAAGAGTATGAAGACCATTCACTGGAGGAGAACAGTTATTTCACAAATGGTGCTGGGAAAACTAGAAATCTGCATACAAAAGAGTAAAGTTTAACCTCACCTATAACAAATACAAAAATTAACTTAATACCTAGATGTAAGTGGTAAAACAATAAAAGCCTCAGAAGAAAACACTGGAGAATATCTACATGATATTTGATTTGGCAGTGTTTTCATGGAGATAAAGCACAGTCAACAAAGGAAAAATATAGATAAAGTGAATTTTGTCAAAATTAAGAACAATTATGCATCAAAGATTACTATCAAGAAAGCAAAAGGACAACCTAAGGAATAAGAGAATATTTTCAGATTAAATACAGAGTTAATATCCAGAATATATAAAGAACCCCTAAACTCAATGACAAAACGCAAACAACCAGAAAAGGACAAAGGACTTAGGAGACATTTCTTATAAATCTTTCTTCAAAGATTTATAAATAGTCAATAAGTACATGAAAAGATGTCCAACATCAGTAGTTATAGGAGAAATACAAATCAAAGCCACACTGGCATACCACTTAACACCTAACTAGAATGGCTATATAATAATAAACAAATCCGAAATGCCAGAAAATAACAAGCGTTGGACAGGATATGGAGAAATTAGAACTCTCCCCTATTGCTGTTGAGAATGTGAAAGGGTGCAGCCATGTGGAAAACTATTTGGCAGTTTTACATAAGATTAAGCACAGAAGTGTACCATATGACCTAGCACTTGTAGATATGTAGATAGATATAGATATAGATATAGATACAGATATAGATACAGATATAGATATAGATATAGATATCTCCTGAATAATTGAAAGTAGGGACTGGAACGGATACTTCTCACCAATGTCATAGCAGCATTATTCCCAATAACCAAAAGATCCAAGTGTCCGTCAACAGATGAATAGAAAACAAGATGTGCCACATACTTAATTGAAATACTATTCTGCCATAAAAAGGAATAAAATTTTGATATATCCTATAGCACAGACCTTGCAATCATTGTACTTAGTGAAATAAGCCATATACACAAAGGCAAATATTATATGACTCTACTTACACAAGGTACCTAGCATAGACATAGTCATAGAGACAAAAAGTAGAATCATAATTACTAGGGGTCCAGGGGAAAGGGGTATTTGTGTTTAATGGGTACAAATCTTTTGAAGGACAATGAAAAAAGTTTGGGGTATAAATAATGGTGATGGTTACACAACATTATGAATATATATAATTCTAGTCAAGTGTACACTTGTGAATGGTTAAAATGAGAAACATTACATATATTTTATCACAATTAAACAACAAAAACAACACCTATTTATTATCTCCCAGTCTTTGTGGATCAGGATTATAGGTCCAGCTAAACTAGGCCTTCTACTTCACAGTCTTTCACAAGACTGCAGTCATCTGAAGGTTCTGGGTCATAATCTGCCTTCATATTCATACATGTGACTGTTGGTTAGTTCAGTTATTTGAGGCTTAGTTCTTCACTGGCCAGTGGCCCCTGAGCAGTTCCTTGACACATGGGTTTCTTCAGCATGGCCAATTGCTTCATCAAAGCCAGAAAGAAAGGCAGAGTATGCTAGAAAAAGAGAAGTCACAGTCCTTTGTAACCTAATCACAGGAGTGACATCTCATCATCTTTGTCATGTTATATTGGTATTTAAAATGAAATAACTAAGTATAGCCCTCAGTCAGAGGGAAAGAATTACACATACACATCCCAGGAGGCCGGAGTCACTGGGGGCCATTTGAGAAGTCAGCTTGTTACAATAAGATGGTAGCAAATGATACCAGAAAACCTGGATGAAAATTACTAGTGTCACACTATTGTATCACCACATAGAAGCAAATCAAATGTTTCTGAATATTTATTAACAAATAGCCAAAGATTCGGATAATAGACTGGAATATTCACCTTTATTCTGTATTTTTCTTGCTCCATAAAACACAGCCACAAAGATAAATATACTTATTTTGATAGTTCCACCATTTCTGTTTGAAATATGAGAGCATTTTGCATGTCAGCTTAGATAAATGACATTTTTTGAAAGATGTTTAAACTATCTGGCTGCCTGAGAATCAGATTGCTTTATTATTGAACATCAATACCTTTCTTCCAACAATTTGACATGCCATTAATTGTGACTGTAAATCTGTGCTAGATCCTTATAGAATTGTAATTGATGCCCATGGAATCTAGCTAGTTCCTTAAATTGCTTATCAATAAAGTTAATTATGTCTTTGAATAATATATAAATATATATGAATCTGTATATACATATGTATATACAATTTGTGCATATTGACTCAAAATAGATTTAGAAGTAGACAATATTTCTAAAAAACAAAATAACAGTAAATCCTAAGCTCTGCTTTAGTTCTTAATAAAATAAAATTTCTCATCGTGCCTGGCCCCTAAGCTCTGATTAAATTTACTAATATACTCATATTCCCAGAAGAATGAAAACAGACTGTCTTAACCGCCTACCAGGTGCTTTCACAGGCTCTAGAGTTAATTCATTGAGTGCAAAACATTGTTTCATTTTCTTTACTAACTGCTAACTTTGGGGCATTTATTTTACTTTGTAGCTCTTAGCCTCAGTTTTCTTAGCTGAAATTTGATTGATAATATTTTCTGCCAGATAGGGATATCATGAGGGTTAAATCAGCTAATTCTTATAGAAGTCCTTAGAACAGTGCCTGTTATGTCTCTATATAAATATGTCTACAGACAGAAATAAAGATACAGAGATGTAGATATGGAGGTGTAGAGGAATTACTGGGTAAAGCATAAATAAAATGTTGCAACAAATATATTTTTATTTTCTGTACTGTGGCTTCTCATGCTGGAAGCTCCACTTTTGAGTTTATTGTGAGGAAAGGGTGGGGATTAAGGACACAGCAAGGTTGTGTAACACTTGAACTTTCCAAATAAATGGAATAGTAGCTTCTGCTTTAAAGCAACAACAACAAAACATTTTTTCAGGTTACAACAGTATCTTTGGGATAATCACTCAGTCAATCCAACACTTAAACTTCCTTTCAGGGTTATTTCTCTCTTCTTAATCACTCCTCAAGCTTTTTCTTCCCAATATAGCTTCTTTAGAATCTCTGAGGATACCACTAATCACTGTAGTTTGTTCAGGGACAAAGTGATAATTTTCTTTTTTATTGCTCTTCTGGTAAGGTAGTGAACTTACAGGAGCTTCCGCGTAGTCTCTCTTATTTTCCTCATGTGATGGTTCAGGGATCTAAAAATGGGAATTCTGCCATTAATGACTTTTCCTATTCCAGGTATGCATTCAGAAATAAAATGGTAATTACTATGCAATATTAATAGTATTTGATTACTTAGTTCAAAGCCTCTGTTGAGTAATTTTGAAAAGTTTGGAACTTCTCTTTTCTACTTGCAAGGTCATTCTGGCAGTGGTCTTATGTATCATGACAGGAAGATTAGGAGAAAGACGTTGGTTATAACCAGAAGGATCTCAGGGTCCTGCTTGAGGTGACCTTGTCTGGTTTTCCTTCAAGGAACCCCAAGTCTATAAAGTGGCTCAGTGTCATTAGTGTAGTTCTTAGGGGCACAAACCCTGGGACCAGATTGCCTTAGCACATGCTCTGTACTCACAGGTTGGGTAAGTTTAGGCAGTTAACATTTCAATGGAACAGTTTGTCCTCAGTTAAAGGAGGTACTGATGTAAGTTGACCTCACTGTTTGAGCCTTAAACAAAGGTAAGAAACTATGTATCTTAAAGCAGGGATATTAAAGCAAACCAATTCCTAAGAGGCACAGGACTCCTCTGAGTGCTGACTTTGATTTAAGAATCGCCAGTGACTTTGTCAAACATTATACTGCTCTGTGGTCTAAACTTTTTTACCTGTATATCCTTCCCTTTTCCTTCACTTGGAGTCTGACTTCCTTTGAAGTCTGATGACTATCCAAGCTTCTTTGGGGTCTCTCCCCATTTGTTCTCACAAGCACTTAACCTATAAAACCCTTGCATATTTATTTGTCTTTATATTTGCTTCTCAGAGGATGTGCAGTACATGTTATCATTTAACCAAAAAGCCAACTCTGCTTATAAGGGAGTATTCTTTAAATCTATATTTGGGGGAAAGATAAAGAGAGCATAACTGGCAAGAGGAAAAATTTGAGTTGCATAGCAATATCAGCAGAAAGCATGAAGGAGCTCCAGATCTCAGAGGCTCTTTTAAGATGTCCCAATTTGGGACTGAGTGGCTAGACTTGCCATCTTCATATTTGTCAGTCATTGAATGTAGACAATCCCTGGGGATTGGGTGTGACTTTAGGCAAAACAGCTCTCTTTACCCAAAGACAATTCCCAGATAGGGCTGATTCCTGAGGGCTGTTAGAATGTAGCATTTCTAGCATTTGGAAAAAGAATTCCCTTGATCTTAGAAGTGGAATAAAGGTGCACATCAAAATAGTTTCAAAATGAACTTTTCCTGAACTTTGGAAATTCACAAAGAGCTTGCAACAATCGAAGAGCATTGAGTCAAGAAAACTGGCTGAATCTTGGTAAAAACAATGAACTTTGTGGCATTTTAAATGGTCTCACTTCTATCACCCTCTCTCCAGCACCGCAGTAGCCTTTTTTTTTTTTAATTTTTAAAATATTTTTTAAAATTAACATATAATGTATTATTTGCCCCAGGGATATAGGTCTGTGAATCATCAGGCTTACATTTCACAGCACTCACCATAGCACATACCCTAACCAACAGCCTCACAATCAGAATAGCAGTGAAAGCCAGCATCCTAGTAGCCACTGGAGAGGCAAAGCCTATTTGGAACTGCTTCCCAAAAGCCCCATCTCCTAATATTTGTCATTGTTTTATCTGTCTTTCAGTTGACTGGAAACCCTTACACACACATAGGATTTACCTTTTATTTGAGCTGACTTAGAGCTTGCTCACTTCAAATAGCCTTTCCCCAGGGTGTTTGCACAAAACAATCAATGGCACTTTTTTTTTTTCCACTTTTTTTTTTTTTTTTAATTACATTTGCAAAAGGCAATGGTAACAGTTGGGCAAATGATCTAAAAGGAAAAGCTGGGGAATGCGATATTCGTAGGGGAATTTTAAAACCTGGGACATATTCCTGGGAATTTAGAAGGCAACATGCCTGTGCAAGCCTGGTGTGCTTGTACAGGAAAGACCAGAGATGGTCTACTTCTCCCCCCTCTGGCTGGCGTCAAGGCTCTGTGAAAGCAGGGGTAAGACTAAGGTGAAGTTATACATGCCTTTAGAAACATTGAAAACAGAGTCCCCTTAGCAAAAGCTAGAAGTCTTACTGTTTCAAGGCACTTAAGATCTTTGTTTACTTGTCAACTGACTACTAGGCTAACTAAGCTGAAACTTCAGTAGCCACACATGACAAAGGAAACAGACTTTACAAAATTAGTTCACAAAAGTCACAAAACCAACAGTAGCAACAACAATGAAAATAAATTAACATCAACAACAGCAAACCCTGGGAGGGGGTGTGAATCTAATTTCCAGAGTTGCCCCCTTATATTGTTTACAATGAAAAGTTTTCAATAACAACAAAAATATAAGACATCCAATGAAACAGGAAAATATGGCCCATATGTGGGGGAAAAAAAAGTGTGGTCGGTAGACACTATCTCTCAGGAATCCCAGACATTGAAATTTCTAAACAAAAACTTTAAATCAGCATTCAAATATTTTCAGTAGAACTGTACATGGGACCTTGAACCGAAAAATGTCATCAGAGAAAAACCAATAAAATATCCATAAAATTTAGAATTTAGTTACTATTAGTGAATCAATATATTGGTTCATTGTGAAGAATAAACCATGGTATTATAGGATGTTAACAATAACGCAAACTGGGTGTATTGGAACTCTGTCATCCTCACAGTATTACTATGAATCTAAAACACTTCTGAAATTTAAAAGTGTACTTAAATATACACATATTTAATATATATTACTGCCAGCAGAAACATCATTAAAATGATTAATGTTTTACATCATTAATATTAAGTATAAATAAATTATTCATTTTCTGTTATGTTTCTGTGGGCAGTAATAGTCCTCATTGTTTGCTGATCTGAAAATCTCTTGATCTCTGCCTGTACTTCTAATTTAAATCATAGTTTGGTTAGGTATAAGCGTCAGCAATTATTTATTTTTTTATAAGTTCACTCTCTCCAATTATTGTTGCATTAAACGTAATTCATATGGATATCCACTTCTTACCATATTATTCATTGAGCACTTTGCCTCTGCCATTGTTACTATCGTAAAAAAAAAAAATCAATTGATAATATGTGATTCTATTTCTGGAGTCTTTATTATGTTCTTTTGTACATGGGTTTTTTATTGTGAATGTATATTCACTTTATTTTATATTCACTTTTTAAAAACATTTTTCTATGTTAAAAATAAAATATTTTTCTGTATTGAGATAATTATATTTTTCTTCATTCTGTTAATATTGCTAATAACATTAATGGATTTTTAAATACTCAGGCATTTCATGAATTATACTTTTTAAATGTCAGTGGTTTGTTTGCCATTAATTTAAGTTTTTCTTTTACATCTACAATCTTGAGTAATAGTTCCCTGAAGTTCTTCTTTTATTTTATTATTATTGTTTGGTTTTGGAAAATGACAATATTGTTCCCAAAATTATCTGCTCAAAGACATTTCTTTTTTCTCTGTTTTCTGAAAAGCTGCATATAATTGGTGTTATTTCTTATATGTGTCATAGAATTTATTGTGACATGATCTGGGCTTGGGTTTTTTGTATGTTTGCTTGGTTGGTTGATTTTTGTCATTATTGTTATGGGGAGTTTTTACTGAAATATAATTCACTTTATAGATATAGAGTAATTTGAATTTTCTATCTCTTGTTGTATTAATTTTAGTAATTTGTGAAGAATTTGTTAAATTCATTTAAATTGTTGAAAATTTTGGCAGAAAGTTGTTCATACTATTCTTTATAGAGTGCCCCTCTTTCATTTCTGATACAAGTAATGTGTATTTTATCTTTTTATATTGATTGTTCTAGCTACAGGATTATTGATTTTTTTTAATAAAATAATTTTGGTGTTACTTATTTTCTATATTGTTTGCTCATTTGTTATTTTTTATTATCTATTACAATAATTATTTTTTCTTTTACATGCTTTAGTCTCAACTTTTTTCTTTTTATAATATTTAGATGGAAGCTTAGATTTTTAGTTTTATAGCTTTCTCTTTATTATAATATTAATGTATTTAAAGCTAAAATATTCCCTCTTCATCTCAAAGATTTTCATCTGTTGTGTTTTAATTTTAATATAATCATTCAGTTCAGAATATCTTTAATATAAATTTTTATTTTTTATTTGACCCATGATTTATTTATAAGTATATCATTTAATTTTGAAGTATTTGGAAAATATCTATACATAGTTCAATTGTTGCTTATCTATTTAATTCTGTTGGAGTCAATGAAGAAATTATAATCACAGTTCTTTTCAATTTAGAGAGACTTGTTTCGTGGTCCAGCATATTATGAATCGTTCTGAATGTCTCATTTTCATTTGAAAATGTTTGAAATTCTTATATCCTTGGGTTTGGTGTTCTATGAATGTAAATTAGGTTAATATGGTTGATATTTTGTCATGTCTTCTCTGTAATTAATGATTTCTTTTCTACCTATTTATCAGTTACTGAAAGAGATTTTAAATCCTAAATATAATTGTTAATATGTATATATGTCAGTTGTTGCCTCATGGATTTTGAAGACCTATTATTTTAAGGATGCACATTTCCGCTTTTACTCAGAATGCACATTTAGACAATTATGCTTCCCCCTGAGCTGACCTCATTTTTTATTGTAAAATCTTCTTTATTACTTGGTAATATATTCTCCCTCTGATGTCTACTTTGTTTTATATTTAGCCACTCCAGCTTTTATGTAATTAGTGTTTGAATATTGCATCTCTTTTCTTTGCATACACTTTTTACCTATTTTGTCTTTAAAGTAGGTGTCTTATAGGTGGCATATAGTTGGCTCTTATATTTTTATCCAATGTTTAGAACAAAAATATTTAGTATAATTATAAATATGGTTTGATTCATATCAACCACCTTACTTTTTAAAATCTATCTTATTTATTCTTTGTTGTTTTTTTCTCTATTTAACTGCTTTCTTCTGGATTAAATGAGAAGTCTTTAAAATCCTATATTACATCTACTATTCCAAATATATTTAAGCATAAAATTTGCTTTAGAAACAGTACTCTGGTTTCAATTACATAAAAGGAAATTAAGAGTGGAGAAACTAACAATGATTTTGTTTAGTTCAATGCCTTGCCTAAAATTATAAAATGTTTTGCATATTTTAATGTAATTTAAGTAGACTGTACTTTGGGGCTTTACCTCTTTACCTACTAAAATATATGTTTTATATTTTGATAATATTTATTGAAACTATAGAATTTTACATTAGTCGGTGATTTCTGATATTACACATTAAAGGCATTCACTAAATGTCTTTATTAATGGTAAAATTTTATATTGTGCCATAAGACCACATAATAATATTAATCTTCCATACAAAGCATTAAAACCTTTAGATTGGGGAGCCTCTACAACTTAGTATTTTCTTTTGTAATGCTCTTATAGCAAGGCCAAATAGATGCTAGAGATAGTTTTCTTGCCTTCACAATAGGATTTGGAATGGTATTCCATAATTAAAGGTAAACTTCAGAATTCTTAAGGGTTCCAAACAGAGCTAAAATACTAAGATCCTCTAGTTTATACATTATTACATTAACTAATATAACCTGTGCCTGAGCAGAAATCCTCAAGATATTTATGTCAAACAGGATTCCTCTCTAAGTGAGCATTTTCCTAGAGCTTTCCATATCGAGCCTACATTTAGGTGCAGTCAATTATTCTGTGAACTCCAGCAACCAAGTTCCTGCTCACTTATTTGCAAATGACTTCAGTATTACCATTTCTGTAAGACCTTTTGCACATAGGCTCTTTTGGTAATATATGCCATGAGGGTATATTATGATAATGGATATTTTGAAAGAATGTTTTAATAGTCTGACATAAAAAAAAGGTTGAACAGATGCATCAGGGACTTTTTACTTTGATTTGTTAGGTATTAATTGGTCACTATTCTCCCACATTTGATAAAGCATGATAAGTATCTCCAAAATATCAAAGTAATCATTTTTGTACTTCCCATAAATATAAGCTCTGAGAAAAAAGATAACTGAACAATCAGAACAGGGTAAAGGCAGAAAAGTATTTTATTATAGGCCACTTCAAAGATCAGTTTGTACTGCCCATAATAACAAGTTTAAATGATCCTGCCTGAGTCTGCTATTAGCCATTGCACTGTTACATTATGCATGGCATTTGACTATTCATAGAAAAGAAAATGCACTATATTCCATTAGTGGTTTCCTATGAGTGTAGGTCTACAAATTACTGGTGATGTTAAGGCTGATGTGTTGCTCTTTTGCATATTTATGATGCTCCTGTCACATTCATTATTAATATGAATGTAATGTGAAGTACTAGAGATCAATATGATTTCTATCAATTTCAGTTTCTGTGTTTGTGATTAAAATTCTTATGCAGATATGACAGTTGTATTTATATGCTACATTTATGCGTGATTACAAAAGACCCTTGTACTTATTTCATAACTGATATGCCAAAAATGTAAAAAGAGACCCCAAAATAAGTTAAAGTAAATGTTGTTATTTCTGAAATCAATAAATGATGGCACTCTGCAATGGCCACTCAGGAACATCTTGACCAGCATGTGATTTATCTCCAAAAGTGAGGATCTGTTTTTACGGTATTTCCAAAGAGGAAATTTTATAGGATGCAGCTTTAAGCAGTTTCCTGGACTCTGCAAAGTTTATCTTTCCTTTATTGTGTCTGAGTATAAAATTATGCCATATACTTCTACATGATTGGTCCCTCAAGAAAATTTAACATCCTGGGGTACTTAAGAACAAAATATAGCTTCCATTGTCATTGTGTCTATCAAAAATTAGGTTTGGGATGTTTTCTTTTCCCAGTCTCAGGAATTTATAAATTCTCATGATGGAAATAAGTTATTAACAATGTTGCTTCTAGCTTTGACAGTGTGGATATAATTAGATCATAAATGCTAGATAATTAAAAAAAAAAAAAGGGGAAGAAAAGCAGGGTGGAGAATGGAAAACAAAAACTACAACAACAAAAACTAAACACGTGTGTTTGAAAGCACTGGAGAGTAGTCAGTACTTGAAGGGCCAAGATTCAAGAAGAACAAAACACATTGAAGTAACCTGTATATTTGCACAGTTTTTTTTCTCTTGGGACTTCTGTCCATCAGAAATCAGAAACCTTGAAAATGTGGCAGTTTCTGAGTTACCAAGGCAGCCAGGACTTACAAAACCAATACCTCAAATAAAAGTCAACTATAGTTGATTTCAGGATGCAAGGTTCTTTAAATGTTTGGAAAATAATTCACCCAACTAGTTAGGAGACTAAATGAGAAAAATTATATTTGATGCATAAAATATATTTGATAAAATTCAGCACCCAATCATGGTTTAAGGAAAGAAAATAAAAATAAGCCATATTAAAAGATCTAGATGGCCATGAATAGTAGTGTTATCCTTCATTTAATAAATGAATATATATATATATATATATAACAAATACGGTATTTATACATATATATATATATAACATATATATATATATATAACAAATACCGTATTTAAAAGTAGAATTATGGAATCTTGCCCCAGGAAATTACAGAAGTCTGTTCATTATCACCATGTTTTGTGTTATTCTGGCAAGAAAAATAAATACAAGTATAATAAAAGAGGAGAAATAAAATTGTCTTAACGTGAAGCATTATTGTTTACATAGAAAATCCAAAGAATATACGTGTAAACTAATACAACTACTGAGTAAATTTAGCATAATCATTGAATACAATGCCAATATACAAAATTAAATTGCATTTCTATAGATCAGCTACAAGCTATTAGAAAATAAAATAAAAGAATCCATTTGTAGTAACATTAAAATAATCAAATATGTAATTATCAAGGGCAATTTAAAATAAAATTCCTAGGGATTATTTGTTTATTGTTACCTGAAGAAATTGACAAAATGAATCTAAAACTTATATGGAGATGCAAAGAACCAAGAAAAGTAAAGACACTTGTGATGAAAAGCACAGTTGAAGGACTTGCACTGTTATGTTTATTTTCAATTTACAATAATTAAAACAGTGTCCCTGAAATAAGAATTAAGAAACAGACAGATGGAATAAAAAGTAGATATATATCTACTTATAAAAGTAGATATAAATCTACTTATATAGTAACTTCATTTATAACAATAATTGCCACTCCATGTATGCTGGATCAATTCAATATTCAGATGGGGAAAAAGTGAACCTTGATTCTTACCTTTACCATACATAAAAAATTGATTCCAATTGAATTATATATAGACCTAAATGGAAAAAGAAAATAATTTTCTGGCAGAAAATTGTAGAAGAATATCTTCTTCTTTCTTTGGGATAAGCAATTTCTTTAAGATAAAAACAGTAAGACAGCAAAAAGTTAATAACAAAGGGAAATATTGATAAATTGGATCTTATTAAAAATTCAGAACTTGAGGGGCCCCTGGGTGGCTCAATGGTTAAGCATCTGTCTTTGGCTCAGATCATGATCTCCAGGCCATGGAATGGAGCCGCAGGTCGGGCTTCCAGCTCAGCAGGGAGTCTGCTTCTCCCGCCCCCTCTTCCCCTCCCCCTGCTTGTGCTCTCTGTGTCTCTCTCTCTCAAATGAATAAATAAAATTAAAAAAAAATAATAAAAATAAAATTCAGAACTTGAGTTTATAAGTCACAATTAAGAGAGTGAAAATTCAAATAGAGAATAAGAGAATATATTTAGAACATGTATCTCAGACCAAAGATTCATATCCATTAATATATGAAGACTATTACATATCAATGAGAAAGGACTGACTGTGTAATAGGAAAATGGGAAAATGACTAGGAAATGCTTTTCAATAGATGATACAAAAATTACAACTAAACATACTAAAAGATATTCAACATTGTTAGTCATAACCACAATGATCTATCTATCTATCTATCTATCTATATATATATATATAGAGAGAGAGAGAGAGAGAGAGATCTCCCCCCAAATTATTTAAACTAACAGAAAAAAACTGAATACAAATATTTGGTGAAGGTATAGTGTGATTGGAATTACATATATTGTAGGTAGCTTTGTAAATTGGCATGACCTCTTTAAAAATAGTAGAGCTAAAATGTACACATATCCTCTAATGTAGCACTTCCATCCCTAGATATGTATATAGTATGTATATACATATGTGTGTATATGTTTACATCAGAAAGATGTATAAAATTGTGTAAAGCAGCATTATTTGTAATAGTACCAAATTGGAAATAACCCAAATGCCATCAGCAATAAAATGGGTAAATAGTGTTATTTCATATGTAATATAGTTTAGTAATCTAAATTAATCATGGAGATGCACAACAGCATGAATGAATCACAAATCACTGCTACATGCAACAATATAGGCAAATTTTAGATTATAATCTTCAGTGAAAGAATCCAGAATCAAGAGCACATAGTGTATGATTTCATTTATATAAATTTCAAAACTGAGGAAAGCTTATGTTTGCTGATAAAATTCAGAATAATGGTTCTTTGGAGCATGATGTCCAGGGGATCAAGAAATGTTTCTGGTTTTCATGGTAATTTATGTATTATGATGTGAGTTTTCACAAACTTGTGTTCTCATTGTGAAAATTCAAGAAACTATACGTATCACACATTTTCCATTTTGTACTTTTATTTCAATAAAATATTTGTCTAACATTGTTTTGAGGAAAATAATGGCCATATTCCTATCAATAGGATATATAAAACCAAACAAGAATATAGTTGTTTCTATATTCACTGTCATACCATGCCATTCACTTCTGAGTAAGACAGAATATAGAATATATTCTATATAAAATAGAGAATATTTTCTCTTTTGGAGGAAGAAATGGGACATCTACCCTTTTCTTGTTTTCTTCATCCATATATCAGCTCATATTTATAGGAGGAAGATTTTTTTAATATAAATCATAATAAATTTTAGTTATGAAGACATTTTTATTATAATCATTTCAATAAAAAGAATGGGAGAATTAATTTTCCCTTGTTTCTATCAAGATCATATTCCTGCTTCAAAATTTATTTAAAATGCTATATATTAAGTATAGTTTCCTTCGGATCTCCAGTTGAAACCAGTGTCCTCTTCTTCTGTTATTCCAGAGTACTTTGCTTTGTTTCTATATTCTTATTATAATACATGTATGATTCTGCTTTGCAACACACTGACTTGTTTCGGTGCTTTCTACCTTACAGCATGTATGCTATATGTCAAAGAATAACATATGCAAAGATGAATAATGTGAAGTTACTGTCCCCTCAATTTTTACTCTAAAGGAAAAAATATATACATTGAATTTTATATTGCAATGGAAATCCATAAGTACTGCCTTTGAGATGGAAGAAAGATACAAAATGAATAAAATGTGTCATAGGGAAAATCCTGTAAGTGAGAGAGAGTTTGAACCAGATTCAGGAGTATATTAAGTTGTTTCTTTGTTATTTTATTTAGTTATTTAAGATTTATCCACTGTTTTTACATGCCCAGCACTGAGATAGATGCTGGAAATATATAAATGAATAAGATGTTGCCTCTACTGTACATAAGTTCAGAGTTTAATGATAGAAATCCATGCTTTGGTATATAGTCACAGCAGAGTGGAATGCATATATAAGAGTTATGTTTAAAGTACTCTGATAGCACAGAGGAAGGAGAGATTGTGAGTGGCTCAGTGGTCGGTTGACATGGAAACAACATCAAAATATATATGTGTGTGTGTGTGTGTGTGTGTGTGTGTGTGTGTGTGTGTGTGTGTATATTATTTTACCACATGCAAAGCACTGCATTGTTTTCCATACATGAGTTCTCTCATTTGTGGTTAGGCTAAACTTCTTTGGTAGGCATAATTGCTGGATTTAATGGATGGAGAAACCAAGGGACAAGGAGTCAAACTGGCTTGCGTAAGGACATACAATTCTCCATATCCAGGATTAAAAACTAAAATCATTTGATTTCAAAGCTATGAAAATACTGTCCTAACATTTAATCATAGAGTCTTTGTGAACGTACCCTCCAGTGATGCTTTTTGACCTTCAGGCATTAAAAGCAAAGACTGAAAAAACTTTACAGAACTCTCTTTCACTGAACATAGATAGGATGCAGAATTTTTCTCAAGAAGGGGGCACAGCCACTACTAATCTACCAGAGTTACACTGTGTTATAATTTCCTCCTCAGAGAATTCTTTTTTTTTTTTTAAAGATTTTATTTATTTATTTGACAGAGAGAGAGATCACAAGTAGGCAGAGAGGCAGGCAGAGAGAGAGGGGAAAGCAGGCCTCCCGCTGAGCAGAGAGCCCGATGCGGGGCTTGATCCCAGGACCCTGAGATCATGACCCTGAGATCATGACCTGAGCCGAAGGCAGAGGCTTTAACCCACTGAGCCACCCAGGCGCCTCTTCCTCAGAGAATTCTTGAGAGTAAAATCAGCTCTGAGCACATGTTAGGTAGGTGGCAAGGTAAGGAGGGTGAGGCCAGAAAATAGTCCTTGCCAGCCATCGAGAATAGCAGATGGAAAACACAAGTAACTAAAAGAATGTGGTTTATTCATGGGATTGCAAGCATAATAGTTTTAGAAACTCTAGCAAAAAACATATAAAGGGAGAAAGTGGAAAATGATCCTGAGTAAGACTTGAACAGACATGGATGTGGGTGAAAGGAATTTTGCATAAATAAATTAGTGATAAATCAATCAATCAGTGGGTTAATTTATGGATCTAAACATAGCAGTGAACAACACTGTGACATTTTTTTACTTAAAACTGATCATATGTGCAAGCAAAGGATCAAATGAGTAAATAATGCCTTGCACGTGATATGTGTCTAATGTATATTTATTGACTAGATTTTAGAAAGATTTTGCTCAGTATTTGTTGACATATACATATAAAAACTCATATGTATACTTCATTTAATATTATTTGAAGTTTTTTTCTCTTTTTATGTGGCAAGGGAATATACGTGGGGCATGCACAGCATATGCTCATTTTTTCCAAGAATTTTTGTTTCTTCTTTTGAATTTCATTATTAATCTTTACAATGAGTAATAATGAAATATATTCAGTCTCCACTTTTACAATGCATCTCTGCTTGATTTTTTAGCATCTGGGATTAACATGTAAGGTTACTAAATTTAAGAGTCAGAAAATGTGCTTTATAAATCTTAATTTGTTCCATGTTTTATGTATTTATTAAGCATGGAGAATTATAAGACAGCACTACTATTTTCTTGTAGAAACCTTACTTAAACTCAAAACTTGATGTCTAAAGGAGAATCAAAGCATATTTAATGGCCCTGTACTTGCTGGAATCTAAATGTGAGACACAGAGTGTCGCAGCCAAAAGGAAAGGGACTTGCATAGCTGGAAAAGGCTTTCACTTGGAATGTCTGCCACGAATCACCACCTAACACTCTTTTCCACTGAATGCAGGCAATTGTCATTTTTATTTTTGCTCATACATGAATTACAGACAAGAAAACAAAACTAAACAAAAAGCAATCATTGTATCCCTAAAGTGAATCAAAGACAATTAGCCTCACTTAGCCCATAGAATACAGAATGTTGACAAGCAGGTAAAGAAAATCTGCAGGAATTCCCAAAGTCTAATTTTAGCTGATAATTTTAATGTGCTTTCCATTAAAACTAATTAATCAGAAATAATGAAAATTAATGACTATGGGACAGCACTTCATTTTGAAAGAGCTTTAGGGAAGTTAACACACTGTTATATGGACTTAGCTCTAATAGGCTTCTGGGTCACTGGTGAGCCAGCTCAAATATGTCTACTGTGCTGATAAATCATGACTCATGTGTCTGCAATTACAAGGGTTGTGCTTTGGGTGTTCTCAAAGACATTGCTATATAAACCAGCTGTCTGCTAAAAGCTTTTATCCAAGATATGTGAGTCAGTTCATCAGTGCAGAAACTCATTTCATTAAGAAAAAAAAGATAATATGTATATGTGAAGAGACATATTAATGTCTGAATATCTACATAGGTTTCTACAGTAGAACATTTTATTAAAATAATATTGTTTGGGTCTCAGCATCTCTGATTTTTTTAATATAGTTTTTTTTAAACAAAAAGTAGTAATTTCTGTAACTATTTCATCTTTCTTTACCTGTTTCTTTAAGTAGGTCTTCTGCTTTGGACATTTTCTTCTGACTCTGGATGATATCATCCACTGCCAGTGTTTCAGTTTTCACCTATTCCCCCTCTCTCTCCCTGCTTCTTTCACTCTCTTTTGAGAGTACCTGAAGTCTACTCTCTTAGCAAATTTCCACTATTCAATACAGTATTATTAAGTATATTCATCATGTAGTACATTAGATCTCTAGACTTATTCATCCTATATGACTGCAGCTTTGTACATTTTAACCAACGTCTCCCCATTTCCCCCACACCCCCACAATTCAAATCTCTGTTCTATATATTAGACATTTTTAGATTCTAAGCAATAGTAAGATTATAGACTGAAAAAAGACAATAGAGTCTCAGGAAAATGTGGGTCTATAACTGCATAGTTATTGACATTTGTGTCATCAGAGTCATGGAAAAATAGGATAAAAGGCTGGGGTTGACAATATATTTGAATAAATAATGGCCTAAGAATTTCTGAAATTTAGCAACCAACATAATCTTACAGATTCAAGAAGATGAACAAATTCCAAACACTAAACTCAAAGAAAACCACACCAAGACACATCCTTTGTCATGCTTCTGAAAACTAAACACCAAGAAAAAAGAAGTTTAAAAGTATTGACAGTGAAACAGTGTCTCACATATGTGGGGAAATAATATGAATATCATCAAATTTCTCACATGAAACCATTGCAGTCAGAAGGAACTGGCACACCATTTTTCAAATGCTAAAAGATTAGAACTATCAATCTAGAATTCTATATCCAGGAAAATTTTCAGGAATGAAGAAATCACTGCATTGTTACAGAAGGAAAACTAAGAAAATGTGTTGCTAGCTGACCTAACCTTTCTCTTCACTGTTTATTTCTCAAAGAATCAGTTTCACCACCTTGATCTAGAGGACCAAGTAGAAAGGGCCTCATTTTTTATCTCTGAAAAAAATCTGACAGTGTAACACATGTTGAAATTCAAAACACCATCTTCTCAAGAAGATTTTACCATCTTCATCATGGACAGGAATGATGCTAGGTTCAATGTTGCTTTTAACTCTTTTCCCTTCTGGGATTCAGTTAAATAGTTTGGAAAAAGAAGGTAGTATTGGTTCATTTGTTTATTTATTCAGTAATAAATAAGACTTCACTGTAGTACTAACACAGTGTTAGGTACCAAATAAATATAGTTGAAATGGAGAAAAAGATCCTGAAAAATTTTGCCCGAAGGAAATAGGGGAAATTTTTTTAAAAAATAGAAAGAGAAAGAGAATAACCTGAGACTATTGAAATGCTTTGCTATTTTCCTAACCAAAAAAGAACATTGCAATATATTGGTAGAAAAAGTGACAAGTTACATTTTTTCCTGTGATGTATGAATTTTCATTAATCAGTTAAAAATAACTGGGATTAGTAATATGCACACTAAAATTTTCACTGAAATATTTTCTGTCTTCCTAACAAACCTTGTCTTTTGCTCCAAGTTCCAGATTTGATCCCCTGTGCCTCTTGTTTACATGGTATTTCAATTTAACAACTTAATTTTCTAAAAGCATAATAGGATATTATATATTATCATCATCTCTTTAAAATTTAAATAATTGGGGCGCCTGGGTGGCTCAGTCAGTTAAGCGTCTGCTTTCAGCTCAGGTCCTGATCCCAGGGTCCTGTGCTCTAGTTCAGCATTGTTCTCCTTTCTCAGCGGAGAGCCTGCTTCTCCCTCTCCCTCTGACTGCCTCTCTGCCTACTTGTGCTCTCTCTATCTCTCTGTCAAGTAAATATATAAAATATTTAAAAATAAAATAAAATTTAAATAATATATCATGGAGGATATTGTATGGTTCAGAACTTTTCATTTTCTTTCCCAAATATGGAATCATTTTTATAATCTGTGCTTCAAAGAAAACAACTAGTTTCCATTCTCATTTAACAATTTAAAATGCTTATATCAATTAAAAGAATGTCTGAATAAGCTATTAATTTTAAGAAACGGAATAGATGGAAGTAGATTGTGTTTGATTCTATTACAGTGATGCAAAATTGAGTCTTGTAGAACCACTTCAGTTTATGGCAAAAAGCATCTGACCACAGAGGAAAGGTTCAGATAACATGCTCTCAGTCTTTTTTTTAATACATGTTCTCTGCTGTTAAATGCCTAGTATTCCCAAAGGTAAATAGTAAAGCACTTTCTTCTCTATTTTCAGAAAGCAAACATTTGAGATCTCTTATCTTGGAGAAATTGCACAATGATTTAATCTTCAAACTAAATTCTCTACAACACAGGAATTTGAAAATTTATGTTCGATGTGATTTTTATCAGGATATTAGGTTTCATTTTTTGGTAATATTTGGAGATTAATTGTGTTATATATAAAAGCCAGTAAAATAAGTAAAACATAATGAAACCATTTGAAAGAAGAGTTTCTTTTGTATAAGCGAACTAACTCTTTAATCTTTATTAGGCTTTATGCTTTATTCCATAGATATTTAAGTGGGTGAATCCAACAAACAATGATTTCAGATTTTTCCACTTTTAAACTAACCTGCTTCTCCAAAGCTATGGTTTGGGACTGTTTAAGAAAAATCCAAGGGAAATATAGGGTCATTATATTACAGAATTAAACTTTAATTACATAGACCTTTGAGGCCAAAAACAACTTGACATTGAAACTTTTATTTGGCTAGTAAATTCTTAAATATCTTCAGATGACTCAACACTTTTTCAGATAAATAAAAAAAATGATGTCTATTTAAATACATAAAAGAGAATCATGTTTTAATCAAGTGTTTTTAAATCAGTATAAAGCTGAACTCTTAAAAGTTGTAATGACACTATAAAAAGATCTATTTAATTTTCAGTTATCAGTTATATTTAAACTTAGTTATCTCAGTATATACTTCAGTGATATTCTACATCAATAAATAGTTAAAAGGGGAGAAATTAGGGGCACCTGGTGGCTCAGTTGGTTGAGCATCGGACTCTTGCCTTTGGCTGAGGTCATGATCTCAGGGTTGTGAGATGGAGTCCCCATGTCAGGCTCTGAGCTGAGTGCTGAGCCTGCTTGAGATTCTCTCCCTCTCCCTTTCCCACTGCCTCTCTCCTGCCTCATGTGTGCACGTTCTCTCTCTCAAATAAATAAACAAATCTTTAAAAAAAATATGTAGAGAAATTAGCTTATTTAATTAAAAAAATAGTAAGATTTTAGAGCATTCTAAATATAATGTAACTAATTTAGTTAATTAAATTAAATTTAATGTAACTAAACCATCAAAACACTAACTTTGGTAGAGGAAAGTTACTGTAGAAAGCCTTCAAAGAGGGATGTCTGTGGGAGTTTAAACTGTCTAATTTCTTGGCAGAATGAAGAGAAAAAATCTCCTATGAGAAAGGAGGACAAAAATCTCCCTTTTGAAACTGCCAGTCATTATGTACGTTCAGTAGGTTTCAGAATGAGTGAAGTATGCTGAGAAGCACGTGAGGGCAGAGTGTTTACTCAGCCTTGAAAAATCAGAGCTGTGTGTCAGAGACCCTAATATTTGTCATAGAAAAGTTTGGAAGAAAGCATATTTCAGGTCAAGGAAAGATAATCTACAACCTCAGCTACTACTATAAGTAGAAATTCCACTCTTGGTAGAAATTCTGGAGTTAGAATTTGACAATGAGGAAATGTGTTTCAATGCCACGCATCCAACCAGAAATTAATGGTGCTAAATGCGGTTCTGCTTCATTTAATGCCTTGATATGTTTCTAGGCAATGGATGCAGGCAAGAGTTGGAATTTTGAGGAAAGTGAAAATTATAAGCAATATCTGATATTACAGTTTAAGTTCTACTCTTGGTGTTAACTGTCTGCTAAGGAGACACCAATGTTAAACCATGAATCAGGTAAGAAAGAACACAATTAACTGTATTTTATTCATATTTAACTGACATCCTTGGGGCCTGTTATTAAGTATGTTCCGAGTTCCTACTACAACTACAACTAGTAGGAACTTGGAGCATACTTATTACATATAATTGATTATGAATTAGTAATCATATACTTTTACTAGCTAATTCCATCATTATTTATTTCACTTTGAATAGGTCCAACTTTTTCATCATTCTTTTGCAGAAAAGCTAATCAGATCTACGTGTATTTCTCATTTGCTTTTACATCGTGACACATTTTCTGTCATGGTATAAACTCAAGGTGTTGAGTGTTTTTTTACCATTTGCCTGCCTTTTATTCTAATTGGGTTTCTAATTTGAATATATTAGTGAGCCCTGCTAAAAGTTTTCTTTTCCACACATGGCCCTTAATCTTTGGATAAATTCCAATCTGAAATTTTGCTCCACACTGATTTCCTCTATGTTTTTAGATAATACCCTCTAAAAAAAAAAATCACTGAAAATCACTTACTGTATTTTATCTCCAGACTGTCATGCTACCACGTGCTGCCTCATGCCAAGACTTTATCTCAACTCATTTCATAATGTATTCCCTTATTTTAGTAAAAAATTTTGACTCTTATTTGGGAATGTCCTACAGAAAGATCCATATGTCTAATCTTTTTTTTTTTTTTTTAAGATTTTATTTATTTATTTGACAGAGATCATAAGTAGGCAGAGAGGCAGGCAGAGAGAGAGGGGGAAGCAGGCTCCCCGCTGAGCAGAGAGCCCGATGCGGGGCTCGATCCCAGGACCCTGAGATCATGACCTGAGCCGAAGGCAGAGGCTTCAACCCACTGAGCCACCCAGGCGCCCCCCATATGTCTAATCTTTGGCAAATTCTTATCTTGTAGAAACTTATCGCAAGTTCAATAAAATCTGAATACATGTAATAACCTTAATATTTCTTTCTTTTATAAATAATACATCCATCTGTAAGCCAAGTATTTTGGTATATTACAGGGAGTAAATTTTTGAATTAAAAAAAGATAATCTGGGATTATTAAACATCTCTTATCAACAATTCTGACCCTTCTCTGTGCTTTCAAGAGTGAACTCTGTGTAATGTATGCACCTGGCAAGACCAATCTATTACAAGTGCTCTAAAAGCAGACATAAGTAAAACAACCTAAATCACATCCATTTTTAATAGTGGATGTTTATTCATCATTGGCAACTATTGATTATAAGCTTGAAAGGAAGTTCTTTGTACGTTGACATTGGAACCTTTGCCTTGATCTATAGCAGTTCTCCCTTATCCACAGGGTATATGTTCCAAGATCACCAGTAGATGCCTGAAAGGACCGATAGTACCAAAACTTATATGTACTATGTTTTTCCTATATACATACCATTGATGAAATTTAATTTATAAATTAGGCATAAATTTATAAATTAGATTAACAACAGTAACTAATAATAATGTAGAACAGTCACAACAATATACTGTAAAAAAAAAACTATGTGAATGTGGTCTCTTTATCAAAATATCTTGTGCTGTACTCATGCTTCTTTTTTTTTTTTGTGTGTGTGTGTACTCATGCTTCTTGCAAGATGATATGAGGTGGCTTTTATAAAATGCCCCCTTGATGAGATGAAGTGAGGTGAATGACATAAGTATTGTGAAGTAGTGTTAGGCTACTGTTGATCTTCTGACTATATTTCAGAAGGAGGATCATCTGCTTTTGGACCACGGTTGACCGTGGGTAACTGACACTGCAGATAGGAGGGGACTACTCTATAGACAACTGCAAGCATCATGAACTTAATGAAATTGTGTCACAATTCTTAAAAAATTAAGTAGTCATTATAGAAACAAGATGCAGCTAAGTCCATGGCCTTTTGTAAAATGGAACAAGTTCTTTCTGAAGAGATGCCACGAAGGAATTTCCTCAGTATTTTCTTAAATAGCGTGGACTGCTGTTACAATGGCACAGTTAAAATTGAGAACTGTTTTATTCTAGAAGCTTCACATATGTGTATCCTACATTTTAGGTGTGAGTAGAATCTGAATTTCATCAATTGTTTAAAATACCAATAATGCTGTTTGAAATGTGTTTATTTCACTTGTTTTGCTCATAACTCCAAACATTGTTTCATTCTTCGATATAACAGGGTCCAAAATATACTAATGGAAATATGTAATTATGAAAATATATATATAAATATATAATAATGCTAATATATGAATGGAACAGTGGGACCACTATGAGGTTGTCTCCATGCTTACTGTGATTTCTTGGTATGGGAAATCATACACATAATGGGAGAAGAGGGAGTTATAAAGAACAAAATAGGACAAATATTTCTGTCATATAAGAAACCTTAAACTGGGGCATATTTAACAATTATAATTACATTCTAATAATGGAGCTATCAGTAATTAGCTTATGACACTTGACGTTTCACAATGCCTGTTGTTTCCTATGTGTTAAATGAGTGAAAGTAAAAATTTGTCATAACTCTCCAACAAGATGTCATGAACAGTACAAGGCAAACTATACACGGAAATTGTCAAGTGTGAGAAAAAGAAACAGTGAAGGGCAGGTCTTATTATTATTTCTCTAGAGCTAAGATAGAGAGGATATGATGGACAATGACAAACATAGGAAATTGGTAAAAAGCAATGATAGAAGTGGTTTTGATATGATGCAAATACAGTCATCAATAGCTTTGAATGTCAAGCTAATTGAGATAAAGTCTTTGGAGGAATATGAGTTAGAATATTTAAACCAAATTATTTCATTGTCAGTAACTTATCCTATTTGGAGCATAAGCAAAAGACTAATAAATTATGTGTATCTTCATATTATTCACTCACTTTTTTCTGTGGATGTATAAAATGTGTGCGTCATTTTTTTTTTAAGATTTTATTTATTTATTTGAAAGAGAGAGGGATAGTATGAGCAGGGAGGAGAGGGTGAAGAAGGCTCCTCTCTGAGCAGGGAGCTGAACATGGGGCTTGATCCCAGGACCCTGGGATCATGACCTGAGCTAAAGGCAGAAGCTTAACTGACTAAGCCACCCGGGCACCCCACGTGTGTCATAGTTTTTAAGTGAAACTCTAATGCCAACCTCTATGCTCATACTGTCAGTAAGTATATGTCAACCCATATATGCATATGCTAATATATATATTTGCATATAGAAACATATCCTGTAAGTACAGTGGGAGATATCTGTAATACTGGTTTTGTGGAATTGTAGTGTGGTGAAAAGTAAATAGAGTTCGAAATGAGGAAGATACCCATTTATATCCTAGCTCTGATGCTTACTAACAGTTTAATTTTAGATTTCACTTATTACCATTAGTTAATTGACACCGAATTCACAAACCATTAAGAATTTAAAATGAAAAGATGAAGGTGAAAATATTTAACATAATGCCCGTCATATTTTAATTGCTCGGTAGAGATCAATTCTTCTAAAACAAGCCAACTGTTTTTCCCTAAGACTTTTCTTTCTTTTTTTAAGATTTATTTATTTATTTGAAAGAGAGAGCATGTATGCACCTTGGTGGAGGGGCAGAGGGAAAGAATCTCAAGCAGACTCCTGCTGAGCACAGAGCCTGACTGGGGGCTCCTTCCCATGATTAATGAGATCATGACCTGAGCCAAAACCGAGAGTCAGATGCTCGACTGACTGAGCCACCCAGGTGCCCCTTTCCTAAGGGAGTAATGTAAACATTAATTATGATTAAAAACAATTAATTATAAACATAAATTATTAATTAATTACTAATGTAAACATTATTTAACAAGGGTTAAAGTTTAACAGGGTATTAAAGTTAACAGGGTATTAAAGTTTAAAACACTTTTTCATTTGTTTCTCACAATGACCCTTTCACAATTTGAATATTTTCAAATACTCTAAAAGACAACTCTAACTGGCTTAAGTTTTAAATGAATTGAAGTTATTTATGAATTTATTGTCTCAATGATTAAGACATTCAGAGATAGAATGGAGTTTTGACCGGCTTTTAACAGACATCTTGTTTCATTTATATGTGATTATCTTAGCTCTGTTTATCTTAGTTCCTCAAGATCACATCCCTCAATGTGGAAGCATGGCTGGTATTGTTTCCAGTTTCATGTCTGCATTGTTTAAAGAGAGTTTCTGTGTTTCAAAATTCATAGAAACAAATATTGAGCTTGGCACTAATAAGCCTCCCTTGTAGAGTAGAGAAATTCCAACTGGGTGGCTGAGACTTAAAATTCCTGAATTTCTGAGATAGGATTAGAATGCACTTATTGACTTAAGAGTCCAATAAAGGAGCTGGGAATAGGATAAATCATAATCCAACTAAATAACTGCTGCATAATGGAACAAAGGCTGGAGTTATAATCATAATGTTCAAGTAAGACCCTGTGGAACATGTAGGAAAAAAATCTGCCTCATTCCTTACCTGTAGTATCCTGGTGAAGGAAAACTTCAGTCCAGAACTGAAGGAGAACTTCCAGATTATCAATGTAGCTATCTCTTCAAAGCTTAAGTTAAATTTGAATGATATATTCAAGATAATATAAAAACAGTCTTGAAAAATACTTGAGTAAAGCTTCTTTTGGATTCCATGCTTCTGACTGCAGAGTGATTACTGACCTGTTGACTATGGATCACTAGGTTTTGTGAAAAGTATGGACTTATTCTAAGACATTCAGCAATCTATCTGAATATTAACCATGATTATGTGCTGAATAAATGAATAGAGTAACTATTATCACATAAATTTTTGTCATTATAAATATGTCTTCATTTTAAAAAACTGGGAGTTACTACACTATATGCGACAGTTCAGATGAAATATTTTCAAAATGCTGACTTGAAGCTAACTCCAAATTGCAGTTTTTTTCTCATGACACTTTTTTATTAGTGCATGGTTATATACATTCAATTTTCAAACAAATTATGGTGTACTTACATGTACTATAATTATCAGTTACAATGACAAGTAGAAACCAATATTTATGTGATCTAAATGTTCTTGGAGTTTAAATTGCATTAAGCATATTTTATTACATTCACAACTGAAAATATTGGGAGCACTGTTATAATCCATTATTTAGTGACAGGAAAGAGAATATAAGTTATCAGAATTCTATTGCTATCTGGTTGAGACAAAAACCTTAGTCTAAAATTACTGAAAGAGTATTCTTATGGTAATTCTTAAGATAGATTTAATACCAAGAAAGAAAATTAATAATGATTGCAGTTAATATATGACTATCCAGTCATAACTAGCATTACTATTCTCTTTCAGTCTTATTTCCCTTTGTTAATAATGGTTTTTAGTTTCAAAATTAGTGTGAATAAAATATCTGATTAGTTATCTATTGAAGTGAATAAATTATTCCAAAATTTAGTGGTTGAAAACAACAAACATTTATTATCTCATAGTTTCTGTGTGTCAGAAAGCTGAGCATAACTTGCTGGGTTCCACAGGTACAAGATCTATCTGCATTTAAGCTGTCCCCAAGGCTGCAGTTTCCTCTGAAGGCTCAACTTTGGGGTATCCACTTCCAAGTTCATTTCCATGGTTACTAGCAGGCCTCACTCTCTTTACGTGAGTTTTTCCACAAGGCTGTTTCACAGTATGGCAGCTGACATCCCCAGAGTGATCAGAGAGAGAGAGAGAGAGTAAGAGAATGAGAGAGAACACATATTATTTTTATTATCTAATATTGAAATTCACATCCCACCACTTTCACGGTATTCTCTTTGTTAGAGTGAGTCGCTGGGTCTAATCCATAAATTAGAAGAGGAAATCATACAGGGTGTAAATGCCAAGAAGTCGAAATCTTTGAGGATCTTCTTAGAGGATGCTTGACACAATCTGCCCTCTGGCCCCCAATCATGCACATCCTTGACATGTGCAAAATACACTCACATTTTCCCAAGGGAAATAAAAATTACAATATTAACTCAGAATCTAGAATCTCATCATGTAGATTATATCCATGTATGAATGAACCTCCTCCTGTGTAATTCCTAAAATACAACTCCTTATGTACCATTTGTTTTATCTGAAGGCCCACAGAATTAAATAGATAAGTCATCTGTGTTTTTTCACACACATCTATACTGGATATGTAACACTGGCATTACTTTTTTTTTTTTTAAGATTTTATTTATTTGTCAGAGAGAGAGTGTGTGCACAAGCAGGCAGAGCGGCAGGCAGAGGGAGAAGGAGAAGCCGGGCTCCCCACTGAGCAAGGAACCTTTGATGCGGGACTGGATCCCAGGACCCTGGCTCTCGTCTCCACTCTCTTGTCTCTTGGTTCCACCCTCTAAATCATCCTTCCTTTTATATTAAAAGTGTGAAATGTTTAAGCTATCTCAGTCTGCTTCCTGCCAGTAGAACTCTGGGGCTCCAAAGGTTGTTTCTCGTTTTGTATCTTCTTGGTCAACCTCAATCCAAACTGGAAATGTCTCTCCACATATAACTCTTAAAAACACTTGAGATTCACCTGAGAATCTTCTTGGGGTTTATGGCACTAAACAAAAGCCATATTCACTGATAAACAAACTACTGGGAATGTATTTCATGCCCATAATAAAAAGATGAAATTCCAAAGCATGATATTGACCATTAGCAATTATTTTACTCAACTTAATTAAGAAGTTCTTGGGTTTTTTTTCTTCTAATGTCAGCTGGGTATCATCATGTATCTTCAGTGAGCTGTAGGTCTGCCAGGGAAGTTCTGAACTCTGCTTCTGATGATTTTGTTGGTTTGCTGTTGTGTGGAGCAACTTGATTCTCTTCTGCATGCTTTCTCATCATCCAGCAGGCTATCCAAGTTTGCTTTCATAGAGGCAGGCATCCAATAAAGGGAGTAGAAATGTGCAGGGCCTCTTTAGTCCTAGGATCATAATGGCACACCATCTATTTCTCCACATTATATTTGCTAAAGAAAGTCATAAGGCCAGCCTAATTCAAAAGGGGGTAAAATATCTTTCTTTTCTTATTGGAAAGTCACATTCCAAAAAAAAAAAAAAGCGATTATTAGGAGGGATGATGGTTTCTGGCCATTTAAAAATTCAATATGTCACATCTCCTATGGCTCTCATCTCCACTAGAATAGGAATAATTATTTTCTCATTAGTCTTGTTTGAAAATATCTTAGGAGATCTCTGTTGAATGGAACTTAGATCATATGCTTATTTCTGAACCAATCAGCTAAGTCAAATGGATGATATACAGTTTGTTTGAAGGCTAATTTACTAGCCCCTTTGGTGGTGAATATATATTACCCATATCTAATTATAAAGCCCAACAAATATGTACTTTTCCAATATCAGCAGTCAGCTTCAAATTGTGAAAACTTAGTCTTCATTCTACTGAACTTCTTAATCATTTGATGCTCACCCCTCTCTCATACTCTTAATACCCTTGATGTTTGAAACCCCATATTCACTGGTCACCTTTCCTCTTTTCCAACAATTCCATCTCTCTAACCAAATCTTTAATAGTAGCATTTTTCACAGTCTCTTGGTCAACCTACTCTTTTTATCATCCTAAATACATACTCTCCTGGGAAGTATTCAACCACTTGTCTGATTTCAACAACCTCTATATGCTAATATCACTAAGTCTTAATTTCCAACTCAGCTTCAAGTTTATATAGTAGGAACTCAGTCAATATATGCTGAATATGTGAATAAATGATTGAATATGATTGAATAAGATATATGTATTAAAGTCCTCTGTAAATCCCAAGGCTTAAACAAGTAACAGTTGTTATCGTGTATAATTATGCAGCCATGATTATAGCTCTATATACCTCTGAAAGTACTTCATCAGTGGGTACACTCCATACTTGTGCAGGCCTCTTTGTCATCTAAATGACTCAATCACTTTATATTTTGTATAGTATGAAATATTTATATTTATTAATTAAAGTAATTAAATACTTTGTAATTAAGGAAATTATTTTTTTCTTCTTCTTTTGTGCTTTACCCAAATATCGACACTAGTTTATTTTAATTTCATTTTGAAAAGGATCAAGCAGTCTTAGCTGGCAGTTGTGCCATTACAGAGGAGGTAGGGTATCTACTGCAATCTGTATGAGGATTAATTGGAAAGAATTTGTGCATGTGGAATTTCCAGTCCACCAGAGATTTAGAGCACAGAGTAGGAAAGCAGACAGTTTTGCTTGCCTCTTTCCTGTTGCAAGTAAGGCAGCAGGGATACATTTATCTTTGAATGTTCCCAGAGCATCTGTACCATTCCTGCTTTTAATAAACTTTAGGAAACACCTGCCTGGGAATATATTTGTTTGTTGTTTGTTTGCTTTGGAATTTTGCCTTTTTATTATATGCATGAAATACATCCTCAATAGTTTGTTTATTGAGTAACTTAGCAAATTCAGCCAAATTTAAAATCATCAAAACTGCTATTTCTAAGAGCAAGTAGATTTAAAATCTGTTGCCTCTGTTTGCCAAATGTTGAAGTATCACAATGTTCCCAGTGAATAGCACCCCTTACTACACTTCAGGAGCATTATATATACACGAATCATTTATAATCTGTTTTTGGAAGTTGGATTATTTTTAAATGGGCCATCCTGCCATTATTATATGTGGTGAGAACTTTTTCTTGGGAAGACAAAGAACGCCTGAAAATAATTTTTTAACCTCTCATCATTGGAAATATGCCACATAGAAACCAGTTATAGGCAAGGTTGCCAAATGAAAGCATTTAGTCATTCTAGTCATAGGGAAATTAAATGTATGGGCTAATAACTTGTGATATACCATTTTAAATATATGCAAAATGTTCCTATAGACTCTGACGTGTTGTATAAAAGAGTGATATTAAAAATCACCATCTTTGGCACCTGGGTGGCTCAGTGGGTTAAAGCCTCTACCTTCAGCTCAGGTCATGATTTCAGGGTCCAGGGATTGAGCCCCACATCAGGATCTCTGCTCAGCAGGGAGCCTGCTTCCCTTTCTCTCTCTGCCTGCATCTCTGCCTGCTTGTAATCTCTCTCTCTGTCAAATAAATTTAAAAAAAAATCTTTAGGGGCACCTGGGTGGCTCAGTCGTTAAGTGGCTGCCTTCGGCTCAGGTCATGATCCCAGGGTCCTGGGATCAAGCCCCACATCGGGCTCCCTGCTCGGCCGGAAGCCTGCTTCTCCCTCTCCCACTCCCCCTGCTTGTGTTCCCTCTCTTACTGTATCTCTCTCTGCCAAATAAATAAATAAATCTTAAAAAAAAAATCTTAAAAAAAAATCACCATCTTAGAGTGGAAAACAGGAAAGAAAATCAGGTGAGAATTTCCTTTAGTTCAACTTTTCATTAAAACCAAGTATTTATTATTATATTAAATTTTAAGGCAGAATTCCACAGATTATACTCCTTACATTGTGAAATGAAAATGAGAATAAACTAAAAAATTTGCCAATATACACAAGATAACTATGAAAAAGAGTTTTAGTTTGAATTGAAAGCTAGGAGATTGATGGCAGTTAATAGTTTTAAAAAAAAAAGAAAAGCAAGCAACTCCTTTTTCTTGCTATTCCCTTCATCAAAATTAATGGTCTAAACTGTAGGACTATCTCACAACATTATGTAAATAGGTAGAGTATAAACAGGTTTTATTATTTTCTGTCAAGAAAAAGTATTTAGCAAAAATTTCATTTTTAAAAGATTATGGCTTTGAGATATCATTTACAAATTACAAAATAGCTAGGAGTTTGATATCATAGTTTTAAAAGAAAACTCATTGGGGATTGTAATAAAATATGATAGCATTAAGCTATCACTCCTCAAGCATTTGCTCCAGAAGAGTGCAATGTGATTTAGTACCGAATTTTTGCACAATAGAAAGTGGAGTGATCAATATACCTATTAGGGGGGTGTCTGAGTGGCTTAGTTGGTTAAGCATCTGCCTTTGGCTAAGGTCATGATCTCAGGGTCCTGGAATCAAGTCCCATGTTGGACTCCCTGCTCAGCGGGGAGTCTGTTTCTCCCACTGTTCCCCACCACCACCGTGTTCATGCTCTCCTTCTCTCAAATAAGTAAATAAAATCCTTAAAATATATATACCTATCAGAATTAATGTCATTTTTTGATGACATTTCAAGCACTTTCCATGGTTAACATATTAAATCATATTAAATATGTTAGCTCATTTAATCCTTATATCAAGTTAACAAGTGTTTATGCCACTTTATGTGGGAAGAAACAAACTTTAAAGTAACTGTTATTGTTTCACACCTAAAAAGTTTCACAACAAAATATAAATCCAGACACCCTCACTACATTGTCTTGAGCTGTTATGCTGTATGTTTCCATCCTTTCTGGAAAATAGCTACTTGCCATTAGGGCAAATGACTTCTGTAAAATGATAAGAGTTCTAATACTAGCTATAAAAATAAAGAAACCAAGTGTAACCTTAGTACTTCCCTCACCATCAGGCTAGGGAGTATGCCTTAATAAATATTAAGAAGCCAAAAGGATTTTAATAAGGAAAGCTCCAAAACAGTATCTTTAACTGAATATTTGACATTGACATTTCTACCCAGAAAAGTAATAGCCATTTCAAACTAAACCTGTCCAAAATAGCTATCTTGATTCACTCACCCTCTACACCAATATTCTTCTTCACCTGTGCTTTCTCTTCTTAGCACATGATTACATTATTCATGTAAGTCCCCAAGAGACAAGGTGTGTCGAAAAAAGAAGAGACAAGGTGTGTCGAAAAAAGTAATCTTTTTCTGGGAGGCTGTACCCAAGCAAGATGACACTAAGAGCATAAATCTTTGGTGGAGAGCATGTTGTCTCTTGGCGCTTCTCACTCTGGCTAACAAAGCTCAACATGCAGATATTTCCCACACCCAGAACACCTTTACACTCTTTCCCAAATAATCCGCAGTCTATGTAGTTATTTTATTCAGCTCAAACATCAAGAAGTCCAGTGGGCACTTATTTCCTTCATGTTTCAATGCAGCTACATATCGTCTGGTGTTTTATAAGGGAAAAATCAGTTGATCTGTCTCTACCTCCCCCACTACAGACACACATATGCTCATGCCCATCGGCAACACAGGGAAACTATAACCACAGCAAACACTTTCATTAGAAAGTGACACTGGTTCTATTAAAATACATGTCTCAAAGACAAACTCATTCAGGTGGATCCTGCTTTTATGGCAGTGGTCATATTCCTTGGGAACCCATTGATTCTTCTTTTTAGGGGGAATTCCTCCCTCTATCATCCATGTTTCAGGCTCAACAGTCGGAGAGGCTTTCCTTGTCTATTTTCCTCCATAGACATGTTTGATGAACCCTCTAAAAGAGGCTTACTGTTTTTTCAAGTTTGGGGATTCAAGGGTTGTTTTAAGATTCAAATATTCAAGGCTTTTTCAAGTCAGTGATTTATTTGACGTGATTTTCTTAAAAACCTAGTGGGCTTGAGACCTATTTATTTCTAGTTGTCTCAGCCACCCAATAACCACACTAAAAATTCTTTCCAGATGAAACTTCAAAAACTCATTTATTTCTCTGTTTTTAACTACCTTTGTTATTTGTCTCAAAAAAAAAAAAAAAAAAGGATATCTTTAGTCGGCCTGAAAGACCAGGTTTGGATGGGGAAGGCACCATTCTTTTTTTTTTTTTTTTTTTTTAAATTTTATTTATTTATTTGACAGAGAGAGATCACAAGTAGGCAGAGAGGCAGGCAGAGAGGCAGGCAGGGTGGGGGGGGAAGCAGGCTTCCCGCTGAGCAGAGAGCCCGATGCGGGGCTTGATCCCAGGACCCTGAGATCATGACCTGAGCTGAAGGCAGAGGCTTTAACCCACTGAGCCACCCAGGTGCCCCGGGAAGGTACCATTCTTAATCTAACTCATCAGGTATAGATCTTAATGGGCCTCTACCATCCAGATTCTTTCAGTCACATGTTTTACTTTGAGGCCTAGAAGTAGTTAATTTTTCAACTATTGGAGACCCTGAGATTTTGAATTCTTTCTATTGGTTTTCATTATTTGCTCAGAAACTTGCTCAGTCTTGTCTGAGCTCATCTCTTTCCTCTAATACCTGGATGAACTCAGCTGGTTACAGCAAATGCATGATTCGGCTTCCTGTTTCTTAATGTTTTCCCATACAGTGTCAGTCTTACCAGGAAACCTGGTCAAATTTGAACCTCTCAAACTTTTACCAATAAAGAGTTTTGGTTTCCAGATTTCCAGCTCTGTTAACAGTTTCCTCTCTGCCTGGTGAACAATGTCTAACAGATGCTCCATTTTTTTGTTTGTTTTTTGGGGTTTCTTTTAGGATTTTTTTTTCATTGTCATTATTAAAGCAGCATCTACTTTAGTCAGCATTATCTGTAGTATTATTTTTTTTTAAAGATTTTATTTATTTATTTGTCAGAGAGAGAGAGAGAGAAAGCACAAGCAGAGGCAGAGGGAGAAACAGGCTCCCTATCGAGCAAGGAGCCTGATGTGGGACTCGATCCCAGGACCCGGGGATCATGACCTGAGCCGAAGGCAGCTGCTTAACCAACTGAGCCACCCAGGCATCCCAAGTAGTAGTATTTAAAGTAAAATTAGCAACTATAACAAGAAAAACAAAATCAAAATTATAGTAAGCTACTTCATTTCAAGCTTTTAGTCTGATTTGTCATTAATGCATCACCTAGTTTATCTATGGTGTTATTTTATGCAGAAGAAATTAGAAAAATAGGGGCGCCCCAGTGGCTCAGTTGGTTAAGCGACTGTCTTCGGCTCAGGTCACGATCCTGGAGTCCCGAGATTGAGTCCTGCATCAGGCTTCCAGCTCTGCGGGGAGTCTGCTTCTCCCTCTGACCTTCTCCCCTCTCATGTTCTCTCTTACTCGCTTTCTCTCTCAAATAAATAAATAAAATCTTTAAAAAAAAAAAAGAAATTAGAAAAATATTGACTATGTTGGGTTAAATAGGTGAATAGAGAGGAAAATGGTCTGGGAATATCATGCTGAGAGTAGAAATATAAATCCAAGGATGTTGCTACCTACATTTATAGGTACTCATTTCAATTAATGATATTCTTATTTAAAACCCTTTAGTGAAGCATTTTGTAAATTAGTAAGGGAAAATGTATTAAAAGTGAATATTCAAAAGGAAGAAAAATGACAAGAAAGGGAAAACTAAAATAAATTATAAAACTGTTAATAACAGGATGAATGTATAACCCAAATGACATTGCTTTTGTAACATCTCTTAGTGTTTTGAATTCATAAAATATTTACTAAGTAAACCAATCATTTTGATGACTCTGTGTTGATTGGCTTTCTTTCTTTGCATGTGATTACAGCAGTTTCCCCAAAACATAAAATAGCTTTTTATGCATCTGATATTTCTTGTATCTGTATCTGCTCAGTGTATCTCTATCAACATTATTTTAATTAACAGAAGAGGTTATATTTAAGTTTTAAATACACTTTAAGCTTTTTAAAACATATTTAAACATTTTATTTATTTTAGAGAAAGAGAGAGCACAAGCACAAGTGGGGGGAGGGACAGAAGGAGTGGGAGAGAGAGAATCTCAAGCAGACATCTCGCTGAGCCTGGAACTCAACATAGGCACCATCTCAGGACCCTGAGATGATGACCTGAGCCTGAGTCAGAAGTTTAACCGACTGAACCACCCAGGTGCCTTAAATACACTTTAAGCTTTTAGTGTAGTCCACACTTTCCTCAAAAAAGAGAAGCAAAAAAAACATTTAATAAACATGAAAAAAAAAATTTGACTATATGGAGGGAAAACATTAATTTGGGGAGCAAATGTGAATATGCTAAATTTTAGAGACAAAGCCTTAACAAAGTTATCCATTTATCTCACCAAAACAATGAAGTGGTTAAATAATGGGGATTAAATAAATGATAGTACATCACTTGACACAATAGTAATTGGGCATTATAAATAATATGTCTTACTATATTTAACCATGTGAATGATTAGAATATAATATTAAGGTGAAAAGTATAGGCTAAAATTGGATATATACATATAACAACATACATAGTATAGTATTATATATTTAATTATATATTTAATTGTGTATTTAAAAATTATACATATATGATATACAAATAGTATACAAATATACAAATTATACATATATGATATATAAATGATATACAAATATTATGGATACTGTATATTTTATCATATTATAAATGATAATACATATAATCCACTTTTATAATAAAATTTAAAAAATAGAAAAAGGGCTTTGTATGCATGTGTGTATATGCAAATATGTGTGCATTTGCATGTGATGTTTGAGGACAATGGTATGATTAGGCATTTTATTTTTCATCTTTTTAACTTCTGTATTATTTTATAATAAGAATTATTAAAATTAGACCAGCAAAAAAAATATTCACACATAATTCAGTGCAATTATTTTTTTACAGTTTGTCAAACGTTTCTTTGGTGCTCTGACTTGAAGATAAATAGGAGAGTGAAGGAGAATACTCAGCACTTAAGGAGTGATTGATGTTCTGGGCATTTCAATTTGAACAAATAAGTGTAAGGGAGTTGCGCTGGGAGGTGGGCCCATTCATATTATGCCAAGCATCACCTTAAGCAGTTTAATCATTGTATCTAAATGTCTTTTTTTTTCATATGTAAAGACTTTTTATTTTGTAGCTTTAGAAGTACCCAAAGTTGAGAGTCTTTTTGCAATCCTGTCTTTCTCTTTTTATGTTATAATATTTTTTAAGACTTATTTATTTATTAGAGAGAAAATGTGAGTAGGGGGAAGGATAGAAGGAGAGAGAAAGGGAGAAAATCTCAGTCAGACTCCCGGCTAAGCCTGGGGCCTGAGGTAGGGCTTGATCTCACAACCCTAAGATCATGACCTGAGGTGAAAACAAGAGCTGGCTGCTTAACTGACTGAGCCACCCAGGTGCCCCTTGTGTTTTAATTTTTAATCAAAGCAATGCATGCATACATAGTTTTAAAAAATCAAATAGTAAAATGGGCATATAATGAAAAGCAATAAATCCCTGCCCATCCTTTTCAACTCAGTTCTCTAAACCAAAGGCAAAATGTTTTACACATACCTGTCTAATGGTTACCTCCTTTTCCCGTTTACTAATACGCTTTTATTACTATATCTTGATTTGGTAACATAAAGGATTTTTGCTAACTAGCTGTTGTCCCCTCCACTCTCATCACCCCCCTCCATAAGGCTATATCATTAATTTAAATGCCCCCATTGGGTACCTTGTTCACTTTAGTAGTATAATTCCTAAATCTGTCTGTTTTCCTTCCTTTCTTCTATCCTTTCTTCTATCCTTCCTTCTGTCCTTGCTTTTCTTTCTTTCTTTCTTTCTTTCTTTCTTTCTTTCTTTCTTTCTTTCTTTCTTTCTTTCTTTCTTACTTTCTTTTCCTTCTTTCCTTCTTTCCTTCTTTCCTTCTTTCCTTCTTTCCTTCTTTCCTTCTTTCCTTCTTTCCTTCTTTCCTTCCTTCCTTCCTTCCTTTCTTCCTTCCGTCTATCCTGGGTATAGTTGACACACAGTATTATATTAGTTTCAGGGGTACAACTTAAGTGATGTGACAAGTTCATACATTATGCTATGTTCACCTCAAGTGTAGCTACAATCTGCCCCGTTACATTATTACAATATCCTTGATTATTCCTTTGGTCTGCTTTTTATATTTGTGACTTACTCATTCCATAACTGAAATCCTGTATCTCCCTTTCTCCTTCACTCATTTTGCCCAACCTTCCACCCCTCTCCCTTCTGGCAACCATCGGTTTGTTCTCTTTATTTATAGTTCTGATTCTGTTTTCTGTTTGTTTATTCATTTTTTTGACCCCATTTTTAAGTGGAATCATATGGTATTTGTCTTTCTCTGTCTGACTTATTTCACTTAGTAAAATACCACCACCATGTGAAGCTGATTTTATTATCCCAGTGCTACAAACGAGGAAACTATACATTAACATACTTGTCCAAAGTCAACTCGCTAGTAAGAGGCTGACTAGGATTTTCAGTTTAATTCTGTGTCTAAAAACCATGTGCTATACTGAGGATCTCAAACTGTAGTTATGGTTAAGTAAAAAGACAAATAAATAAAAATGCTTTGTGACTAATATGACAACCAAATAACAGGCAAAGATTTATGGAGTATAGATTAAAGAGAGGTCAGTTCTGGAGTAAACGGATCAATGATTGTTGAGGAAAAAAGGCAGAGAAATACTATTTGATCTGGGTCTTCAAAGGCAAGTTGAATAGTAAATTTTAGCACCAGGTAAGTAAGGGGAGTAAGACCTCCAGGCAGCGACAAAAACATCAGTAAAAACACATGAATGCAGGAATGGCTATACTCATAGATTAGTGCTTAGGGTAAAAATTTTGGTTCCTAATAATAGCCCCTTTTTTTTTTTTGGAATAGCATCAATATATCTTCACCTTCCATTATAAAGTATTTTCTATATTTCCTAGGTGTCAAATAATAGACTGTAAAATTCTCAGCAATTGAGAATGTGTGAGTCCATCTGTATTTAGCCAAATGCGATGTGGCCAAGGATGGAGAATGAGTCAGGATAATCACTATCATGTTTTTTTTCTGCTCAATCCAAACAGAAAAAAAAAATTTATTAGTGATCTAACTTTCAAAATTATTTTAAAATAATTTTTAAAGTTTCTAATATTGAATATATTTTTAAAATCTATCTTAAAATCTGCCGATCATGAACAAGTATTGAAATATTTTAATAATATATAATAATATTTAATATTTTAATTTTTCCATTGACTTCCCTTTAATGAAATTTCATTTCTTTTACTCAAATGTTTCTTAAATGTCTCAATTTTTTTGTACTTTCTTTTAATACAATTTGAAAGTTTTAAATACCTTAATAAATTTAGTAATAAATAGTCCAAGTTTAGTTTTAGAAAGAATTGAGAATCTTTGGAAGAAGATTTCTAAATATGTTACCAAAATTTTATGATTTTATGACTATAATTCTTTATATATGTAGGAAAAGAATATGTGTGTGGTGTGTGTGTGTTTTCATCCAGTATGGGGCCTATATTTCCTCTCAGTCACACCCTAGAGCTGTCTCAGAAACCTTTCAACATGCATTGCAATACTTAAAGTAGGTCTTGTAGTGTCAAGGTCTACCAGGTGATGGAGGGAAAATTGATCCTCCATTGGTTCATAGGAAGAAATTTTTATTCTAGAGTATGTAAGTATTTGTATGGATGGAATCTCTTTGAATTACTGTATTTCATGAAAAACAATAGCATTTTGCAGTGAATAAAAATATACTGGTATAAAATAAAATATACTACATTTATTTATTTGTTTATTTATTTGTTTATTTTAAAGATTTTATTTCTTTATTTGACAGAGAGAAGAGAGATCACAGGTAGGCAGAGAGGCAGGCAGAGAGAGGGGAAAGCAGGCTCCCTGCTGAGCAGAGAGCCCAATGCAGGGCTCATGACCTGAGCAGAAGGCAGAGGCTTTAACCCACTGAGCCACCCAGGCGCCCCAAAATATATTACATTTAAGGGGTTATTTTCTCATTGTGAATTTTTTCATTAAAGAATGCTAATTTTCTCAGCTATGTGATATTTAAAGTGTTACCATTTACATAACTTTTTAATCATCTATGAGAATACTATTTATAGTAAAAATGAAAGTTCTACCATATAATGTGATTCTCATATAAACCAGTAACATATAGTTAAAACTGAATTTAATATGGAAATAGATGAGTGGTGTTTTGGGTTTTGTTTTTGTTTCTGCAAGGGTAATGAACACTTTTGCAGCATTCTCCTCAATCAGGAAGATATATTGGATATGCAGATTAATATTTTGAACTTCATAGAATTTTAACTGCTGAGATAATTATTGCAACTTTGCTGGATTAAACTTTAGTAGTGACTCAGATTTTAAAGGACTTGACCCTAAAATAATATTTATTTTCAATTCCTGTTTAATGAGAACATTTAGAATTTATTGCTTAGTTGCATCACACATCAATGAATTTTGCATTTTGATTAAGTAAGAGTGTTATGTGGTTCTCTGGATCATTCAATTAGATATCCATGGAACAACTAAACCACACACACTAGCTCCAGAAAGGGCAAAACTTTTATTTCCCATATTATGTTTGTAAAATTAACTTGCTACCTTCACAGCAGCTTTCTCTGTACACTTAGCATTGTCCCAACCAGAATAATTTTTAGAAAATTTTATCACTTACTTTAATTGTATTTCTCATCTCCTAATTTATATCAATTCCAACTCACCAATCCTTAGTGCGTTAGTGACTCATTGAATATTATAATAAGATCTCCTGAGAGTTCAAGAAGATTGCTAGTCTCATTCTCAAGCTTTGCGATGTGGATAGATAAATATGAATTACTAGATATCATATATTAAAATATATGGTATTATATCTAAGTGTAATTACTTATATATTTAAATATATGTGGTATAGTATATCCATAATCATGTTATTACATATGATCATATGCATATCATTATCTATCTAAAACCATATCTATGTATTATATCTTCCCTGCCTTTAGCATCTCACAAAATATCACCCACTGTTTCTGTTATTTTGATTATTTGAGCCTTGATATGACATTCTGAGAAAAATGTAATATAGTTATTGGGCAGAACTCACAATTATCTGCATCCCCACAGTTTATATGAAAACGAGTATATCCAGGATGCTTATACTCTTCAGTGAGAAAACAAACTTAAAATAAATAAAGATATACCTCATAATTTTCATTTTTCTACCATGGAAGATTGTCAAGGAAAAGAGGAGGCTTATAGAAGCACAAAAGTAATGACATAATCTCCAATCTCAGTTTTTTCAAAGTTTCTCTTGAACATATTTTTCAAATATTAAATTCAGATTTTTAGATCTTAAAAAAAAAATACCATGCATAGATTACATGTAGAACTGTGACATAATCAGGTTAAACAAGTAGCATTCTCTATTAAATACAAAGCAGGGACTCTCATTTCCCAGCCTATTTTGCTTTTATACCAGATGTGAAACACATTATAAAGACCACAATGTGAGGAACCCAACTATCCCATTTTGAATTCCCTTTTTGTTTTAGCAACAGAGCATAATGTTCACCGTTATGAGCTATCACAGGCACACCTTATCTCTAGTAATCCCATTAAGAATAAATTACACTACATGTGTCCAACACTCACAATGAAATTCGTTCAAGTAGAATTTAGAAAACTCCATGCTATTTCGGATTTTTATTCTCCATTGATTCTTTTTTCTTATAACGTTTTTCTTGGCTCCATAGTAAGCATAAAAAAAAAAAGCAAGTAAGTTAGAGGGGAAATTTTAAAAAATCAGTTTTTTCAAGGGAATCCCTACTTTAATATTGTACCACAGATGCTTGTGGGATTACAGTTTTTCCATCAGAATGTAGCTTTTTTGTATTCAAATGTATTTCGTTGTCTGTTTACTGTCCTTGTGTGGCACCTCAGTGGTACTGGAGGGATATAGTTAGAGAACACAGCAACAGAAAATCACTAATGGGACTCTGCAACTGTCAGCAGTTTTTCACTTTTCACATGAGGATGGCTTTGTTAATTGGATTAAGTCTGCCTCTAACTGTAATCTCAGCAAGTATCAGTTAAAGGAAGAACTGCCATGTCACACCTGGGTTGTGTGCTAGGAGGTGAAGCGCACAGTTAATAAGAATCATTTAAAGCACAGTCTATGTGCATAATTAACTATGCCTATTTCCTTGATTAAAAATCTGCTTATCAAGGATAATTGCTCAACTGAATCTTCAGGGATATCTGGAGTAACTACCTATAGTATTTGAATTAGAGGTGGATTATGGGTGTCACCAACTGTTTTAGTTATTAGGCAACAAAATGATAGCTGATTTTACAGGCTCTAAAACGAGTGCAAATACTGAGGTTTAATATTAGTGGATGGCAGGGAATTCTGTTGTCATTTAGAATATTTGTAGTAATGAGATACATGCAGGATCAAGAGAGCACAGAGTAACACCTGGTAGATGTGGAATCGATTTGTGAGCTAATTTTGCTTATTTGAATAATTTAATGACATTTACTGGAGCAGAGAGTTCTTTATCAATATCATGGTCTCTATTTAGAAACTTTCAGGCTACATCGCTAGGGTCTTTGCTTCTATATGGGGTCAAGTAACCAATTTTTGGTCCGTGAAACGTGATCAGAGTTGGTGGCCACTCAAATGTCCCTTATACTTTACAAAAGAATCTCTCTGTTTCATCACTGGCTTGTGGGATACCAGTTTCCAATGGAACGTGCTCAAGCCCCACAATATGACCAAACCCTGGGCTGGAGTGGAACTAGGTCTCAGATGACTGCATGGAGCAGAGAGTCTCTCCCACCTTCACAACTGATTCACATAACAGTATGTGTGGATTGAGAAATAAAACTTTGTTACATATACCCTAAGATCTGGAAAGTGAGAATGCTGAAATATTTGTTTTGGTAGTTAAGATAGTTTGAAATTTCCTTTGTACCTTGGGAGATACAAATGCTGGAAATTTTTTCTCCCTACAGTTTGTGGAGAATTGTGAGACTTCCTATGTAGAATAAAAATCCCTTAAAAAAAAAAAAAAAGAATAAAAATCCCTTTTTAAACTACATGCTTCCTACCTCCACTATTGTCAGCTGTAAAAGAGCACCCTCGGTTAAGCGTGCAGTAACTCAACTGGAATACAGGGCCCAGGACATACCAAAATCAGTAGTAATACAAACATTGTAGCCTCTGCCTTGCTTTTACCCTTAGGATCGTTTTCTTGCTGGTGTTTATGCTCAGGCTCAATATTTTCCAGCAACAGCACATATGAATTTATGAAATGAACATACATCTCTTCCCCTACCGATTTCTTCTTTCACGCATCATATGCTTTTATTCCAGTAGATCTCCTAGCATCAAAATGAGAAACTCGAGTTTATTCCACTTATCAGATTTTAGGGATATTATAAGACACAAACATTACCATGTGCTAAGTCAAGCCAGTTTTCCACCCTGAGGTCTTTGCCCAGCTGAAGCTCCAAGTAATATGCCATTGGATAGCATGGTTTCCTTATTAAGGGAGTGAGCAGTGTGCTACAATTAAATAGTCCTTAACGTGTAATTTTTTATGCTAGATTCTTCTTTTATTTAAACTTATCTTAAGAAATAAATATTCAGCAATTTATAACTATGAAATTCACAAACTTTATGAACCATCGTCAGTTATACCACTTGAGGTAATGCATTTAGAAAAGATTATACCAACTGAATTAGATGAGAGCTTTGAGAAAGAAATATTAGATCATTTGTCAAAGTACTATTAGAATGAATGATTTTAAAGAAGTGTTCTCTGTAACTTTTCTATTTCTATATCCTTTTAGCTACAATGAGTGACTATTATAAAATTTTTATAAAGCATCTTTTCCTTGATTCCTCTCCTCTGTTCTTAAGGAAGATATACAATGTTGCATAGAAAGCCAGTGTTTTATAGAGAAAGAGAATATGCTTGGCTAAGAGTAAAAGGAGCTCTTCCATTTAATTACTTTCAGGCTCTTGGACTAGTCCCCTACCCTGCCAGTGGCTTGGTGCATCTTTGCTGGATAATCTCTAAATTCACTCCCAGATCCTTTATGAAAGGCAGGAAATTAGAGGAGACTTGAATAGTCACACAGCTTTTCCTAATTATTTTGTTTTCACTTCAAATACCAACTATCTTTTAAGTCCTCACTTTCAAATGTCCTGAATTCTCAAGAAATTTTTATTAGCTGAAATCTCAAACTTCTACCACGGTTGTACATGAAATGATTCTCCCAATGAGAGGAGAGTGAAAGCAGCACCAGCAGGATGTCTACATCGAATACTCATTAGCTCACTGTAGAAGAAGCTCATCTTTATTTTTTTCCTAAGATTTTTATTTATTTATTTGAGAGAGCGATAGCAAGAGAGAGAACAAGAGAGAGTACAAGCAGGGAGGAGAGAGAGAAGCAGACACCCTGCCGAGCCGGGAACCCGATGAGGGGCTTGATCCGAGGACTCTGGGATCATGACCTGAGCTGAAGGCAGACGCTTAACTGACCAAGCCACTCAGGCGCCCCTATTTGTTCACTTTAAATCACCAATTTATTATCTACAGTTCTTACAGAGGGTCAAAAGTCTAATACGGTTCTCACCAGACTAAAAATCAAGGTGTTGGCAGGTTGTGTTTTATTCTGAAGACTCTAGGGAGAATCTGTTTCTTTGTTCAATAAGGTTGGCAGAATTCAGTTTCCTTGCTTGTTCTGATTGTTGGCAACTGTAGGGAGAGGTCTTTGTTTTCTTGCTGCTCTCTTTTGAGGGCTGCTTCCAGCATTAGAGACCACCACGTTTCTTGCCTCAATGCCTTGTTTCTCATGTCTCATCTCTCTGACCCACTCTTCTGCCTCTTTTCTCTTTTTCTTTTAAGGATCATATGATAAATTGGGTTCACTCAAATAATCTTTCATAATCTCCCCCGTCTCAAGGTCTTTAACCTTAACCACGTCTACAAGTATCTTTTGCCATATAAATTGACATATTCTCAGGTTGCTGGGATCAGGTCATGGACATTGTTGGGAGGCCATTTTCCTGTGCACAACAGATATTATAGAAAGTGACTTTCACATTACAAATTGAACTTTAAAGATAAAGGGGAAAGAATATCTATTTAGAATCTAAAATTTAGTCTAGGTCATTCAGAAATATTGTGAAAGGTTGTTTACATATTCTTATTTACTGTCCATAGTATAATTCACTAAGATTTTAATATATTAGGAAAGATATTTTATGCCGATAAAAATTATTTTCAATAGCCTCATGAAATGCCGTTTTACTGAGAAAATTTCTCTTGCTTAAAAGAATAAAGAAGTAAATTCTGTCTTAAATGATTGGGCTTCACTTTTCAAAAGGAAATACATCTGTGGTATGTTTTGATGACTGACTTTTGATTCCAAAAAGTATAATTTTTGCAGAAGATATAAATATCCATAAAGTCCTGAACTAATGTCCTTTAAGTCAGCTGTTGCAGATATATTATCCTAAGACCATGACTCCTAATTTGGAAAGTTCTGTGCATGCAGCAATTTTACAGGGACTTGCCAATCTATTTTACTGTTCTTTTACTTTCTGCTATCTCTAGTAGCTTGTTTAATTTTACAGTTCCTAAAGTATTTTTATTTTAAAAAGTTAAGGACTGGAACCGCATACTATAATGGACAGAGATTTTATACACACACACACACACACACACACACACATACACACGCGCGCGCACACATACATATACTTTTAAATGTCATAGTTTCAACTTAACTATAAGAAAATGGCTTTTGTATGCTTATTTTATAGTATATCAAAAGTACATGAACTATTTTACTTGCACTATGTTAAAGAGCAAATTAATATAAATATATTTTCAATTATATTTCATAATTTATTGAATGAAAGAATATTTGGTCCTGTAAGCATGAAGATAAAGGATTTTGGAAATAAGCCACAAGTATCATTTACCATGAGCGTTCAACCTTACACCAGCTAGTTACAGTATCATTAAATAATTTAGTTGCATTTTAATGTATATACCTTGGTCCTTGATTTTATAGTGGAGGTACTTAATCAGCAATTGGGAGATATAAAAATAAAGTAATTCCCTTAAACCTAATAAATTTGTTTACTGTGATAGTTAGGAAGGTAAAGAAGAATAAAACACAGTCCTTGAGTATAAGAAAACATTAAAATTGAAAGAGACATTTGTCAGGATACTATTTCTGGAAAATTCTACAACTTTGTAGTTCAGTCTTATACTAAAAATGCATTATTATAAGTCGACTAGACCTGACAGACATCTGTAAAACACTACACTCAAAATAGCAGACTGTATTTTCTTAACAAGTGTTCAGTAAATATACTCTAGGATAGATGATGTGCTAGAACATAAAAAAGCTTCAACAAATTTAAAAGGAATAAAATTATACAAATTGTGTTCTCTGGCCACAATGAAGTAAAATTAGAAATTAAAAACAGGAAGAACTGGGAAATTTCAAATATGTGTAAATTAAATAATACACTTGTAAATGCCAATGGGTCAAGAAGAAATCACAAGGGACATTAGAAAATGATTTGAAATGAACAAAAAGACACAATATACCAAAACCTATGGAAGTCAGCTAAAGTAGTTTTTTGTTTTGTTTTGTCTTGTTTTTATTAACTTACAATGTATTATTTGCTTCAGGGGTACAGGTCTGTGAATCATCAGTCTTACACAATTCATAGCACTAACCATAGCACATACCCTCCCCAATGTCCATAACCCAGCCACCCTACCCCTCTTCTCCCACCCCCAGCACCCTCAGTTTGTTTCCTGGGATTAAGAGTCTCTTATGGTTTGTTTCCCTCCCCAGTCCCATCTTGTCTCATTTTTTCATTCGCTACCCCCTACAACCCCCTGCCCTGCCCAAATCCTCGTATCAGAGATATCATATAATTGTCTTTCTCTGATTGACTTATTTCGCTTAGCATAATACCCTCTAGTTCTATCCACCTCATTGCAAACGAAATCCTGACATTTGCAATGACACGGATGGAACTAAAGCAGTTTTTAGAGGGAAATATATAGCTGCAAAAGCCTACATTGATTAAGAAGAAAGGTCTTTTGCCCATTTCTTGACTGGATTATTTGTTCTTTGGGTGTTGAGTTTGATAAGTTCTTTGTGGACTTTGGATACTAACCTTTTATCTGATAAAACATTTACAAATATCTTCTCTCATTTTGTAGGTTCTCTTTTGGTTTTGTTGACTGCTTCCTTCGCTGTGCAAAAGTTTTCATATTGATGAAGTCCCAATAGTCCATTTTTGCCTTTATTTCCCTTGCCTTTGGAGATATGTCTAGCCAGAGGTTGCTGTAGCCAGGGTCAAAGAGGTTGCTGCCTATGTTCTCCTCTAGGTTTTGATGGATTCCTGTCTCACATTTAGGTCTTTCATCCATTTCGAGTCTATTTTTGGGTATGGTGTAAGGAAATGGTCCAGTTTCATTCTTCTGCCTGTGGCTGTCCAATTTTCCCAACATCAGTTGTTGAAGAGACAGTCTTTTTTCCATTGAATATTCTTTCCTGCTTTGTTGAAGATTAGTTGGCCATAGAGTTGAGGGTCCATTTCTGAGTTCTCTTTTCTGTTCCACTGATCTATGTGTCTGTTTTTGTGCCAGTACCATACTGTCTTAATGGTTCTAGCTTTGTTTTTTTGTTTTTTATTATGTTCTGTCAGTCACCATACAGTATATAATTAGTTTTTGACGTAGTGTTCCATTATTCATTGTTTGCATATAACACTAAGTGCTCCATGTAATCTATGCCCTCCTTAATACCCATTACCAGGTTTACCCATTTCCCCACTCCCCTCCCTTCTAAAACCCTCAGTTTATTTCCCAGAGTCCATAGTCTCTCATGGTTCTTCTCCCCCTCTGATTTCCCCCCTTCATTTTTCCCTTCCTTCCCCTAATGTCCTCCATGCTATTCCTTATCTTCTACAAAAAAGTGAAACTATATAATAATTGACTTTCTCTGCTTGACTTATTTCACTTAGCATGATCTCCTCCAGTCCTATCCATGTTAATGCAAAAGTTGGGTATTCATCCTTTCTGAAGGCTGAGTAATATTCCATTGTGTATATGGACCACATCTTCTTGTTGAAGGGCATCTCGGCTCTTTCCACAGTTTGGCTATTGTAGACATTGCCGCTATGAACATTGGGGTGCATATGGCCCTTCTTTTCACTACATCTGTATCTTTGGGGTAAATACCCAGTAGTGCAATTGCTGGGTCATAAGCTCTATTTTTAATCTTTTGAGGAAATTCCACACTGTTTTCCAAAGTGGCTGCACCGGATGTGAGGGCAATCTGGCTGCGACATCTGTCACCCCATTGATCGCCAGGGTTGATTCGGCTGATCTGGCTGGCTAGGCGGGTGTCCCCTTCCTCCCTCACCGCTCCATGTGCGTCTCTCCCAAAGCTGTGCGCTCGGTCGAAGAGGACGACCTTCCCCGATAGAGGAGAGGACCGTTCTTCAGTCAAGGGTATACGAGTAGCTGCGCTCCCCTGCTAGAACCTCCAAAGTGGCTGCACCAACTTGCATTCCCACCAACAGTGTAAGAGGGTTCCCCTTTCTCTATATCCTCTCCAACATTTGTTGTTTCTTGTCTTGTCAATTGTTGCCATTCTAACTGGTGTAATGTGGTAACTCAATGTGGTTTTGATTTGAATTTCCCTGATGGCTAATGATGATGAGCATTTTTTCATGTGTTTGTTAGCCATTTGTATGTATTCTTTGGAGAAGTGTCTGTTCATGACTTCTGCCCATTTTTTGACTTGATTATTTGTTTCTTGGGTGTTGAGTTTGAGAAGTTCTTTATAGATCTTGGATATCAGCTCTTTGTAGTGTCATTTGCAAGTATCTTCTCCCATTCCATGGATTGCTCTTTGTTTTGTTGACTGTGTCCTTTGCTGTGCAGAAACTTTTTATCTTGATGAAGTCCCAAAAGTTCATTTTCTCTTTTGTTTCCCTTGTCTTTGGAGATGTGTCTTGAAAAAAGTTGCTGTGGCCGATGTCAAAGAGGTTACTGCCTATGTTCTCCTCTAGGTTTTTGTTTGTTTGTTTTGTTGTTTTTTGAAGATTTTATTTACTTATTTGACAGAGAGAGAGAGAGAAGGTGAGAGAGGGAACACAAGCAGGGGGACTGGGAGAGGGAGAAGCAGTCTTCCCGCTGAGCAGGGAGCCCGATGAGGGGCTTGATCTCAGGACCCTGGGATCGTGACCTGAGCTTAAGCTAGATGCTTAATGACTGAGCCACCCAGGCGTCCCTCCTCTAGGTTTTTGATGGATTCCTGTCTCATATTGAGGTCTTTCATCCATTTTGAGTTTATCTTTGTGTATGGTGTAAGGGAATGATTGTTTCATTCTTCTGCATATAGCTGTCAAATTTTCCCAGCACCATTTATTGAAGAGACAGTCTTTTTTCCATTGGATATTTTCTATTTTCTAATAACCCATAGGTTATTCATAGATGTACTGTTTAATTTTTAAATATTTAACAATTTTCCAGACACTTTTCTGTTAATTACATTCTAAGAATATACTTTGCATGATTTGAATTCTTTCAAATTTGTTCTATTGTCTTTGATTGTTTTATAGCTTTGCAAATGTTCCACATGCCTTTGAAAAGTATATATCCTGCTTTTGTGGGATGGAGTCTACTATAGTCTTACTGATACTGTGATCAGTTACTGAGAGTTCCCACTTCACTTGTGGGAACATACCCATGCCTATTCTCTTTTTATTATTTCATTTGTTTCGCACATGTATTCTGAAACTCATTTGTTCAGTCCGTAATTAATTTGGGGATTGTTATATTTCCCTGGTAAATTGAACACTTTGCCATTTTTTATCCTGTTTATAATGTTTATCCTGTGTAATCTTCCTTGTTCTGAAGTATATATTTTTTCTAATAGTAATATAGCCTTGTCAGCTTTGTCTAGATTGGTTTCTCCATACTATTTTTTTCCCCATTATTTTATTTTTGACCTATCTATTCTTCATATCTAAAGGGAGTTTATTGTTGTCATCATAAAAGTAGGACCCTCTTTTTTAATCCCATTGGTCAATTACTATCTTTTAATGGGCAAATTCAGACTGTTTACATTTAATGTCATAATTCATAAAATTACATTAAAATCTATGATCTTAAAAAAATTTAAAAAATAAAATCTACAATATTTTTAGCTCTGTTGTTTTATCTTTTTTCCCCTTTGAAAGGCTTACTTTTGATTGAATATTTTTATGATTTCATTTTTATCTCCTGTATACACTTATTTAAATTTTGTTGCTGATTTCCCATTGGTATATATCTAATTTAATCTTTTCCAAATAATATTAAACTGTTCTAAAAGTATCAAATATTCCAAAAATTGTCTTCTGACTTACATAGATTATCATAAAAATCTGCCATATTCCTTCATATCTCACTTATGATATAGAGCTGAAGAAGGGGAAGAACAGCAGAGATTACTGAGGCAGGCAGCCTTACAAGGCTAATTCTCTCAGGCCGGAGATTAACACCCAATGCATCTGAAAAATTTAAATAGAGAAGTACCCTCTATCTGCCCTTTTCTCATTCAATTTAATCCAGGGAACTTACTGTACTATTATTTATTTTCATATTTTATGATTTTCCTGGTCAATGCCATATGCTATATAATTTTATCATGTTCTATAAACTTATCAACCTGAAACTCCTCCATGTTAAGAAGAATGAAAGCAGCATGTCATTCTTAGACTATAAAGGATGAAATATATTTTTTCCCTTTCCAAATTGTACTTTGTAAATGTTAAATCAAGTTTTGGTTATTGTAACTAGACAAAAATCTGGAATATAGAAAATGTAGAATTGAGAAACCTTAGATATAAAACTTTTTCAGTCAACCTCAATAAAATTTCACACATTTTCAAATGTACACTAGGTTTAAGTAATGGAAAGGTAGACAAATTTAGTAATTCACTGTTTAATCTCAATAAATATCACTATGCCATGTTTATCACACCTGGGTGTGTGATATATCCAGGGCACCTGAGTGGTGCAGTCAGTTAAGAGTCTGACTCTTGGTTTTGGCTCAGATCATGATCTTAGGGTCCATGTGAGATCTAGCCACCTTGGGATCTGTGCTCAGCAAGGAGTCTGCTTGAGACTCTATTTCTCTCACCCTACCCCTCCTACTTATGCTCTCTCTCTCTCTCAAATACATAAATAAATCTTAGAATAAAATATCCATTATAAAAAATATGTTTGTATTGAAGCACAGGAAAATCTGTGAAAAACATGAATATATGAGATGTCAACTATATGCCAGGCTCTGGGCAAAACATTATTGATACAGAGATAAAAAATTAGAATCCTAAATCTTAGGAAACCTGAAGCTTTTCTGTCGTAATGAAGATTATTTCTCCCCAAAACAATAAAGACTTTACAAAACTACTTATGTTTTTATTAATATAAAATTGCAGGTCACTTATAAATACATAATTGGCTCTTTCAACATAGTAAAAGTTTGATAATATATATTCTGTACCAGTAGAAAATGGAGTATAAATGAATATTTAGTGCTCAGTGTTGAGACCGGACCTGTTTACCTGTTTATACAAGTGATTTTATAATTTTTATTTTATTAACCTGACATTAACCTGCTCATAATCAGTCATTCACTCAGAGTCACTTATTTACAGGTTGGCAATAGTGTTAATTAAATAGAGTTAATTATTATACAGTTAAATCTGTCAATTTGATTGTCCTTGTAAATACTACCTAAGTGTTCTATATAAATATATCTGAATATTTACACAGGGTTATTTTTAAGATGATACAAAGATCCTCCACTACAATGATATATCTACTACAAAGATATACAGTGATATGTCCTGTGTAAGAAAAATCTAGATTCACTCTCCTATTAGAGGGAGAGATGAGAGGAAAAGACAAAATTTTAGGGTACAATTGTAGCAGGAGTTTTTGGTTAGTATCAGCTACTCTTCCAGTAAATGTCAATGTCGTGCTTTAAAAAAGGGGCTCATTGGTAGTTGAGGAACACAGACAAAATCCAGTCCCTGAGGACGGAGGGTTCATAAGTACAAGGCAGATTAACTGGTCCCTCATCAACTGGGTCAGTATGCAGGACAGGGATGTGATTATAGTGGGGAACAGGAAAATAAACCACTAACTGGGGTAGACTAATAGTCATTTGGAATTGGCCATCCACAGTGGAGGTTAAAAGACTCTCTGCTTCAAATCGTGTTATGAATTGAGAAGTTGGAATTGAGTACTGAATTTATGGCCAAAACCTAATTTCATATTCAAGCCAAAAGTAGTGCTGATTAAAATAGTAAATAAATTTATTAATTTGGAGTTTATAATTTAAGACAGTATCAGTTTTTATTTGTTAAGAACTTACAAGTTTCTAGGATCAGTGTGCATGTGTGGGTGTATGTGTGTATATACACAAATTGTGTGTATCTTATATATATGTATATATTCACAGCAGTCTTGTGAGTTAAATATTTTCTTTTTTATAGATAAAAAATGTTAAGTCTCAAAAAGTTTAAGTAAATTTAAACATTATAAGAATTATAAATAGTAGTTTCTTTCTTTTATAATTATTCAATATGAAATGATATACTCACTGGTCTGAATATCAGAATAAATCCACTGTATGTTTAAAGGGTTGTGTCTGATACTTTTTGTACTTTCTTCCTGTCCTGTTGTAAGTTGCTACCTGCCATTGTGTATGATTCAGGTAACTACCCTATCTCCAACCAATTCAATCATTTAACATGCATTTAAGCAACACATACTTTTTTTTTTTTTAAGCAACACATACTTTTTGCCAGGTCTTCTAATGCTCACTTGTTTTTTTCCCATTAATTATATCTATGTTTGAGTGGCAGTTTCCTGCCTTGCTCCTTCTACCTTTTGAAAGAAAAATAAAATGTCAGTAAAATTAGGTATTTGTTTAAGTACAATTTGTCTACTTAAAAAATAATTATATCGTTGTTTATATTTAACTAAAAGACTCTTTAGTGGGATTGGATGGTGTGACCAACATTTTCAGAAACCCACATGCTTGGGGTGCCTATGTGGCACAGTCCGTGGAATGTTCAATTCCTGGTTTCGGCTCAGGTCATGACCTAAGGGTCATGAGATCAGGCTCTACCTCAGGCTCTGCACTCAGCACAGAGTCTGCTTAAAACTCTTTCTCCCTCTGCCTTTTCCCCTGACTCTCTCTCTCTCTAAAAATAACAATTTTAACAACAATAATAATAAAAGAAACCCACAGGGGTGCCTGGGTGGCTCAAGTTAAGCATCTGCCTTCAACTTAGGTCATGATCTCAGGGCCCTGGGATCGAGCCCCTTGTCAGACTCCCTGCTCCATGGGGAGCCTGCTTCTCCCTCTCCTCCCCGCCTGTGCTCTCTCTTGCTATCTCTGTCACTATCTCTGTCCCTCTCTCTCAAATAAATAAAATCTTAAAAAAAAAAAAAAAAAAAAGGAAAAAGAAACCCACATGCTAGATAGCAATATGATTTCCTTCCAAATTTTTGTACCTTTATTCAAAATCTTGCAAATAACTTGGATACCTAAGCACTTTGTGAAGTTCTATCTTAATAGTTTTAATGATTTGATGAGCATTTACTTATTTAATGTAATTACTTATTTAATTCTCTTTGATATTTGTTTAAATTGTTCAACTGACTTACTCCTTGAGATTCACTCTCCCTTGACAAGAGATTGCCTGAAAATTTCTCAGAAAAATATGTTAAAGCAGAAGAACAGCAAAGAATGCTCTGCTTCCTCCTGTAATCATATCTCTGTCTGAGGTTGCTTATGGAAACACTTCCATAAAAATTAGTGGTCAAGGAAATTATCTCTGGGAACAAATGTGGCAGATTATACTCTTGCGGGTATTTTTTTCTCAATTTCTTCATTTAAACTTGAACTTTAAACATGGGCTATAAACAGTAGAAGGTATTTTTTTAATTTTACTCCAATATATGTTCATAAATTCACTTCTTATATGTGATTATTACTGTATGATATTTGTTTATATCATATTTTTATTAGATATCTATTTTTGGCACAAGCTTTTGAAGATTGGTTAATGTTTAGTTGTCTGTATCAATGAAGTTGATCAATGAAGCAAATAAACCTCAGCAGAAATAATTAAGAACCTATGCTAGTTGTGGCAGAGCAGTTTGCCAACAAAATAATAATTTTTTTTATAAAAACTGAATTGGAACATATAATTCCTCTCTGAAAACTGTGGTTTCTGGTTATATGCAAAAATAAATACAGACTTCATAGTATGTCCAACTGAGTTATAAGAAATCTGACCCCTTCAATCTCTCATCTGCTGCCCCATCAAACTTGCTGCACACTGGACTTGGTGGTCATTGTCTACTCAGTTAGCATGCCAAATTCTCCTTTAACAACCTTCACACATTTTATTTTCTATATCTCGTGGAGTCTAGACAAGTGGACTTGTCCATGGATGGACTGCTTACCAGTTACCAAATGATATTTCATAGATCAACAGATAAGTCATGTGAATATAAACCAAACACTTAACTACGCTCAGCTATTTGTTTTGTTTTATCCCTAACAAAAATTTCTCAATGTAGTGTTTTATCTCTTCCAGAATAGTAAGTTAAGAAACAGTGTTCTAGATGTTTTGCCTTCCCTTTTCCGCTCCTATCTAACATATTCCTGTATATTACGACACAGACACCAGTTTTTATTATCTATGGACAAGTTCCCCTTCAAGTCTTAGCTTAAGGGTAAGTTCATCAGGGAGAATTTGCTGGTCACCAAGCTAAAATTCGTTTCTTGGGCCATTCAATATTTCCTATCAAGACATTTTATTTAATTTGTATATAACAATAACCATAACTTAAAATGTTATATTTATTAGTTGCTTACTTGGTTTCTATTGGTACTCCCCCTCCAGAACCATGATTTAAAAAAGACCTATGCTATTTTTGTGCACTATGTCTAGAGCCTGGAATAATGTATTCGATATCTAAATAAAAATACATATGTATATGTTTGGTTGTGTATTTATATGGTTACTAAGGAGAAACAAGTCTCTCTTCTGGATTCTATTGCTTTAGCTCATTGGGCTCTGGTTCAATGGCCTAGCAAATATCTTGGATGTTATGTGTAGTTGTTTTTGTTTTTCTGGAGAATTATTCTTTAAGAAATAATCGGTATTACAAATTTATGCTTTGGGGCACCTGGGTGGCTCAGCTGGTTAAATGACTGCCTTCGGCTCATGTCATGATCCTGGAGTCCCAGGATCAAGTCCCGCATAGTGCTCCCTGCTCAGCTGGGAGTCTGCTTCTCCCTCTGACCCTCCCCCTCTCGTGCTCTCTTTCAGATAAATAAATAGAATCTTAAAAAACAAACAAAAACCCCACAAAGTTATGCTTTGAGTCAAGCCACAACTTCAAATTCTATCTTTCTAGACCTTCTAATTTGGGTAATATAGCTGTCATGTGTATGTTACTGCAGTTTGTGTATACTTGTATTCTAGAAAATATCTCTCCACACTGAATTTATCTGTTTACATGTTGTGTCCTCCATTGGGCAATACTCTGCTTAAGGATCGGGAATTTTATAATTGTCTTTGTATCCCCATTTTTTCTTCATACACCAACCATATAATATGAAGTTTGTTTAAAAGTAACCTCTAGGGGCACCTGGGTGGCTCAGTGGGTTAAGCCTCTGCCATCTGCTCAGGTCATGGTCTCAGGGTCCTGGGATTGAGCCCCTCATCAGGCTCTCAGAGAGCCTGCTTCCCCCTCTCTCTCCCAGCCTGCCTCTCTGCCTACTTGTGATCTCTCTCTCTGTCAAAAAAAAAAAAAAAAAAAAAAAAAAAAAAAACTTTAAAAAAAGTAACCTATAGGGGGCACCTGGGTGGCTCAGTCAGTTAAGTGCCTGATTCTTGATTTTTGTTCAGGCCAGGATCTTAGCATCCTGAGCTTGAGCCCTGAGTCAGCCTCCTCCTGGGTATGGAGCCTGCTTGGGATTCTCCCTCTCTCTCTGCCCCTCCCCCTTTGCTGCCCTTCCCCCCATTAAAAAAAAAGTAACCTCTAGGAAGACCTATCTTACTCATTATTTTCCCATTACAATGTAGACTCTATGGAAGCAGGGGATAAATTGTATTTGTCTCTTTATTACCAGCTACTACCCCAGTATGGGCAGTATTATAACACACACAAACTTTCTGTACTTCTGGAATAAAAAGCAAATAATAAATAATGGAAGGTGTCTTTGAGATGATTTAATCATCCTTTTCATTCAGAGATGAGGAAATGCTCTAAAAGGTCATTTAATTGTCTAAGATCACCAAGCCATTTGGTGTCAGAAATGTGATTAGATTGGTTCTCCTCCGGTGTATTTTTAGGTGTATGTTTTAGCTGCAACTCTATCCCTCAGGTAGCCACAACCTGAACCAAAGAAAGGAGCTGTTGAGTCTCTGAAAGGTTTAAGTGAGCCCAAAGACTGCATATGAATTAAGGGCAAAAGCCTTCTTGGGATTCTGTCATCAGTGTATTTCTTCCTTCCCCCTGGGCTGTGAATACACTCAGTGGCTTGAAAAGAAATCATAGATGGAGAAAAACACTTCTACATCCTCAAGTATTCTCTACCTTGAGAATGTTGATGTTTTATATTATGTTTGAATATTTTTCTTTAAAAAAGAAAAAAAAAAAGAAACTTATCTCACTTGGATAGGCTGACATTTAGCCAAAAGCAGTTTTCAACAGTCCCCCGGTTTTAGCCAGAGACAAGTGATTATACAAAAATAGTCCAACCGTGCCTTTAAGGTTCATGAGTCAAGCTCCTTATTTTTCTCATCCATACTATGGACACTGATACTTTGGTGAGCTAAACTTAGGAAAGAATATTGCATTTCCACCAAGGTACACAGGACTGGAGGATTCATGCATAGTGGAGAGTGAGGCAATTCTGTCTTAAGTCACATTTCTCTTGGTTGCCTTGTCATCCGGGTGACATGGAAGGGCAAACCTGATCTCAAAATGCAAAAGGATAGTGATAATGAGATGTGGTCAAGAAAAATAGAGCAAGAATTGTATGTTTTCTTTTTGGTCATAGACATAGTGTCCATTCTTTCAACTTATTGAAAAGGAAACAAAGGCATAAAAAGTAAAACTGTTGTTGTTAACTTTGTTTCTAAAGCTGGGCTTACTTCTAGCTGGAACTGCTTGTAGATTCCCAAATATGCTAACAAGTATCATGCTGGCTTTGCTCAAACTGCTACATATGTAAAGCATACACCCAAATCCTGATCCCTCTCTGGTCCAAACGCTCAGTGTGCAACCCATTATTTAAAAGTAGAAATGATAGGAAGTAACATACTTTCAGTGGATTAGGATGAATGATGCCTAAGCAAAGCAGAGTTAGTGGAAGAAAAATTAGGACAGAGTAGTGCAACAGAAATCAGGTAAGTCAGGTAGAAAGATCAATCAAGTCAACTAACAGAAATATTTTGTAAAAGGAAAAACAACATACTTATGAGGAATGTCAGTACAGTGGAAATCAGACCATTTTGAGTCAAAGAATAAAGAGGAAGTGAGTAAATTTTTAAGATCAAAATTCTGTAATTATTTTAGTTCACATTCTATTCTTTCAGAAATTTATTTTAGGAAATAAATAACTTTCTTGTTTTGGGAAATATTATAGTAAGAAAGCCTGATACTTAAAGTAAATATTTTCTCTTTAATGTTGTATGTTAATCCAAAGTAAGAAGATGATTATGTTGTGAATGACTTCAAATCACAGCAATGGTCCTAAGGCAATGTTCTAAGTGAAATCTCTTCACTTCATCACAGTGGCTTTGTTAAGAAATTGCATCTTTCATAGAAACAACAATTGGAACAATTAATTAGTTTCAATTTTAATTAAACGATGATCTCATTTAGCTCTGATTAAATTACAACAGCTAGATAAATCTAGACAGCAGCACTTAGCTAATTTAATTAGGTATGGCATTGCTTTTCTGTATTTCCCTTCTGAATGACTAATAGTTGGGTGCTAGTGTTTTCCTTACACAAGCTTCTCTGCACTTATATTGGATAGGCATATGTAAACAGTAAACAAACTAAAACTAGCTAAATGGTATCTTACTTGCTTTTGCAGTTTTAAAAAATATTTTATGACATATGGCAAATAATTCTTTTCCTCTATCAGAACATGAGACAACCATCAACAAAAATTTAGTTTTCTCAAGAAGAAAATTTCTAAATTATTTTTGAGTTAGTAGGAGTTAAATTTCACTGTAAAAAGCCTAGTCTTCCCAACCTCCACTATTTTTATTAAGATTTTATTTATTTGTTTGTTTGTTTATGAGACAGAGAGAGAGTGTAAGTGGAGTGGGGGGAGGGGTTCTGGAGAGGGACAAACAGATCCTCTGTGTGTGGTGTCAGAAGCTGGGTTAGATGGCAGGACTCTGAGATCCTGACCTGAGCCTAAATCAAGAGTAGGTTGCTTAACTGACTGAGCCACCCAGGTGCCCCCCTACCTCCACTATTTTTAAAGAATAATTTTACTTGGATTGTCCATCTTAGTTCAATACTTGCATTGTATTTTCTTCTTTTCTCTCCCTTTTTTCTTTTTTTCTCTCTAGTTTTATGTGCCTAAAAAGACTGAACTTCAAGTGGTTATAAGCTATGATTCAGATTTTAAATTTCTGACTTTCTTAGAGAATTATATATCAGTTAGGGATTAGATTTTCACAAATAACAGCAATTGGAATAAAATTGAGATTAATTTTCTTTCAAAGAACAGATAAATCCAAGGGTAGTTATCCAAGGTCTGGGTAGCAACTAATAAAGAAAAAAAAAAAAAAATCTGCTGGATTAGATGAACAAATAAAAGTCAGTTTTGTTCCCATAGTATTAGAGATACTGAACTCAATTTCACCAAAACAAAAGCAGGAAAGTTTTTAAGAGCTAGGTGGAAGGATTATGGGCTTCCTGTGTTTGTTAACTGACTTCATATGCAAAGGAATAGTAAACTTTCTCCTATCTTCATGACAGGAGGCAGTTTTACTTTCTAGAACAAGAAACCCACTGCAGTTAGGCTCCTACTGTTACAGGATTCCATGTCCCCTTAGTGTCCATGGTTCTTGGTAACACCACTTAGAAGAAAGAAGAGGTAGACCAGATGAAGAGTGGTGGGCAGCAAAGCAAGGTTTATTGAGCAATAGTATAAAGATCCCAGAGAGGGAGGCAGGCCCAAGAGGGTTACCCTCAGAATTTCTAAGTCTAGGGGTTTTTGTGAGTTCTTTTGCAGAACCATCTTAAGCAATCAGGGTCTGCTAAGTAATGCCAATCAGGGCTTTGGTCACATATCTGTCTACCTATTAGGTTAATTTCTGTGTGTTGATTGTCTTTTTTTGCTGACTTCTGGGGGCTTAGGTCTTAACTGCCCCTGATATTGACAAAGGCTTTTGTGGTTAATTGTCTTATTTTAGGACATCTTGCAGAAGTCATTTTTGCAAAGGCTGCAAAGTGGAATTTCAGGGCAGTTCTGTCTAAGGTACAAAACAGGATGTCAGTGCTGTTTTATTTTAGCTGTCCTGACTCCATATTTTCTTGTTGAGGACCCTGGCCCTGACTACTTAGCTGCCCAAATAACTCTTAACACTATCCTTCCACAGAGACTGGGAGATAGGGGTGCTATCTTCCTTCCACATTTATATTTCAAAGTGATGCTTCCCAGTTCCTTGAGAAAGACATCCCCCCAGACTCATAAAATTGTCAAGAAGAGACTTGTATATGTTTTAGAGGGGCAGAGAAATAATTTGCAATTACACATTTTAGACAGGAAGAAACCTGTCTAAAGTTTAGACAATTGAGTGGAATGTTAAGCCCTTCTCAGCTACAGTTTCAAGGGCATTTAGGGCTGAGGCTTCTGTAGTCCTTTCTGTCTTCTCCAGCTGCAGCCATTGTATCTACATTTGGGATGTAAAGAAGAAGTACGAAAGAAAAAAAAGAGAGAGAAAAGGAGAGAGAGACCCAGATGAGCCTGGATACTTTTTAAAGGATTTAAAAAAACTCAACCTAACAAATTTAACATACAATGCAGTGGCCATTACTTAGTCTTATGCCTTGCCCATCTATAAAAAAGTCAGAAAAGTGTTTTGTATTCTTTTTTGTTTGTTTGTTTGTTTTTTCCAAATCTGGGCATATTGCCACTCCAACAAAGTTGGTTATGTAATGTGAAAATAAGTACAATTTATTTAATTTATTATAAAAAATAATAAAACAGTTTGATTTTAATTATTTTTAAATCAAACTATAAGATGTTTTCCCACGTAGCAATTAGAAATTATTGTATTTTTCTTCTCAGCCGAGGCTTTTCCATACGTTATTAAAACTTGAGTTAAGGACTACCCTGGGAGCTTGTTACTGCATGTTCTTTGTGCTTTTGTTCTGTTGTTTTCCTGCTGTCTTAACATCCTTGGCCTTCCAGATTCAAAGGGCTTTATTTCACATTAAACACCATGAAATATCTCTAGATGCCATTCTTCAGTTTACTTCTGAGTTGCATTTGTTTTTAGAGACCACAGTTTATCCCCTCTCTTCTCTTCCAAGGCACTCACAGTGATTTTCAAGGATGTTTTGTGGACAGAAATGAGGGTTGATTTTAGTTTCAAGGAAAATATCTCTTTCTATTAGTGATACATTTAACAAGGTTCTCTGGATTAGTCCCTAAATCAGCTGACCTACTGAAAATTCAGACGCTTAGAGTTTGCAGGCAATTCTGGAACAGGGGACCTGACAGATTGAGTAAGGACTTTTGTTTGTAGGAATATAGGCATAACAGTCCATTATTAATAGAGGCAAATAAAGTTCAAATATGAAATGTATATATAAATAACATTTTAAAAGACTATTGGAGAACATGAAATGCTATCTAAAATAATGAAAAAGAAAACATTCTATTTTGGAATAAGGATAGTCAGTGTGGAGTTTTGAATATTAAAGTATCAGTTCTCTGTAAATTGATATATGAATTTAAAACAATCCCAATAAAAGTAGAAATAGAAAAAATTACCCGAAATATATATCACTCTTCTCATTTACTCTACCTTTCAGCATCACTTAGACTCTTCTATGAAATGACTCCTTCTTAAGAATTTAAAGAATTTCTGTTTAATTTTCCTGTCATCCTCCCAATCAGGATTTCATCCTCCTAATCAGGATATCATTCTGTCTCACTAGCTTTTTCTCAGTCATACTAGCTATTTTTTCTTTCTCTGCAAACTTAAGTGCTAGACTACACCAGGGCTCATCTTTAGGCCTTCTAAATATTTTGCATACACTCCCCCTTGTATTATATAGTACATGTAGTATACGTATAATATATATATACACATAGAAATATATGTACAGATATCTATGTCTGTCTATCTGTCTACCTACCTATCTAGCTTCCTACCTATCATCTTCATTTCAGTAATGAGCACTCTATCTAATCTGGTTCCCTCTCATTTTCTCGTTTTCTTCTTTTCATAGAACACTACTCCCTGAAATCACTTTTATTTATTTATTATCTCACTACCTTCTAAATTAAAAGGTAAGTTTGATGACAAGGCAGTTAGTCTGTTTTGTTTACTGTTTAGCCACACCAAACAAATTAGAACCTGACTCATACTAAGTATTCAGCATGTTTTGAGTGAGTGAATGCTGAATGCCTATAAACTCTCTGGAGTTGTAGAATTTCCTATCATTTTAATATGACCTTTTTTTTTTTTTTTTAACAGATTTTTCACCTGCATTCATTTGATTCTGTATGTGAACACAAGAAGTAGTACTAACTTCACTATACTAATAGTAAACTTAAGATTCAGTGGACTTGGGATTTTCCTGAAGTCACACAGCTTATAGGTAGCAGGACCAGAATTTGATCTCTGTACTATTTGCACAAAGTGGAACATAATACCATAGAATGGAATATTAAAGAATTCCGTTATTAGATCTGAGTATGTCTATAACAATTATGTGACCATAAGCCTTAAAGTTAAAATGTTTAACTCTAGGACTAGGAATGATTCTTTTTAAAAAACATGTTTATTTGAGAGAGAGAGAGCATGAGCACGGGGAGGGGCAGAGGGAGAAAGAGAATCTCAAGCAAATTCCACTGAGCACGGAGCCTGATGTGGGGCATCAGATGCTTAACCGAATGAGCCACCCAGGTACCCCAGGAATAATTCTTGATTGTCTTTCTAGGCGCCAAGTTAATCCCAGAGCTAAGGGAAGACTATAGTACATATGCTGGAGGGTATAGTGATGCTCACTGAAGAGGTACAAAAGGATTTGGTTTCAAGAAACTGGAAACAAACTATTATCATTGTAACATCACTCTTTGGCCTAGCCTCAATCTTTAAACTGTATCAAGTTTCCAAGTTATGCTTCCAGTTTTGTTTGAACAAAAAGCCTCTCTGTCTCTGTCTTTTCTTCTGTCTCTGTCTTTAAAGGAACTTAAACATTTCCTCTGGGATCTAATAGGTCGCTGCAGGAGTGAAAATTGTGGTAGATAAAAATTAGGCCAATAATTTTTTCCAGTTATATTTTTTACAAGAGCTGTCTATGGTCAGAAGAATATTTTCTGGAATTATAAACTCCTGTGTTCTCATGAGACTTTGTATGCAATCTTTACTTGAAGATACAGGTTCTGCTGTAACTATTGGAGTTGCCTAGAATGACAGATTAAACACCTTGACTATCAAGGTGTACCTTATGCTAGTTTGACCACAGTGCAAAAGAACATTATTTCTGGAAACAATCTTTCTTCATCATAAAACTTAAATTCTTTCATTAGACCCAAAGCTACTTGTAGTTATTAATATGCAATTACAATTTCATGAAATTTGAAGTGTAGAATTAATTACCATTTTAATATTTGATCTTTCTCCTATTTTATACTATAAAAGTATTATTGAAGCCTTTCCTCTAGGTACAATACATACTAGGAATCTTGAAAATGATACCACTTAAGCGGAAACATGGCAAGTGTCATTGTCAAAATTGAAGGTCCAGAAAAATGTTAAGTTAGTACAATATTTATAAAAGTATCAACATGAGTGGTATGAGAGCCACTTAGTTTTTAACCAACAAGGGAGCTTGGGCTTAGATTTCATGCTCTCTCCATCCTCTGCAGCATAATTGGAATGTGATTTAGAGGAATATAAATGTGTATCCAAAAAATGCATGTAACTGAGTAATGGAAACAGATTTCAGAGATACATGGCTTAATTGATGTCCTGAGGAACTGAAACAACTGGAGGCCTGACTTCATTATGCTGCTTCTCACACTGGGAGAGAGGAGCATGAGAAGCTCTCTCTAGCTGCCAAAACACCCACTGTCTTCTTTCCCTATTGTAACCATAGTCATATTTTCTTAGGTGTATGCTCAGAATTTGTGAATAATCATATGTTCCTGAAAGAAGTGGGAATTCTTTGGAGAAGCGAGGAGACTTTGCAGGATGCCTATTGAATTGTATCCCAAATAAAAAAGCACTGATGTTTCTTCTGAAGTGAAATTTCAGCCACCACAGATAGCAAATTCCCAAATTAACTACAGATTAGTGTATTTTTTAACATGTGTTGGTAGTCAAATTACTATCTAGATTGACACATGGGATCGGAGTGAGAACAGATCAGGACAGGCAAGGTGCTGATACTCTCAGTTAATAAATGTGTAAAATGACTCAAGATATCACTTAGAAAGAATTTACATATAACAAATGCAGACCTAGGCAGAACACAGCTATTGTTTTAATGGATGACAAAGCTGATCCAGGTTCATATCTTCCTTACAAATCTGTATCCAAATCTATTGCCTTACTGTCCAAAAAAAACTTCAGGGTTTCTGTGGCTTTTTAATTAATCCGGTAAAGAGAAACATTGATATTGCAATTATGTCACTTTAGGGTTTATCTGAACCATGAATTTCATAACAATAATTGGCTTGTTTAAAAAACAGTTCTTACATTTGAAAGGGAATTATAAAAGAAATGACACCAAATTAAATGCTGACATTCTGTTACAAAGCGAAATAATGGAAGGAAACAGTAAATGGGTTCTTGTCCTCTATTCTGTAAATTGCACAAATGATAGAAATAAAGCTATTTAGTTATTGACCATATAAAATAATTCCTAGTTACAATGGGTTGAATAGTGTCCCCCACAAATTCACATTCACTTGTAACCTAGAATTTGACCTCTTTGAAAATAGAGTCTTTGTAGAAATAATTAGAATTGGGTCATACCAGATTATATTAGGCTGGCAATCCAGTGACTTGTGTCCTTAAAAGAAGAGGAGAGGATACACAGATGCACACAGGAAAGAAGGCCACGTGATGATGGAGATTGAGATCAGTGACATAGCTACAAGCCATGGAATGCCAGGAACAGTCATAGCCACCAGAAGCTAGGAGAGTCATGGAACAGATTCTCCCACAGATCCTCCAGAAGGAACCAACTTTGCTGACACCTTGCCTTCACACTTCTAGCTTCCAGCACTGCCAGAGAATAAATTCTTGCTGATTTAAATTGCCAATTTTGTAGTAACTTATTATGGCAGCCCTAGGAAACTGATACATGAGTTAAAAGATATCATGGTTCATAATTCATAAAAGTGAGAAGTGATCAAAGAAGCTGGGCCCAATTTTTCTATATGTGATTCTTGGGTAAGAGCAATGTGTGCTAATCCTTGGTAGGGGCAGGATGCTCTGGTATGTATTAATTCCCCCCAAATTATCCTGGGATATTAGACTGGCTTCCCCCCCTCAAAAAAAGGTGTTAGCAAAGTGGAATAAAATTACACCAAAAATAACATGAAAAATGTTCACTTGAGATGACTCTGTATGTGTTGTCATGAATTATAGAATAATTTGTTGACACTGGGTTTCATTATCCTATATACTAAATTAAATACCAGTTGGAATAAAGAACTATAGACAAAAAATTTTTTAAAAAATTGAAAAAGGTATAAATCAACATATTTTATGATATTAGAGAAGAGAAGAATCCCAAAACATCTAAAAACAGGTTTGTGTTTTTTTGCTACATTCGACTAATCAAAGTTTTAAATTTTTATTTTTTTTAAGTTTTTAAATTTTTATAAGAAAATGTATGCCACGAACTGATTTAAAACTCAAACTGCAACCTGTCACCAGCTCTTTGCAATTCACGTAATGTATCAATTATGAATAACAGAATACTAATTCTGTTTCAGGGCATCATCCGTTTACCAGTTACTCTTTTTGCTTAATTAGTATATCCAAGGGTTGCTCATACTATTCATTTGGTCTCAGATTGCCTAGATTGTTACATCTTTAAACTTTTGGTAATCTAATGATGTTAGTGATTCTCGAGCTTCATTTAGCATATTGTATTGTAATTTATCTCTTTTTTGTTGCTCAATATTTTAAACTATAAATATGGCAAAATCAGTTCTTCATTGCTAACATTCCCAAAATTCAGAGCTACTGCTTTCTTTAAACTTTTGTATATTGTAAACTTCTGAATATATGTTTTAGCGTATATCGATCGCCAATGTTGTGGCTTGACTGCCCTTGTGGTTCATATGATGATTGCAAGATCCCTTAAGCAATAAGCATCAGGAAAATCTGAAAGAGACAAGGTTTATTAATTACAAGTTGTAAAAATTGCGTGACATAACATAACATAGCTACACAGCAAGGTTATCAGTAGAGAGAGATTGAAAGCACAGGTCTGAGATTCTGCCTTTATTGGGGTCAAGAAAGGGGGTCTAGAGTTTGATCAACTCATTCTTTATTGGTCAATTTAAAACAAAAGAGCAGGAATTTAAAGTGCAGGAAGAGAAAAAAAACAAGTGGCCTATATGGTCAGTTACCTAAGGAGCCTGAGAGTGGGGGGTCGGATGCCTTGGCTCTTTATCTAGGTCTGTGTCTGGCAGTGCATTTATTCAAGATAACCATCTTTAAAGTGGATGTCCCAGCAATCAAAACTTAAGTCGGGTACTTGCATTACGTAAAAGAAAAAGCAACTATCAGGGCTTACACTAAAATATGTCATTAAAACTATGAATCACCTTCTTAGGAAGAATGCACATAATCTTACACACAAACGCACATGTTTACATATGTGGGTTTCGTACAGTTTGAAACTACTCATGGTCTTCCTAAAATTCATCCTTAAATACTCTCATGATTCTCTGATCTTAAGAATCACTGCAGGGGTACCTGGGTGGCTCAGTGGGTTAAGCCTCTGCCTTTAGCTCAGGTCATGATCTCAGGATCCTGGGATCCAGCCGGCATCGGACTCTCTCAGCAGGGAGCCTGCTTCCCAACCCCCCCCCCACCCCTGCCTGCCTACTTGTGATCTCTCTCTCTCTCTGTCAAGTAAATAAATAAAATCTTTAAAAAAAATCACTGCAAATTATTTTCTCCAAAATATACTCAATTCTTTGTTGTCTATGAAACACCCACATAAAATAAAACTAAAAAGACATTAGTATGAATATTAAAATATTGAAAAAATAGACTTTTTAAAATAAAATGTGTTTTTTTTTCTGTTTTTTAATACAGTGAACTGTAGGATATCTATGCAGAAAAATTCTGAAAAAGTCATATAAATTTTTCAAAATAACCTTTTTTTCCCCTGTGGTCATTAGTATCTGTATACTACAAGCTACTGCAAACACAAGTCTTGCATCTACTTTCCAAAGTACTTTGTCAGATATTCAGTTGAATGACACTATTTCATAAAAATGTTGTTTCCCCAAAAATATATCCATGTAACATCAGTGATAATGTTCTGATATTTTACTGCCTCTTTGTGCATTTTTTTTCATTTCAAATAAATTGGCTTATTAAAAGTAAACATGCACACAGTGGATGAAAATCATTGTATATAGTTTTATTTCCTTCTGGAATCATTATTCCCTGTTTAGACCCATACTTGAAAAATACTAAGTTCTCAAAAATACATGTTAAATAGAACTTAGTAAGGAATTCTATTTCCCCTAGTACATCAACAGATTCTTTCAAATTTGTAAACTTTTTTCACTTATATGAATAGAGAAGGTAAATAATTACCTTCTAAGATTGATTTATATATTAAGATAATTTATATAATAGCATTTCACAATTTTTTAGCATATAGGAAAAATGTAATGTGACTTCCTCTTCTTTTAAATATTTTCAGTCTATGAATGTGATATATGCTATGCTGTAAATTATTTATGAATGATTGGTTTTTAAAAGCCTTTACTAAAAAAAAAAGAATTTGCCAAACAATACATGTAGTGATGGTTTATTCTACTTATGTTGAAACTAAATTGAATTTATAAAACATCAATTAGACAAAATTTTACTATTTTATTAAATCTGAACTTTTATTTCAAACTTAGTGTTTGTTTTATAAGGAGAATTTGGTAAACATAGAAAATATCAAAAAGACATTAAAAATTACCTCTATCCACTATCTCACTCCTCCCTTGCCTAAGGGGCACATAAAGTCCTTTCTTCTCTTATCCAATTTCATTTCCAGTGGTCAGACTTTTAAATATAATCTCACTTGTGTGATGTGTGGAAGGGTAAACTTCCACTGAAAATGCATTTCACCGCTGTACTAGATATCTTTCTTTTCTTCCTCACTCCCTACACATCTGTCTCAGCTTTGATCTGTATCGTGGGTGCCTTCTTTGTTCCCCGTTTTTCAGTTTGGTTCCCCTTGGATGGCACTAGCAGAAGTTAAGATGGGAAGAAAGTAAGATCAGGGTATTTGTTACCCGGGCTCCTTTCACTGGGCTGCTGTGCACAGGCTTTACCTTTCTAGTGCAGACCGCTATGTCTCTGGGTTCAGAGTCTGCTCCCCCTTGTGATTTCAGGCTTAAAAGTGTCACAGCTTTCTGTTGTCACTAGCCTTGACAAACTGTACCTTCCTTTCCCTAAACATTTTATGAATAGCTTGTTTTTGTTACACTCTTCTCCATTATAAGTTTGAGTGGCCCATCATCATCACTCTGTTGTCTGCGTCTAGACTGGTACATCTAGATGTACATTCATTCATTCATTTCTGTATTCAGGAGTACCTTTCCATTAGAATGTAGTGTGCCAGGTGGGTAAATATTTGTGTTGTTTTTTGTATAGGCTTTTATGTTCTCAATTGAGAAAATCACCATGTAAATAATAGGCCCATATTACTTGCTTTTAAAATATCAAATTAATATATTTTTTTCCTGGAAAAAAGGATTTTTCTATATATTTGTGTAAACAATATATTAATATTATACACACATGTGTATAAATAATGACAGTACCAAATATAAAAAGAGGATGTGAGACGTAAACTGAAAAAACCCATACATTCTACTAATTCAAGGTCATGAAATAAGATCATAGAGCTTTTTACAATAACAACCATCAAAACTATCACTCTGACATGATTAACCACAAATACAATCTTCCCCGTTAGGTGTATCTCTTTGAGAGAGCTTGAAAAAAAGACCTGAAGACTTAGGATGTTTTTGGTTTTTTTTTTTCTGTTTTGCACATCTTCTGGCCATGATACATATTTCTATATAGTTAAGTGAAATCAGTACTTCTCTTTAAAGCATGTAAAGCATGCGCGCACACACAGATTTCATGAATGACTTTGTTGGGGCTTCATATCATGTGTCTACAAATATTGTTGTTCATTTCCTGCAGCTTCTATACTTGGTTCTTGGCTAGTTCTCTTTCAGTGACATTCTCTTTCTTGGGAGTCGGCATGAGGCAAGACTTTTGAAGGATTGAGTTTCTTTAAATCCAGAATCTGGGATGTACATATTCCACTGGCATTCTAGAATCACCTGGGTATTTGCATCTCCAGGATGCTGGACTTGGGATTTGAAACAGCTGACAGGCTCCTGTTACCAGACTCTTGATAGTCATCAATGTAGGAGATCTCCTTTCTGTATTCTTCTAGATAGTCATTAGAATTCACTTTTCTTTCCAATTCCTATAATTGCTTTATGTAAAAATGTATAGATTTTCATGACATATCTGTCATAGGAATACTTGATATTTGATTTGTTTCAATACTGCAATTTATGTTTGGTCATGGGGACTTAAGGCAAAGTGTCTGTTGGTTCAGATTTTATGGATGAGAAGTTGGAGAGCTGATTAAAACTGAGGAAGCCAATTGGTTTATAATTTGTTGGACTTTGAATTTTAGCTCATAATGGTTGTCAGAGCCATCTTCCTGTTTTTGGAGATCTGAGACCCAAAGTCAATCATCAACTCGTGATATGTAGAGACCACTCCAGAAAAACTATCATCACAGTGAGAGGTCCAACTGCACATCATCATCCCATGTTACTCTTACTTCTGCACCTTGACAGCCCAGCGAAATGCAAAGGAGTAATTTAAAATATGATAAATAATTATGTAAGAAATATGCCTCTGTACACTTTAACTCTATTTTTCTTTTTTTTTTAGTCTTGAGGAAGGCAGTTTATATGTGGCTTCTTTAGCAGGCTGAACAACATTAGCAAAGATATATTTTTTATTTTGCTTCTGTAAATTAGTAAACAACCCCAGTATCACTGTGTGGAGAAAGATGAACAAAGGAAGCATCAGAGTAATTGAAGGTGAGTGTAGGAAAGGTCATTGGCAGGCATCCACATGATTTTTATTAGTTCACATTAGAATATAGAGGGGAGAAAGACCAATTATTGGGTCAGAATTACTGCCTCAACAGATCTTTCTGTTTTGAAAACTGTAACAATAGATGATCATCAAAATATCGCAAGACAATGTGTGATATTTAAGGAGTTTGGGACCTTGATATAATGAGATACATTCAAAATGCTCCACCAGCAGAGTTAAGAACATGAACAACAAAGAGCATTATGAAAGAGAAGTGAAAGCACTGATTGAGAAGGTTTCAGGAAGGTAACTATAATCTGAGGGTAAGTGAGAACACAAAATAATAGAAAGTTAAGTACTTTTGTATTTTGGGTGAAAGAGAATTGCTGAAGACAAGCTAGGTATTTTAAAAATTATTTCTGGAACCCTTTCTACTTCATAGATGTAAGTACCGTAGGCACTATTAACAAGGAAGCCATTGATATTGACTGGTTAGGGAAAATCTGGAGTAAAGAGCTATTTTCATGAAAAAATAATAACATGATGGAGTCAGTACTTTTCACAACTCAAATTCTGATGAATTAGAGCCCAGTGGAGGAGATTCAGAATACTAAGGAAGGGTGATTTTAAGCATTAGCAGGCAAAAACATTGGTGTCAGACTATGTACATGAATTCATATCCTATCTCCATCATTCCTCAGTGTGAATTCTTGGGTGAGTTCCTAAACTTCCTTTAGTTTTCATATAGATAAAATAAAGGTTATAGTACCTAAGTCATGGAGTATTTGTGAAAGTGGAATGAGATAGTACGTTAAAAGAGCTCCATATAATTTATGGCACAAAATTATTAAGTTTTTCACAGTTTTACTGTTATTATAGAATTGACACTGTGCAGGTCTAGTAAAAATAATAGATTAAATTGACTATCTTAAGTTCTTCAAATCCTTTTCATTCTAGTATCAACCAAAATCTGGTTTCCAATTTGTTCTATAGTGACTAAAAATACTATCTCCCAATTGCTAAATCTAATAACCCCTTCTTAGATCACATATTTTTTACCACAAGGAGAAATGAGGCAATTCAGTTTCCTTCATTTTGCAACATCATGTGTCTTGACTTTTACAATGAGGTGAGGTTTTCTCTTGGCTCTATTAATATTGAGCATCGCTTCTCAAATTCTGCTTCTATCACCAGTCCTTCCAATGTCGGTGATTCCTTGAATTCTGTTTGCTTTTTTTTTTTTTTTAACTTTTCACCCTGTTAATTTACTCAGCATGTTCCTTATTAAATTCCAATGTTTCAGTCATACTCACCATTACCACGGACAACTACATGCACAACAAATACTTCTATCTCTCCTGAGCTCTATAATTCACGTTTCCAAAAAGCTACTCAATATTTTCACCCACATAAGCCAGAAGCACAAGGAACTTGACATTTCTTTTTTTTTTATGTTCAGTTAGCCACTGTATAGTACATAATTAGTCCTTGATTCAGTGTTCAGTGATTCATTAGTTAGGTATAACACCCAGTGCTCACCATAGCACATGCCGTCCTCAATACCCATCACCCTTTTACCCCCTTTCCCCACCCCTCTCCCCTCTGAAACCCCCAGATTGTTTCTTGGGGTCCATAGTCTTTCATGGTTCATCTCCCTCTCTGATTTCTCCCCCTTTGGATTTCCCGCTCTTCTCCTATAATGTTCTGTGCTATTGCTTATGTTCCATATATGGGTGAAACTTTATGATAATTGACTTTCTATGCTTGGCTTGCTTCACATAACGTAATCCCCTCCAGTTACATCCATGTGGATGCAAATGGTGGGTATTCATCGTTTCTGATGGCCTTTAAAAACTTGACATTTCTAAAGACTTAAATCATCTTCCCAAACAACTTACAGCAACTCAGAGACAAACTTGAATCCTCAAAGTATAAGTGATTAGATTCAAGTAGACTTAATCAGAATTGTCTTAAGTGTGCAGGTAAATTTCAGACTGAAAATAGAAAGGACGATTTTAAAGACCAGTAGGGAAATTATAAAAACCTATTGGAAAATCTGAGATGGTATTATGGAAGAACATATTTTAGTGGTTAATTTCAGTAAAGAATTCATAGAAGAATTGGCAGTGTGCTTAATGTTACAATATACATACACATGTCATTATTTATTTATGTATTTTTAAAAGTTTTTATTTAAATTCCAGTTAGTTAATATATAGTGTAAACTTAGTTTCAGGTGTATAATACAGTGATTCAACACTTCCATACAACAATCAGTGTTCATCTGTGCAAATGTTTTTGTTTTCTTTGGATAAATACCTAGTAGTGCAATTGCTGGATCATAGGGTGGTTCTATTTTTAACTTTTCAAGGACCCTCCATACTGTTTTCCAGAGTGGCTGTAGTTTGCATTCCTACCAACAGTGCAAGACGGTTTCCCTTTCTCCACATCCTCACCAGCATCAATTGTTTCTTATATTGTTGATTTTAGCCATTATGACAGTATGAGGTGATATCTCATAATAGTTTTGATTTGTATTTCCCTGATGATCAGTGATGTTGAGCATCTTTACATGTGTCTGTTGGCCATCTGGATGTCTTCTTTGGAGAAATGTCTATTCATGTCTTCTGCCCATTTTTAATTAGATTATTCATTTTGGAGGTGTTGAGTTTTATAAGTTCTTTTTAGATTTTGGATATTAACCCTTTATCAGATATGTCATTTGCAAATATCTTCTCCCATTCCATAGGTTGCCTTTTAGTTGTGTTGATTATTTCCTTCACTGTGCAGAAGTTGTTTTATTTTGATGTAGTCTCAATAGTTTATTTTTGCTTTTGTTTCCCTTGCCTCTGGAGACACATCTAGTAAGAATTTGTTGTGGCCAATGCCAAAGAGGTTACTGCTTGTGTTCTCCTCCAGGATTTTAATGGTTTCAAGTCTCACATTTTGGTCTCTTATCCATTTTGAATTTATTTTTGTGTATGGGGTAAGAAAATGGCCCAGTTTCATTCTTTGGCATGTGCTGTCCAGTTTTCCCAACACTATTTGTTGAAGAGACTCTCTTTTTCCATTGGATATTCTTTCTCACTTTGTCAAAGATTAGTTGACCATAGAATTGTGGGTCCAATTCTGGGTTTTCTATTCTGTTCCCTTGATCTACGTGTCTGTTTTTGTACCCATACCATACTGTCTTGATCACTAAGCTTTGTAATATATATAACTTGAAGTCCAGAATTGTGATGTCCCCAGCTATGCTTTTCTTTTTCAAGATTGCTTTGGCGATTCAGGGCCTTTTGTGATTCCATACAAATTTTAGGATTGTATGTTCTAGCTCTGTGAAAAATGCTGGTGATATTTTTCTAGGGATTGCATTAAATGTGTAGATTGCTTTGGGTAGTATAGACATCTTAACAATATTTGTTCTTCCAATTCATGAACATGGAATGTTTTTCCATTTGTGTCCTCTTTAATTTCTTTCATTGCGGTTTTACAGTTTTCAGAGTACATGTTTTCACCTCTTTGGTTAGGTTTATTCCTAGGTGTCTTACTGTTTTTGGTGTGCTTTCAAAATATACTGTATGTTTATATGTATATATAACATATTTACATACATATTATTCATATCACCTATGTATATATAGGTATGTGTATATGTGTGTGTGTATATGTGTAAAATGATATCCTACAGATCATTTATTATTATATGTTCTATATTTTCTTCAAATATATATTATTTATATATATATGTCATATATATTATATGTTCTTTGAAATTAACACAATTAAAATATGCTGGTGTTAGTCTAAAAATTATTCATTAAAACAAGTATAGAAACTAGTAGCACAGTATTTCATTGACATTGTAGTGGCTTCCCATTGCATATGTAAATGACCATTGTAATGATATACCTAAAGAAAATAATTTGTAACTCAGATAGAATATGGCCACCACCTTCATATCCCTAAATCAAATGTGTTTATAACAATCACCATTTATCATGTAAATCAGATAAATGGCAAACCTTATTCCAAATGCATCTGATGGATTATAAATGACATTCTAAATTTTAATGTTTCAACATTTTACAAAATGCATACTTCTGAATTAAATTTGTCTGCAATTTGGTCATTACAAAGCACAAGTTGATTATGAAATGTCAAAGAAAAAGTAAAAAATCACATTACCTAAAAACAGGGAAGTTATAAAAAACATTTAAATTTAGTATGAGTAAAGTACTAAAAACCATGACTAAAATAGATTATGAAAAGATTAATAAAATGATTTTAAAACATCAAGAAGTATAAGGTAACTAATTGCATACAGTAAATCTAATTGTATTTAATGTCTATATTTAGATGTAATGAATCATGTTTAACTTCTGAGAAACCCTTGTGCATTTACACAATACAGTTAAATGTTTAGAGAAAAAAACTTACCTGTTCATGAGCTCATGGCTACTAAATCTGTTTATCATGCTGCTTTTACCAGCAATGGATTGTCATAAGAGATCAAATATGAAAGCAAGTGTGTAACCAACACTGAGTCATAAAGGGAAAGGAATAAAACATTTTTTTGCAGTAGTACAACTTTTGCCTTGATACAGTTTCCTGCATTTGTCATTTATAAATCTTTCCTCTAAATGTTTCCAGTATTGAAAGGGACATGAATGCCTTATATTCAGATTGTGAATAAGCTTATTAATATAACTATCATGTTATGTTTCTCAAGAAAACCAATCAAATGTACTCTTATTCAAAGCTTGTTTTTGTTTACATCACAAATCTTTATATGAACTTTTGCCATCCTTAATTGGAATTGATACATATTTGATTTTATTCTTCCCTCATATCCAAGAGTTACTAGTTATACTCAGTCTTAAGAAGAAGGAAAATTTGTTGTAGTTACAAACCAAATTTCAATCAAATTGTGATGAATTGATTAAATCAGAATTTAGCAAATGTGTATTGGCCACCTGCCATATAATAATCATGTTTAGGTGATCTGGGGATTAAATATAAAAGCAAGATATACTTTATTGAATCCGTTTTATGTCTGTAGCACAGAGAAAGATTCTATAAGTATTTCGGGCTCTCTTTTACTTGCACTTGTATGAAGCATGAAATTGCCTAACTAGTGGTAATATCTGAAATAGAAACTGGCAGAACATTGTTAGTATTATCTGTATCATATTGTATGCATAAGAAAATACTTGTAAATGTGCCGTTAATATATTCTGGTCATTCTCTGGGTAGATAGATAGCTAGGTAGGTAGGTAAATAGACATCACAGATCCACTACTGCTTCTGCTCTGAATTAATTGAAGGCTAATATTTATACCACAAAATTGGGTTATTTTAATTTAATATTACATATAGTTACTTGTATGTGAAATGTGATTTAAGTTGTTGGGACCTTTAATTGTTTCAATGTGGTGCTGTTTTATCCTCCTCCATACTTTCCCATTGCTAAGCAAATAATAAATACACAATTTTGGAATTAAATCACTGCCAATTTTAAAACAAAAGGAAACAAATTAATAAACAGAAAGCACAGCTATTAATTTCATGTAGCCAATCATCAAAAGCAATCAAATTTCACACAATTAAAATTTGAGAAAAACAATGAAAACTATCAAGAATCAGGATGTATGTTTTATAATTCTTTTGCTAGGGATTATGACTTATTCCTTAAATAATTGATTAGTAATGTCAGTAAATCACAGGGCATTTCCATTTTCTGAGTTTTTAAAGTTAAAATTACAAGCAAAATTCTCGGGGCCCCTGGGCGGCTCAGTCATTTAAGCGTCCTGCTCTTGGTTTCAGCTCAGGTCATGATCTCAGGGTCCTGAGATTGAGTGCTGCATCGGGCTCCACACTCACTTAGTGGAGAGTCTGCTTGAGGTTTTTTCTTTCCCTCTCCCTCTACCCTGACTCTCTCTCTCCAAATAAATAAATCTTTTTAAAAATTACAAGCAAAATTCTGAGAATTTAAAGATCATTTGAAATTTTAAACATCATAATCAGCTCAACACATAGATTCTGGTTGAAATCAGAACTCTATGTGTTGTGCAGCTATCACTAATGAAAGGCCAAAGCCATATATAGAATTTACATTTATGAATACCTATGTACATATAAAATATAGTAATCAATATGGTTCTACTTTCTAGCCATATTACAGGCATACTTTCTGAAAGAATGTTCTTCCCTTTAATATCAGAATTGTGTTAAGGGTGGAAAATACTCCATCTTCCATTTCTGCTCCTTAGTTGGAACTAAGTACTCTCATATTTGAAAGAAGTATAGGTTATGCATGTATGACGTACGAAAAATTATGCCTCTTCTTCAAGAAAGATTATGAAACTCTAGAAAAATCTTTATCACAAAGTAATTTTTAAATCTTTCTCACCAGTTCATTAAACTTACATTCATACCAATAGGGAAAAGTTAATTTCCTATATAATATTCGATATTGTGAATCTTAGGGCATGGTTAAGCACAGTGTTCTATAAGTATTCTCAGGCAAGAGACCTAATTTTTTCTCATTTTATCATGTAATTAATCTACATCCATGTGGAGAAAGTGTTGATCATAGGTTATCTGATAAGCATGGACAGTGCTGAGACTGTGTGGTTACTGAGAATGATCAATAAGATTGGTATTTCTAAGAAACAGGACCCATTAATGCCCTTACATTTGAAATTTCTACAACATATTAGAAGACAAATGTGATGAACTTGAACTTCAGGGAATTTAAGATTCTTAATAATTTTAAACAATGCTTAATTACAAAGCAAAAAATGATACCCACTTTTAATTCTTTTCTGGAAATCTCTAATTGTTTTTGATATATTGAAGGATTCTCAAGAGTTAGGAGAAAATAATAGAATTCCAAAATTTTCAGCTAAGAGCTCTTCCAAAGTTATTCAAATGTAAGCTCTCATTCAACTCAGCTAACCCTAGCAATAATACCTAAGATTTTACTTGAGAACTGCCTCATCATAAGTCACTTCGAGAGGAAATCTGTTATACATTGTAAGGCAGCATTGATGGTTAGAAAAAGCTTCTTGGCTTGTATCCAAATATAAATAAATAAATTTGTGTATAAATAAATAACTGAGAGTGTGTGTGTACTTGTCAGTTACATGTAGTTTTCAAAATTATGTATATGTCTGAAATAACTGAGAATGAATTGCCTTGTAGCTTTGGAATTTTAGTCTGTTAAATCAAGACAGCTATTCTGCTGTCTATAATATATCTTTGTACTGCTCAAAATATTGATGTCAGCACATCAATATAACATGGACACACGTAAAACCATGAACACTAGTGGCGTACACGTTTCTAAATGCAAAGAGTGCTTCTGTTCTCTGTACAGATCACGCTACCATTAACATTAAAGTTTTGTATCTCCATCCTCATTTACCAATTTCCCCTTACACATAATCTAATTCATGAGTACTGAAAGGTGGGTGTTCTCTAAATGTGCAATTCTCTCTGGAGGTCCCACACTTTTCCCTGTTGGTCTCTATGCCTGAAAAATCCTATCCAATCCTTCTTTGTCTTCTCTCTTAATTCAGCCATTAAAATCATCCTAGGAAGTTGTCTTCTCTGAGAAGCTGCTCCTAAGTGTATGAACTATTATCGTATGTTGTGTGTGAACTATTTTTATTCACATACTTCTGACACCAAATGTGTGGATCTTTTCCTTGCAGCAACCAATTCTCCGACTTACTGGACACCAACTGGGTGTCCTAGAATTTGGCCCAATTCTGACACCAACTCCCCAGGTTGTGTGCAGACCTCACATTTTAAGGGCTCAGTTCCAGAAGACTGCTTCACGTCAGATGCCAATTGCAAATCCAGGCCACCCATACTGCTGACCAATCACCTATAAAGCTGGGAGTTCTCTCTACCTGCTCCCCAGATTTGATTATTTGTTAGAATGTCTCACAAAACTCAGAAAAGTGTTTTTCTTATTATTCCCAGTTCATTATAAAGATACAACTTGGCCAAATGAGAGAGATGCATAGGGCAAAGTATGGATGGTTGTGGCAGGGAGCTTCCATGTCCTCTTGAGGAACATCACCCTCCTAGCACTTTGGTGTGTTTACCAATCCAGAAGCTCTCCAAACCCAGCTGTTTAAGGGTATTTGTGGAGGTTACATTAAATAGGCATGATTGATTAAATTATTAGCCATTGGGGATTGAACTCAACCCCCATTCCTCACCTCTCTTCCTAGAAGTTAGGGCATAAGACTGAAAACTCCAGTAATCATGCCTTGGTCTTTCTGGTGAACAGGTCCCATTCTGAAGCTTGTAGGAGCCCTTCATAACCACTCATCTTATTAGCATACAAAAGATACACTTATCACTTAGGAGATTTCAAGGGTTTTAGAAGCTCTGTGTCAGGAACTGAGGACAAAAACCAAATATATATTTCTTATTGTATCACAGTGTGGTTTATTCTGTTTTGTGCTCCAATGTTCATATTTTTAAAATTTCTCTGAAACTTATACACAAAAAGGATTCTTTAAATTCCTGTTGGAAAATAAATAAATAAATAAATAAATAAATTAATTAATTAATTAATTCCTGTTGGAGATGACATGCTCTGTGTATATTGGCTCCATTGGCAGAGAAAAGAAAGAATGGCTCAAAAGTGACCCTCCAAGGTTCAGGAAGGAAGAGACTTTGAAATGCATATACTGATTTTGCAGTCATTTTTGATTTTTATTCGAGTACCTCTGTAGCATGTGCCAAGCCGGGTAGTTGGAGGGCTGTAAGTAGACCTTTAGTTAAGAGTTTTTAATGATGTAGGGTGCCTGGGTGGCTCAGTGGGTTAAAGCCTCTACCTTCGGCTCAGGTCATGAACTCGGAGTCCTGGGATGGAGCCCCGCATCAGGCTCTCTGCTTGGCGGGGAGCCTGCTTCCCCCTCTCTCTCTGCCTGCCTCTCTGCCTACTTGTGATCTCTCTCCCTGTCAAATAAATAAATAAAATCTTTTTTTTTAAAAAAAAAGAGTTTTTAATGATGCTTCTTGACCAGTTATATGTAGCTAGCCAGAGCTCTATAAATCTGAACATCTATAGAATATTTGCTTTAGCTACAAATGTTTCTTCAGAACTGCTTCTATTATATTACTCATCAGAATCAGTTTGGCCATAACTTATTTTATTTATCATTCTCCAGTTTAATTTTGCTGATACTTTTAAATGCAAACTGAAGTCTTATAGTAGTATCTGTATTTTCTTTATACTTTTAAAACTATTTTTCCCTAAGCAAACGTTTGCAGTTTAGATAAAATGGTTATATCTTTTGAAATTTCAATTTTCCAAAAAAATACAAGATATGAAAAATCTGAAAATTTATGTATCTTTCAAAGGGATTAATTTTTAATTAAGTATTTTTAAACAGAAAATTTCAGGCCCAAGGTTGTCACTGTTTAATTATTTCAAACATTTAAAGAAAGGGCAATGCTTCTATCAGAAAATTATTCATATTCAAAATGTATAATAGATTTTAACAAATCTATAAAAAAGAAACACACAATTTAAAATGGGCAAATGGATTAAAAGGGATACTTTATAAATGTGGATATCAATTTGGCTGATAACCATGAAAAATATTCAACATAATTTTTCACCTGAGAAATGTATATCCATATCACAATTAATTACCATTATCTACCTCCTCTATTCCCCATGACTAAAATTTGAAAGATGGATAGCATTATATGTTATTTAGTATGTGGAACAAATGAAACTTTCATAAACTGTGAAGGTAAATTGACATAGCCACTTTGAAAATCCCTTTGGTATTATCTACCAATACAGAACATTCTCATGCTAATGACTCAGCATTTTACTTCCAAGTCTGTAACCAACAAAATTATATACAAATGTACACCAAAAGACACTTAACAAAAATGTTGATTCCAGTAGTTTGTAATTGCCCCGAACTAGAAACCAATGTCCATTAACTGCAAAATGGATATATAAATTATGGTATATTTATTCAATGCAATTCTGTGCCATAATGAGAATGAATTAACTACAGCTATACACATCAACAAAAGCAAATCTCACATAGTTAACATTGTGAAAAAGCCAGTCTCAAGAGTACATACTGTATATTTCCACTACATAAAATTTAAAAGTGGGCAAAAAATAATATGCCGTGTTAGTGTGGTTAACCTTCTAGGAATGTGGTGACTAGAATAGAGTTCAAAAGTAGCTTTTAGAGTGCAGGTTCTGTTTTTGTTTCTTTATTCGAATACTGTATAGATAGTGTGTTAACTTTGTGAAAATTTATTTAGTTGTATACTTATGATTTGTGTACTTTTATGTGTATATGATACACTTCAATCAAAGTTTATTTAAAATACACACATGACTATGTTCACCATTAATTATTCGATTCTTCTACTACACATTCCCTCCCCCGACTGCTCTCCCCCATTCAATTTTTTTATTTCTCCCTAGATTTCAGATGAAAAATTCTGAAAGCCACCACCAAGATCACTGACATTTTGTGTAGGATAACTATTTTATTTACCAGCAACAGAATATTACCTCTGCTAGATGGAAGAAAGTATCTTTTAGTTGATCCTCTTAATTCATTAGGACCATTTGCTGATGTAACTCACTTATGATCAATCGATATGATGTATGGTCAATGTTATAAGCCAACATAGTTCTCATTCCATCTTAAAAGTACAAGGAAGTTCAAAATGTCTCATCACTTTTGCAAGATCTCATATTGGTTGAGATTGGAAACAATCTTTTAAATGGGTCACTCTAAAGATATTTTTTTCTAGACAGCCTGTTACTAGAACCTATGTAGAAATGGAGTCCAAAGATAATGTTAATAAACCCAGTAGATAGGAAAAATACTTCTGTTTTTGACTTTCACTTTTCCATTTCAGACACTTGCCATTTTTGCTGATAAATTACAATACTGATTAACTTTAGGGATAATTCGTTTCACTGTCTGGTAAAAAAAAAAGTTAATTTAAAATTGTTCAAGATGGGGACGACTGGGTCGCTCAGTCGGTTAAGCCACTGCCTTCGGCTCAGGTCATGATCCCAAGGTCCTGGGATCCCAAGGTCCCATGTCGGGCTCCTTGCTCAGCGGGGAGCCTGCTTCTCCCTCTGCCTGCTCTGCCTGCCACTCCCCCTGCTTGTGCTCTCTCTCTCTGACATATAAATAAATAAAATCTTTAAAAAAAATAAAATTGTTCAAGATGGCAGAACAAGCGCATGAGTGCTTTGAGTATATACTGTTGCCTAATAAAAGTTACCCCAGTATTTAGCAGCTTAGCACAGTGATATTTATCACATAGTTATGTAAGTCAGGAACCTAAACCCTTTCCTGGGTTCTCTGACTCAGGGTATCTCACAGAAATGCAATCAGGGTTTGCACCAGAGCTGCAGTTCTTTTCAGGCTGGATTGGGGGAGGATTTGCTTCAACAAATGACTTCCATACCTCAAAAATAGACAGCTTGCTTCATCAGAGTGAACATACAAGAAGAGCAAGAGAGAGTGTGAATAAGATGGAAGTCACAGTTTTTTATAACGCAAGTCTTGGAAGTGACATCTATTCATTTTTTTCTCTATTATATTTGCTAGAATCAAGAACTAGGTTAAACCCACACTCAAGGTTATGAATTGCACTATGGTGTGAACGCCAGGAGGTGGGGGTAATTGGGAGCTAATGTAGAAGCTGCCTACTGCAACAGGACAATTTTTTTTAAAATAACCTAAATAACTTACAGAAAAATTTATCATTGACACAATCACAAATTAACTAGAAAAATTATCTCCTGAAACAAGTCAAGTTCATGAGACATAGAAAATATAATTTCCACTATCTGGTAAGTATAATAAACTGCTCGCTAAGATTTATAAATTGTTATTGATGGAAAATTACTTAAAATTCCTTTCATTATCTATTTGCAGTTTTGCACTTTTGTAGTTTCTTTATAGTAGAATACTTTCTATTTTTTGTCTACATAAATTGACTTTATTAATGTAGACTTTTATGATGTACAAGATTAATTTTATTCTATTCATAAGACAGAATAGTGCTGTATAAACATAAAAGTACTTTATGAAGATTAAGATATAGTCAGCTTCTCTTTAACATTTTTAGAATTTAATCATGTATGAGAATTTCTAGAGAAAAGTGAAAAGGTTATATTAGAGGTGAACAAGAGTCTAGTTAAGGGTTAATTTATAGAAACTCAATGTAGATATGCTTATATGAGTACATGAATACATATATAATATGAAAATACTTAGGCCAAAGTTCAATTTTGAAATTTCTCCTAATTAAAAAAAAGAGTTCAGAATGAGATTTTTGGTGCATTTTACCAAGTATAAGGTCATATTCTGTACTGATTTTGTGAATACTGGATGATATTTAGCATACTGTGTATGACCTAATAATATGCTAAGGTAGCAATCATGAGAAACAAATTATAAAAAGAAAGAATTCACTAAAGCTAGGGAGGAGTATCTTGTAAGATTGTAAATTATTAGTTAAATTCTCAAAACATAGCCATTCCACTAAATGAATTAACATATCAGTGCACAGAACTAAAAGTAACTCAAGATAGACATAAAATTTTGTTGTATTTTTCCTTTTTTAAAATTTACCAACTTTAGAAGCAAACTGAAAAAAACTCTTCTTTCAAAATGAAACCCTGAAGTATGTCTGTTTTTGCCCAACTCTTAATATTAAAACAGAAGAAGAAAACAGAAGATAAAGGTACTTATAATCATCTTATGGTTCTAATGTAAGAAAAAAAAAAAAAGATCCATAACACCTTATTCAATTCTGACTACTATTTCTATTTGTTTGGATTTTTCTCCCTTTTTCATAAATGCTTATCTATAATATATTTTTCCTCTTACATGTTAATCACATAGAACAGTTTGTAAAAATTAATATACTTTTTGATCCAGCACTTTTAATTCTTATAACTTAAGACTATCAAATGACCAATGATCAAATACACGTATAAAATCATATTCAGTATATATCATTTATAATGCCATCGTTGTAAAACAACAGGTAGAATTTTTATCACTAGCAAATTGCTTCCATATATTGTTAAATTCATACATTAATGGGATACTAAACAGTTGTAAAATTATCATAGAGTTCTTCTTTTATGGATATACATATGTAACAATTTAGATCTAATCAGGAGAGAATCATGCATATATTGAAGAGTAAATTTGGAGCTTAAAGGCAACACACTGATAATTGGTGTGATATATTTGTTCATAATTATAATGCTAGGAAAAAATCAGATTACAGAATCACAGATATAACATTAGTTTTTCAACAAAATTAATATACTAGGTGGTATCCTGTGTGTTATAAGTACAACAGTGTACAAAACAAATTTCTTGCTCTGTGGAGACTATATTCTAGTATATTCTTATTATGTTAAAAACTATACACATGCAGATAGATATATCCAATATACAGCTCATTCAGAGTGCTATCAAAATCATTATCCTAAATGAGAAAGATGCCCTGGGACATGGTTATAAAAAGCATTATTTTTCTTACAATACTGTGTTTCAATAATATTTTGAATTTTCCTTTCTGTCACTGAACAATAATTTAGGCAGAAACCATAGATTTCCAGTGCAGTTTCAAGTATTAAGAGTTTCATTCTCAAGTATTAAATTCATTCTGATCTAAATCAAAATGTTTACCTCTCATTCACTTAAAAGTATTTCTCCCTTGGGCCCAAATGAGGTTTAAAAATGATTATAAATAAAGGATATGTGATCAATTTCTTTATTCTTTTCCTACCTTACTGTTTCATTATTTCTCTTTTCACTCTGGTACCTCTGATTCCTGCAGATTGAAGCAAGGAGGAGAGAAAAAGTGAGAGGTGGACAAGAAAGCACTTATTTGAGAGCACTATTATAATCTGGCACAAGTACTTTCCATAAGACAGGTGTGATTGCTTATCAGAGTAATGAAATCTCAAAAAACACCTTTGGAAGATAGTGTCAGAGAAGAATCCTAAAAATCTGGTATAAACCATGATCTTTGGCTGTTCTGAAAAATCACTCTCAAATAATGCATCCACCTAGCATTGTCATGAGGAGATAATTTTTAACAACTAACGTCTTATTTTATCTTGGTAACCCAATAGCTAGAAACACCTGGCTTTTATTCCCTGACCCATTTATCCAACACTGGCCATCATGGGTGAGACTGAAATGCGTTCTCTGGTCAATATGAAAGACAGAGATTAGTCCAACATATAGGCAGATGGTACATCATTATTCAAAATAATGGTAGAGAGCATCCCAAAATGAAACATAAATATTCTCAAATCCTCCATCTTTCAGAATATAATCCATTCCTCTACTACCCGAATGAAAGCCTAAGGTCCCATCCAACAAGGTTCTATCCAACAACAGTTCCACTCTTTTATTGGGCTTTCCATCCAAAGTATTTTTTTAATTTTTTTCTTTCTTTTTTTGCTTTTTGTTTTGTTTTGTTTTTAAGAATTCTAAGGGGGAGCTTACATGGTTTAGAAATCCATCCTAAATGTCCTTCCAGTCCTCTAGCAAATCATTGTTAAGGTGACCCTTAGGTCAATTTTTATTGTCACAGGTAATTTTTTTAAAGCTTTAATTAGTGTTGGAAATAGTATGTCTGAAAGCTTAGACATAGCACACGGGAAATACAAGGAGAAAGTCCTAAATGAGACCGCTGATACTGCTCTCTCTGAAATGACTATCTAGGTCTTGCTCTTCCTTGCTGGTTTTCTTCTAATTTCTCTCCAAACCTGATCAAACGTTAAAAGGATTCAATTCTCCACATTTCACACCCTCCGAACAACTACCAATGACTATTACCATCACCCCAAAATTAGGTATCCAACCTCTTCTAGGCTTCAAATAGATGAGAAAATTAAATGTTTTCCCTTCTCTCAGAACTGCCTTTAGCTTGGTGATATACTCAGGACTACAGTTCAGAAAAATAATTTTTATATCATTATACAGAGCATTTAGCTCTGCATTGTTTCATTATGTCTCTTGTTTCTGATTAGGATCTCATTAAAATGTCTTTCTATCCAAACAATTCAGAAATTTCCTTGAGGCTTGAAATAGCATTCATCATCAAGTCATCAGTTTTTAAACATTCTTTGAAAGTACCACGTTATATGTATGAAACCTATGTGTAAATCTGGACTTATGTTTTTAGTAGGATTTTCTAGCTGTTCATCCAGTTGTGTGTGGCTGAAAAACATTCAATGTTTCTTCCTGTCCTCAGGTCTTCCTGGGCTTTCACCTTCTGCTGGTATCTCCTCAGTCATCCTCACTCATGAATACTTCGGACATCTCTGAGGAATATCTAGAGGGCTTATCACAGTCCTTTTATATCTCTCTAATTTCCACTATCCATTAATTTCTGGTTGGACTTCCAGACATCCTGAACCAAGTTCATAATTTCAGGCTAACAATCATATGGGTTGTTCTATTCATTAGAACCTGAAATGATAATTTTTTGGCTAGCAAAGCTGCAGAGTTATACTCCATCTATACCCCCTCCAGTGCTTAATTGAGTCTGCCATTGCCTAGAGTGAGATCAGTGGATTGCCCCATCAGCTTCAAAATGGTACACCTGTAGTTTTCACCTGGGTTGCGATTTACCAGCTAAGATGGCCACAAATACTTGCTTTTCTTACACCAGATATTTGTTGTTTTTCAGGAATAAACATTTTTCAGTTTATTGCCTTCCTTTGAGTGACGTGTATTACCTAAAATGGTTGTTTTTGACAATGTTATTTAGCTTTATATCATTTTCTGTAGTGTAGGGGAATGCCAGAAAGCTTCTGGTTACCATTGCCCAAAGGTTTTTCACAATATATGGTTTCCATAGATACTTTTTTCCTAGAGTGAGATGCAAGAGGATTATATAAATAAAATCTTGTGTGTTTTCCAATTCTTTACAAACATAAGCATAAATAAGTATAAATTAAATGAAATGTCACAGCCTGCAAAGCTGGAGGAAAACCAGTACTCAAAACTGTAATTATACACAGCGACTCATGTTTTCACATTAATCATTACTCATCTTTCCTATAAAATAAATTATAAACCACTGTAGATTTTCTTTTAAAATATGTATTTTTCTCATTTTTATACCAAGTAGAGTGTATTTCCCCACCCATGGAGTTAGGTTTGGGTATGACACTTGTTTTGACCAATAGAATGAGAATGGGTGTCATTTATGCCACATAAGCTTTAATAATCATCAGTTGCTTCTGCAACTTCTCTTTTTTTCAAGAAAACAGCTTGTCCTAGATTGTAAAAGTTCCTTTAAATGAGATCCCTGAATAAAAGATATGTGAAGAATAGCTGAAACACCAACATAACATAATATGAGCTAGATATGTATCTTTATTTACAACGAGTCATGTTGTAAATCACTGAGATGGGGGGATCATTGTTTTAATTCAGGTAAGCTAGTAAAAGCTTAATACAGTTGGATCTTCCTAGAAGTATCATCCATTATTTCTACTTATGTCTCATGGTGAGAATTTAGTTAGCTGGTCACTTCTAATTTTAAGAAGTACCAACAAATATATTTTAACGGGGCGCATCCCTAAGCCCAGTAATGAGGAAGAAGGGAAAATGAAGACTGGATAAGTCAACTACTAGTCTCCACCATACCATTACAATGCCAAAGGTCATTCACTGATGCATTCATTTCCTTTTCAACAAATCCGTGTTGCATATTCTCTATATTTTAATTTGGACTTTACCAAATGTAAAAAGATTGATAACATTTGTTTTGCTCACTTTACCTGCAAACCTCTTCACAGCTCGATTCAGATCCTAATTTCTCTTTCCTCATTCCCTTTCATTGCTGCTCCATTCTCGATCACTCCTTTTTCTTTTGTTTCTCCTTAGGCTAATTTTGTATTAGAATCCGATAAAATATATTTTCCAAAGCCAATTTTAGAGAAATTTCTGGATTAATCACCTCCTATGTATTATTCAGTTATTAGTTATACTATAATCATACCTTTCATATTTTCATTCCTTTAGTGTTTATCTCTAATAAAAAAGGTAGAAAGTGGCTTGAGGTACCTTAATAGAGATTAACTTAACACAAAATATAATCAGTATTTTTTTTGTATAATGCTAGCATTTTGAACATTCAGCTTAAATGAAAAGGACCATATTATAATAAATAGTAAATGACTTGGAGTTGGGGAAAAGAAAAGTATGAAATGGTTCTAGTGGCATTTTGCCCTACTTCTTCTTTCTTTCTCTCTGACCCATAAGCAAAAATAAATATATAAATAAATAGCAAATCATCTACAAATTCAAGTTCTAATTGCATTATAAGCCAAATTGACTTGGCAGGGCTGTGTTTGCCCTGTTGAATAGAGACCCCACATGTTGTGTTGGGTTACATATGTGGAAATCCTCAAATATGTGAAGAATTGACATACTGGCATTTATCACCACTGAGTAGAGAACAGTATCAGAGACAAGCTTCTTTTTCTGAAGGAGAGTGTGTTGTCAAAATGTTAGGAACAGCTGGCTTGACAGATTGTCCTTGTTTGTCCCCAGCTTAGATTTTGTTGAACACTTCAGCATGTATTGGGTATGCTATTTAGGTTAGACATGACATTTCTAGTACCTCTTTAAAGGTCGGAATGACAGATGCCTGAGTATAATGTTCTCCACCAGAAATATTTATACAGTGACCAACACTTATGTATTTTTCAAATACTGCTCTTTATTTTAAGTGATTTTTAAGAATTCTCTTTTTTGGAGACCTGGGTTCCAGTCCTGGATATAACACATAGTAACACTCTTGTGAAATGAGGTAATATAAATGTTTACTCCATAGGGTTACTGTGAGAACTGAATACATAAAAATATTTTGCAATTCTCAAGTGCCATATGAACATGACTTATTTTCATGATAGGTATTGTGTATGCTTATTTTTATTCGAAGAAATACACATAACAATTTCTAGATAGATAGATACTAGAATTCACATCCAGCAGATATCTGACTTCTTCACGTGTTCACTCTGCTGTCATCCCAAATGAACTATTACATAGTAATCAAGTCAGCATCCTTTCAGCACGTCGAAACAGTATTAATACCCTAAGTACTAGTATACACGATGTATTTACTTACATTGGTAATGAAAGAGACAGAAGAGGGTTTAACATAATAGAGCGAACAACTTCATAAATGCCCATTTAACGCAGCTCTTCTCCCAAATCTAACTGTTGACTAGGAGTGGTGGTAGGGGTTGGGTGTCAGTTTTGCCCTTGATCAGCCTTTGCTCCCCAGTCTTGTTTTCCCTGACAGGTCCTAGGTCCCTCCTGCTTCTGCCCAGCTTTCCCTCACCCTTTGCATAAAACATATTATTCTACTCCAGTTCTTAGGAAAAAAAAAAATCATATGCACTACAATTTATAAAGCATGGCTCTCATAGTTATCATTTATCAGGGTCCACTTCCTTAAGAAGCAGCAGATCATTTTAAATAATTATGCTTCCAGTTAAACAGGTTATATTCAAAATAAAAAATATTTTTATGTGAGGCAAAAAAAAAATTGTTAGTATTTAATCTGGTCTGTCCAATTATTCTAATAAATTCTACAGATAGCCCGATATAACTTGACATGAATAATTTTTTATAAAATAGAAATATTGGGATTATTTAAATAGAAATTGTCATTATCTTAAAAGTGACTTTGCATGGTTCTACCACTATTATAAAGAATTTAAACCATCATTGCTTAAAGAAGATTGGATGTTTCCATTAATGTACCTGGAAAAGTTTCTCCTTAAGATTTTCTGTGACTCAAGTGCCTGGGTGTCTCAGTCAGATAAGCAGTCAACTCTTGATTTCCCCTCAGGTCATGATGTCAGGGTCCAGGGATCAAGGCCCGCATTGGGCTCCATGCTCAGCAGAGAGTTTGCCTAAGATTCTCTCTCTCCCTCTCCCTATGTCCCTCCCCCAACTCTCTGTTTCTCTCTCTTTCTCAAATAAATAAATAAATAAATCTTTTAAAAAAAATTTCCCATGACTCTCCATTTAGTGACAGAATTGGGTCCCTTTCCACAATCAATTTCAATAAACTTCCATGTTCATTTAAAAATTAATTTTATACTGTCATATAAGATTGTTTAACTCTTGTATTTCTTTCACTTTTTAAGAGCGTGTAGAAAGAATTCTTACTTTTCTCTTAAACAACCTAATATAGATTATCTTTTATTTCATACTTTAAATTTTACAAGTTACATAGGAGAAACTTACGCACTTGAGTATCCTAGGAACAGTTGGAGGACAGTCATATTTAAAAATGTTTGATTTCTGGTGTGCCTGGGTAGCTAAGTCAGCTAAGGATCTGACTCTTGATCTCAGCTCAGGTCTTGATCTCAGGGTCACGAGTTCAAGCCCCATACTGGGTGTGGAACCTACTGAATGAATGAATGAGTGAATGAATGAATAAACAAACAAAGTGACTTCTGTCTCTAAGGTATACTTTCCAGAAATGTGCTTTTTCCCACCTTTTTCCGTTTATTTTGACAGTAAAACTTGTTATTTGTTAAAACATTTTCATATATTTTGGTAATGTTCTCTTTTTATTTCATTTTAAAGAAGTTTTGCAGGTTTATATTTATATTCCTAAAACTTTGTGCTTTTGAGCTTCAATTGAATATGTCAACTGGATAAATTATGATAAATATTTATATCCCATGATGATTGGAAATACCTGAAAGGAGCATTCTTATTTAATAGACAAATATGTTTTTTAAATGCATCCTCAGAACTCAAACAGTATGTAAATCTGGCAAATATTTGTTCACACAAAGTTAGAATGGTTTTAAAAATTTTTGGAAAATAATATCTGGTGTTTACGTCCATCATGACAGAAGATTATGACACTCATATAGATAGACCCTAGAGAATCTCTAGGTACAAATAACATAAAAATGCATCAAGATCTTTGTATTACTATCCTCAGTAATCCAGTCTTTCCTGTAGGAGCATCATATATTTTCATTCTTGCCTGGTCTCCTTGTAAGTACACTGTAGTCTTTTGCCCCTTTTCTGGCTTAGCCAGGTGACTGGCTTTGACAAAGAAAATGGGAGCCTATATGAGGTATTTCATGTATGAATAGATCTGAATGTGCTTGCACAGTTTAGTTAGTCTTCTTTCTCCCCTCTTCTTCCACGAGAACAGCTTGCTCCAGTACAAAGCTATTCCTGAGTCACGGAGTAGGACGACTGGAGGAGCAGAGCTGAACACAATAGAGCCGAGCAGAGCAGGACAGAACAGAACTGACCGACAGAATTGTGAGTGTGAAATTATTTTTTATTGTTGATTTGGGGGTTATTTTCTAGCCACAGCAAAAGCTGACTAGTAAGTCTTTCTAAAGGTATGCTGCAAAGGGAAAACAATAAAGGCAAGCAAATGAATAAGAACATTAGTATCTATTGACTTATTTCACTCTATGCCAGTCATTCACTCATGTACTCACTCTTTCCTTAATTCAACAAATATTTATCACTGTAGGAGCAAAGAGTTGCCAATTTCTACTGGAAATTAAAAAAAACACAAACCCCACATTTGTCCCCTTAAGAAATCTTCTTTTAACAAAACAGTGCACATTAATGTTGAAAGTTATTTTCTCTACAATATTTCAATACTGGATACTGTATTGTGATATCAATAGGTATATTAAAACTTTATAACCCTTTCTCACAATCTATGATTCAAGAAGTATGTTGAAAATTACTTCCATATTTTATTATTTATTAACTATCTGATCACCATTATTGAAGTAAATGGCAAAATATGGTAAATATTGAGACCCTCTGTTAACTTTTTCATCTTTGTGTATGTATTTTCCCCACAGTTACAAATATTTTCTTCTTCCAGAGACTGTGTTCTACAACATTACCCCCAAAATCCTGATCACTGAGGGGAAGAATTTAAGAAACTCAAGTACAGCATTCTAAGATTGAGTCTGATTTCCCCTAGGAGTTGATTTTAGACCCCATGGTTAGTATCTGGGCATCATCCTTCTTTCCAAGGCAGAGAACTTACTTGTGCAGTAAGAAAGATTTTTCAGATTTCTGAATTGTCTATTTATTAAATCAATCTGTCTCTCTCAATCTCTCTCTTCCCTCTCTCATTCTTTCTTTCTCTTAAATAAGTTTTTCTTTTAAATAAAATTCCATTTTTTTCTAAGCTGCAAAATTTAATTTACTCTTCTAAATTGGACAACTTTCAGTGCTACTGTATCGAGAGACTGAGAACACAGGGTGTGGTGGTGGGAAGTCTGATCATTGAGTCATCTCTCAATACAGGCCTTATTGAGACATGCTTGAATTGGCTGTCACCATGACCCCTTTAAGACTGATTCTTTTTGGTGCACTCATGCCTTGTAAATTCATGAATGTGAAAAGGTGGAGGTTCATGTTTTAGAAAGACTTATGCTCCTGACAGACCAAGGGACATAAGAATCTTTGTGAGACTAAAACAATCTGCTGATTCACCATGCATCACCCCCAACCTTGCAATGGAAAAAACCTGGTAAGAAGCAAGTTCACAACTTATCTTGAACTCAGGATTTTATGATCAGAGATAATGTTTTTCAAAAACAAGGATGAAGGGGCGCCAGGGTGGCTCAGTGGGTTAAAGCCTCTGCCTTCGGCTCAGGTCATGATCTCAGGGTCCTGGGATTGAGCCCCACATCGGGCTCTCTGCTCAGCGTGGAGCCTGCTTCCCCCTCTCTCTCTGCCTGCCTCTCTGCTTACTTGTGATCTCTCTCTGTCAAATAAATAAATAAAATTTTTAAAAAACAAAACAAAACAAAACGAGGATGAAATAAACACAATTTTTTCAGGGGCGCCTGGGTGGCTCAGTCGGTTAAGCAAATGCATTTGGCTCATGTTATGATCCCAGGTCCCTGGGATCAAGCCCCACAAAGGGCTCCCTGTTCAGCAGGGAGTTTGCTTCTCCCTCTCCTGCTCCCCTGCTTGTGCTCGCTCTCGCTCCTTCTGTCAAATAAATAAAAATAAAATCTTAAAAAAAATAAAATTAAAACAACTTAAGTTTTTCAAACAAAAACTGCCGTAATAAATGTTACAGGAAGTTCTTTAGGAAGAAGACATACGGTATCAAACTGAATCTTGGATCTACACAAAGATATAAGGAACATTGGGAATGGAATAAATGAACGTAAAACAATTCTTTTTCACCAACTTTTTGATTGATCAGAAAGATCATTAACAGTCTCTGAAAGAAATTAATAATCTGTATTTGTCACATATGTGAAAGTGACAGGTATGACAACAGTTATACAAGTGATGTGAAGGAGGCAGTTGGGAATACACTGTTTTAAGGACTTTATATTACATGTAAAGTAAGACAAGATTATTTGAAAACAGACTGAGTAATTACAGATGTATAATCTAAATCCTAAAACAGCCAAATCCTCCCGCCCCCCCAAAAATCAGAGAAACAAAATCAAATCATAAAGAAAGCACAATTAAAATCAGATAAGGCAAATAATGTCCATGAATTGTATTTTTTTTTCCAGCCTGGTTATGTGACTGCTCAGAAGTGTTCCATAATGCCTTCAAACACATTTCTTCCCCACTTATAGACAGTTTCCTCACATGCACGTGCTTCTAGCACTCTGGTGAATGCTCCAGAAACACCCTCTGGAGATTTCTGATACCTCCTTTTGTGTATCTCTCTCCACTCCAGTATTCCATCTTGGAAACTCCAACTTGGAAACTGTTGCAATTCAACAATGAAACATGTTTATATTTTAAACACTTTATAATTAGTTAATAATGTGTGCCATTTCTAAAAGGAATATAGTTTTTGTTAATTGGTATATATGTGTATATATTTATACATGTTTTACTAGGAACTGTTATTAATTATAACTACCTCATAATGCGTCTTTACTGGTCGCAAAAATTTAATGTAATTTAATTCTAGGTCAGATATGTGAATCTTCCAAATCTTTATGGGAATGTATGGGCTTTTTTGTAGTCCAGGATTGCCATGACTTGCTACTTAGGATTCACCTCTTATAAACTCACACCAACAGTATAAGAAAAATACTCTAGTATAGAATAAATTTATTTCATTGATTCTCATTTAAAATTCTGAACACTAATATGTCTCAACATTAGGGTAGAACCAACCTCATTTAATAGTCGACATTCTTATAAAGGCGTTAATCACTTTTATGTTTTCTTTCAAGGATAAAACTTTGGAAGTCTATTAAATGTAGAAAATGTACCACTGTTGACTAAGATTAAATGCCAAATCATGAATGTTCTTGTGACAAACATATTAAGAGAGTCTTATATTTAATATTCTTAAAATCCACAGTTACCCATCGATTGTAGTCAGTCTAGTATAAATGAATCAGATTTTAATTTATAGCTATGAGAAACACTCACCAGGTTAGGAGCCACTGAACGAGATGATTTAAAAGAAAGATTTAAATGTTATTGACTCTGCATTTGAAGAGAATTACCAACATGTCATTTGACTTTGCACTTGAGAAGAAGCTCTAAATTTCCATTGTAGGACCAACATAAGCCTGGATGTTAGAATTCTACATTACTCGCTATAGTAAGAGAGGCTTCATTTATTAAACATCCACAGTGTGCTAAGTAATGCAGAGGGCAATAAAGACAGGTTCCTTGTCAATGTGGAGAATGAAAGTCATTTCCTCTTGGGACCTCTATTGCTAAGGTAAGTTCTACCCATCAAAGAAAGAAACATGCCTCATCATGCATAAAAGAGAATATAATTTCCTCTCTTTTGCTTCAAGGATCTTTCCTTGCTATTTACCTATTCTTGAAGGACAGGGAATATGCATTGAGAACTTTGGAAGTCACACTTTGACTTATGATTTAATGTGCTTTATGATTTAGTGATAGCAAAAGCCCCAATGAACAAATAGTCACCTAGCATGCCAGTTGGGTTCATTCAGTTCTAGCATTGAGTTCCATCAACTCTGCTCTCCATCTCTGGCAAAATTCTATTCAACGGTCAAGTCCCAACTCACAAATCACTTCCTATGTGAAGACTTCTCAATTCCCTTAAGAGCTGAGTGACTTTTGTCTGTAGTCTAAAAGAAAGTTTTCTTACTCCACTAAGAGCTCTTTATTGCTTTGGATTTTTTTTTAATTGCTTTGAATTTTTATTTATCTGTTTACTCTCTTGCTCCCAACTGAACTGTGAATTCCTTGAACAAAGTGACATTTCTTATTTTCCAGTAACCATCAAGAGTAGAATATATAAAGAAAATTAAAAAAAGGGCAAAATGGTGTCTAGGAAATATAACATTCTAAAAGAGAAAGTACAAAGAAAGATTCTGTTTCATACTATCAATGTTTAAATTTTGGATCTAGTCAATACCTTCTAGTCCTTGGTGCTATCACTTAAAGAAGGTTTGAAACTTCCTTTGTCATTTTATCACTTCAAGGAGGTTTGGAACTTAAAGTGAAGGTATAACTTTATTCTATTTAATAAATAGTGGTGATATTAGTGGTAATTAATAAATAAATTAATTTATTTATTATAAATTTATTTATTTATATTTATATATATTATATATATTTATATTTATTTATAAAATTATTTATTTATTTATTTATTATAAATAAAAAAAAGTGGTAATTAATAAATAAATGGTGGTCACCATAGTTCCTGGAAAGCCATTTGTTGTTGGTTGCCAAATCACTGATTCTATGTACCTCTCTGATTTTTTAGTTTTAAACACAGTGTAGATTTGGAAACTTCATCATCAGACAGAGAACTCATTCTCTTTCAAGCTCTGATAGGAAACGTCTATGCCCAAATTTGGAAAAAATCACTATTCTATCTCTTTTATTTCATTTTCTCTAAAATGAAGGATTAGAATGGTTTACCTTTGTTAAATCTCAGCTACTAGAAATCATTTCTCTAAGTTTCTTTTTTTTTCAAAATTTTTATTTTTTCTGCTTAAACCAAGAAAACACTCAGAGTACAAGTCACCTAGAAGCACGGTTGGCAAAGAGCATTGCATACCAATCTGAAGTCTTTATTCACATGGGAAGATGATCTCAAGAAATCACTTTCTCCTTCTATTACTTATAGCCCTTCTTCAGTGCTAACATGGGATGACATTTTATGGACTTTAATTAGAATGAGAGAACTTAAACTTTGTGGGAGACACCTATACAAAAATGTTTACCTATGTGTGGATATTTATGTGTGTTTCCTTTCTTGGCATTTAAATGAAGACTAGGAGATTCTGTAGTGTTTAAAAATACCTGAGAGTTTTTTTTTTTTATTTCTGTTCCATAGTGCTTCACACATCAACTGCATATATTCTTCCTCTCTCAGTAACATTTTATTACATGTACAGTAATGTAACTTTAGTAGTGGTTGTTTAATGTATTCAAGTCCCAGGCGAATTTATTATAAAAGTTAAAAATAGGCCTCTTGCTTATCTGGGATGTTAACATACTGCCAGATAAATAATGCAATCTTATTAGCCGTGTTCAGAAACAAATCGATAAAAATTTCAAAAACCTTGTGGATGAAGTAAAACCCTGGGTTTGCTTTTCTTATAATGATTTTGCTTTATCATGAAGTGCTTGCAACTGGCATTCTTTCAAGTACTTCAAATTGTGCAGTGGCTAGAATTCATACTAGACCCTAACTAAGTACTAAAGCTATGTGATGACCGAGTTTTGATCTCATAAACAAGATTTGAAGTGTGGGAAGTTTTAAAAAAGGGGGAAGTAGAAAGGAAAAAAAGAAAAAAAGAAATAACATAGCGCACTATAATTTTGGTTAGTGAAGCAGAGAAATGAAATATGATGATTTCAACTCTTGCTTTATGTTTAGATAGAATAGTTGCCTTCATATAGTAATAGATTCAAGAGAACCATACAACAGACTCTTAGTCATAGAGAACAAACTGAGGGTTGCTGGAGGGGAAGTGGTTGGGTGTATGGAGTGACTGGGTGCTGGGCATTAAAGAGGGCACTTGTAATGAGCATTGTGTGTTGTATGTAAGTGATGAATCACTAAATTCTACTCCTAAAACTAATATTACACTATATGTTAACTAACTAGAATTTAAATAAAAGCTTGAAACAACAACAAAAAGATAACATAAGGATATCCTATCCACACCATACTCTGAACATTACCGACACGGAAAAATGGGTAAAAAATGGGTGAAATTGCTGACAGGGTAAAATTTGCTTTTGTTCTATAATTAAAATTCTACTAAATATAAAATGTACACATTACTTCCTCTTGTAAATGCAAATATACAAGAGTATTGAGGATGTAGTAAGGCTCAATCATTTAGGCATTAAAATGAATTTATTGAATGAAGATCTTGTTAATTTTATGCCTGGATGATATCAGTTGTCATAAAAAAAAATGGGAATTTGATAGGGTAAAGAGTTGGTCTCAAAATGACATTGCAAAAATTAGCACTTTCCACCATGCTTACCACTCCCTTGTGATAAGTGAGAAAGGTACTATAATAGTATAGTTTTTATTGTAGAACATTCCAAAATCAAGCACTTTATAAATAAACTAGGGATCAAATACTTGGCTCCAAGTGCCTGTCTTGATTACTAAACTGTAGTAGAATAACCAGCCAGTTTTTCTCATTGATTATTTTATAAGGACATGATTTATGTCATACGTTTAATGTCAGGAAGGCTTCTGTCACCACAAACCAGTTTCTTTTCCATATTTCCTATCATTTAGTTGTACTTCAGGAATATAAGCTTTTTTTAACACTCTCTTAGTTGTAGCATTAATAGCAAGCTATAAATGTTGTAAACATAACTCATAACACGTTGAAAAGTCCGTGTATGTGGCTTTTATATTTCTTTTGTTTACGAGCTCTCTGTGCTACTTCTGTCTTCCATTCAGGCCGGTAATTGTGATTGGACTAAATTCTGACTAGGAAAATAATGCTTTCACATACCTATGAAAGAGAATATGGAGGAAGTCATGAATATGTCTTTTTCATTTAATATATTTACATATGCTATGAAAAAATGAAAAAAGGTTGTTTATGCATATAAGGATCACAGAATATATTTGTAATGTATTTATTTGTAATGTATTAGAACTTTTTGGAAAACTAAGTGTATATGCTTCTATCAAAGAAACATAAATACGGAATCTATTTATGCTCACATTCTGTTTAAAATGCTTTTTCTTTTATTATATTTTGCATTGCTTCCTGAATGATTATCACCATTATCATCATTATAATCATCATTAGGCAGTATTTGAAAATAAGTTCATTGGTTGTTTTAAATAAGAATGAAATAACTATGTTGAAATGTAGGGACATATTATTTTACCTCAGTTAATTTATAATTTCATAGAAAAATAAATCAGATGAAATATTTATTAATAATAGATTGAAATTGTGACAAAAATAAAGAGGAAACTGATATTTATAAATGATAAAATGAAATTATACATATGTAACTTAAATGTATCCCTTTTCTAGTGCTTCCCACATAGATACTGATTGTTTCTGACATGAAACTCAGGCAATCTGGGTTTAGCCATCGTCACCTTTAAAATTAGTGGGTCCTAGATTTGTCTTATCACTGAAATTTTTTTACTGGGGTATCTGGAAACATAGATATCCATGTCTCCAGAAACAACCCAAATCCTGATACAATTTTAGCTTATACAAATAGATTTTGAACAGATTATCCTCTTATCAGCCAACCTGGCTTCAACTATTACTTTGTTCCTGATAAAAGTGTATATGTATATGGGGGGGGGTGGATGGGTGTATGTGTGTGTGTGTGTGTGTGTGTGTGTGAAAGAGAGAGATATCACAGAATTTTGAATTTGCATTCATGTAAATACAAACTCCTGGTCAGCACTGATTCATCCTGGACCCAGAACATGTGGGATTTTTGTTTTGTTTTGTTTTGTTTTTAAATTTTATTTATTTATTTTTAGAGAGAGAGAGAGAGCAAACAGGTTGAGGGAGAGAGGGAAAGAGAGACAGAGAAGCAGACTCCCCACTGAGTCTGGAGCCTGACTTGGAGCTTGATCTCACAACTCTGAGATCATGACCTGAGCCAATATCAAGAGTCAGATGCTTAACTGACTGAGCCATCCAGGTACTCCAGAACTTGTGTTTTAAACTCCACTCATGAAAATGCCTTCCTGATTTGTATCTTGTCCATAGACGAATGTATCAACTTTTAATCTCATTTATATCATTTTGAATGTTTTTAAAAATATTTTATATTCCATGGTTAAATGTTTAGAGTATACATTCAAATTGCTACCTTGATCAGAAACCTAATAGTTCTTATTTAGTTACATTTGTGATTAAGCCTGGCCACCAAGACATTGTCTTGATAGTCATTAAACTGTTCCATAAAGGATGAGTTACATAAATACTCATAGAAAAGAATAATTTTTAACATAGCTGTAGAGAGATTATATTTTATCTCATGTTTATCATTTTGAGTGTTTATCATTTTATCATAGCTTCTTCATTCTATTATTTGGTCTGAGAAAGCCAGAATCCTGAACTAGAGCTGTGTGACTTCGGCAATGTCATATAATCCCTTTGATCCTTTGCTATCAAGGACAAGGACCTTTAAACACTTCATCTACAATACTGTTATGAAAAATCAATGAGAGAATTAGGTAAAAATACCTGCAGCTTGTCAATAGTAAATACAAGGTAACCGAAGTTGTCATTGTAACTAAAGCTGTCATTGTAACTATTAGCAAGCTTCAAGATTATAACCGAACAAAGTGATTTTTTCTCATAGAACAGGCATGATCTTGTTTCTTTTCAATCAGTTGGTATGGATCACAGGAGTTACAAACTCATATTCTTAAAGAAAGTAGACACTAACATAAAATGTGTGAAATGGAAGAATGTCAGGTTATAGACAACAGTAGAGTTCCACAAATAAGAGTGCGTGTTCCAGAGAGGTATTAACTTTTCATATTTATTGGAACATGGCTGTAGGAAAGCCTGTCTTCAGACAGTTAGTTTGAGATCTGGTTTACAGAGGTAGTCTCAAAGTGTGTTCATTCAATAAATATTTTGCTTTAAAACTATGGTGGTCTATAAACCAACAAAATTGAACTTAACAGAAATTTCAGTTTCCTCACAACATTGATACTTATATTTTCAATCCCATTCTTTTGTACCTTTCTTTTAGTTTAGACTCTTGCTTTTCTTTTTAAAGATCCACAAAATGTTCACTATTTATTCTTCCTATTTGATAATTATTGATGTACTCTAGCAATGTATTTTGAGGGTGTATTTACAAGAGTGAAAGGTCAATGCCAATAAGCCACATAAGAGAACAACAAATTAAAGGACTTGAAAATTTGGCATGGGCATGTGTGAAAGAGTCCCTTCTGTGAGCTTGAAAGCCAGAGAACTTAGTGAATGAACCAATGGATTCAATAGTCTGTAAAGGATTTGAAATATTTGAAGTTAGAACATAATGACATGTACAAGGAATTTTCAACAGCCATTATCCTTTCAGTCCTTGACAGAATAATGAGCCAACAGCTTTAGAAGCATTACATCTCTATTGTAAATTATTACTTACCTATTGTATATCCTGAAATAATCATGTTGAGTTTATTTTATTTATTCTCATTTGAATAAATGTGTTTTCATTCCAGTATTGTTCTAATTAGTAAAGATCTAGCTTTGTGCTCCTAGGTAAATTGCAAATGCTTCAGAAAAATATTAATTTTTTCAATAGTTGATTTTAGGTGTTTTATAATTATTATAACATTCAGAAACCTTTTCATAACTGTTAACTATTTAGGCATATGCTTATGACTTTTATTAGAGGAATTATAACTGTACATGTAAAATTTTTAAATGGCTGTTTAATTTAATTAAAATCATTATCGCCAATTGTAGCAAGTGATCAAAGCAGATAAAAATCAACCAGGTGTGCTTGTGACCAAGTGGGTTAATTGTAAGTCTATATTTCGATATTTCAAAATAATCATTTATATAAATACTTAAATAATTGTTCTTAATCAGCTGTAGTATATTAACATATGCCCATGTTTTATGATGGTTTCCTTTAACCTTAAATGTGATTGAAAGATTGGTTTAAAGATTAGAAATATGTTAAATCAATATCAAATAACATCCTAATAAATCTTAAGACTCATATCTTTAAAATTAATGCTTTTATAAACCCTGCATATCCTTTGTCATGCTGTCATTTAGTATAATTGCTGTTGTACATTTTTTAAAAAACTTCAGTAATCAGGTTTGATTCTTAAATATATTTAAGAAATCATTATATAAGCTGAAATAACTATTTAATATCCCAGGAAGTGAGTAGAAAATAGATAAACAAATAAGAAAATTCAAGTCACTACCTTACTTAAAATGTTTATTCTATTTAAAAACACTTAAAATGTTCTTTTGTAATCATTTTTTCACTTATCCCTGATTTATGTAAATAACAACAAAATCAAAACAAAACAGGTACAAATCTGCAAAGACATGCTTTCCTAGCAAACTGCAATATAAGATGACACATTTTGAAATTTTATATTTTTAAAGATTTCATTATTTATTTATTTATTTGAGAGAGAGAGAGAGAGAGAAAGAGAGCATGTGTGTTGGAGGGAAGGGGCTGAGGGAGAGGGAGAGAGAGAATCTCAAGCAGACTCCCCCGAGGGCAGAGCTGGATGCAGGACTTCATCTCAAGACCCTGAGATCATGACCTGTGCCAAAATCAAGAGTCAGATGCTCAACCGAATGAGCCACCCAGGGACCCCTTGAAATTTTATTTTTTGCAGGGTATGGGGAGGGAATTAAAACCACTCCTGTCGGTAAGCATAGAACTTTTCGTGCCACTCTGTGAACATACTCCAGACAAAGAAAGCACAGAAATAATGTGTAATAGAGGTTTGATGAGGATCTTTAGGCTTCACAGAGGAAGCAATTGGGGACAGACAGTTGCAGTAATGACATAGTCAAATTTTTAAAGAAGCTTGTTTGAATATGTTATCTTTCTTCTCTTTTTCTATGGTGTTTCTTTTTCTTATCCATTTTTTTCATCTCCAGTTCTTTATTCTCAGAATTTCCTCTGTGCCTTCCTCAGCTTGGAACATTTTAGTCAACTATGCTCACGTTAAATTCAAACCCATGTGTTTACTCATTTTGGATTGATTCACATTAGCTAGACAATTCCAGATTGATGAATCTATCCCTCATGTTTGCCAAATATGTGTGTGACCTAATTGGAGCATATCTTCTCTGCTTCTGGACATACTTCTAGGTCATACATTCCCTAACTACATGTACAATATGACTCATTGGCTGGGATTATGATCAGCGTAATTATCACTTCTTGGAATAAATAGGAATAAATTTAGTTATATTAGCCACATGTAAAGTACACTTCTTATATGATCTTTCCAGTCTAAATAGAAGAATATTTGCTATGGTAGGAGAGGAAAAAATAATTTTCCTTTTACCCTTCTAAGTTCTCAGATAGGGTCCCTGTAGCAAAAGACAGAGTAACAAGAGAAAACAAACAGAAATTTATAAGTATGTATAATTTATGTATACATGGGAGATAACCAAGGAAAAATGAGTAATTTTCAGCAGTGGCTTAGAATCTAAGCTTATTAAGTGCCTAAGTAGCTCAGTCGGTTAAGCATCCAGCTCTGGTTTCAGCTCCAGGTCATGAACTCCGGGTCCTGAGATCAAGCCCTGGCAGAGGGTTCCAAGCTCCGCGTGGAGTTTGCCTGAGATTCTCTCCTTCTCCCTTTGCCCCTCCCCCTGCTCCCACTCACACTCGCTCTCTTACTCTCTGTTTCTCATTAAAATAAATAAATAAATAAATAAAATCTTAAAAAGAAATAGTCTAAGCCTAAATACCATCTTCAGCTAAAGACAAAAGAGATAAGGGAAGGGTGTGGAGAGGCCACTTAAGGGGAGGTGACCAGGAAAAACAGCGTAAACTAGACTGAGCTCTGTTAACTGTAAGTGTGTGCATTCACCATAAGATTCTCTTATGATTTAGGGTAATCCTTCTCTTCTGGTACAGAGATGGAGATGCTCTTATAAGTGGAAATTCCCTTTATGTGTAATATAAATTTCCCTTACAAACCGATATTTCTACTCTGTTTTCAGAATTTCTCCTTTTTCTATTGTTTCTCAAAAAAAAAAAATCCTTCTGCCAAAGAGGCATAATTTGGAGTGGCATATTCTGGCTTTGAAATGTCCAACCAAATTCAAAGAAACTATGAGGATGGTTATTAATTTGGAGTTAAATAAAGGCAATTACATAATTAATACCACTTTTGTTTATGGCAATATAGCCAACTGTATTTCCTACAGTACCTGAAAATAGCCCTATTAAAAACAACTAAAAATGCTAAATTAAGTAGAACTGACAACATTTTAAAAGCATAGTTAGGGGGCACCTGGGTGGCTCAGTCAGTTAAGCATCCTACTCTTGATTTAGGCTCAAGTCATGATCTCAGCGTCATGATCTCAGGGTCTGGAGATCTGAGGTGTGGAGCCCTCTGTCAGGGACCCACAGGATGTGGACCCTCCTTAGTATTTTCTCTCTTCCTCTCCCACTGCCTCCTCCAACACCCCCCCCCACCAAAAGCATAGCTAGGTTTTCAAGGAAATATGGAAAAACTTTATGATAATATAAGATTCTACAGTGGTAAAGAATTGTCCATGGAAAATGCCTGTCCGGTGAGCGAGCATTTATCAATCTCTTTAATTAAGAGACTCAGGATATAACAATTACACAGAGGATGGAAGACGTTTCAGGTCCTTGAAACTTTACAGAATTGAAACAGAAATTCCTGCACAAATCTCCTTTGAAAGTTTATAAACTCAGTGAGAGTTCTAGAAACAATATGCCCACCATCAAAAGTAGTTGGCAAGAAAACTTTTCTTTCTCATCTTGGGAGGATAAAAAGAAAGAGTATCCCCTGAGACTTTTTAACTGCAGACTTCCTCTTAGAATGACTGGGGATTTTACTTACACCAACTACCTGACTCAAGTAACTCCAAGCTGAGAATTTAATTAGATTGGTCCTTATTGTTAGTTCACCAAGGTGTCTAGTAAAAGCAAAAGCAAAAGCAAATATTCTCTGGAGGAGCACAATACTGCCAAATTTCAAAAGAGAAAGCCCAGGCAAATAAGACCATGAAAAAAAAAAAAAAGATTAAGAGAAAGAAGGACATGCATCTTATATGTCACTTAGTGGAATATTGGCCTATCAAAAATAATAAAAAACATATTATTTTGTATAGATTACTAAATAGATATGTAAATATTTTAATAAATAAAAGATAGTATAAGAAATGGAAAAGAAGATACTATTCAAAAATGCAAAACAGGAAAAATAACTAGAGCTTCTAAAAAATAGAATAGTTATAATTAAAATTCTGTGGATAGATTAAATGGTACAGAAGATGCACCTAAAAAGAGAAATCATAAAATGAAAGAGTTCTGAAGAAATTCAGAAGAAGAAAAGGTAGACAAATGGATGAAGAGTATGATGGAAGCATTGAGAAGAAAAAGAGACATCTTATCTTGTCTAATTAGAATTTTACTTAAATTTATCCTAATTATAGACAGTAATATTTATAATTCATGTATGTATATGCATCCACATAAAATTTACTGACTAGAATATATACATATATTCTGAATTTACTGAATAGAATATATACATACATATATATAGATATGAATTCAATTCAAAATTGAAATGAATATATTTATACACACTGAATGAATTTTGAGAAATTCATAAGATGGGTAATCACAACCATGACTGGGATACAGAAGCGTTCCCTTACCACAAAAAAATTCTATTTTCCACAATTCCTCTCCCCATCTCATTCTACCACTAATTATTTTCCTTCCTGATAGCTGTGACTTTTCCAGAATGTCATATAAATGAAACCACACAGTGTGATACAGTATGTAACCTTTTGATTTTGGCTTCTTTCAGGAAGCATGATGCATTTGAGATTTATCTACATTGCTGCATGTACAGCATTTCCTTTTTATTGCTGAGTGGCACACCATTGTATGAGTGCATACCCATAAGGACATCTGTTTGTAGGTTTTGACAATTACAAATTACACTGCTACCAACATTCATATGCAGGTTATTTTGCAGCAAAAGCTTTTATTTCTCTGAGTAAACACCTGGAAAAGGAGTTGCTGGATATATGATAAGAGTATGTTTAAGTTTATAAAAAAATATGATTTTGCATTCCCTCCAACAGAATGTCTGAGAGTCACATTTGCTCAGATCCTCAATGCTTGCTATTGTTATTTTAAAAAATTTTGGTTGTGCAGTGGTGATTGCATTGAGATTTTAATTTGCACTTTTCATGACTAAGGATGTTGAGCATATTTTACTGTGCATATCTGCCATCAGTATATCTTCAGTGGTGAATTATTGTTCTAATATTCAAATTAATTCAAATATTTTACATATTGTCCTTCAACAGATATGGAGAAAGTATTTTCTTCAGTTGTTAGCTTATCGCTGTATTCTATTAACAATATCTTTCTCAGAGCAAAAATTGTCAATTTTGATAAAGCCCAGTTATCAAATATTTTTTTAAATTGTGTTTTTGATGTTTTAATAGAGCAGTTGGGTTAATTTGAGGTCATGAAGATTTTCTCATAAGTTTTCTTTTAAAAAATATTATTTTACATTTACATTTAGATTTATTATTCATTTTGAATTAATTTTTGTATGAAGTATAAGGTAAGAGATACTAGACTATGCCATCCCAAAATACACCTCTTTGGCATATAGATTATTTTGAGCTAAAGGCCACTGAGAAACACCAGACTCAACAAGAGCTCTGAAAACAGGGCACAAATTTTCCTTTTTAAAGAAATTTAAATTTATAAAGGAAATGTCCATTTATAAAGATTCTTACCAGGTAGAGTAGGACTCTTAACAACTCTTATCAATGGAGAAAACACTGACTTAAAACTGCAAAACATACCTTACTAAACAACCCTTTTTTATCATTATTTTCCTGGTCACTTTCCTGTAACTTGTCTTCTCTACCCAGAAGCCTCAAATCTCTCTCTCTTTCTTTCTTTCTTTTTTTTTAGGCTAAGATGATCTATAAACCCAAATTCTAACTAACTTTTGAGTTATGGATGTCTAGGTACTCCCACTTATAAGTACTATGCACATGTTATTAAACTTCTGTTTGTTTTTTCTGTTATTAATCTGCCTTTAGTCAGTCTCATGTACAGGGCTCCAACTGGATAACCTAAAGTGGGAAAAGGAAAAGACTTTTCCTCCTCTACAAAGGCAGAAATCATGTTCAATTTTTTATATATTGGTTCAGTTGTTATGGCATAATTTGTTACAAAGATTATCCTTTCTCCATTGAATTACCTTTGCACCTTTGTCAAAATCATTGGATTCTATGTGTCTATTTCTGCACTCTATTCTGTTTTACACATCCATATGTCTATCCTTTCACAAAGATTACACCAGTTTTGTTAGGTAGAAGCTAGGCAGGAACAGCGGAAGGAAGGTCTGAGATAGAGTCCCAAGTCCTTGAAAAGGAATGATAGAGACATGAGCTGGAGACAACACAGATGGTAAATAAACTACACATTATAAGCTCATAAACTCAACATCCTGACCTTGTGGTTTCCAAAACCTTGGGACTGACAGATCAAGAGCCAAGAGTACAGAACATGCTCCACCTCCGCTCCAGGCTAACCCCTAGACTTATAATGCATATGCATTGTGGGAACAGTCCCACCCCATGGAGAAAGGCTGCCTTGAACATTCTGGTACACACCTTGTAGGGTCAAAAATTCCTTCTTCCAGCGCACCTGGGTGGCTCTGTCAGTTAAGCATCTGACTCTAGATTTCAGCTCAGGTCATGATCTCAGGGTCCTGGGATCGAGCCCCAAGTTGGGCTCTGCGCTCAGCAGGGAGTCAGCTTGAGGATTCTCTCCCTCTGCCTCTGCCCCCCTCTGCTCTTGTTTGCACGTTCTCTCTCTCTCTCTCTCTCTCTCTCTCTCTCTCAAATAAACAAGTCTTAAAGGTAAAGAAAAGAAAAAACAACAATGCCCTTTCTCAACCTGTGGGAGGAGTTTCTCAAAGGAATGGAAGCAGCCTCCAGTAGAGACTACCCCACTGGATGTTATAGCTCTTCCTAGCCCAGAGAGACCCAATTAAACCTTTTCCAAAACAACATAGGGGCCAGTTCAACCTGCTGGTTCTCCCACCTTCAGAATGTACTTTCGCCTTAATAAACTGCTTTGTGCTTGCTACTTTCCTTCTGGCTGTCTTTATTCTGAGTGTGGATCCTCACCTAAATTTTCTCCTGGGGAATCCAAGGACCGAGACCTCAATTCACACAGCAGACTCTCTCACCCTTAACGGTTTGATTCCTGCAGTTAATATAGTTATACTTAAAATCAGATATTGAGACTTCTAGCTTTGTTCTTTTCAACATTTTAGCTATAAAAGTAACTTCGTGTTCCATGAACAATTTAGATCCAGATTGTAGATATCTACACAAGGTCCTGATGGGACTTGATTGGGATTTCTTTAATCTATGGAACAATTTGAGAGAATTAACAGGTAATTATATTGAGATTTCAAATTCAAGAGCATGCCATATTTCTCCATTTATTTATGTATTTTTTCTCTTTTATCAGTTTTGTATAATTTTCAATGTACTAATCCTACACATATTATGTTAGGTTTTTGACCAAAGTATCTAACTTTTGGAGCAATTTAAAGACAACTTTTTAGTTCAGCTTTCAATTGATCTTTGCTAATAAATAGAAGAAATGTAACCAATTTTGTATACTGATCTTGTATTCTGTTAATGACAATTTTTTTTTATGTGTAGGAACTGTGGGATACATTTCTTGGTATTTTCTATGTAAACAATATAGTAAATATTGTTAATATAGTAAACAAGCACGTTTTTTGTGAATATAAACAGTTTAAAATTTTCCTTTTAAATCTGTATGCATTTTATTTTATCATTTATTTTACTTATGGCATTGGCTAGGACTTCCAGTGAAATCTTAAATAGGAAGAATGAGACTAGATGTCCATGACTTGTTTCAAATTACAAGGAGGAAACTCTTTGGTCTTTTTGTTTTTTAAGTACGAGGTTAGGTGTAAGTTTTTGTTGATGCTTGTTCCCAGGTTAAGGATGTTTTCTTCTATTCTTAAATAGTTGAGAGATTTTTATCATTACTGTGTATCAAATTATGTCAAATGCCTTTAAGCATATATTAATATGATCATCTGGTGTTATTTCTTTATTCTGTAAATATGATAGATTTATGTTGATTGATTTTGAAAAAATAGCTTTATTTAAGTGTAATTTAGTTACCAAAAGATCCTTCATCTATTTAAGTCTACAATCCAGTGATTTCAGAAAATGTCTATAAGTGTGCAAGTATCATGACAGTCTGGTTTCAGAATATTACCATCACCTCAAAGAGTTGCCTAAATGTTCATTCAAATTATTTCCTTCTTCCATTTTCAGGCTTAGGCAACCTGCCCTAATTTTAAGTAATTCACATATTTAACATTTTTGGTATTCTTCATATCTTCCTAATAATGGCGTGGTGTTATTTCACTTCAACCAGAAGAAATTCCTTTAGTATTTCTTATAATATAAATATTTTTTCAAGTTTTTATTAAAATTATGGTTAACATACAGTGTAACATTAGTCTCAGGTGTAGAATCTATTGATTTGTCGCTTGCATACAACACCCAGTGCTCATCACAAGTACCCTCATACCTCCCATTATCCATTTATCCCATTTCCCTACTTACCTCCTCTCCAGTAACTCTGTTTGTTCTCTATAGTTAAGAGTCTGTTTTCTGGTTTGCCTCTCTCTCTCTTTTTTCCCCTTATGTTCATCTGTTTTGTTTTTTAAATTCCACATATAAATTGCAGTAATACAGTATTTTACTCTGACGGACTTATTTTATTTAGTATAATACTCTAGCTCCACTCACATCATGGCAAATGGCAAGATTTCATTCTGTTTTATGGTTGACTAATATTCCAGTGTATGTGTGTGTGTGTGTGTGTGTGTGTGTGTGTGTGTGTGTACCACAACTTCTTTATCCATTCATCAGTCTATGGACATTTGGGCTCTTTCCATAATTTGGCTAATAGACATATGAAAAGATGCTTATCAGTCATCATCAGGGAAATACAAATCAAAACTACAATGAGATATCACCTCACACCTATCAGAATGGCTAAAATTAACAAGACAGAAAACAATAGGGTTGGCAAGGATGCGGAGGGAGGGGAACCCTCTTGCATTATTGGTGGAAATGCAGACTGGTGCAGTCTCTCTGAAAACAGTGTGGAAGTGCCTCAAAAAGTGAAAAATAGAACAACCGTATGATCCAGCAATTGTTTCACTACTAGGTATTTACCCAAAGGATACAAAAATACTGATTCAAAGGGATACATGCACCTCAATGTTTATAGCAGCATTATCTTGTAATATAAATCTATCAACAAGAAATTCTCAGTCTTTGTTTATCTGGGAACCTCTTTATTTCACTTTCATATTTGAAGTACTATTTTTCTGGAGATAAAATTTTAACAGTTTTATTGAGGTATAGTTGATATATAAAAAAAACTGCACATAATTTAAGTATATAATTTTATGAGTTTTGACATATATACACCTGTGAACCCATCATATAGTCAAGGTAATAAATATATCCATCACCTTGAAAAGTTAGGAAGAGGTCGTTTTTTCTTTCTGAACTTTGAATATGTTCTTCCACTGCCTTCTGACTGCTGATATTTCTGATATGAAATAGCCTTAAATATTACTGATGTTTCCCTATGTATGATGAATCATTTTTCTCTCTCTGCATTCAAGACTTTCACTTTTCACTTTATACAGTGTGACTATAAATTTCTATGTATGAGTTTTGTATTTATCCTATTTGGAGTTGGTTGAGCTTCTTGGATATGAACAGTGATGTTTTTCATCAAATTAGGGAGTTTTAAACATTTTTTTAATCAGTGTTTTTGTGTTTCTTCTCTTCTCTTTCTCCAGTCCTCTGGGACTCCCATTACACATATATTTGTATTTGATGTTTACCAAATGTTTTCTGAGACTCTATTTATTCTTTAATCTTAAATTTTTTTCATTATTGCTGGTTAAAGTTATTAGATATCAAAAGGTGTAGAGTTGGTCCAAATACAGAATAAATAAAGAATACACAAATATATTGGCTCTGATTATATGACAGAAATTACACTCCCAGTTAGTGGAGAAAGGATGGACTAGTCCAAATGCAAAAATTAGTTAACTAGACAAAAGGAATTTAAATCAAATTCCACATTAAAATCATCCTAGGTAGATTAAATTTTTTAATGTGAAAGGAAAAAGTTCAGAAGTTTTAAAGGCATTCATATAAGAATAACTTTATGATCTTGGGGGGGAAGGTTTTCTTAAGATGAAAAGCATAAGCCATCATGAAAAGCTAATAAATTTGATTTTTTATATTAAAACCTTCTTTGTATCAACATATGATAGAGAAAGGATGCTGACAAAGCAAATATTTTGAATGCATGCAAGCAATTAATATGCAAAATATATGAAGGCATTCAATATATCAATGAATATATATTAATAATTAATACATAGAAATAACTATATAAAATTACTAGTAATCAGCAGAAGCTTGAAATTATGAA
>CM052897.1:48690835-48780723 GCA_028534135.1 Potos flavus | reverse complement strand
TGTATTGATTTTTTTTGAGATAGCAAACCTCATGATTCACATTTTCTATTACATTGCAATAGGCTTTTTGACAATAAAACAAAGAAAAGGAATCTGATGTGAGATAGTTTTAACTGCTTCTTTTATGTTTCTAAATCCATCTTTATGCAAACTACATTTAGTCTGATTTTTTATCTTTGCAGTTATATGAGCCAAAAGTATTTTTCCCCCATAAAATCATTTGAGTTGGACTTCTGACACTTTCACCAAAAGGGATCAGAGTAATCCATTTGCTCACCTTCAGTTAGGTTCAATCTTTCCCTTCCTTATATTCTCAGATAAGACATTTAGGAAGCTCTTTATTATTAACTTTTTTTGTATGCCTTTTCTAGTTTCTCAAACTGGAAAGAAAGGATTATGTCTTTTTCCGTTCTGGAGCACTGCTTTCCTTGATATTATGCTTTCTAAATAGTTATGGTAGAAAAATTGTTAATATAGTAAAAATTAATGAAAATGAATAAAGAATTGTGGCAGCAATTCTGGTGCTTCAATAATTGATTTCTTCGAAGACTGGTACACTATGTTTTAATTTTTCCACTGGTATAACAGAAATTAAACAGCCCTAAAGTGTTAAAAGTATTAAAATGTTTAATTAGAGTCTAAAATTTTTAGTGTATGCAGATTAATTTTATTGAGGGTTGTACATATGTGACTTCTCTATTTCTGCATGAAAATTTCTCTCTAAGTATGAGGAAAAGGTTTTCATTTTTTATATTAGTACTTAATCTGAGTGGCATATTAGTTGCTAGAACCAGTAACCATACACGGAAATAATTTCCCAGTTTTTTAACCTACCAAAATACATTGCATTTCCATGTTATCCATAATTTTAAACAACAGAAGTACTATTCCATTTACTATTAAATTCATAGTTATTGTGGAAATATTTATGGTTGTGCCAAAAATTGAATATGATTTTCTTCATAAATCAAATTAAATTTCTTTTAAACTGGAAACAAATTTTTATTACCAAAGTGTTGCCACATAATTGAATATTTCTCTACTTTGTACAATTATTGTTATTCTCCACAGGAAAGCCATTTCTTAACGTCTTATTTAGTGATGGCAAGTATTAAAATCTTGATTTTAACAGATTAAATGTAGTAAAAATGCCTCAGTGATTTAAGTTGAAAGCAGTACATTGGAACATGGCTCTTGTACTGTTATCAGGAATGTAAAAATGTCTTTTTTATTAAAAAATGCAATATAAATTATTTGTCAGCATGGACAATGACAGCAGCAAACCATTATTTACTGTCAACTGAAACCAGTAACTTATGATTATAGTGATTTTCTTAAACATCAGCCAGCCTTTTCTTCAGTCATTTCCTTCAATTGATTTCTCTGAAGTTATTGGTGAGGAGCACTGCCCTGAGCTTCTTCTCATAGTTCATTAATAATGGTAAAGCCCTATTCTAGAAATTAGAACATGGCACCTGACATTCCACCCATTCCACCTATTCCACGGTCCTTCTCTTCATTGAGAATTTCTGTGACTACAATTTCTACTATAGTTAACAGGCCACTCCAGCAGCATCTAATAAAACAGTTCTTTCTACCATAGCTGGATCCATGATTCCTTTTTCCATCATATTCACTATCTCCAAACATAGGGTCATAACTAATTTCTGAGGAACTTTACATAACTTTCTCAATTATCAGTGGTCCTTCAACACCTGCATTCTTAGCAATGGCCATTGCAGGGATTTCAAGTCTTCTTTTAATAATTTCTATATTGATTTTTGGTCTTCATTAGCTGGGGTTATTAAGTCCAAGGCTGGAATGCACTGGCATAGAGCACAAATGCCTCCGAGAACTATGCCTTCTTCAACAACAGCTCATAGTATTGAGGACATCTCTAAATTTCTTTTCATTCATTTCAACACCATTTATCCCACCAAATTGGGCATAACTACTCCATTTGAGAGTTTTGCCAGATGATCATTTATTTTCCCTTTTCATATTTAATAGTTGTGATATATAAGTGCTTGATGATTTATTGAATATAGTTTTCAATTTGAGCCTTCCCACATTTTCCTTTCAAGAGGATGGCATCATCTTTGGTACAATGAATTCTACAGTTTTTCCTCAGTCATGAGGTTGAACATTTTCACGATTTAGAGTCAATCTTTCTCCAAACATGGTACTACCAGTAGCAATAGCTGTGTCTTTAATATGGTTCTATTCTCACCAAAACCAAGAGCTTTGACCACTATAACCTGAAGACCAACTTTTAGCGTATTCAAAACTAATGTACTTAGACCTTCTCCATCAGCATCTTCAGCAATTACGACCAAAGTGATATGGTGAGCATTGGCAATTTCAGAAGCAGATATAATATGCTGGATGCTAGAAATTTTCTTTTCATTCAGTAGAACATAGGCATCTTGGAATTCACATTTCTGACCTTCTGATTCACTAAAAAAGTATGGAGAAATATAACCTCAATCAAACTTCATGCCTTCAATAATCTCTAATTCCTCATTTAGTATTTGTCCATCCTTTGCTCTGATAACACCGTTTGTTCTATCCTTCTTCATTGCATCAGAAATGATGTTGCCAATTCCTTTGTCTCCACTTGCAAAAATCATTGCAACCTGAGCAGTTTCTACAGGGGTTGTCACAAGTTTAGACTGCTTCTTAAGTTCAGCAATTACATCAAGAGATAACATCACACCTCTTCTGATTTCCACTGGATTAGCATCTTTGCTAATATTCCCAAAGCCTTCTTTGGCAATAGAGTATCCAGTACAATAGCAGTAATGGTACCATCCTCAGCTTCTTCATTTGTGTTATTGGCAACATCTTGAACAAGTTTAGCACCAATGTTTTTATATTTATCCTTTAAGTCAATGGATTTTGCAACAGTCACATCATATTTTGTTACTTTGGGACTTCCACAGCTCTGTGCAATAATGGTTGTTTTTCCCTTTTGCCCATAGTATGGCTAGAGCATGGGATAAAAGGTATACACTCTGAAGCATCAGGAGTTGGGAATCTGCCCCAAATTTTATATCCTTAGTATATGCCCCAGTGAGATGAAGAACTAGTGCCTTGGACACTGGCCTTATCTGGCAAAGGTCTGTGGGTAATAGTTTGTAATAAATGTAATAAAATGTCCATGGTGTGCAGGCAGCTACTCACCCTCTATGTGGAGAGAAAAGGAAAACTATATTTTTTATCTCGTTATTCATTTGATCCTGAGGTATCCTCATTTAAATTTGAACATCCTTAAAGAGAAGGCCTAGGTGAGTAAAATTCATCTCATATTTTTATTATAAACATTATTTCATGCCCTTAGAGTAGATACATTTGAACACAATTTTCTAATGAGTAAAATAGAGTCAACATTATAGTTGCAATTTAAGAACTGATGAAGCCTACAAATAAAATATACAAGTTATATGTTAGGCATTATCCCTGGTCTATCAAGAAGTCAGTTTTTTTTCCTACCATCAGTTTTCTGAGAACAGAATTGAAACCGTTAAAAAGTAGAACAAAGAGCCTTCTGTGCACTCAAAGTTTAAGATATAAACTCATTTAAATAATATTCGTTAAATTCAGTAATCAAGAGATCCTCTGACCTTAACTCAGACTACTGCTTTTTTAGTGTATGAGCAGTGTCCTTATTCAACAAACTTAAGAAGCCCTCTGAATTTTATTTGAAACAATATAGTTATTAAGAATTAATTTTATTTTAATAAGTTTTTCCTATGGCAGAAAAGCATGCACTGTTTTAAAAAAAAGATTTAAAATGGCTTTATCTACCTTGTGTTATAGTAAAACCTAGTTTCCTAATTAATCGTTGTGTAAATGTTGTATATTTTTCTAATACCTACCTAATCAGTGACATTAAAGCCTGTTTTCTAAAGTTCAAAGTGTCAATATTTTATAAATCTGTTAATAAATGTGAGTATATGTGTATGTAAAATTATATATATGTATATTTTAAGAAACATCAAAGTACTTCTCCCATAATTTAAATTTTGTTTCTTTTTCCCAAATCATATGTAAGCCTAGAAGGAAGACAGGGGTATTTTTGTTTTTGTTTTTGTTTGTTCAGTGTTACCTCCCCCATGCTTAGATCCATGCCTTCCACATAAAAGTTTGGTCAGAATATATGTTACAATGTATGAATAAAATATTACCCATTAAAGATTATCCTATACCTGCCAATTTAAGTGAGCAAACAAACAAAAATACTTGCTTGAGAAATGCTCATTGCTCATTTATACCCTTTTACCCTATGAAGTTGGTTTTTGCTGTGGAATCTCAGTAGTGAGATAAAATCCATGCCCATCTTCCTGCTCAGCAGGGAGTCTGCTTCTCCCCCTCCCTTTACTCCTTCCCTGCTGTGCTTGCTCGCTCTCTCTCTCTCTCACTGTCTGTCTCAAATAAAGCCTTAAAAAAAAAAAATCCATGCCCATCTCTTCATTCAACTGTGGGCCAGAAGAACCCTCAGCTTTTGCAGCAAATTAGCTAACAACAAAGAACAGTTCATCCATTTGCTGAATGAGATCCCTGGGGACCTGGCAGACATCTCAGATGTGGAAGGTGAGATAGGTCCATAGGCAAGGAGGCCCTGCAGATCAACTACATCTTGGTGAAGCCACAGTAGAAAGAATTTATAAGGAGGTTGAAGACCCTGGGCTTCTCAGATAACCTGGTGATCCAGGCCTACTTCTCTTAGGGGTGGGGGGGGGGTGGGAGTAGCCCTATTTCTATCTTGGCCTGAGACCAGAGCCATCTCTTGCCCCAGCCCAGCCACCTCAAAGGAGCTGCCAGAATCAGAGGTGACAGATGAGCTCCTCTTGGCCTCCGTCCCTGCTCTCTGCAGCCAGGAGAGGTGGGTGCTTGCTCTCTCCTCCTCTAAAGAGCCTCTGACACCTCCCTGCCCCTCTTGCAGGATAAAGGAAAGCTGGGAGCCCCAGACTTTAATCCTTCATTATAGTGGTCCAAATCTTTCCTTCCGGAGTGAGCATTTGGAGGACAAAGCCCCCTCGGCCTTGACCTCCAGTTTGCATCCCTTGCTGGGTTGAAGGGGGACTGGTTTGTCCTGCCTGGGGAAGGGGTAAGATCAGAGCCACTCTGGAGGTTGAAGTCACCCCCAAACCAGAATTCTGTCCCTAAGGTTTTGAAGTGACTAAAGGTGTAAAAACCAAAAAACATAAAGAAACAAAAAACGGTGAAGGAGTCAGCTCCCCCATGGTAGGGTGCTGCTGGGCTGAGCCAGAAACGGAGAATAATGCCCTGCAGCTGCTCTTCAAGGAAAAGGCTCCAGAAACAGGCAATGATTTTCTCCTGGGACAAATTTTAGACACTTCACAGCTGCTGTAGCAGATGGGCCTGAGGATGCGCAGCTGGGACGGCGCTAGGGTTGCTGCAGCTTTGGACCTGGGCCGACCTCAAGTTGTGGCCTCAGGCAGGGTTCTGCGCCCGGAAGCTCTCGTCCTCTCCCAGCATTCTGGGCTCCAGGCGGCTTAGGGTTTTGCATTCTACGCATGCGCAGTTTACCTCCTCGTCGGGCCTCGGGCTTTGCTTTCTGGGGCGCAAGCTTTGGGCCGCAGACCTTCCGGGGTTTCTTGCTGGGCCTCTCGGGCGAGAAGCTGCCGCACTGTGAGTCTGATGTTGGGATTTTGTGTGGAGGGGTGGGGGTTGGCGTCAGGAGGATTGGTGTTGCGTGATAGGTGGCTTGAGCCAGACTCCTCACAAAGGAACCTGGAAGGAGGGGACTCAGCACCAGGGGGCAAACGGTTCTCAGGTTCTCAGGTTCTCATCTCAGGACTCGCCAGATTCTGTAGAACTCCCAGTATCCTCGAGCTTTTTCTAGGAAGAGTGTTCAGGCTGTAGGGACTTGGGCCTCATTTTGCCGTTTTCTTAGCTGCGTCGCAGGCCCAGGGCGCCCCTGTTCCCGTTTACTCGCTGCTGCCAAGCTGCTCCCCACACAGCGCACCCTGCAGGCTCCAACTGTGCCCTGTTCGCCTTCCTGGGGAACCTCGCACCCCACCACCCACTGGCACCAGGCCCCGGCTTTTGGCCCAAAAGATTAATTCAAACTACAGAAAATGGCATTCATTAAAAAAAAAAAAAAAAAAAAAATCTTATGTCTGGAAACAAATGAGTAAGAATTAAAAAGCCTTTTAGATTTTCATCGTTCAAAGGTTCATTCTGACTTAATTAAAAGGCAGATGGAAGCTTGAAGAAAGAAAACAGGAAGGTCAGTCAAGAAGGAAAGCAAAGGAGAGGAACTACTAGGGGGAGAAAAAAGGTTCCTTCAGCTTTGATCTATAACCCGTGGCCTAGATCCAATTTTATGGTATGGCACGGGATAGGGAAGAATTATTGCATTTTCCTTCACTAAGTCATAGATGTGCTGTGGCAAACAAGTAGTTTGGTTATCTAGCCGTGACTATGTTTCCCAAACAAATCTACCGATTTAGAAATACTGGAAGTTTCTGCTGTTGTATTGACTAATTAAGCAGCAACTCCCAGAGACATTCTTTCAAACTTTTGAAAAAGGAATTGCTCTGGTAAATTATTGTGTATCATCATGTCCTAGGAACTCCAGAAAACAAGAATGGAAGCCAAATAGCAGCATATAGGATACAATAACTCAGGAACACATATGCAGCAAATCATTTTCACCGAATTAACCAAGGAAATTGACCTTTACTGCTTTACTGGGGGCGGGAGCACAGGGAGTAGATAACGCATTAGAACCAATACCACATAGCTATTATGTGGCATGGGTCTTGAGTCATTTCATTTTTCTGTTAAATAAAATAGTGGCCACAGGATGGTAGGAGACTTTGGGCTGTCTAGGCTACAGGTATTCACATTACATATACCTCCTGATAGAATAAAAATACCTTAGCATTTTTTCTCCCACCATTGTTTTAACATGTTTGGTGTTGAGTCACTCCCGGTTGCTCGTGTGAAAATTCAAGCAAGTACAGGACTTTGATGATTATAAAAATGTGTCATTCAGATTTGTTACTGTGGCTAACAGCTTAATTTTCTGAGGGTTGCCAGCTGTAGTCCTTTTGAATCCACCGCTGAATTCCATAGGCTGCTCGTAGCCAATGGCTGCACACAACAGGGATCTTATCCTTATGCAAGATATAGGACTCCCCTAATGGGCGACTTTGACTCAAAGATTTTCCATCGGCCTGGAAGAAATTTTCATAGAGATGTTCTGCAGGCTGAGACACTTCACCCCAGCTTCTTCAGGAAGACAGGCCTTGCTTTCAAGTCCGAAGCCTCTCCCATCCTTCTCTGGCTCCAGTTCTTCTTCTTCATAGAAATTTGCCCAAATATATGTATAATCTTGGTGTCTACTTCCTTGAATACCCAAACAATGTCTTTCCTAAAAATTACAAACATAATCTCAGTTAAGAAATTGGAATTTGGGATACCAGTTATTAGTGCAAGGTCAGAACCCATTTTAATGGCAAACCTCCTCTGAAGTAGCTCAAGCCTGCTGTCAACAGAAGCCTTACTTGGAATGAAGGGTAAGGCTCCATTGTTGTCTCTGTCTCCCTATGGTGCTTCTCTTCCTTCTCCTGTTCTCTAATCTTTTTTTTTTTAAAGATATTATTTATTTATTTGAGACAAAGTGAGCATGCGGGGGGTGACGGGTGGTTGCTGAGCAAAGGCAGACAGTTAACCAACTGAGCCACCAGGGCGCCCCCTGTTCTCTATTAGCCAGTTTCTGCCAAGGGTATATGGAAAAGAAATGTAAGAGAATAGGAAAGGAGCAGGAAAAGATTTTCCACAGAAAGCTAGATCTCACTCCCTGGGCCTGACAGATACTTAAAGCTGACTGTGTTAATTTCCTCCAGACATTCAAAGGTTCTCTTTAGGCTCCTTTGTCTACAATTTCTTTGACCTAGACAGATGCAGTTTATCCTAGTCTTTAGAAATCGGCTGTCATCCCAGTTCCTTTCTGCTGGAATTTCTCCATCCTTTGATAGACATGCACTGTGATAATGTGATTTAAAGTAAGAAATATATATTTGGTCTTTGTTCTCATTTCTGACATAGAGCTCCTAAAACCATTGGAATTTCCTAAATGATAAGAGCAATAAAGTTGTCTCAATATTCATAACCTCTTTCAACTACATCTGAGTTTATGTTAATGAGTTATGTTAATACCAAGGGGGAACGCTAAGGTTGAGAGGGTCCTAACCATGTCATTAGAGTGTTGGAACTTTCAGTCAGCCCCAGGAGGGTAGAGGGGCTGGAGTTTGATTCAATTGCCAGTTGTCAATGATTAATTAATCATGTCTGTAACAAAGCCTCCATAAGAAACCCAAACGATGGGGTTTAGATCACTGGGTTGGTAAATACATTGAGATCCGGGGGAAAGTGCTCCCAGAGAGCAAGGAAACTCTATGCCCCTTATCACATACCTTGTCCTATGCATCTCTTCCATCTGGCTGTTCCTGAGTTATATTCTTTTACAATAAATTGGTAATCTAGTAAGTAAAATGTTTCTCTGAGTTTTGTGAGTCGCTCTGCAAATTAATCAAACCTGAGGAAGGGGTGATGAGAACCCCTGCTCTATACACAGTGTTTCTTATGCAGCTGAATCAGGTTTAGAGAAAATACTGGTCTAAGCCTTGTCCTGATGAATGCCAGAAATGCAGGCCTGTCCTAATGCAGCCATCTCTCTCAGGGTGCTACAGCCCTCTTTAGCTTTTGCCAGCCAGAGTCAAGGACAGGTTCTCTTTGTCTTCCTCTGCAGAGTTACAGGGAAATCATTTCAGCTGTCCCTCTGAGTCTGGGGTAAAGAGGCAGCAGACTCTATTCTTTGTAAAGCTCACAGATTGGAAGAGCTCTTATCAAAGAGTTCTTATCAATAGAACTTTCTCCCTGGTTGGCCTATTTTCTGTCTGCATCAAACTTAGGGATCTAACAGTTGTGGAAATAGTTCTTAATAGTTTCTTTGAAAATTTCCAAAAGGTGATTTTTTTTCCCCTCACCTTCGAATTTAACATTTGATCATAGTTCTTTATATACACTTACAGTAAATACACAATTATATTACTTGCAAATGATTAAAACTCACCCGGAAATAGAGGATGAGCAGCAGATTAAAAACATGGTATTTGGAGTTTCTTCTGTCATGTTCACAGAAAATTGCTAGAATTACTTAGCAATATTTTGGTGGGTAAGTAGGCTTTAGAAATAAATGCACAGTGACAGGTAAATAAATACCTGAGTCAAATAGTTTTTTAGGTGTAATTGGATTATTATGTTCCCATTGAAATGAATATTTTACCCATGCTAGTTAATCATAATTAAAATTACATTTAATAATTTGGGAGTTTCACAAGCGGAATATTTTGGAGTTATTTGTATACCAGTAGGTATTTGAATATTAATTAAGAAAAAAGACAAAACGAGAGAAAAATAAAATTAAGTTGATTTAAAGGAAAAGATAATTAAGTAAGATGGTGATAATGGTTGCAGATTATTAATAATAACATGGGAATTCCTGTACCTCAAGGAGCAATCCTTTTGCAGTTCTGAATAAGACATTTTGAATAAAACTGCTAAGTAAATTTTTAAGATTTTTAGTCTCTTTTCATGTAATGCTATCATTTAAGACTTGTAAATCTAATGATGTATGGGCCTATATAAGCTTGAGGAATTCCGAAGTACAAAACCCTACTCACTTCTCTAATCAGTTGTTTTCTATTGAGAAAAAAATTGAAATGCAGTATTTCCCAATTTACATTTATATGTAAAAGTTGTATTATGAACACATGTGGGAACCTTCAAATTATTGCTTGAAAAAATAAGTTTATATTTTCCAGGAGCACTGTGCAGAATGCATATACATTTGGCACAATGAACTCAGCACAAAATTGTTATTTGAAAATATTTTGCTTTTTTTTTTTATTGCACTTGAGAGACTAGACAAATATTTTTCTTGTATGTAGCTCCATCATTGCTACTTAACCTGGTCTTTTCATCTATTGAAGTTAAACTCAGTTTTTCATAGTTCTCATTATCCAACTGGAACAAGTTATTGACTTAGTAATATTTACTCTCAGTCTATAAGGCTTCTTCTCCAAAGCATGCATCTTTTACATTAATTATACATATTCTTACTGAACTTCTTGCTCTGGGTAAACGAGGGTCAATATAACAACTCTTTTCTTAATGCAGTTTTTATCTGATCAGTAAAAGAAATTGTCCAATGCATCACTAATTATAAAAAAGTGGGATAATTAGTATACCGGGAATAGGCCCCAACCCTTAGAGGAGTACATGACAGGAGTGAGGATTCTCTCCTATTGTTATGTGAACAATATATATGAGAAATGTGTATGATAGTAGGTACATAACGATCGGAGGACAATTTTCCCTCAGATATATTACCTGTAAATAAAACCAGATTTTGTTTCATAGATACGTATGTTGATTTGTGAGCTTATTTGGGGATTTGTGTCCTTAAGTAAACTAAAAAGTTATTTGATCTATAGTGTGCCTTCAGTAGAATGAAAACAATGTGATGTGGTTTTGATAGGACCCGTTAGTAGAAGGAAAATCAAATTGGGTAATTGAATAAAATAAATATAAATATATTATCTTAAATGCTAGCAAGTAACATATAAAAAAGCTTAAAAGGAGAAGGGGAGCTGGGGAATGTAATTTAAACACATAAAGAGGCAGTATAAAATAATGTATAAGTGTTCAGGCTCTGGAGACATTCTAAACCTTCAAATCCTATCCCTGTACCTTACTAGCTTTTTTACTTTAGAGAAGTATTTTATATTCCAGTCTTTTTGGTCCTTTTTCTATGAAATGGAGATGATAATAGGTTGAACCACATGAAATTATTATGGTTGGCTATTTTTTTTTATAGCTTTACTGAGGTATAAGTGATTTACAATAAACTACACATATTTAAAGTATACAATTTGATGATTTTTCCTAAATAGATATATATGTAAGAAACCATTGCCATAATCAAGATATGCATAATCAAGATATACATAATCAAAATTTTTTTTTAAAGATTTTATTTATTTATCTGACAGAGAGAGAGATCACAAGTAGGCAGAGAGGCAGGCAGAGAAAGAGGGAAGCAGACTCCCTGCTGAGCAGAAAGCCCAATGCAGGGCTCAATCCCAGGACCCTGAGATCATGACCTGAGCCAAAGGCAGAGGCTTTAACCCACTGAGCCACCCAGGCGCCCCAATCAAAAAGTTTTCTTGTGCCTCTTTAAAATTCATGTCTTCTTACCTCCCATCTCTAGGAAGCGCTGATTTGCTCTCTGTTTTTATGGATTAGTTTGCCTTTTCAAGATTTTTTTTTTTAATGAATGGAATCATTGTAATATGTACCCTTTTAGTCTGACTCTCATTCAATATAATTATTTTGAGATTCATTCATGTTTTTGCATGTATCAAGAATAATTGCTGACTAGTATTTCATTGTATGGATAGTCCGTAATTGGTTTATTCATTCAAGTGTTGGTGGACATTTGGATTGTCTTCTGTTTTAGGTAATTATATATAGTTGTTATAAACCTTTGCCTAACAGGAAAAAATAGTTGTTTCTTTGAAATGACCAATAAAATTAGGAAATAGAAAAGACACAAATCTCTAATGTCAAGAGTGACACAGATGACATTACTCCAAATCCTACACACATAATAAGAATAATAAGATAATATTATTAACACCTGCCTACTAAGAAATTGGTTAGTTAAAATACATGGAAAAATTTCTTGAAAGACAAAAATTACCGAAGCTCACTCAAGAAAAAATGAGTAATATGAGTATCCAATATCTCTTGATGAAATTGCTTTCACAACAACAAAAACAAAACTTTCCATAAAAAGAACTTTACCCCTAGATGGTTTCATAAATAATTATACCAAGTAATTGTTAAATAATAACAATACTACATAAATACTTCTAGAAAACTGAGGAGGAAAGCATACTGTGCAATGTATTTTGTGAGACTAGTATTACTCTGAAACCCGAGCTAAATGAAGACATTACAAGACAGAAGACTTGGGTAAGAACAAAATTTTCTACAGACCTAGACACAAAAGTTTTTAATAAAAAGCATATCAAATCCAGTAATATATTTGAAGATTAATACATCACAAGTGGGGACTATCCTGCTAATACAATAGTTCAATATTAAAAATCAGTGTCGTTCACTGTAGCCACAGACTGAAGAAGAAAAACATTATAATTGCCTTGGTAGGAAGATAAAAAGCATTTGACAAAACTTAACCTCCTTTCAGGATAAAAACTCTCAACCTGATAAAGGATATCTGTGTAAAAACCCATAGCTAACATCAAACTCAGTGGTAAAAGACTGCATGTCTTCCCCTTGACATTGAGAATGAAGCATGGATATCTACTCTAACCATTTCTATTCAACCTTTTACTGAAGGCCTTAGACAATGTGATATGTTTAAAAAAAAAAAAAAGAATAGAAACACATTGGAAAGGTAGGATTAAAAATTTTTTATTTTCAGGCCACCTGATTTTCTAAGTACTACATCTACAAAAGGATACCATTTGACAGTTGTAGAATCCCGAAAGAGCAATTCTCTTGTTTTGTCTTAATAATAATACAATATAATTCAAAGGTTATGGTGATTAATTGACATGTTTGAATATGTTAATATACATATGGCATTTATCATTGTGTCTGTTTAGGAGGAAGTTACCTGCAACCATTAGCTAATGCTTTTTGTAGTGCATAAAATTGTTTGTTATCAGTAAAACTTGGAATATAGCAATACAATGCAATTTAAAATTGAAAAAAATAATATCGGAAATGAAATGTAGCAGGTAGTGTTAGCTTTAAAAAAAAAAAAAAAAAGACATCTGAGAGATGAGTAAAAGCTTTGGCTCTGAGTTTCCTAGCAGTTAATACTAAAAAGTAAACACCCATTATCACCACATATTTATTAATATCCATACCATTTAAAAACATTTTTTAAAACAGATTAAAATATTAATGAGAAACACAACCATTTTTGTTACTGTGACCAAATATAATATGTCTATGCTCTCTTACTAAGGACACAATGCAACTTAGCAAACATAACCCAAGCATTTCTTAATAATGACAAAATTTTAAGTATATTATGTGAAGTTTATATGGTTTTTCCATTTTACAAAGTGAATCTAGTAAGCTATTTCTACATTGAGTGATAATGTATCCTGAGCAATAATGAGTAGTAATGATGTCAATAATTATAATTCAGATAGTGTTACATGTACTAGGTATTGTTATATACCTTCCATATTTTAATTCATTTACTATGTATGATCATATCATGAGGTAATTACTATTATTGCCTGTAGTTTAAAAATAAATTGATGCACAGAGAGGTTGAGTGGTTTGGTTAAGGTCACACAGTTTGCAAATAGCAGAGAGAGAATTCAAAGGCCAGGTTGTTTATAGTTCCAAAGGTCGCTGTCTATCTTTACTGCTGGACCTTTCCTTTTTTGTTATCTTGTAGGTACCATATAGAGCAATAGTTTTTGCATTGTTGATGTCATTGCATGTCTCTAATATTCTCAGGTAGACTTATTTACCTGTTCTGATCATTCAGGATGGAAAAACCTGCTTCTCTGAATTTTCTACCCTAAGTCCATGTAGGTAAAATTGATGAATCTGATGATTTGAGTCCGAGATAGTGTAATGTTAAGTACACAGGATCTTGAGCTAGACTTTCTAAGAATATGTTCTTATTCAACTACTTACTAAGTCAGTTACATTAGATGAAACACACAACCTCTCAAAACTTTATTTTCTTCATTTGTAATTTTTGAAATAATAATAGCTATCACAAGAGATTTACATGAATCAAGAGACAAGTTAATTAGGTAAGTGTTATTTGAGATCAGTAGAAGGATGGGATTGCTGCTTAACTTTACTGGAGTTAAATAAATAGAAAAAAACATAAAAATTTCTGTTCTCTTTCTTGTATTATTTACCTTGGGATTAGGGGAAATTAATTTTTTGCACCTTTGTTTAGGGTAAGAATTAAATTATTTTGAAATACTAATATTTTGTTTTTCAGTTTTCTCCTTTACCAAGTGATTCCTAAAGTATATGCAATAGGGCATTTTTATGTAAGATTATCCATTTTATCAGTGCATTGATAATATTGGAAACAATGGAAAAACATAGCAATTACTTATGAATAGCACTTAATATGCTTTATTGTATTTTACCTGTTATAGGACAGTCACCTTAACTAGAACAATTTTTACAAATAAATGCCATGAGATATAACAGGTAGAATTTAAAACTGTGTCTGGAACCTAACTTACGCAAGGAGTAGTTTGTGGTAGTAGCAATAGTAGAATAGCAATAATGACAGTTGTTTCATTGGACTGCAGGGAGCGTTAAAGATAAGAACAATGCGATTTACCTTGGAGTCTACAGGATCTAGTACTCCTTGAAAAGGTTGGTTAAATGAATGGATAACTTAGCTAATGAGTGGATGAGGAAATATTTAAACATATAAGAAATGGTAGACTACCATTCTCCCATATCTCCTTCTGTGGAACATGCCAATTTGAAGAAAAGTAGAAATATGATCAGGTTCCGTTTTCACCTAGTCTTCAAGAACATCATTTTTGTGTCAAAAAACTGGAAGCAGTACAGATAATAGCATCCATGTCCATACATGAGGTTAGGAAAAATACAAAATAACTCAATATTGTCTTGTTAAAAGCCTCAGAACTGGGAAAAGCTAGGAAAAGTTTAAAAAAGTTACAAGAGAAATAGATTCTGATTCATCCCGTTTGTGATATAGGGACTCAAAAAAGTAAAGGAAAAGAGCATCATTTTTTAAAGTAAAGTTTCGTATCTATTCTGGTTATTAATTTTATTTCAGAAATGGTCCTTAATATTTTCTTTATGAAACTAGTGTTGCGTGACTATTATTTAAATAAAGTTATCATTGACATGTGACTAATTCAGAATATATAGTGACTACATTTGTATTTTCTCAGAATCTATATAGTAAAAAATGTACCGCTTTTCCCCCTCTGTGGTCTTGAATAAATTATTCAAAGAAAAAAAAGTAGTAATATGCTTTTCAAGTGTTGTGTGTAGCAAAACATTTTAATGTTATCTTTTTTTTTTTTTAAAGATTTTATTTATTTAACAGAGAGAGAGATCACAAGTAGGCGGGGGGGGGGGGGGGGGGGGAAGCAGGCTCCCTGCTGAGCAGACAGCCCCATGCGGGGCTCGATCCCAGGACCCTGGGATCATGACCTGAGCCGAAGGCAGAGGCTTTAACCCACTGAGCCACCCAGGCACCCCACATTCTAATGTTATAAAAAACATGTTGAAATAGTTCTTCTGAGGTACAATTGAGGATTACTCTGATTTTTTTTTTTTTTAAGATTTTATTTATTTATTTGACAGAGACACAAGAGACTCAATTTATTTGACACGAGAGAGGGAACACAAGCAGGAGAGTGAGAGAGGGAGAAGCAGGCTTCCCACCAAGCAGGGAGCCTGATGTGGGGCTCCATGTGGGGCTGGATCCCAGGACCCCAGGATTACGACCTGAGCCAAAGGCAGACACTTAAGGACTGAGCCACCCAAGTGCCCGAGGTTACTCTGATTTAAAAAGTACTTTATCAGGGCACCTGGGTGGTGCAGTCGGTTAAGCACTGACTCTTGGTTTTGGCTCAGGTCCTGATCTCGGGGTCCTGATCTCAGGATCTCTGCCTCGTGCAGAGTCTCCTTGGGACTTTCACTGCCTTTGCCTCTCTGCCTCACATGTTCTCTCTCTTTCTAAAATAAATAAATAAATCTTTTTAAAAAAAGGTACTTTATCTACTATTGTTTTTATATTACCAATGACACAATAACCAAACACTTGATAAAATGTAACCTGAAATCTCTTCAATGATTTATTTTGTAACACTGATGTCCAGATAATCTTGTAAAATTCATGTAAGGGCAGTGAAATCTGGAAGGCCATTGTCAATGACTGAAAGTTCACAGAGGTAGTAATTTGTTATATTGCTGAGATAATCGTAATGGGCACCTAGTGTTCATCTTTGGAGAAAACTTCTTTAAGGGTCAAAGCACGGTCAGGTAATGGACTTTTGTATAAGGGCAAATCAATGAATAACTGTCTCTTAATGTTTACAGATGGATACAAAAATGGTAGTTAAATAGAAATCACAAACTCTATAATAACAGTCTGTCTACTACTTTTTAGTAGCGATGTTGAAAGACACTGGAACAGACACACTGAAGAGTCTAACAATTTTAAGTGCTTATTCTATAAATCACAGGAAGTATTTTCTTTGCTGGAAACTAACTTAGGTAAAAAGGTACTATTATAAAAATCATACAGTTTTAGAAAGTTAATCAATATTGTGTAGAGTCATTCAAGATAAGGCACTTGGGAGGAGAGATTCAAGGACATGGACACATATATTCTTAAAATAGTGTGTGCTTACATGACCTAAATATACTTTTTAAAAATATAATTAAAAATAGGTAAACAACAGGAGTGTCTTGTTGGCTCAGTCAGTGCAGCATGTGACTCTTGAACTTGAGGTAGTATGTTTGAGCCCCATATTGCATGCAGATATTACTTAAAATCTTTAAAAGGGGGTGCCTGAGTGGCTCAGTCATTTAAGCTTCTGCCTTCAGCTCATGATCTCAGAGTCCTGGGATCATGCCCTATGTAGGATCTCCCTGCTCAGCAGGGAGTCTGTTTCTCCCTCTGCCTCTCTCCCCCTCTCATGCTCTCTCTTGCTCTCTATCTCAAATAAATAAATAAAGTCTTTAAAAAAATCTTTAAAAAAAATAGCTAAAAAACAATAAATCATTCTCCCCATCTTGTGCTCTCTCTTGCTTTCTATCTCAAATAAATAAAGTCTTTAAAAAATCTTTAAAAAATAAATAAACAACGATAAAACAATTGATTATCCATTGAATGTTAGAAATTGTATCATGGGGCGCCTGGGTGGCTCAGTAGGTTAAAGCCTCTGCCTTCGGCTCAGGTCATGATCTCAGGGTCCTGGAATCGAGACCTGCATTGGACTCTCTGCTCAGCAGAGAGCCTGCTTCCCCCTCTCTCTCTCCCTGCCCCTCTGCCTACTTGTGATCTCTCTCTCTGTCAAATAAATAAATAAAATCTTAAAAAAAAAAAAAAAGAAATTGTATCATATTTAGATAGGCATCATTTTATCTAATCCTCATGAATTTCATTCATTCATTATTGTTTTTCAGTGAGCAAACATTTAAATGTTTGATGAACTAAAAGAAGCTGGGACTTTGGAAAAAAAAAAAAAAAGTAGCATGCCAAAGATACCAGGGAGGTCAATGATTGAAAGGACTTTCATATTGACCCTAAGTGCCAGAAGTCGTCTTTGGAGTATTTTAGGAGTTATATGACCTGATTTATGTTTTGACAGGGTTACACTGGTTGTTGTCCTGAGCACTGAAACCTTCTAATTCATTAATTCAGATTAAGAATGATGGTGGCTTGCAACAGGCAAATACCAGTAGATATAGTGAGAAGAGACTGGATGTTTTATTTTTCTAAAACAGGCAAAAGAATGTACTGAAACAGCACATGTAAGCTCTAAGAGAGGACTGGATTTGAGTATGTTGCTAAAGGTTTTAGTTGGTGGGGTTTTGTTAACTGAGAAGGGAAAAGTTGTTGAAAAGCAAGTTGAAAAGATGGAGAACAGCAGTTTAGTTCTGGACATGTTGAGTTTCTGTCAAGTAGGAAATTGAATAAGTTTGGACATATCTAGTAGGTAATTGGATAGATTAACCTGCTCAAAACTCAGAGGGAGGTTCTGACTTTGAACTTGAAATGTGCAAAAATATACATAAAAATAGCACATAGATAAAGGCATGTGAATGATTGAGATCATCGAGTAAGTGGTTATAAAAGTAAAAGAGAAGAAGCTAAGAGGCAGAACTCTGGGGAATTGAAATGTTAAGGAAATAAAGAGAATCTATCAAAGGAGACAGAGGAAGAGGCATTGCTGTAGTTGAATAATCAGGGGAGGAATTAAATGGTCTGATAGCCATGAGGAGAACATTTTTCAACTAGAGTGATCAACAATTCATACTAAATGGAATGCTAAATTGTGTGCCCACCTTTATCCAAAAATGTTAGGTTATAATCATGTTCTCAGGTAATTAGAGATCTCTTCAGGGAGTAAAAGGCAATATACAGTCTTTGGATAATGGTAGACCAATAATGAGAGTCAACCATTCACTAGAAAAAGTATATGACACACATACTTTTGAAGGCACCAGATGCCTAACAAGAGAGTCGAGAAATAAATACAGGCCAGATCTGGACAGGATGGAAGTCCAGTTGAGAGGAGACTAGCAATTCATGCCCCTTTGCCCTGTTTCTAAACTCACATTTTTTGAGGAGAGTAAGTAGGCTAAGAAGCTAAGTAAAGATTTAATTTAGTTGTTGGGCTAAGGCAGCAGAAATTCGTGTCAAGAAAACAAGAGGGAACCCTGGTGAACCTATTTGCTCAAATCTCAATTCCTGAAATGGGATTAACTGATTACAAACTAAATGTGCCCCTAGTACGGGGTGAAAGCAAAGATGAAGTTCCTCAAAGATTAATATCATATATTATACCTCAAAAAATAACCACCCAAAGAGGAGAAAGAACAACAGGAACAAAAGCAAAGAAAATTATAGAAAATAAAAATAGGTTAAAGAACTTCTGGGTAATGAGTCATCAGACTCCCATATAAAATAACTATGTTTAGTATTTTAGACATATAAAAAAAGTTAAACATGTGGTAGAAAACTGGAAATTTCACATATATAATAACCAAACTTAAAAACTCAGTGCATGGATTTAATGACCTATTTCCTACAACCAAAGAGATAATGAACAGGAAGAGTGAGAAAGAAAGAAGGAGGGAGAAAGTACTCACATGGGACAGGCTATATATAGAGACTATAGAAGAGAAGCAAATTCAATGCAAAGAAAACAGAGGTAAGAGAAGAAATAGAAATTTATAAGGAAGAAAATATACTAAGAATAAAAATCAAATTCTAAGAATTTTGGGGGGAAGTTCTAGTAAAACTGATAAATCTCTGGCAAATTGGATCAAGAAAATAAGAGAACAGCTAACTAATATCAGAAATGGAAAAGGAACATCATTAAATATCATAAGAGGATATAAATAAATTTATGGATTAAGTAGATAAATTTGAAGAAATTGCAATTTATATAATCTTACATATAAAGAACTAAAAAATCTGGATAGTTCTATAAACAATAAAGAAATTGAATATATAAGATATACTTTTTAATCCAACTAAGTAAGATTTAGGTCCAGAAGACTTCATTAATGAATTCTACAAGTGTGAATGGAAAAATCAATGAGGTACTAGCCAGCATAGTAAGGAAGAAAAGTTAACAAAAATATAAATACTAGAAATGAAGAAGTAAAATTTCATTCTAACAAAAATTTGTTATTTTTTATCTAGAATATCTAAATGAATATAGGATTAAGTAAAAGATTTTATAAGCTTGATAGATGCAGATCTAAAATATGAAAATAAACTGACCAGAAACAAAAAGCCAATATATGAACAATTATTATAATTACTCAAAATAACAAATATTTAGGAATAGATTCCATATAAATTATTAGTAGCTCTACAAAGCAAAAAATAAAATACTGTTAAGAGTAAACCCAAATAAATGGAGGTATATATCCTGTCCATTGGGGGAATATATATATTGAAAATTTATTTAAAGGACTTAACTGATTGTGAGGCCCGGCAAGTACAAAATCTCTAGAGAGGATGGAAGGGTGGAAATTCATGCAGGAGTTTCTGTTACAGCCTTGAAGCAGAATTTGTTCTTCACTGGAAAGCCCAGTTTTTGCTTTTAAGCCCTTTTAACTGATTGGATGAGGCCCACCAACATCATTAAGGGTAGTCTGCTTTATTTAAAGTCAACTGATTTGTAAATCTTAACCACATCTGCAAGATACCTTCACAGCAACCCCTAGATTATTATTTGATGAAATTTATGGGACTATAACATAACCAAATTGACACTTAAAAGTAATCATCACGGTAGAGCAATTGATAAGTTAGCTGTTACCTTTCCCATTTACCTATGATAAAACAGAATCATTGATTTTATATCAGATTCTCAGTTTCACTAAACTTACTTGTGGCTGAGCTAAGATTTTCATTCAGGTCTAGTAGGCTCTCAAATTCAAAATATTAACCAGTATATTATAAAACCAAGAACACAAAAATATTTTTAAAACTATGTTGGGAACAAAACAATATTTCTTTGGTTTCCGTTTGTCTCTCTTTTCCCACATGTGTGAGAGGTTGAGTAACAGAGTTGGATATAGTTAGAATGGAGAACCAACTCTTCTGGTCATAGAACAGGTAGAGGGAATGATTCTGGACAAGAATGAAGAGGTGGTCCTGTCAACATTCCATATTCAACAATCCTGTATTTCCTTTGCTAATTGAGATCACTGGCTTAGTGCTATTAACATTTTTTTCTTTAGAGTATGAAATATAAATATTTGATCTGAATTTTTTTGATGAATGCTTAATGTTTAGGGCCAATTGCATTTTAAGCTGCTAAATGTCAAGTCATTTGGAGACATAATGAGATGACAAAAAAGGCATTTTACTTTATTGATAAAAAAGGTTGAAGAGCACATTTTTCATACTTTTTCACAAAGTAAACAGCTCCTTCTGACTCGTTTTAGCTTTTCAAATAAAATATTGCATTATCATATTGTAGGTAGTGAGGTCAATTAGTACATGCTTCTGCAAAGTGTTCTGTTCTTAGCATCAAAGGAGACACTAGTAAAAGATTGTTCTTGTCAACTTCATTCATATTCAAGTTGTCTAAATTATAAACATTCTCTCTTAAAAGCTTTTATATTCTCTGAACTGCTCAATTACTTTACTTCTCTATCAAACTGTCGAATTTATATTACTTCAATCATATCTTTTTTTCTTAATCCATCTTTGGCAATCCTTCTCAAACACGACTTAAAAAAACGTTTTATCTATTTTCAGTTCTCTAAATGGCAAAGTGTATAGCTTAAGCTTTGTATTATTTGAAAGGGTGCTTACATTTCTGACAATATTAGGAAACATCGAGTTTGAACAATGATCTGTGATTTGGGTAAATTCTTATCGTTATGCAGTCAGTAATATTTCTTTGTCTTCTCCAAATATGTTATATATGTGTAATATATATATATAATATATGAACATATTATAATATATGAATGTTATATTTCCATGTTATTTACCATGAGACAAATATTATATGGAGGAGGTTGAGGATTAGGGAACACATGCAAAGGGAAAAAGTCAAATTTCATCCAGGAGCATCCTTTCCTCCTGATCTACCTTCAACATTAGAAAACAGAAATGTTAAAAGTAAAAGGGTAGGAAAAGATAATCCATACATTGTAAAAATAATAAAGCCAACTTATATAAGTAGCACCAACATCATGTAAGAGTTTCAGGCAAAAATCATTGCTGAACTTAAAGAGGGACATCTCATAGTAATAAAATGTTAAGTTAAACATCCATATATAATAACACTAAGTTTGTATGCATGTAATAACAAGTTTTAAATATATCTGAGGCAAAACTGACAAATAAATAGAGAAATGGACAAATTCAGAGTCATCTTTGGAAACTTTGAAGAAACCTTTCAGTAAATGATAGTGGCCCCATAGATCCCCTCCAATATCTATATATGGTCTATATAGACTAATTGAACAGTATGAAAAAGAAACAAAATGACATATATAAAGCACATCCACCAACACCTCCACAATGGAAAGTATTTTCAAATGCACTTGGAGCACTTGCCAAATGGATCATGTACTGCTCAATAAGAACAGGCCTACACAAATTTCAAAAGACAATTTAAAATCCAAAAACATCATGTTCTTTAACAACAGTGGGATTAAGCTAGAATTGAGTAATAGAAAGATAAGTGGAAAATCCCTTAAGCAAACAAGCAATATATTTCTGAATAACCCGTAGGTTAAAGGAGAAATAAAACTAGAAATTTGAATGTTCCAAACTGGAAAACGGAAATAGGACAATTGTGAGGGGGCCGAAGACATGCGTACAGGGAAATTTGTAGCCTAAATGTTCATGTTAGAAAAGAAGAAAAGCTTAAAAAAAATCAACTAGTAGAGCTTTCTTAATTATCTAGAAAAAGGATATTAAATTAAACATAAATGCAAGTAGAAGAAGAAAAGAGAAAAAGGACATTAAGCGTAAATGCAAGTAGAAGAAAGGAAATAAAGAGAAAATCAGAAATCAATAAAATGAAAAAATATGCAAAGATAAGTTTAGCAAACTGAAACTTAAGTTCTTTAAAAATTATATAAAATTGCTAAGCCATTAGCAGGTCTTATTAAGAATAAAAGAGAAGAATACAAATTGCCAATCCTGGGAATGAAAAAAGAGATTACCACTTCAGATTTTTAAAACATAAAAATAATATGCACAACTCTAGGAAAAGAAGTACAAAATTTGGGTGAATGGACATATTTCTTGAAAAATATAACTTGATAATAACAGAAAAGGAGTAAAACCTTTGTGTGGTCCTATAGTTATTAAAGAAATATAAAATGTAAATCAAAACTGTCCTACAAGGTATGTTCAGTGATAAATTATTTGAAATATTTAAGTAATAAATAGCATCAATTTTAAATGAAATCTTCCAGGGAGTCAAAACAAACTTATAAAAGACCTCTTCCTAACTCATTTAATGAAGTCATCAAACCTTTCTGAAGCCAAGACAAGACAATAATATTAAAAAATAAAGGTCAATTTCTTTAATAAATAAAATTTTTAATATTACCAAAGATAGGATGAACAAATAAAATTCAAAAATAAGTCAAAAAGACATTGCATCACAAATAAAGTTTACATACCAGAATGCAAATTTAGTTTAACATTTGGTAGTATTAACAATATATAAGCATCACCATAAAAACATTTAATAAATTTCAACATTTATAAATGATAAAGAACTTTTGGCATTCTAGAAATAAAAGGGATTTTATTGTATATTCTATATATAGCTAACATGACACTTTGAGGAAACCCATGCATCAAATTCAGTATAATCTAGGGGTTTTTCTTCTTTTTTTCTTTCTTTTTCTTTTCTTTCTTTTTTACCAAAATCAATATTAAACTATAGACATTTTGCTGAAAGTATTCCACAGATAGGGATTCTCCTCCTAGCAAATGTCATTAGTCCTTTTATCAGGAGGTAAGCTATCAGCATATTTACAAAGATATTGGACCAGGCCATCTGCTTTCTTTCCTAGGAAGAATATTCAGTAATATGAGAGAAACAGGTTGCAGACCAGATAAATTTGCTCTAACTCTTTCTTTCCACAGAAAAACACATGATACATCCTGTATCACGGATACAGAAAATTTTTAAAAAAAAATTTCCTTTAGATAAGTAAATATGTCTATTAAAGTTTTGTTTTGCAGCACCTTCTTTGCTCTCTTGGACCTAAAACAAGATTGCTTCATTATGCTGCTTCCATTTGTCAAAATTGTAGAAACAGCTAATTGCAGACATCATTAACTATTTCAAGTCCTGACTTCACTGATGACAAAAATTCTTTGCTTGATCAAACTTTTAGTCAGACTCCTAAACATTCTTCTCAGCTCATCTGTATACCTTTTTGTAAATTCCAGTTTTAGCAAGAATCTTGCTAAGTCAGTTTAACAAGAACCCTTCACTCTCAATATCTGATCACCCTTGATATCTAATCGGGTTCCTCATCTTCCACCTTCTCTCAGGTCGTGTCTGATCACATTAGGTCAGATTAGCCAAATCTCCCCTTACTCTTATGCTGTCTCTTCATAATTTCCTGTCCACTGACCCCTACCTTGCTCCTGGCTATAAATTTCTACTTACCCAGGCTGTATTTGGGGTTGAGCCCAATCTCTTTTCCCCCACTGCAAAATCCCATTGCAGGTGTCGCTTTACCTATTGTGACGGTCTTGAATAAAGTCTGCCTTACCATCTTTAACAAATATTCATACACACACACCCTGATCCTATTTGTCAGTGATTAGTGGAGTCAGTGCAAAAATTTACTAGATCAGGAAATATGTGAGGGGCAATGACAATTTTGAATAACAGTTCTCAGTTCACCAGGATTTTCTTAATTAATACTTTTTCCTGCTTAAGGCGGGAAAAACAGGAACAAGAAAAAAGAATCAGGTGTTCTATAGTAGTTGTAGGATTGACAGCTAAATTCTGGATTTTTCTACAAGCGTTAAGACTGATACTTCCTTTCTTGCTTGCATACCTAAGAGTTCTGAGTTCAGAAGTCGGGTGCAAGTAGGAGATATTCTTGTAGCAGTGATAAAAACATAATTGCTTGAGTTAGCCAATGCAGTCAAAAGGCCAACTATGAACAAATTTTAGCCAGCAGGTTAGCTAAGCTAATAAAGAATTTCTATCGTGTACTGTTTTTTTTTGTTGTTGTTGTTAAATCTTTTTGTTGTTTTTGTTGTTAAATCTTAAAAAATCTTAAAAAAGTCATTTAGAGGCAGGGAGATTAGTGGTTTTGCTTTTGTTTGCAGCAACTAGCCAGGAAAAGTTCAGTTCAGCTCAAATCATATGTTCAGGGAAGCATATTAATTCTGCTTTGATTTAAGAGAGAGTTGCTTATTCAAGTGTTGATGGAGCCTGGATGTACCTCATGAGGCGCTCGAACATAGAGATTAAAGGAAGACACTTAATAAAGAGGAAGTCTCAATTTGAATTCTCAATTGTGACATTGGTGTAGAACAAACTAAGTTGATTATATATAGATGAAAATAATTAAAACGGCATGTGGTGGTGTGAGGATTAAATGATATACGTATGGTGCTGAGGATAGTTCCCAGAACACTGCACACAGTAGAGGTAAGCTATCACTGTATAGAGAACATGATGATAGCAAAAGTATCTAGACAGAAGTGACTTTGCTGTCAGGCAGAGAGCCATGTGAGGATCTAGGAGGGCTCATAAAGAGCAAACACATAATGTAAGCAGTGCCTGAAGGTATAGTTAAATAGTTTCTAACTATATAGGGAGTGAGACTGGTCCCTGTATTTTAAATTTCTGTCATTTCTGAATCTAAATTAGACTTATTTCTACTCTTTCCTTTTGGAAATCTCCCCCCAAATTAAAGAGAACAAGTACAAGTTTTAAAAAATCAGATATCTATAGCCCTATATTGAAATATCTGAGGGAGAACTACTAAACACAATTAAGCTCAAAATGGGGTGATTAAGATCAAGTCACCTACAAAAAAACTGATAGAAAACTATAGTTCTCTAAAGCAGAATTTTGTTCTCTAAAGAATAAAGCTGGGGCGCCTGGGTGGCTCAGTGGGTTAAAGCCTCTGCCTTCGGCGCAGGTCATGATCTCAGCGTTCTGGTATCCAGCGCATTGGGCTCTCTGCTCAGCAGGGAGCCTGCTTCCTCCTCTCTCTCTGTCTGCCTCTCTGCCTACTTGTGATCTCTGTCTGTCAAATAAATAAATAAAATCTTTAAAAAAAAAAAAGAATAAAGCTAACACCCCCTCATTTGGGTTGATTAGGAATATTCACAGGTTGGTATTGTGAACTTTTTTGGACCATATATGTTATCACAAATTAGTGTGAGAAACAATTCTGAACCAAGGATGCAAAAAAAAAAAGGACCATGTTTATGGGCAGATAGCTGTTTATGAGACAAATTGAGGAGAGAGACTCAGTTTCAAACAGCCCTATAGTTGTTAATGCATGTATACTTGGAGAAAAAATAATTTTTTAAGGAAATAATATTTTGCAGTGGGTATGTACCACCTTAACTGGGTCAAACTGATATTAGGTATTTGTCAGTATGATGAAATGGGAATTAAATAATATCACCTCTGTATTTGTGTTAAGAACAGTTTTAAACTGACTGTAATCATGAAAAAAATGATCAGACAATCCATAAGAAAATTGGTACGGAGTCTTCAACAATGAAAGACAAAAGTGTCAGGGGACTCTTCTGAGTTAAAGGAGATTAAAGAAACAGGAAAACAAGAGGCAGTCTATGATCAGTCACTGGATCCTGGGAAGAAAATAGCCACAAATGACATTTTGAGGAAAATTGGAGCAATTTGAATATGGGCTAAATAGTAGGTACTATTAGAGTATTAATGTGAAATTTCTTATGTGTGATAATGGTAGTTTTTAAAAAAATTATATGGTGGTAAGAACTTAACATGACATTTACCCTCTTAATGGATTTTTAAGTATACAATATAATATTGTTATCTATAGGCGCAATGTCGTACAGCAGATCTCTAGAACTTACTCATCTTTCATCACTGAATTGTATGCCTCCTGATTAGTGGTCCTTTATTTTCCCCTCTCTTCTGAGTTAAAGGAGATAATTGTGGCAACCACGATTCTATTCTTTGTTTCAATGAGTTTGACTATTTTAGACACTTTAATAGTAGTGGAATCATGTTTCGTCTTTCTGTGACTGGCTTATTTCACTTAGCATAATGTTCTCCAGGTTCATCCAAATTATTACATATTATAGGATTTCCTATCTCTCTCTCTCTCTCTCTCTCTCCTTTTATGGCAGAGTAGTAGTCCACTGAATGAATATTGCATTTTTTAAAATCCATTCATTTGTCAGTGGACATTTATTTATTTCTACATTTTGGCTATTATGAATAGTTGCACTGAACATGGGAGTGGTACTATCTCTTTGAGACTGTGATTTCAGTTCCTTTGGATAAATACTCAGAAGTGGTATTGCTGGATTTTATGGTAACTCTATTTTTAATTTTTTTAAAGAAACTCTATACTGTTTTCCATAGTAGCTGTATCATTTTGCATCCTCACTACCCTTGTACAGGAATTCTGATTTCTCCACAGCCTTGCCAACACTTGTCCTTTGTTTTTGATAATATCCATCCTAAGAGGTATGAGATAATATCCATCCTGAGAGGTATCCTCATTCCTCATTGTGATTTTGATTTTCATTTCTTAATGATTAGGGATGTTTTGCATCCTTTCATATATGTGTTAGCCTTTTGTATGTCTTCTTTAGAAAATATTCTGTTCAGGCTTTAGCCCATGTTTTAATTGGCCTATTAGTTATTTTTGCTATTGAGTTGTAGCAGATCCCGGTACATTTTGGGCATTAACCTCTTATCAGATATATGGTCTGCAAATATTTTCTCCCATTCCTTGTTTTTCTGTTCATTTTCTGTTCATTTCTGTTCATTCTGTTCTGTTTCCTTTTTAGTTTTTTATATAGTCCCACTTGTCTATTTTTGCTTTTGTTGCCAGTGATATTCATGAAATAATTTCTAAGTCCAATCTCAGGAAGATTTTCCTCTGTTTCTTTCTAGGAGTTTTATGGTTTCAGATCTCATATTTAAATTTTAATCCATTTTGAGTTGACTTTAGTGCATGGCATACGATAAGGATCCAACTTCATTCTTCTGCATGTGGATATCTAATTTTCCCACCATTTGTTGATGAGATTATTCTTTTCCCATTGTGTATTCTGATACCCTCATTGAAGAGCAGTTGACCATGTATGTCTGGATTTATTTCTAGGTTCTCTGTTCTGTCCCACTGGTTTATTTTTCTGTCTTTATGCTAGAAATTGGTATTATATATTTAAAACACTGAAATATTTAGCACAAAATGTGAAGACATCTGTGACTTATTTTCTTGTGTGGCAATAAACAATATCAATAACAGGATAGAGTGTGTGTGTGTGTGTGTGTGTGTGTGTGTGTGTGTATGTGAGAGATGTGTTATCACTCAAGTCTGAGAATTTTTTCTCAGTGTCAAGCATGGCATCACCTTCCACTTAGCCTCATCTCTGTTTTATGTTAGGACAAATGATTTATCACTGAGTCTCTCCCATCAATCGTCATAAGTTTTGACTAGTATTAGGTAAATTGCCAGAAATCTGGACAGATCGGTAATCTATCAGAGGTTACCTGATATTTGAATAACAATGCCAAATCCCAAATTGAAGATGAAGGACTCTCTTTTGATTAAAATAAATTTGTACAACAGAAACCCCTTGGGTGGTTGGTTGATTCAGGAGTGACCAGAAGAATTGCATAAGAAGCTTTAACAATCCAGCCATCACCATTTCTTAGGTGAAAGATTTCAATTAGTGCTTTGTTGGTAACTATTGACCATCTTCCAAGAGCCAGTAAAATTTTCTTTGTTTCATTTACTTTTCTGTTTTATTTATCCAAATGCAGTTAGCACTTACTGTGCTAGAGGCCCTGTTTTTTGTTCTGTTTTGTTCTTAAAGAGGGAGTGGGGAGGCAAAGGGAAAGGGAGAGAGAATCCCAAACAGGCTCCATGCCCAGTACCAAGCTGGAGGCGGGGCTGGATCCCATGACCCTGTGACCAGGATCTGAGCTGAGCTGAAACCAAGAGCCCCTGGCTTAACCTTAACCAACAGAGCCATCTGGGCACCCTCTAGAGGCCCTGTTTTTTAAGAGCTTTACAAATATTAAATTATTTGGTTGAATTTTGTAACATTATGTACTAGGTTGATCATTATCCTTACTTTAAGGAAGAGAAATCTGAGGCACAGTGAAATTAATTGTCTGGTGCAAGAGGACACAGCTAGTAAGTGAGAAAACAAGGATTCAGCCTAGGTACTTTTAGACCTTCTGGACAATATGGGTAGTATGCTTTGGATCTGTATGCAAATTAGGTACTTTTGTAACAGATTCCACATTATGGACAATGATACCTTCCAGCTTAGTAACTTCCTTCAAACTTTAAAAAGCTCCTAAATGCTTGCCATAAAACTTCACCTTCTTTAGTTTGCCCCTCAAAGTCTTTAATATATATGCTTTAATTAATACTTAAGTCTCATCTCTAATCATTTCATTCCTTATAGTCTATGTCATAATCATTTCTTATTTTCTTTCATATATATGTATATATGCCGTTTTTATTAATCATAATGCATTAATTCTACTATTTACTTGAATAATACTGAATATTGCTTTGATATTGGACTTAATGTGTCCCAGCTTCCTCTTTTCTCCAGTTTTATGTACATGCAACTCTTGCAAGTCTAACTTGTTTCTTTTTTTTTTTTAAACTATGAGAGACTTTAAAAAAAAAAATTATTTGACAGAGCACAGAAGCAGGGGGAAGCAGCAGAGGGAGAAGCAGCCCAACCTTGGGCTCCATCCCAGGACCCTGGGATCATGACCTGAGCCAAAGGCAGCTGCTTAACCTACTGAGCCACCCAGGAGCCCCTAACTTATTTCTGACACATTATACATCCTGACCTCTTTCTTATTCTACAAACTGGAGTTGTCTTTAGCATTCTGACTCAGTCTTGATTTCTACCCTAACCCTGTGTGTTGCTCAAGGTTAGTTTCTCCTTCTAGAGCATAGCATTCTCATCAAGTTTCCACTTTTCCTGTTAGCTTTGCCCTAGTATGACACAATTAGTGATTTTTATTAGAGTGTAGGAAATATAATGAGAGAGTATAATAAAACTGTACTATCATGGGACTATAGGAATCAAAATAGTTCCATGGAGCAAATATTTGTATATTCACTTACTAGCCATTATCTATAATCACTCAGCAATAATGAAATAATCTTAGAAATTCTACTTATTTCCTGTTAGAGATTTGTGGTTTTTTATTATCACTTTTTTATTGTTGGTTTTGAAAGTAATGTACCATTAAAAATTTCAACTTTTGCTAAAGTGTTAACTGCTAACTAAAATTTGGTCAACTCTTATATGATTAAGTACATTGCAGATTATCTATTATGTTTTATACCATAAGATATAAATCAGCACTCAAAGTAATTATTAAAACTAGCATTTTTCTTTAGAGGGAAAATTGTATGCATTGTAAGAAAATTTATTTTCAAATGCAGATTAGAAGTGGTCAGCCTGAAAATTATTCATAAATGAATATTGATTAATAATGTACAATAAACATTTTTTCTAATAGCATAATACAAAATATGCTGTTTTACAGATACTATTTTTATGAAATTTGCATCTCGATTAAAACTTTTTTCCTTAAGTTATATATATACTTTTTTTCAGAAAGCCCTTTGTTTCATATTTTTTATTGTTAAGTTGGCCGTGAAGAGCCAAATGTGTTTAAAGTCTATTCTTATTAGGGTAAAGTACTCTAAATTTGGAACTTTCTACTCCATTTTGATTGCATTGGTAGGTAAGGAACTTTTTATCGTATATAATATGATCTTGAAGAGGTCTATAAAAAAATACTTTTCAAAGCTGTGTTTTGTGCTTTGGAGTCATAAACTTTAGTGGCAGTCAGTATCAAGGGGTAAAGTAATGCATGATATTCAATAATTTCTAGTCAGTATACACAGTATAACTCCACACAGTATAACATATAACATATGATTTTTTTCATATACACACAAACACCACTAATTGCATATATATTATATATTAATTCACAAAAATTACAAACCTTGACAAATATATGCATGTCAAATATTTCATGTTGAATTTTTCTTACTTAGAGAAACTAAGAAATCTAGAGTAAACCAGAGGACGTGAAACAACAATACAACTATGGACCAAATTCTTTGTGTCCCCACAAATTTCATGTTGAAATGCTAACCATCAAGGTGATAATATTAGAAGGTGGGGCCCTTAATAGGTGATTAGGTCATGAGGGTGGAATCCTTAAGAATGGGATTAGCCTTTGGCTCAGGTCATGATCCCAGAGTCCTGGGATGGAGCCCCTCATCTGGCTCCTTGCTCAGCAGGGAACCTGCTTCTCCCTCTGCCTCTGCCTGATGCTGCCCCTGCTTGTGCTCTCTCTCTCTCATTAGCTTTCTCTTTGTGTCAAATAAATAAAATCTTAAAAAGAAAAAGAAAAGAATGGGATTAGTACTCTTAACAAGAGACCCCCCATGGAATACTACTCATCCATCAAAAAATGAAATCTTGCATTTGCAATGATGTGGATAGAACAGGAGGTTATTATGCTAAGTGAAATAAGTCAATCAGAGAAGAACAGTTATCATATGATCTCACTCATATGTGGAATTTAAGAAACAAAACAGGATCATAGGGGAAGAGTGGAAAAAATAAAATAAGTCAAAATCAGAGAGGGAGATAAACTATAAGAGACTCTTAATCATAAGAAACAAACTGACTGAGGGTTCCTGGAAGGGTGGGGGGTTTGGGTAACTGGCTGATGGACATTAAAGAGGGCATGTGATGTAATGAGCACTGGGTATTTATATAACACTGATGAATCACTGAACTCTACCTCAGAAATCAGTAATTTTGTTAATTAATTGAATTTAAATAAAAAAAAATAGAAAAAAAGAGACCCCAGAGAAGTCCCTCATTCTTTGCACCATGTGAGAACACACAGTGTAAAAGATGGTCAGCTGTGATCCAGGAAGCAGGTTCTCACCACACACTGAATTTGTTGGTATCTTGGTCTTGGACTTCTCACCTTCAGAACTATGAGAACTAAGTATTGCCTATAAGCCACTCAGTCCCTTGTTATAGTAGCCTGAACGGACTAGGACATACAAATAATATAAGCCTCTTCCGAATGATTTTTATAAAACATTAAGTATTTTAATATGTATTTTCTTTAAAAAGAACTTAGTTGGTAGGGAAAAATGATAAAGCTTCACATTCTACTGTGACTTAATTTTTTTTACTTGATTAGATGTAAGCATGACTTTTAAGGTTTGTTTATGGGGCACCTGGGTGGCTCAGTTGGTTAAGCATCTGCCTTCGGCTCCAGTCATGATCTTGGGGTCCTGGGATAGAGCCCTCTGTCAGACTCCCTGCTCGGTAGGGCGCCCGATTCTACCTCTCCCTTTGCCCCTCGTTTGTGCTCTCTTTCAAATAAATAAAATCTTAAAAAAAAGATTTATTTTTTAAGATTTTTATTAATTTATTTTAGAGCATGGTTGGGGGGGTGTGAGGAGACAGAGAGAGAGTCTTAAGGAGAAGATGTGCTGAGTGCAAAGCCCAATGCAGGGTTTGATCTCCACACTGAGATCACGACCTGAACGAAAACCAAGAGTCAGTGGCTTAACTGACTACACCACCCAGTCACCCCAGGTTTGTTTATTTATTTATTGAGTATAGTTGACACATAATATTACATTAGTTTTAGGTGTACAACATAGTGATTTGAGAAGTTTATACATGATGCTGTACTCACCACAAATGTAGCTACCCATCTGTCACCATCTAACACTATTACAACATCATTGACTGTATTTCTTATGCTGCATTTTTCATCCCTGTGACTTACTCATTCCATAACCGGAAGCCTGTACTTCTTACTCCCCTTCACCCATTTTGCCCATCCCCTTTTTCTCCTCCCCTCTGACAACCATCAGTTCTGTATTTATAGGCCCGCTTTTGCATTTTGTTTATTCATTTTTTCTTTTTTGATTCCACATATGAGTAAAATCATATGCTATTTGTCTTAAGAAGGTAAATTTAAATGCTTATGTGTGAGATATGCCTTATGGCCTACTAGTTATGAACTACATTTAAAAGAAATTCCATTCAAATAAAAAATATGTGATCTACTTAATGGATTCCCTTTGGCAGAGTCTTGGAAGCACCAATTAGAACAACATTTAAAAGATAAATGCTTAATCTTTCAGATTTGGAATGATTAACTTAAAAGATTTTGCTGTTTCAAGTTTTAAAACATATTTGTCTGCCAAATATATTTTAGAAATTCGGACATAATCTTTATCAATCAAGTGTTTTCACACATTATATGATGCAATATTTGGAGAGAAAAAGCAAAACTAAGCAACCAAAATATTGACAACCTGTGCAGCAGATTGGTGGTTTTAAACTTTGTCTTTGTTATCTTGGAAAGATGTGGGATAGATATTTCCATTTTCTAAAGAGAAGTGCTAGATCTATTCAGGAAAGATGTACCAAAAAAAAAGTTCCTGATACTATCTTCCTGATTATGCACTTCCAGGCTATATAAAAGAAAATAGAAAAGGACAAGTCTAGAATCTCTAATTTGTTGACCTAGTGGATTATGACTACATAATCCCTCCTCTTCTCTTATTTCTGCTCCACTTTAAACAAAGCTGGTTAGGAAAAGACGGTATCTTCACAAAGAGAAAACTGGTGTCTTCCTGCCTGGCTAAGTCTTTGCTGAATGAGCAATAGAAATTTGTATAAGCACTTCAGTGTAATAGAGAGAGAGAGAAAATTAGTGAGTTCTTTGGAGAAGTCACCATCTGTTCTCTGAAATTGGATGTCCTGTGTAAACAAAACAAAACAAGCCTGGAGAATTTTGAGGGTAGTGACCAGCTGGAACTTTCTATGGTGGTTTTAATGAAGACAGAGAAACATTAGAGAAGTTCATACCACCTGTAATTATGTCAAGAAAGCATGATTGTCTGGTAGGCAATGTGTGCATCCAGAAAAGGAGCTGGGTTTTGGTCACTGATGGAGACTCAGTGGTGTATTGGAATAGAGTAACTGCAGCATAAGAGATTGCAGTGTGTCATTGGGTGGGAGCGGGCAAGAGCTGAGGAGGTTGAAAGAGTTTAGCCAGGAAGTGTATCACAGAGTCTGAAAGCTGGACTGTTCAGATGGTCTAGCAGGGCCAATAAATGACCCACACATGACCTAAAGGAAGGCCACTGAGACCACGCAGCATGTGACTATGGAAACATACAAAGACGGCCACTTGGTAAAAATGTGGTTGTACCAATTCGTGCAGTTGTTTTCTATACATACCCTCACTGAATTTGGCCCACTCAAGAAGGTTACACTAGACATTGATTTGAAGGAGTCGTAGAGATATTTTCAGGTGGAAATAAATATATCTGCAATGATAATTCTATAAGATGCTTTCAGTGGTCCCCCACATACCTCCATTGACTTGAGCCAAATTTTGTGGTTTGGAAAATAATCTGGGATGGTTATACTTAAATGACTAATACTAGGAATTTAAGTTATCTTCCCAGTTGCACAATAAGACATTTTTAGCCTCTGTACATTAATGTAATAGAAATCTAGATCTATGAAAGTATAAAGGGATCAGATTACTGTGGCTATTGTAACATGTTTGAATTCTTCATTTCCAATAAAATTGACTTCATTATGCTAATAACCACAAAAAGGCTACCATCCCAAATCAAAATATTTTGGATCCTTCATATATTTGCATAATTCATGGACTTGAAACATTTTTTAAAGTGGGGAGATTTTATTGTTTGTCCTAGTGTAATATTATGATCAGATTATTTCGAAGTGGGAAATGTATACTCTTGCACAATCGAAATAATATAAGTATATATATATTTCATATATATGTATGTATAAATATCGAATGATCTGTATTAAATCTACTGTCACCAATTAGTCAAAAGCCCGCTGAATATTTATTCCCCGCTGTTTGTATATGTGTGAATATATATACATAATATTATACATATATATAAACTATATTATTTACAAACATAATGACATACCCAAGAAGAATCTAATGAATGTCAGTGGGCTACTAGTTTGCTGTCTGTGAGACTCATTTTACTTAAAATCATATTATTATTATTATATTCTAACATATGTAAGCTCTCTTTTCCCATAAAGGAAGTTGAGGATAGAAATTGAATTTCTTATCATGCTGAATCTTGTCATTTTACAGAGTGTGATTTCTTACTAGGCTCACAGCATCCATTATTCTTTCTTCTTTTAGATAGGGTGAGTACACTACAGTGACATTCTGTTTAAAGTCAGACTCAGGATATGGCAAGTGTGGCTGAAATGGCCATTTAACCCAATATATTTTAATGCAGTAAATAAATTGGTGTAGTGAATGAATAAATTGTTGTAGTGTGAGATCACTTAGCACAGTAGTTTATATTAAAGGAAATATCACTTTAACTCTTTACCATCTGTTGTGTACTCTAATTTAATAAGACCATAATTTACAATTGCAAAAGTAGGAAAGAGACAAATAGTTGAAATGTACATTTATGTACTGTATTCAGAAAATGCACCTGTTTTGTTTACCTTGGGAATATTAGATGCTAATTGGGACAATCTCCTCTCTTCACTTATGAGGATAGTTTGGGGGAGGATTAAAAGTAGAAATTATTTTTAAAGTGATTTTCTTTTACAAAATTTTGACACTAATATAATTGGAGCCCAATTAATAATAAATTGAATAATTATCATAATAAAGTATTATATTTTATAAAAAATACCAGATCATGAAGAGCTTGTCAAATTACTCTTAAAGAAAGACCATTATTTTAATTACATTGTATTTAGATTGACCCAAATTAAATCAGCAATATTAAACCATTTTTTCTTACATAAAAGGAAATTTCTTATGGTTCTAGTAAATAAAGGAAATTGAGGCAGTCCCAAATTTAGTACAAGGACCAAAGACTTTTACATTAGACAATGAAACAAATGGTATTTGCATAATTTATTCATGATAGCTTAATATTCATTTAGATTTTTAGATGTTGATCACTCCTGGAGAAAACCTGATTCTGTAAAGATATGTAGAATTTCATGGTGCTTTTGTATATACTATATGATCTACTTACAGTCCTACTAACTCCTTTTTATATAAACTGAAGATCACAGAAATTATATTATGTTCTCAAGTTTTATGCCCATTTAATCATCATCCGCCCCCTCTCCCTCTCCTTGTTCCTCTCACGCTCTCACATATGCGCAAACACACACAGACACACACACACAGACACACACACACAGACAGACACATATGCATACATGCAAGATTGCAGTACCAAGGAGAGGTCAGAATTCAGTCTGATCTTGACTCAACTGCAACAAAGAGTAAGAAGACTTTTAAGCAGTGGAGTGAGAGGGAAAACACAGGCCGTTTGAGTCTGCTAAATGGCTTTACACAAAGGAAAAGTCGAATTTCTCTTTGTGAAAGAAGATAGTTTTACTATTTGGAACAAGGCACTACTGAAGTATGGCTTCTACCTTCCCACATAATCTGGGAGAGGGAGTGCTATCTCCCTTAAAGATTACATTTCAAAGGGATACTCCCAGCTCCTTAAAAAAGACATTTCTGGGGGCGCCTGGGTGGCTCAGTGGGTTAAAGCCTCTGCCTTCGGCTCAGGTCATGATCTCAGGGTCCTGGGATGGAGCCCCGCATCGGGCTCTCTGCTCAGCAGGGAGCCTGCTTCCCTCTCTCTCTCTCTCTGCCTGCCTCTCTGCCTACTTGTGATCTCTCTCTGTCAAATAAATAAATAAAATCCTTTAAAAAAAAAAAGACATTTCTGGAATGTAAAACTAACAAGAGGTTTTTAAAATGATTTACATATCTAAGGGACAGGAACAATTTACAATGAACTAAAACAAAGCTTCTTAATAAAAAGGGAGATCAGGGGACTAGAGTCTTGAAAGTAGCCTGTTAAAAGTTTGGTCAAGGTGAGGGGAACTTTGAGGCATATTTGTCACTAGCTTAAAAAAAAAGTTTCTAGAGTTTCTAATAGTAGGCTAGACCTATATTCCAAACATGAATTTTGCAGACAATATTGATCTGTGTATTCCTTTACCACTGCTCTTTTTTCTGAGAAGAGAGAGGGAAAAAAATTGTTATTAAAACTACATTTGAAAGATTTCTGAATCCCACTAGAACATGTAAAGAAATTGTAAGTCATCACTTCAACCTTCACAACAGGAAAAAAAGCTGAACAAACTGAAAATCAACAACATTGCGTAGATCCAAAAGAGAATTGGGGTCACAGTATAAACCACCACCCTGGAAACTGGAGAGAAGGTGATTACAGAGAATATAGATCAGTTTAGTTGAAGCAGAAGTTGTGGAGACAGTACAGAAAACTTACAGAGGAACTTCAGTAAACTTCTGGAAGCTGACTGTAGATCCAGCTGGTGGCTTAAAAACTCCTAGGGACCCCTGCCCCCCCCATTTTGTGGGTTTTACCTCCAGGAGCCCCACCGGATTCTCATGGTGAAGATCAGAGAAAAATTCCCTTGTTCTTAGCCAAGAGGAGGGGAAAGGTAACCATTTTGACATATACCTAAAGAAAATGTATTGTGGAAAAAACCTCCAGCAACTTCTACAAGGAATGCTTACCAGATAAAGGAAAAGACTTCATTAAAGTCCTGTCTGACTTGGGGGAGAGGAAATTACCTAATTCCAGCCCCTTCTAGACATCCTGCCTCAACTAAGGGAGAAAAAAATGCTGAGAAGCTCTTGCACAGTCATAACCTAGGTCCACTATAAAATTGAAACCTAAGCATAGAAGTATAGAATGCTCCCTCTCCCACTCAAACTATACTTTTACTACCACATTAAGAGGCCTCTAAGATATTTAGTCAATTGAGATGAAAATTTATATTCCACACAGTATTCTGCGCCAGAATGTTTATAACAGCTTTATCTATACAAGATGTCTTTCAATAGCTGAAAGGGTAAACTATGGTATATTCATAATGGGATATCATTCATCAGTAAAAAGGAGTGTGCTATCAAGGCATGAAAAGACATGGCAGACTGTTAAATGCATTTTTCTAAGTGAAATAAGTCAGTCTGATAAGGTGACATACATGAGTCCAACTGTATAACATTATGAAAAAGACAAAACCACGGAGACAGTAAAAAGATGCATGATTGCCAGATATTCTCTGGAAAGAAGTGTAGAGGTGGAAAAATAATTTTCCCTCTCCCCATCTGGGTTCTTGGTTGGGACCCCTCCATTCCCCCAATAAGGCAGATTAACAGGAAAAAAAAAACCCCAAAGTTTAATAGCATATATACCTCCTGTATACGTGGGAGATACCCAAGAAAACCAGGTAACTCCCTAAAATGGCCTAAGCCATCACCTTATATGCCGTCTTCAGCCAATTAAGGAGGCTGCTAGAAAAAACACAGTGAACAAGGGTACAGTTGTTATGCAGATCTAAATCTCTGTCTTCTCCATTGATAAAAATTTCTAAAGATTCACAGTCATTCTCTTCTGGTATAGACAGGTAGATACCCTTACAAATGGAGATTTCCTTTATAAATATAAATGTCTCTTACAGAAGTGTAACTTCTACTCAGTTTTCAGAGCTTCTCCTGTACCTGCTGTTTCTTAAAAATAACCAGCTGAAAATAATCAGTATACCAAAGAGGTATATTTTTGGTGGTATATTTTACTCCTCTTGAGAAGGCAAGATAGGTGAAGCACAGGGAATTTTTAGGGTGGTGAAACCATTCTGTAGGAAACCGTGATGATGGCTACATGGCAATATGCATTTGTCATAGAGCTATACAACACAGAGTGAGGCCTAATGTAAACAGTGTATTTAATAATAATGCTTGAATATTGATTCTTTACGTGTAACAAGTATACCACACTAATGCAAGATACTGAAAATAGGGAAAAACTTATGGTGGCATGGGGTAGATATGTGGAATTCTATCCTGTAAATCTAGAAATGTGCTAAAATATAAAATATATTTATTTTAAAATATATACATACAAGAAAATTTGCTATATAATTTGAAAGTAACCACTTCTTTTATTTGAATTTTAATTCCAGTTAGTTAACCTTCAGTATTATATTAGTTTCAGGTATATAATATAGCAATTCAACAATTCTGTATATCACCCTGTACTCATCACATACTTTATCTTGAGTATAGATGGCATTTGATTTTGAAAATACCTTGATAATTGTGATTGAGTATGAAATCTAAAGCTCATAGCACGTAGCTTTCAAAAGAGCATTAAAACAAAACGGTGTCTAAAATAGTCTATACAAAAAGAACAGAATTTGAAATGTAAAAGAAACATGATGGATTTGAGAAATAAAGATAAAAACATGGGTGAATCTGTAAAATGAGAGTTGAGGATAAAGAGGGTCTACAGAGAAGTTTTGGGGTGAGATTTCCAAACGTATGAGTAGATGAAAGAATCATAAAAGCAGAGATGGTTAACTTATTTGCTCTATGGTGCTGTAAAGAACCACCTTCCATTCCCTCAAATTTTTAGCCAAATCTAGACACAAAAATAAAACCGATAATGAAGCCATACTTGAGAGTTACTTATCTGTATTAGGCTATAGTTTATTTTATTATGTTATAACAAATCAATTCCATTCCATTTAGTGTATCAATACTAAAGCTAATTTGTTTTGCTCTGTGATAGCTTTATGGATATTGAAATAATCTGATATGCAAATTAAAGTTCTCAGTATTATAAGTTAAAATCTTATAAGTATAATGGCTTATTTTTTATGTAAGGTGGCTTGCATTTGTAAACACTGCTTAAAGCTAACTTGGTATAATGTGCATGTTCTTGTGCAACTTACTAATAATATTTCTGTTTTATTATGAAGGAAAATCTAAACTACTTTCATTACAAGTAGGAAACTTTGAGAACTTAATGAAATATTCTTAAATTATTCCAGGGATAATTGATTTAGAAATAAGCACATATAGGTAGTTTATTTCTGTTCAAGTAAACTTGAACATCTTGTTTCACTTCCCAGCTTCAAGATTTACACATGGGTAAGTGAAACTAGTGAGCATCATGTGGGAAAGTAACATTAAGAACATTATTTACTCAGTGAAATCTTCAGGGTTCTTTCTTTCCCCAAAAAGAATTGATTTTTTTTCCATTTCATTTGTCACTTACACTATATTTTCTTTTCATTTAAACCCTGTTGTATATGAAACCAAGTAAGAAATGAAACTGCAGACCTTAGGATTTAAAAAATAATTTCTGGGGCACTTGGGTGGCTTAGTCAGTTAAACATCTGCCTTCAGGTCAGGTCATGATTTCAGGGTCCTGGAATCAAGCCTGGTATCAGGCTCCTTGCTCAACGGGGAGCTTGCTTCTTCCTCTCTCTCTGCCCCTCCCCCTCTGCTCCTGTGCTTGTGCTCTCTCTCATTCTCTCTCAAATTAAATAAAATATTTAAAATAATAATTTAATTTATTCTTATGAGGAGTAAATTATTATTTTAAAGATTTTATTTATTTTCAATGCAGGTTAAAACCTCCTAAAATATTTTCAGGTTTTGTAATTAGGTGACAGCTGGCTTGTGAAGTATCCAATGCCAATTAGCAGATCAAACTTCCATAATAGAACAATTGTAATATATCTTATGATTTCCAAGAGGATTTGCTATACTTACCTCCAGAAAATGAAAAACACTTTTTTATTCCATTCAACTATAGGTTGATATGTTTAGGATACAAGGATGCTTTTTTCCTTGATTAAGCTGAATTAACACCCCACACACACGTGTACATGTACATATTTATATGTGTATATGTATGCATATGTGGGTGGGGTTAATAAAAAATTTAAGCTTAACCAGGGAAAGAGGCTTCCTTGTATCTTCTCTGTGTGTATATGTGTATGTGTATGTATGTATTTGTGTGTATGTGTTTGTAACCTTTTAATTTTGAAGTATATACTCTATGGCTGAGTTTTATTAGCATGAGGCAGTCCCATCCGTCATGTGGAGGTGTACAGTATAAGTTATTTTGTCTTTTCTCAAGAAAATTGTAATTTCTCTTGTGAGAATACCCAAGTGACTATGGGAAAAAGAAGAGAAGGTCAGTATATCTGTGTCATAGAAAGAAACAGGGGGAACAGTGGAACAAAGTGTGTATGGAGAGATTGGCAGAACCTTCTAGGCCATGCTAAGTGTTAAGGACTTGTGACTTCTAAATATAATTTTAAAATCTAAAGGATTTTAAAATTTTTGATGCTTAGACTTTGAAGCATTTGTGAATTTTCCATGTAATGATTTTAGTAGGAAGCTGGATATGAGGACAAGTGCTCAGCGGGATAACTTAGCCAGAGATAGTATTATCTGGGATCCTGAGAGTAATTAATGATGCCCAAGGAGTAGTATAAGAAGTTAAAATACCTCCTAATTGAATTAGGCATGGATTTTTATTTTAAATTTATCAGTGGAGTTGGCAGAGGTATCTTATATATCCATTCTTTCAATTAAAAAAATTCTTATACATCTCAGAGTTCTAATTGCCACAAAGCAGTCTCTCTGCACTGTCTGTCCTGTGTCTATGTATAGTTTTTTATAATTTTCTCAGCTTTTTTCCCAAAATTATTACAGTTTACATGGAGGAACGTTATACTTTATGACGGAAAGACAGAGCTTAACAAAAGTAATGTTCACATCATAGAGCTCATAACAGTGGGTCCATGACAAGTGCTTCAACTTTTGTAAGTTAGAGAACTTGATTTGAGGATAGAATAAGCAATTATAGGTAGGTATTAGTCTCTAAAGAATATCATCTACTGTGCAAATTCTTTTTTTTTTTTTTTGTTTTACTGTGCAAATTCTTATAGATAAAGGATGTTTAGGATATATGCAGCTTACATTACTCCTTTAAATTTCTTAAATCAAGAGAGTGCATTTTCTTTTAAGTTTTGAATATTGGGTTTAATTAAAAAAAAAACAGTGGGTTTAAAAAACAGATGATAAGTAATATATTATGCTTTAAGGCACCTGCCTAAAACCAGTTAAGCACCAATTGGCCAAAAAGTGGGTCAGAGGCTAATAGTGGTATGGTAGGCAGCCTCTGAAATGGCCACCAGTCATTTCTACTTGCTGGTATTTACCCCTTTGTTTAATCCCCTCTTAAGTGTTGACTAGACCTAATGATTGATATCTAACAAATAAAATACAGCAAAAATATGTCACTTCTGAGATTAGGTTACAAAATGTGACTTTTGTCTTATCTCTTTCATTCTTTCTTGCTTTCTCCAAAGGAAAGGAAGTTGCCATGTTGTGAGCTGCCCTACAGAGGGACCCATGAGGCAAGGAACAGATGCTTCTTGCCAACAGCCACATGAATTATCATAGAGGTGGATCTTCCCCAAGTCAAATCTTGAGATGGCCACAGCCCTTGATCACAGCCCAGGGACAGAGGACATTGAGGCTACTGCTGAATTCCCAGACCATGGAAACTGTAAGATCATATATTATTGCCATTTTAAATTGCTAAATTTTGAAGAGTGTGTTATGCAGGAATATATAACAGTTACAATAGGAAAAACCCAGTTGATTTCAAAAAATAATTTGAATGATTATCAAAAAATAAATGCAATTGAAGAATGATTTCATCTGCCATGTTTTAAAAAAGGCACAGACACATCTGTATTAAGAGATATGGCTGTTTTCTTGACTTTTGCTTATTCAGAATAGGCTAGGTATGGAGGTAGAAATAGAGATGGGGATAGAGAAATATAGAGCTATACGTACACATAGGTATTTGTTTTCCTTCCATCATGCTACTTGTAGTACAGGTTAGTGCAGACTGAGGATTGGATATCTATTTATCATTGTCAGGAATAAACCATGGTTTTTAATGAAACATCTGAGCCTAAAGTGCTCTCCAGCACATACCTGTTTTGTTTAATTTTGTTTTTTTCTTAAGTAGTTCTGAAAGCAGTGTGTGGGTGGGTGGGGGGAAAAGGTGTGGCAGCTATCTGCAAACTAGCCCTTTCTTTCTTTTTTTGTTTCTTTGCTTTTTATTTCACTTCATCTATGTGGGTTTCCCAGAACTTATCATTGTCTTTTTGTTTGTTCATTTTGGTTTGGTTTACTGATGACTCTCTGGATTTAGCATAGTGCATTGTTCCATCCGGATACTTAAGTCACCTGTCTATTTTGTTCTTAATTAATTAATTCAACAAATATGTATTGAACCTATCTGCTTTGGCAGCATTTTTCTAAGGTATATAACGGTGAAAAACTTTAAAATTCCCTGCCCTCACGGTATACAACCTCATGAGGAAGATAGTCAACTAATGAAAAGTAAAATGTACATTATGTTATGTGGTGATGAATTCTGTGAAGAAAAAATAAATAAGGAACCATATAGATAGCAGTGAAGACTTCACTAATATGCTGACATTTAAGCAGAAATCTAGAAAGATGAGGCAATGATTGGGTCATAAATACAAGAAGAAAGGACATTTAAGTGTGAGAGAATGGCAAGTGCAAAGACCCTTTGGTGGGAAGAACTTCATTATATTATTATTATTTTAAAGAAGTTTGAATAAGAAAGAATGTGCCAGGGAGAGAGTGGTAGTAGTTAATATGTGACAGCCACTGTTCTGTTTATATACTACATTGTATCTAACTGTATTCATCTTTTTTTTTTTTTTACTATTTTATGAAAACTCTTGAGTATATTAAGCAGTTTGACATACTTACATTTATATTTTAAAAGTAATAGTATGATTGTAGCATTGAGAATAGATACTGGGGATATGATGGTAGCTGAAGCACATGGATAGACGCAATGGAAGTAGTATTTTGTTAAATGATTAGACTTATTTTGAAAGCAGATTTATTCTGAAAGATTGGTGTAGACTGAGAGAGAGAGGAAGGAGAAGAGAGACTTCAAAATTTTTTGCAAATAAAAGATTATTTTTTGAGAGAATTGCAATTGACTGAGAAGAAAGACTAGGTTTGGATAAAAAGCGAAAGTTTGGATTTTGGTATGTATGTATGTATGTATATATGTATGCCAATTCGACATACAGGCGGAGCTATTGAAAGCTTTGGATAAATGTACCTGAAGTATAGGTGAGAAGTATAGCTAGAGACCTACATTTGGGAGTCATCTGTATATTAATGATTTTTAAAGCCATAAGACTAGATGTCATAACTAAAGAATGAATTGAGTGAAGTCAGGGAAGTTAAGAGGTCTAAAACTTGAGCCTCGGGGTATTCCAGCATTTAAAGATCAAGGAGAAAAGAAGGAACTAGCGTAAGGCACTGAGGAGAATGATTAATGAAGCTGGAATAAAATCAGAGTAGAATGTCCCTTAGCCAAATAAAAAAAAAAATCAAGTAATCAATTGTGTTAATTGCTGCTGACCAAGTAAGATGAAGACTGAGAATAGATAATTAGATATAACAATGTTGAGATGACTGGTAACCTTGACAAGAATGATTTCATTAAAGTTGTGGGTTAAGGGTCGGATTCAAATAGTTGGTGCAAGAGTGGGAAGAAAGGAATTGGAAGGGGTGCAGGAAAAGTGATGTAGTAGTTAGATGAGTACTGGTACTGGGTCCAGAGAAAAGAATTAAGATGAAAGAGATCACACATACACAGACTGGCTGGAGAGATTCTTCAGTAATGGAAAATGTTGGTGTTTATTGCAAAGGTGCACATACTTTGTGGAGCAGTAATAGGAGAGAAGGAGGAAAATCCTGTCATAGATGCAGTGGGAGAGCAGAGCGAGTGTGGAGTGCAAGGTGAACAGCTGAAAGTCAGAAGACCTTCGAAGTTTGAAAAGAGGTGAGGAGGGGTGAAACGTGATTTAGTAGGCTGGGGAAATACAGAATGATTGCTATGGCAGCACTTAGGAAAATTTCAAGTGTTTATAAATCTGCAGTGAGGAGAGTTGGCATGTTTGTGAGTGCCACAGTTTTCCTTTATGGTGGGTTTTGATTTTGTTACCTCAGTAGAGGCATATCCAGTGTGATAAATATGCAGATGCTGTGCAGGAAAAGGATAGCGATTAAGTGGTTTTGAGGTTTTGGCAGGTAGATGGGATGCAAGCAGACAGTGGCAAAGGAGTTGAGGATATAGTGAATGGAGTAATTTGACAATGGGATTTCAGCTTGCAAAGAAGGGAAGTCATGACTTGGAACAGTGAAGCAATCATGAAATTTTGGTATAATAAATGTAGTTTTGGTCCCGGAAGGTCATATAAATTTTGGAGACAGGATACTATCAAGAGCAAGCTGTAACATTAAGAAGTACTGGTTGGAGACTGTGATGCTTGTAATGAAGATGGTGGAGTTAGAGGTAAAAACACCTCTAGTGAATGCATGTTGAAGCATAGCAAAGGGCAGGATTCATGGAGCAGGAGAAGTTAAGGTATGGAGATGACATTTCCAGATGTGACTACGAAAGCAGTGAGGGAAATCTGATTCAGTTTCTGTCCTTAAGTGTAAGGTTTTATTTAAAAGTACCATAATGTAATAATCACCATGTGGCAGGCCTTAAAGTAAGTAAAATAAGTCTGAGGGACATAGGTCAGCCACTTAATCTCTCTGTATCTAACTTTTTTCATCTGTAAAATCAAGTTAAAAAATAACACCTAACTCTGGGGCTCCTGGGTGGCTCAGTCAGATAACTGTCTGACTCTTGATTTCAGCTCAGGTCTTAATCTCAGGGTCATGAAACAAAGCCCCACATGGGGATCCACGCTGAGCACAGTCTGCTAGAGATGCTGTCTTTCTGCCCCTCCTGCTTGTTCTCTTCCTCTCTCGCTTAAATAAATAAATAAATCTTAAAAAACAAAAAACATCTAACTTGGGATGAGGATAAGAAATGAAAAAGTTAATGCCATTGGTCAGTACTGAGCTGCCCAAGCCACCCAACCCCTGAGAGCACAAAGCTCTCAGTAAATATCAATTATATTTTTAGCACTGTTGGGATTTCTCAAATGAGTTCAGTTCATGTAGCAGACATCCTGAAAGGAAAAGATTTATCCACAATGAGATAAAGCCTATCGGGGCTATTTTAAGTTCTCAAATTCAAGCCCTTTCTAATGATCTTCAATGTGAACAATTAGAAATATAGTAACTTCATAAAGATTTTAGTGTTACTCTCATTGGCAAATGTTGAACGAATCAATTCTCTAGATTTGTTAATTTTTCCCATATGCTACCGGTAACTTTGGAGCAAAGCTAAATAGTAATAATGGGAAAAGTTGGGTTTGGGAGTAAAGAATTTTAGTTTTAAAATGAGATAAAAAGAATCTGTAATAGGGATTGGGATCAAACTTAGTGTCCAATCCATATGGGATTCTTCAGTATTCCAGGGATAAGGAATGACTAGCTAGAGGCACACCAAGGTGAGTTCTCCATAGTTTACTATACTGCTTTATATAATAATATATAAAAATTCTATGGTTAGTAAATCTATTATGCATCTAATACCATAGGCTTAATTTTTCTAAAATAAATACTCTATTGTGTTCATAAAGACAAAGTCTCTTCAGTTATATTAAAGGATTAGCACAGATTTACAATGTATGGGTATCCTAAATTGCATATTATCTAACAAAGGCATCCAATTCCAAAAATGCATTGAAGTAGTCTAATTTGAATAAACAAGAATTTATATTTATATAGGAAATTTTAATATATGTTATATTGATATATAAATTATAAGCATGTAAGAAATTTTTTTCTATAATATTTCCTTAGGGATCCCAGAACTTAAGCCCCTTAAGGATTGACATCAAAATCATATATAGTTTACTATTGTACTTTCTATTAATTGAAAAGTTTGAGCTGTTTCTAAAAATATATTTCATCCTCTCAAAGGGGAAGAATATTGTAATAATGAGAGTTTCCCTCTTGGAGAATCCCAAGCCTCCAGCATATTTTATATTAAATCTCAAGACCATGAAAAGGAAGGATCTGATTAATTTTAATTATTGTGAACAGCAAAAAGATATGGGTGATTCCTAAGGCAAGCAGTGTTCTAATCAAACTGAAATAATCATATTAAATCTAATGCCTAGGAACCCAGAAAGCATTCAACACAGTTTGAGAAGTACGGAGGTAACTTTTGACAATACCTCCAGGTATGATTTAATAGAGGATATGAAGTAAATCAAGTTCTAAAACTCTTTGGAAAAACACAATCTGAGTTAAGATATGGAAATTTATTGGTAAAAGTAAACACTGAACAGATTTCTTTAAGTGCCTAAGGAAAATGAAAGGCATGAATATCTCAAAGGGTACTGTATCTATTATTACCCAAGGTAGTTGATGTTATAAATCAATATATGTATTGATCATTTGAAAACTATTTTCATTTCCATTAACCTGTTAACAGATCAATCAGCTGGTATTATTATTCTTGTTCCTGGGAAACTAAAATTAATCTCCTTACCTATCTAATATTTTCACTTACTAAGTTTTAAGTCCAAAGTTTAGCTCAACAGGAGCTTGGCTAGAATGAACAGAAAGAAGTCATTTTCATAATAATAATGTTCAAATCATCACCATCATTATATAAATCAGTAATTAAAGAGTCACCTAGTCTTCTTTCATTTACAGAAAAAATGTAATGTATCATTTTTTCTTGATCTATTACATCTTTTACATTTTCTACTCTATACTTATAAATTCTTTATATTACTTTGTTTTTATTTTTAATTAAATAAAGGTTAGGCATATACATATATAAAAGTTTTATGGTGCTAAAAGGCATATAGTAAAAGGAATGATTCCTTATATTTTCCATTCCTACCCATAATCCTATTCTCAGAAGCAATGACTGTCAATCCCATTAGATATTTACTATAGAATTCATCACATAGTTCTAAAAATGTGCTTATTTACCTAATCTACTGTGATTTGGAGGCATCTATTACATTTTTATTATGATAGATAATGAATTAACTATACTACTACTATTACCTTTTTCTTCTCTCATTCCCTAGATTTATTGCATAATATCTAGATAAATAAGCGGTGAGTGTTTCATTTTATAGTTATGGAAATATTTTATCATTTCTGAGCCCATTGGTGTTATATAAATTCCCTGTTTTCTACATACTTGATATTATGAGTATGTGTTTCCATACAGTCAAGTACAATTTTTTTCCCCAGAATAGTTGCCTTATGATCTCTTTCATTTTATATTCCAAACTGAACTAATTTATTAAAGCCTGTGGCATAGCTCTTGTCCAAGGACTCTCTGAGTTGGATTAACTTTCCAAATTCTTTGCCCTATAGCCTAATTTTGCTGAAGCTTATTTCTCAATTGTTTCTTTGAAATAATTTATGACTTAGATATGTTTTGAGATTTTGTATGTCCAAAGATAAATTTACTGTGCCCTCACCCTTGATGCATATTGGCTGGTATTGTTCACTCAGTTTTCTAGCATATGGTAGTGATGCCGAGAAATTAGATAGAAATTAGACTGAACTCCGTACCTTTGAAAGTTTATTTTTTCATGGTAACATATTCCAATATATTTTCATTAGTATGCGAGAACATTTTTGGAATTTTGAATAGTTCATGTTTCTTACTTTTTAGAAGGCATTTGTTAAATATTGGACTTTCTGGATTGATCTATTATATTATACAATTTAATCTTCTTATTTTTAGTATATCAGTGATTTGATTTGTTTTCCAACAGCAAAACCAAACATGCACAGCTATCTAGGAGAAACTATGTGACAAAAGTAGGAAATGGAACTGAGAACAGGGCATCTGATAGACTTGAGAACAGAGTATTAAATTCTCCACTAAGGGTTCACTGGAAAGTACCATGGGCCAATTCACGAACAGCAGTGGAAACTGGGAGATGTTTTTTGCAAACCACATTGCACACACAAGTGCAAACAGTGTAAAGTAGTCTCCAGTAAATGAATCAGATCCAGCCCTGTAAACTCAAAATTAACAAATCAGAGTATCTTTCTGGTAACTCTCTTTCTAAATGTCTAGAAGTACACACTGAACACGGCAGCAAAAATAAGATCTAGATAAAAGTGGGTAATAGAGGGACACCTGGGTGGCTCAGTCGGTTAAGTGTCTGTCTTCAGCTCAGGTCATGATCCCAGGGTCCTGGGATCAAGCCCCACATTGTACTCCCCACTCAGGGGGAGTCTGTTTCTCCATCTCCCTCGGTCCCCCCCTCCCCGCCTCCTCATGCTGCTCCTACTCTCTCTCAAATAAATAAAATCTTAAAAAAAAAAAAGTGGGTAATAGGAGTAGAAAATACCATCTCAGAAAGTACAAGTGTATGTTATTTTTATTACTTTGTTAGGATATCAGAAAAAGGAGCATTAGAATCAGGAAACTAGAAAAGCAATTCTGATCTAACTTACCACTCAAGGTTCAGAAATATGAATTTCATGGAAAAATAAAAGAATCATGGTTGAATCACATTAAAAAATAGAAGTCAGTATAATGTCTTACCAAAAGTTTAAGCACACAATTAAAAATGCTCACAAAGTGGCATTTCCTGATTTTAGCTCTGTTTCAGATTCTGCACTCAGTGGGGAGTCTGCTTGGGATTCTCTCTCTACTTTTGCCCCCCACCCCACTCTCTCTCAAATAAATGAATTGTTAAAAAAATGCCCACGAAGTAGATGAAAACTATAAACCAATATTCTAAGGAAGCCAAAATAAATAAAGGAAGTTATAGAAGAAATGAAAGCTCAACATGAACGAAAGCTAAAAATATTCAGAAATGAGATATATTTTCTTTTTTTTTTAAGATTTTTATTTGTTTTTTTGAGAGAGAGTGAGAGAGATCACAGAGGGAGAGGGGGAAGGAGATTCGCCGCTGAGCAGGGAGCCCAATATGGGGCTCAATCCCAGGACCCTGAGATCATGACCTGAGCCAAAGGCAGACGCTTAACCGACTGAGCCACCCAGGTGCCCCTGAAATGAGACACATTCTTAAGGAAAAAATGAAAATAAAAGAAAACATTTCTCATTAAGACCAAAACACAAGGAACACAAAGATGAATATATGCAAAAATTGATGCCTTAAATAAATAGAATGTGAAAATGAAATAATTTTTAAAAATGAGAAAAATAATTTCTGATTAAATGAAAAGGTAGGCAAACAATATCAAATATGCATTATAACAGGAGCCCCTGGTAATGAAACAGAAAACAATAGTACTAGAAAATAGTACAAATTATAATTCAAGAAAAATATCTGTATAGGAGATACAAGTGTACATGTGTTGGTTGTGTATATATATCTGTGTGTATTTCACATATGTATTTTATGAAGTATACATGAATATCAAGGAATAATGGACTATACTGAACCAAACAAAGAAAATTAGTAAAATTGCTAGGGAGAAAAAAAAGGCTTTGGGGCATGTAAACAAAAAGCCCCAAACCACTGTTACTAAAAGGGAAATAAGATTGAGATCAGAATTTTAGAAAGAAATTTTTTTTTAATAATTTTTTTTTTTAGTGTAGTTGACACACAATGCTACCTTAGTTTCGGGTGTACAACATAGTGATTCAGGGTTGTGCTATGCTCACCATAAGCATAGCTATCTTCTGTCACTATAGAATGCTATTATGGTATCAATGTATCACATAAAAATATGAATCAGTATAATGCTTACCAAAAGTGTAAGCAGATAGTTACAATATTCCCTATGGTGTATCTTTTACTCCCATGACTTATTCATTCCATAACTGGAAGCCTATTCTCGCCCACTCCCCTTCACCCATTTTTCTGATCCCCTCCACCCCCCTTCCCTCTGGCAATCACTAGTTTGTTTTGTATGTATAGGTCCGATTCTTCTTTTTGTTGGTTTATTCATGTTTCATTTCTGAGATTCTACATAAGCGTGAAATCATATAGTATTTGTCTTTCTCAGTCTGACTTATTTCACTTAGCATAATACCATCTAGGTCCATCCATTTTGTCAGAAATGTCAAGATCTCATCTTTTTTATAACTGCGTAATACAGCACACACACACACACACACACACACACATATCTTCCTTATCCATTTGTCTATCAAGGGACACTTAGGTTGCTTTCATATCTTGGTTGTAAGTAATGCTGCAATAAACATAGGGGTGCATGTATATTTTGACTTAATGTTTTTGTTTTTTTGGGGTAAATACCCAGCAGTAGAATTATTGGATTATATGGTATTTCTATTTTTAATTTTTTGAGGAACCTCTGTACTGTTTTCCACAATGGCTGCATCAATTTACATATCCACCAACAGTGCCCAAGGGTTCCCTTCTCTCCACACCCTCGCAACACTTGATATTTCTTTCATTTTAGCTCCTGTATAAGATGATACCTCATTGTGGTTTGATTTGCATTTCCCCAAAGGTTAGTAATGTGGAGCATCTTCTAATTTACCTCTTGGGCATCTATATGTCTTCTTTGGAAAAATGTCTATTCAAGTCCTCTCTCATTTTTTTTTTAATCACATTGTTTTTTTATTGTTGAGTTGTAGAACTTCTTTATGTATTTTCCATGTTAACCCCTTATCAGATAAATCATTTGTAAAAATCTTCTCCCTTCCAGTTGCCTTTTTGCTTTGTTGTTGGTTTCCTTTGATGTGCAAAAGCTTTTTATTTTGGTGTAGTCCCAATAGTTTATTTTCATTTTTGATTCCCTTGCCTTAGGAGACATATACACAGGAATTCTTATGTCCAAAGGCATTATAGAAGCATATTTAAGGTACATGAAAGAAAAAAAAAACGTGTGAGCTAAAAATGTAATGAATTGGCTAAAGGCCAAGTGCAGGCTAGAATGACATTAATAGAAACCCAGGGATTCCAGACGTAAAGGAAGTTGCTTTCACTCTCACTTCTGACCCCCTGGGTCCCACTCTAAGCATGAGGTAGTCAACAGCTAGAAGAATTCAGGATATTAGGGGTGCAGCCTTGAGCTGTGAGAAAATATGCTGGTGGTGTTTTTAAGTCTTTATAGGCCCAAGTTCAGGCCTGGTCAAGAATGGGCTTGGAGGAGCCTGGCTGGAGTTTGGTCAAGGTAAGAATCTTTGTTGGTATATGTAGGAAATTAATATATGAAACAGAAAGCAAAATAAAACAATGAGGAAAGAATGAAAAATTCCACAGGAGATATTAGGAAGAGTGGATATGTTTAAAAAGAAGAAAATAAGAGACTAGCATCCTCATCTCTACTGGGGAAGATTATGAATATTCTAGTATAAATGAATATATATTAAAAATCAGAACAAAATATAGGAAAATAATTATTTGTAGGAATATAGGAAGATTTTCTTAGAATAAATTCAAGAAAGAAAAATTGTATCAAAATGTGACATGAATAAAGAAACTCAAATATATAATGTATTATGCCAAAGAAAAAACGAATCTTAGATTATAAAAATACAAGAGAACTAACTGATTTTTTATGGTATAAATAACAACTCAGGAAAATTTCAAAACATAGCTAACTTATAATAATAAACCAATTAACATTATTAGTAATCAGAAAAAGGTAGGATTTTCCATTTTCTACCGTTTATATCAGCGCCTATGTTAAGCAAAAAAAAAAAAAAAAAAAATAGTGTTCAGTAACAATAAAAACTGAATAAAATTCAGTGAAATGAAGGGCCAAGCAATGGTAGTAGAAGTGTAAGTTGTTTCAGTTTTCTTTAAAACAATTTTTTGGTGGGGAGCTCCTGGATGGCTCAGTCTGTTAGGTGTTGGACTCTTGATTTTGGCTCAGGTCACGATCTCAAGGTCCTGAGATCAAGTCCAGATCCGGCTCCACACTCAGTGGGGAATCTGCTTGAGATTCTCTCCCTCTGCCTCTTCCTCCATTCCCTGTTTGTGCATGCCTGTGCGCACACACTCTCCCTCTCCCTCTCTAAAAATAAAGTAAATCTTAAGAAAAACCAACTTTTCTTTTTTAATTTTAATTTTTCTCTGTTGACGGGGCAACATTTACTCAAAATCTAGTTTGAGGAATAATCATAGATGAGTTTTTCAAAGATGATCATTATAATATTCTTGAGAAAATAGAAGCATTTTAAAGAGCCATATTTTCATGTAACAAAACTGTCAAATAATGCCTTATACACTCATTTAGTGCTGTGCTTTTTCTGTCATTGAAGACCATTCATTACTATTCTCTGTATGCCTTTCCTCTAGATAGCTGCATGTCTTTCTCACTTCCTTCTTGTCTCCACTAAAGATCCCGTTAACAGAAAGACCTTTCTTGACCACTCCTTGTGTGAAAAGCATTACCCTTTTTACAGTCGTCAGCCTTTTCTAGTGTCCTTATCCCACTTTATTTTTTTATAGAATTTTTTATAGAATTTTATAGAATTTTATAGAATTTTTCCATTTTACAGAAAATGGAACTTAACATTACACATCAAGTTATTTTATATACATATTGTTTATTATCTGTCTTCTCCAGTAGAATGTAAACTGCTTGAAAGTAGAGACCGTTTTATTTGAAGTTATAATCCCATGCCAATGATTATGCCCAATACCTGGTAGTTGCTCTCTAAATATTAAGTGCATGGATACAGTAGAATTTTTTTTTTAATAAAGATTTTATTTATTTGAGAGAGAGCGAGCAAGAGAGAGAGAACACAAGCAGGGAGGAGAGGGAAAAGCAGACTTCCTGCTGAGCAGGGAGCCTGATATGGGGCTTGATTCCAGGACCCTGGGATCATGACCGGAGCTGACGGCAGTCGCTTAATGACTGAGCCACCGGGGCACCCCTCTTTTTTTTTTTTCTTTTTTTTTTTTTTTTTTTAACAGATTTTTAAATTTTTTTAGAGAGAGAGCTAGCATGCAAATAGGGGTAAGGGCACAGGGAGAGGGAGGCAAGCAGACTCCCCACTGAGCAGGGAGCCTGACTCGGGGCTCAATCCCAAGACCCTGAGATCATGACCTGAGCTGAAATCAAGAGTGGGACACTTAACTGTGCCACGCAGGCACCCTTAGAATTTCTTATTAAGACCTTCTTCAGCTTACTTTGTGCTCAAAAAATCTGATGAACACTAAAAATGTTATTATATCCAAATTGGCATTAAAATCTCAAATATATCTTATCAACTAAAATTTGGGAAAATATGTAAGTGACCCTTGTTATAGTCTACAATGTGAACATATTATCATCTCTTATACTTAGAGAATACTGAAAAACAAAATACGCCATTACTACCTCAACTTCTAGGAAAATTGTGAATAACTGAGTCTTTTTGATAGTTCTTATTTAAGTACAGGAGATTGATATTCTGGATAATTTATCAGTCTTATGTAAGTTTAGCTTATATGAGTTATTCTTTCTGAATTTAGGCATTTCCAAGTATGTTGAGAGAACCTTATCTTTTTTCAGATAAGGTACAGCTGAAGAGGGATCAAGGAGGGATGACTTCTAGTAAATAAGTTCATATTCACATGCACAGAGGGATAAGAATTACAAAGGATTCTGAGCAATGCATAATATTAACATATAGCACATATATTTCAAGTAGTGCACACTCAAATATTTGTGCAAGATTTACATTATAAATTAAGAATTTGTATTTTTGTAGCATTCCTTCAATGGGGCTACTGTATTTAACTTAAGAAAGAAGTTATAATCACTATTCATAATGCTGTGTGTGTGTGTGTGTGTGTGTCCATGAGTGTTTGTTCTTCTTTTAAGTATATTTACCTAATGTATATACACATGTATTAGAAGAAACAGTTGGATTTTTCCCCCTGTATTATAGTTATCCCTGCCAACAACCCAAGAAATAGATAGATTTAAGCTCCCTTGAATAAATAAATTGTATCCCCTGAATAGAGTCACCTGAAACCCAGGTATAGAGCTGAGAGTGAATTGACTAAAGCACAGAGATACTGTTCCTCTTTTTAAACTCCTTCAAACTCAGCAAACCTCACATTCACCTGTTTTGCAAAATGTCATTTCACAGAACAATCCTGCAAGTGATACAGGTTTGACTTAATAGGGATATTATAATTGATTAACTTATGAGTTGTCCTATTGTATCCAGGATAAGTCTTGATTACTCCATACTTGCTATGTGATTTGGACAACCCTTACTTCTTGTCAGTATGGCAGAATTATTGCATCATGCGATTTACAGTAATAGAGTAAAACTCCAGTGTTCATAACAATTTATAAATATTTTGACAGAAGCCATTTTCATTCATTCTTTAAATCAGTGAGATCTGTATTCATTTTTTATCAAAAGACCTATGTACCAAAAATGCCTTTTAAAAAATAGAGAACTAATTTACCAACCAGTTATTTTACCAGCTTAAAGAAGACAGGCAGGATAAGGTTTGCACTTCCATCAGTCTAAAAGGTCTGTGACCGGGCCTGGAGTAAATTGTACAATAAACGATCAGAGAACACCAGATACCTGGATAATATTTTGATCTCTCACACAATTAGTCATTTTGACGAATATCTATAAATTCCTTTGTCTTTAACACTAGTATAAACTTTGAGTGGAAAATAACTGTGTGTTTCAGATGGCGAAGCTGCGTGTGTGTGGAGTCGCTGAGTCTAGATCCCTGGGTGCTTATGTGAAGTCCTTGCCCTGGACGTGCATCTTGAGTGAAGTAGTAAACTATTGAGATGAGAGGGTGAATTTGTGACTACAGCATTTCCTAACCTCTTCCGAAAAATATGAATATCTCAAAGACAAATTGTCATCTACTCTTAAATGAATATGCGAGGTTACCGGTGCAAGCAGTCCTCTTCCTAAAATGATGTAGATTTTATAATACATACGGAGTTTCTGCCATGCATTCCTGTTTGTAGCATCGGAGCAAGTTTATCTGGCCTCTTTTGTGAAGGACTTTCGATTTTGATTTCTGAGTCTAAAATATATCCTCATCTTTGGAAATCTACTTATTATTGAAATTGTTTTAATAATGCCATCTGTCTTCCTTTTGCATTGAAAAATTAAATCTATATTCAGTTACACATGGTATTTTTCATTGTTTAACTGTGTCATTATCTGTTTCCTCTTATCTACTTGAAAATAAATATAGATCTTCTTATCTTAGGTCTGTAGTGATCTCATCATGCTCAAATGAATTTCAGAAAGCTGGCGGTTATCCTTTTCCTTTCATCAATAAACTGATGCTTTTCAAAAAAATCACATTATTAAAGAATATAATTCATTTTAACTTTTCATTACTTAAAGTTTTCATCCTGTCTTCTTTCCATCTCCTAATAACTTTTAATGTCCTATGGCTATTTTTAAAAAGGTTAGAATTGAGGATCTCTCACTCTCTCTCTCTCCTATTTTTGTAGCATAAAATTATTATTATACCACAATAATCTAAGATCCTATATCTCCTAGAGTCATGTTATTCAAGTCACAATATTATTTTTACAGACCTACCCATATGCTGAAAACATAATTGCATGGTTTATTCATTTCTCGCCACATATATTTATGTTTGTTATAAAAATTGTTTATATGCATAAATATCTATAAATAGAGGTATATAGATAATATATTAAATTTACATATCTTGCTATCTGCCCTAATACTGAACATAACACTGAATTCAGAACAAACTGTTCATTAAAGTTGCTACATGATGCTTTTATTTTTCTAATATACTAGAAAGGATTCTTATTAGCTTAAGACACCGCTGCTGTCTCTATCATAAAACTCAACATTGTGCTCAAGTGAGATTGTATTGTCTCCTTTGCCACTTGGCTTAATGAAATATTTATTTAAGGTGGAATGCAAAGTATTTCAGAATTTCCCTTATTATTTTCCTTGAATCCACCCCTGTGTATTCATAATCAGGACTAATAGTGCTTTCTGCTCGGGGCGCCTGGGTGGCTCAGTTGGCTAAGTGACTGCCTTCAGCTCAGGTCATGATCCTGGGAGTTCCAGGATCGAGTCCCGCATCAGGCTGCCCGCTCAGCAGGGAGTCTGCTTCTCCCTCTGACCCTCCTCTGCTCATGCTCTCTCTCTCTCTCTCTCTTTCATTCTCTCTTTCAAATAAATAAATAAAAATCTTTAAAAAACAATAGTGCTTTCTGCTCAAAACATTACAAGAACTTCATATCATCCTTGGAATAATATCCAAAATCCTTATAATGATTTTATTTGATAGGTCTTATATGATCTGATCTCTGCCAATTTTTCAAATTCCCAACCATGTTTCCCTGGTATATTTCTGATGTATTATATCTGAAATCTTGACCAGCTTCTTTGTGCTACTTTTTAATCTTTGTCAAACATACCAACCTGATTCATGCTTTATAACCTTACTATTATTGTTTCCTTTACATGAAATTCTGCCTAACTTCCCTATCTCCTAACTTGCTCATTTCTTCACATTATTTTTATATTTTCTCATGTAAAAACCATATATAATGTTTTTCTGAGAGAGAAATCTTTACCCGATGTCTTAGTTTGCTTGGGGTGCTATAACTACATAATATCATAAGACTGAGTGGGTTAACCAATGCAATGCCTTTTCTCATGGTTCTAGATGATGGGAAGTCCAAGTTCAAATGCTGCTGGCAAATTTGGTTCCTGGTGGTCAATTTATTCATGGCTTGTAGATAATTGCCTTCTTGCTGTATTCTCAGATGGTCTTTCCTTAGTGCCTTAGCATGAAGGAGAGCAAACTCTGTTGTCTTTATAAGGACACTCACTAATTGTATCAAGGCTCCACACTTATGACTACATTTAACCTGAATTACTTCCTTAGAGGCTCCATCTGCAAATATAGCCACACTGGAGGTTAAGACTTCAACATATGGATTTGGGAGGGATACAAATATCATAATACTACTAAAATAGTATACTTCTTCATCTACTGTTCCGTATCCCCTCTTCTTCTGTGATTCTCGTACTGAATTCAGAACTATTTAAAATGGTACTACAGGATGCCTGAATGGCTCAGTCTGTTAAGCATCCAACTCTTGATTTCAGCTCAGGTCATGATCTCAGGGTCATGAGACCCTGATGAGCCCCACATCAGGCTCTGCACTCAGCAGGGAGTTGGCTTGAGAATCTCTCTCTCTCTCTGTTCCTCCCACCCTCCCCACTCTCTAAAATAAATAAATCTTTAAAAAAATAAAATGGTAGTATATATTTTCTTGTTTATAAAATCTCAACGAAGTCAAACATTTTGTCATATTTTTAAAATTCATTTTCCTAGGATCTAGTACTTGATAAGCATTTATTATTTTAGAATAACTAAATGCTTCAAGGACAAATGAATCCATCATGGAATAATAATAAAGAGAGTCAATAAAATTTAGGAAACAGAGTTTAGACATCAGAATCTCATGGTCTTTTTTGAACTTGGGCACTTCTTAAGTCCTCCTAATTCAAATTTGTGTTAATAATATTTAGGGCAACCTGAATGGCTCAGTCGGTTAAGGAGCTAACTCTTGATTTCAGCTCAGGTCATGATCTTGGGGTCCTGATAGAGCCCCACAGTGGGCTTCATGCTCAGTGGGGAGTCTGCTGTAGGATTTTCTCTTTCCCTCTGCTGCTCTCCTACCCAACTTGCACCGTCACACTTTCTCTCTCTCTCTAAAATAAATAAATCTTTAAAAATAATAATATCTAAATCTCTGTTGGATTTCCCAAATAGAATAGAGGATTGGAGATGTCATTATATGATTTGTATTTATCAAAAAACTTTTTGTATTGAAGTAGTGATATTTAAAGCAGCATGAAGATTTTATTAATTTTTTACTTACACATGAGATCGTATAAGAATAGATGAGTCATGGAAGCTCCCCTCCTATTTCAGACAATTTGTATTACTCATATTTCTCTTAGGAAACTCTTCCAACTCTTTAAGATATGTTTCTACATAATTCTATTTCAGGGAGTCAACAATATATCCACCTTGATGATTATAGGATGAAAACATATTCTTATTATATAATTATAGAGCACTTAAAATGCAAGTACCCATTGGAGAGAGGTAACTGAGTAAAATTACATAAGAAACTGTTTGTTAAACAATTTCTGTAGAATTTTATAGACCAGAATATTGGTGTTTTCAAAGAATGCATTTTTATTTAGACCCTTTTGATTGTTTGTTTTGTTTTGTCTCAGCACTGGTGTTGCATTTGTTCTCATTGCTCTGTATTGCCTACATGCCCAAAGAATAATGGTGTCTCTTCTTCACTTTTCCCCTTATGTAATATAAGCCAAATTAACCAATGCAAAATACACATAATGCATACGTGAACCTATTTTTTCCTCCATGATCCTACAATGCACTCACTAGAGGGAGAAGTTGGTTGGGAAAAGGCATTAGGATAAAATAATTAGTTCTGATATGATTATGGACCCCTTAAATCTGTGACAGTTTCATCACTTAGTCCATTGATTTCAGGGAAGAGCTTCTGGTACTTAAACAAAGCTACATTTTCAGTGGATATTGGAAATGATGTCAAGGAAAGCCACTCCTTTAAATATCACGTCTAACCTTCAATACCTCATTATTGACCAGATCTGGCTCATTCATTCAAATTACTTAATTGAACAATTCAAGTCCAAGCATAAAGTAGACAAATTAATTTAACAACTGTCAATAGCTGACGTTCCCTGTGAAACTTTAGAAACTTTCCATACAATTTGCAATAATACTCAGTTGACCCGTTTAAAAAACTCATTATTTGAGTAAATGTTACCTTGAATTTTGCTTTCAAATACCATTTGTGTTTTGCGTTAGTTTATATTTTCTTTTCCTTATTAAGATAGGGTTTTACTCTTTTCATATCTTGAATCAATTCATCTTATGAAATTTATTTTGCCTTTATTGTTTAGTAGTATGGGTTCAGTTTCACCTTCTAAACCAACATTTTTACAAAAGTATTTGGTATCAAAATTTCAGAGGATAGACAGGGCATAAAATACTTCCCATGTAAGAAATTTTGGAAAAAGAAAGAAAATTTTTATTGCACACCCAACTGAAAGATAAAGTCCCCTCCAGTTCCCCAATTATAAAAGGTATAATCTCAACTACAATAGTAGATTTGCAATCGAATCCATACTGAAAATTGAGTGCAGAAGTTTATATCCCCAGTGCTGATTATCATCACCCATTTCCAAATTTCTTTCAGTTTGTATTTATAGAGAATTCACGAAGAATTAAAAACTTAAAAAAAGGGGCACCTGGGGGGCACAGTTGGCTAAGCATTGGACTCTTGATTTGGGCTCAGGACATGATCTCAGGGTCATAAGATCAAGCTGGTGTCAGGCTCTTCACTGAGCGGGGAGTCTCCTTGAGACTCTCCTTCCCTCCCCCTCCCCCATCTCTCTAAAATAAATAAATAAATCTTAAAAAAAAATACTTAGAAAAATTTTCCTTATTAAAATAAATCATCCTTTAGAAAAGTGCTTAAAGCTAAAGGAAAATAATCTATCATGGTTTTTTTTTTTTTTCTTTCAGGTTTAATTCGTCTTTTAACTCTCAGAGACATAAGTGATATGACCATTATTCTTATAAAATCAACAATTTCCTAAGAATATCATGCATAAATAAAATATTTTATATAAGTATATATACACCATATTTAAGAAAGTTCTTTGAGCTTTTAGTAGGACAATTTATGGCAAATTAAATTTGAAGTTATAAGATAAAGAAATATGTCTAAAAAATGTATTTATAAAATATCAATAAAAGAGAATCCTAGCAAATAACTAAGACAAAAATGGCATAATTTTAAGGTGGTTTGATTCAGTGAATTTTAAACTCTTTATAATACTGTATGAGACATTTTATGCAAATCCCTAGTAATGCAAAGAAATCTATAGTGACAGAGGGTGAGTGACTGCTTGCAGAACTGGATTAGGGAGTTGAGGAGAGGTGGGAGGGAGAAATTACAAAAGGGGTATAAAGAAACTTGGGGGGTGAGCTACATGTTTGTGATTTTGGTGATGGTTTTGCAGATGTATGCATATGTCAGACTGTCAAATTGTACCCTTTAAATTGGTGCAGTTAACTGTATATAAATTATACCTCAACAAAGCTGGAAAAATACATGCACAGCAAAACTGGCACAACTAAAGGGAGAAATAAATCTATAAATAGATTGAGAGGCTTTAACATCTCTCACTAGTTACTAAAACAATCAGATGATACATTAGTAAAGGATAAATGATTTGAAAACCATTTAACCAAAATGACCTAATGAAAATACAAAGGATATTATACTTTAGGGAAAAAAAATTAAAAAGGAAGAATACATTCTTAATTACACATAAAAGATTTACCAAAATTAACCATATCCTGGCCTGTATGGCATCAATGGTGAATTCGTTTAAGTATTTAAGAAAATTTTATATCAGTTTTACATGAATTATTTCAGAAAATAGAAAGTAAACACTTAACAACTAGTTATATGAAGCAACTATAACTAAATCAAAATCTGGTGATTTTTTTGCCAGATTTCTACCACAGAGAATTATTAAACATCCATTTTTCCATGAACATAGTTACAAAAATGCTGATCAAAGTAGGATCAAAACAAATTAGTATAAAACAACAGGGCTTTGAACAAGATTTATTTGCAAAGTGAACAGCCTTCAAAAATCATATCTTATGTATTTATCACATTAACATGGAAAAAAGGTGAAAATTTAGGTTATCTTGATCGAGTCAGTAAAAAACTTTTAACAAATTTTAACACTCATTTGTAGTTAAAAAATTGGAAGTTTAAAAAAATTAAACATTTTATGGGGTGCCTGGGTGGCTCAGTGGGTTAAAGCCTCTGCCTTCGGCTCAGGTCATGATCTCAGGGTCATGGGATGGAGCCCCGCATCGGGCTCTCTGCTCAGTGGGGAACCTGCCTCCCCCTCTCTCTCTGCCTGCCTCTGCCTACTTGTGATCTCTCTCTCTCTGTCAAAAAAATAAATAAAATCTTTAAAAAGAAAAAAAAATTAAACATTTTAAAAATTGGAAAAATTAGAATAAAAGTTTTCTTAGTGATTTTCAAATAGAGCAAAAACCTAAACATACATATTTAGCATGTTTATTGGATAAATATATCTGAGGTCATCAATTTTTTACAATAATGTGTTAGACATCCCAGATAATGTAATAAAGGTGATAAAATTTTAAATTTCAAATTTTTAGATGAAATGACTATGTAAAAAAGGAAATTTCAGATAAATACCTATTAAATATTGCCAGAAACCATAAACTATTTAGGAATAATTTTAGGAGAAATGTCTTCTGAATCTGTACATTTTAAAGTACAAAATGTTGAGAAATATTGTTGAAGTATAATTAAATATATTAAAGGGCATTTATTTCTCTTGAATTAAAAAACTGATTTAGAGATGGCATCTAAATACTAGTTGTTGTCGTATTTTTCATATCAGGCCCACACAGAAAAAAAACAAAGGGATAATTGCCAATTTTACAAAAGAATGTTCTTAGTGAATGATGAAATAGGAAATAGACATAAAATGTAATAAAAAATTATTCAGCCTTAAAAAAGAACGAAATCCTGCCACTTGCAAGAACATGGATGAAACTGGAGAACATTATGCTCAGTGAAATAAACAGGAACAGAACGACAAATATTACTCGCTACCACTTATGTGAGGAATCTAAAAAAGTCAAAGTAAAAGCAGAAAGTAGAACGGTATTTGCTTGGGGCTGGAGAGGGTGGGCAGGGGAAATAGAAAGCTTTCAGTCAAAAGGTACAAAGTTTTGATAAATGCAAGAATGAGTCCTAGAAGTCTACTGTACCACATAAAGCCTATAGTTAATAATACTGCATTATATACTTTAAAAAAATTGCTAAGCATGTAGGTCTTACGTTGAATGTTTTTTATTGGATAAAAAATAATATTAAAGAGGACAGGAAGAAACTTTAGAGATGATGGATATGTTTATGGCATAGATTGTAGTGATGATTTTACAGATGTATATAATCTACAAACTCAGGACAATTGTTCTATGTTCTTGGACTCCACAGTCCTGAGTTCTCTTCCAGGACAAAGATTTTGAAACTTAATCAGTTTTTTTTGATTTTTTATGATAGCACCCCTTTTATGATGTAATAAATATTAAACAGTCTAACGACTGTAATATACGTGAACAGTGCACCTGGAAGAAGACAGAGGTTGGTAGGCAGTGGGAAATAATAGAAGAATATACCTTTTTGCTGATGCATCTAAAATATTGTATACACATACGCAAGCAATATGCAAAATGCTCTCTATGTATTTATTCTATTGAAAATAATTAAACCACTTCTGAGTGTTAGATGCCTACAGGGCGGGAAGATTATAATATAGTAGTTATTTTTACGTACAATATATGAATGCTGAGTATGAGAGATGTCTATCACAGATTGGTCAGAATATTTTTCGCCCCACATTCTATTTTGAGATGTAAGTAGCCCATCAAATGAGGGAAAATATTTCTTCCCTCCTTGTATTTAAACTGACCTTTTAACATATTTGACGGCATATTGGGGAGTGATATTGCATCACTTTTAAGGCTAGATTTTAGGAGAACCTCAGTTTCTGCCTTAGCATCTTGAAATTTTCCTTCTTGGAGACTACAGTCACACAAAGGGGCTGACATGTTAGAGAACAGAAGCTTCTGGCTATCTCAGTTGAGACCCAGTGGGCAGCTAGCACCAGCTACATGAGTGAATCCATTTTCAAACCTCTAGATTTCCAGGGCCCCAACTGAAACCAAGTGAAGATTAAGAACTGCCTGGTCAACTCACAGAATCATAAGAAGAAATAAATGGTTATTATTTGTGCTGCTAAATTTCGAAGTGATTTGTTATACATCAAGAAATAACCAAACAAGTCCTGAAGTCATAGCTCTGCCTTAAAAAAGTGCAGTGAAATATTTTCATGGAGAAAGTATTTTAGAAGACTGTTTTGTATATTTATCTTCCTCTGCTATTTTCTATCTTTTACCACCCATTCTAAAATCTGTATTATTTAAACCAGGGATCAGGAGACCGTAGCCTACAAAATTGTTATGGGTTGAATTGTGTCTCTTAAAGATATGATGGAGTCTTAACCCACAGTACCTGTGAATATGACCTTATTTAGAAATAGGATATCTAGTTTAGATGAGTTCATACTGGGTTAGGTTGAGCCCTAATCCAGTGCGAGTGGTATTTTTATGAGAAGAGGAGAAGAGACACAAGGAGCACACCATTTAACAATGGAAACAGATGGGAGAGATATTTCAAGAAGCAAAGAAATGCCAAAGATTACTGGCAACTGCCAGAAGCTAGAAGAGAGGCATGGAAATGATTCTTCTTCAGAGTGCCTAAAAGGAACCAACCCAGCTGAAACCTTGATATCAGACCTATAGGCCACAGAACTGTGAGAGCATAAGCCACCAAATGTGTAGTGATTTGTTATGGTTGCTCTAGGAAACTGATACAGAGCCAAATGCAGCCTACCACCTGTTTTTATAAATCATGTTTTATTGTAGTGCAGTCAGTTAATTCATTTGTATACTGTTTGTGCCTGCTTTCACGCTACAATGGCAGAGTTGAATAGTTGCCATAGAAATCATATGACCTGCAAATGTGTGTGTGTGTATCACCTATCATATCATGCATCTTTTCCCAACACAATGGCATAAAACTAGAAATCAGTCACAAGAAAAAATCTGGAAGAAAGAAATACATGGAGGTTAAATTACATGCTAAACAATGAATGAGTCAACTAAAACATCAGAGGAGATGAAAAAAAAATACATGGAGACAAATGGAAATGAAAACTTAATGGTCCCAAATCTTTGAAATGCAGCAAAACCTATTCTAAGGGAGACGATTACAGGCCTACTTCAAGAAGCAAGAAAAATCTCAAACAACCTAACCTTTTACTTAAAGGAGCTTCAAAAAGAAGAACAAAGCCAGTAGAAGAAAAGAAATAATAGAGATTAGAGCAGAAATGAAATAGAGGCAAAAACACAGTGGAACAAATCAGTGAAACCAGGAGCTAGTTCTTCGAAGAGATCAACAAAATTGATAAACCTCTAGCCAGACTCATCAAAAAAAAAAAAAAAAAAAAAAGACAAATAAATGAAATTAGAAATGAAAAAGGAAAAATAACTGACATCACAGAAATATAAAGGATTATAAGGGAATATTATGAAAAATTGTATGCTAATAAATTTTTATATGCTAATAAAGAAATGGATAAATTCCTAGAAACATATAACCTTTCCATATTGAATCAGGAACAAATAGAAAATTTGAACAGACCAATTACCAGCAGTGAAATTGAATCAGTAATCAAAAAAACTTCCAACAAATAAATGTCTAGGACCAGATGGCTTCACAAGTGAATTCTACCGAACATCTAAAGAAAAGTTAAAACCTATTTTTCTCAAACTATTCCAAGAAATAAAAGACGAAAGAATACTTCCAAATTCATCCTACAAGGCAACATTACCCTGATTCTAAAATCAGACAAAGACACTGCAAAAACTCTACAGGCCAATGTCTCTGATGAATATAGATGCATAAATCCTCAGCAAAATATTAACAAGCCAAATCCGACAATACATTAAAAAAAATCATTCTGCACAATCAAGTGGGATTTATTCCAGAGATACAAGTGTTGTTCAGTATTCACTAATCAGTGAGCATGATACATGTTATTAACAAGAATAAGGATAAAAAAAATCATCTCAGTAGATACAAAAGAAAAGCATTTGACAAAGTACAACATCCATTCATAATAAAAACTCCCCACAAAGTGGGTTTAGAGGTAAAATACCTCAACATAATAAAGGCCTTATATGAAAAACCCATAGCTAACATCATAACGCGATGAAAGACTGAGCTTTTCCTCGAAGATCAGGAACAAGACAAGGATGTCCACTCTTAACCTCTTTTATTCAAGATAGTATGGAGGTCCTAGGAGCAGCAGTCAGACAAGCAAAAGAAATAAAGAGCATCCAAATTGGTAAGGAAGAAGTAAAACTTTGGCTATTTGCATAAAATATGATAATATGCATAGAAAACCCTAAGGACTCCACCAAAAAACTACTTAACTAGTAAATGAATTCAGTAAAGTCACAGGATACAAAATTGAACCACATACAGAAATCTGTTGCATTTCTACATACTAATAATGAAGTAGCAGAAAGAGATATGAAGAGAACAGTAACATTTACGTGAATGTATACATATACACAGGTGTATGCATATATATGCACACACACATGTACACATACATGTACATATATAGATGTGTAAAGTTTAAATTTATTTTTATTTGAAATGCAATGTCTGAGATAAAAACAAAATATACTTGTAGTATCTTCCTCTATAGCAAATACTACTGTTATAATGCTCCACTGTAATGGGGATACTTATCAGTAAAATAAGTCATCTAGCAGTTAAATTATTTGTTTAGTTCCCATAAAGATTCCGAGATGAATAAATAGGATTTTTTAATATGACTTTGTCCTGAATTATATTCAAATCATAGTCTTTATTTATGAGGATAGTTTGAAGTATATTGTTTTGATTAAATAAAAGGATCAGTTGTTTTTATGGTGTCTATTTACACATAGTCAAAAAAGAGCTAAAATCCTAGAGTTCTTTTAAATCATATTTGGAGTCAGTAAAATTTGAGTTAAATTTGTAAAATGGCAAATTTCATTTGGTTCTGACTTAGTAGTTCTAGATAATTAGAGAAAGTATTTTAACACAAAATTTGAAGCTCTCATCAGAATTTCCTAAATATATATAATATTAAAGGAAATAGGGCGCCTGGGTGGCTCAGTGGGTTAAAGCCTCTGCTTTCAGCTCAGGTCATCATCTCAGGGTCCTGGGATCGAGCCACACATTGGGCTCTCTGCTTGGCGGGGAGCCTGCTTCCCCCTCTCTCTCTGCCTGACTCTCTGACTACTTGTGATCTCTCTCTCTGTGTCAAATAAATAAATAAATAATCTTAAAAAATATTAAAGGAAATATGCTATGTAATCTTAAAGTTAATCTTCATAAGATCAAAGTGGCCTCCACACTAATAAAACAATGGAAATTCCAATCAAAATATACATTTTAGATCTATGGAAGCTCCTATTAACATTTATAAGCTTTATATCTTCTGCATATATATTCTCTTTGTACACCTCCAGATTTAAAAATATTCTTGTGAATTAATGCTTTCGTCCTAGTATAATTGCTGTTAAAATATGTCTCTGGAGCAATCATGTCTACAGAAATAGTTCTTTGACAATATATTTTCCTTTGTGTCCTTTGACTTCTTTTTGTCAAAAAAAAGTAGAAAACAGCTTCATCTCCTGTATTTGGAATAGTTTATTTTATTTTTTTAAAGATTTATTTATTTATTTTAGAGAGAGAGGGAGGGAGGAAGTGTGCATGTGAGTGAAGGAAGAGGGAGAGGGAGAGAAAATCTCAAGCAGACTCCCTGCTGAGCATGGAACTCTGACGTGGGGCTTGATCTCACAACCCTGAGACCACAACCTGAGGTGAAATCGAGTCGAATGCTTAACTGACTGAGCTACCCAGGTGCCCCTAGAATAGTTTATAGTGTGTATGTCTGTCTGTGAGAGGAAATATGGGTGGCTAGCACAGAAACAGGAAAAGCAAGAGGAAAATTCTCTAAGAGAAGTTTTGGCTATTGTTATCTTTTAAAAAGGTAATATTTTCCAAAATGCTAGAATATTTACTACATCATAGGTTTCATTAGTATTCCACAGCAATTGAGTTGCATGCATATTGTCTGTGGGCCATATTTAAAGTAACTATCAGTGAATTATTTGCAGAATACTCTATCAAAGAGTTTGCAATTTCCTTGTAAAGCAGGAGTAAGATATTGGAGTGGAACTTTCACTATTCCCCAGCATTGGCAACTGGAAATGCAAGCGTAAGGTTAAGAGGGATCAAGAAAGCTTTATTAGAAAGGAATCTTGAAAAGAGGGAGCATATTGATAGGTGAATGAGCCAGCTCTTCACCTCTGTCACCCTAGCCTTCTCTTTACTTCTGCACTGCCATAAATCCAGGAGTAAGGAGGAGATATTTCTTTGGATCATGAAGGAATCCCGTGGTTTTCTTTTTTCCACTGGGAGGGAATTACGACTGTGCAATCCTTTCAGTGAGGGTGATGATGTTTAAGACTCCTAAAGATTGTGCGCAAAAGAAAGGGTGACAGCCTTTCTTTGGGTGTTTGCTTACACAGTGCACTTAAGGAACATGGTTCTGTGCAAAATGTCTGTATGACCTATAGCAGTCTTAGTCTAAATAAAACAGTGATAAAATAAGTAGATTATTTAGCGAATCAATTTGTAAACAAAGCTACCAAAATGTAACTAGAGAGTTGAGAGACTGTTGTATATTATTTAAACCATAATTATTAGATGCCAAAACAAGTTCAAATTTAAAAAATTAAGCCAACAAACTTTTTTTGATCGATAATACTTCTGTAACTCCTTAGTACTCTCATAGACTTTCTTCCTTGCTGTTTTTAAAAGCACATCCGAAAAAAATAAAAAATAAAAAATAAAAGCACATCCGACTCTAAACAAAAGTATTTTGGATTGGGTGCCTGGGTGGCTCGGTGGGTTGAGCCTCTGCCTTCAGCTCAGGTCATGATCCCAGAGTCCTGGGAGTGGGCCCCACATCTGGCTCCCTACTCAGCGAGGAGTCTGCTTCTCCTTCTCCCACTCCCCCTGCTCATGCGCTTTCTCTCAAATAAAAAAATAAAATCTTTTAAAAGAAAAATATTTTGGATAAAAAAGAATGAATACTTTCACACATAGTAAATTTTAGTGCCCTTTGGAAGCAAAAGACAGTTGAATTAATTATCAATATCTAGTTTTAGCTTAGAGTTCTCAGTTCTTAAAACACCTTGGAAAATAGTTTTAAGACAAATAAGAGTCATGCACTTATAAGCAGATACCAGCAAAGGTCTCTTTGTCCCTTAGTATTTAAAATAAATCTTTTAAAATCCCTGAAGAACAGTGTTCTCTCAAGGATTGTTGCTCATTCCTTGCAGTGAGCATTTTCATGGTTACTGCTGGCTCTGAGCTCCTACTTTGCTAAATTTAGGAATTCTATTGTGTTTCACTTGGATTGTTCTGCTTATACCTTAGTGAAATTCAGGACTTTTACTTAATTTCTTCCCCAACAGAACTTTCACCTGGTATTAGAGTGCATTAAAGATTTTAGGGAAAAAATGGAAATTAAAGTTAAATATTTTAACTCTAGGCAATTCTTCATCCTTTTTATTTTTTTAGAAGATTTTATTTATTTTTTCACGAGAGAGAGAGACGCAGAGGCAGAGGGAGAAGCAAACTCCCCGGTGAGCAGGGATCCTGATGCAGGACTCGATTCCAGGACCCTGGGATCATGACCTGAGCTGAAGGCAGATGCTTAACCATCTGAGCCACCCAGGTGCCCTAATTCTTCATCCTTTTTAGAGCTGTGAAACTTGAGTTGGTGTCATGCTCCACATCTTCCCAGTCACTTAAGAATCCATTCAGATACTTGTATATAGAGCTTTATCCTGCTTGGTAGAAAATTTTTATTTATTTTTATATTTAGTTAATGGCTTACCTTTTCTCTAAAATATACAGAACTAATGGGTCCAATAATAGTCTCTCTCCATGACCTAATGAAACATCATGATAGGTAGAGATCTCATTCTCCCCTTTGGTAAAATAAACAGAAAACATTCAGCTTTCTCAAAAAGGGATAAGATATAAAAGACTTTTTTCCAGGTTTTTAGTGTTGCCTTGAGTATATTCAGTTGAAATGCTTCTTTACTATTCTAGTTATTAACACATGCGCATCAGTGAGAGATTTACTCTAATCTTAACATATAGTCCAAGTTTATCTGAAAAATAAAGAGAAACTATTAGAACACAGTGGTTTAGGAAGCCATATGAAAATGACAGAAGGAAGCCAAGGGATGAAGACTCAAGCAATGAACTTTGGGGAGGAAATCAGTATTGTTGTGGTATGAATGTAAAACACATGAAACTAAATTTATTCTTGGACTGAATTACATCAGTTGATGTAATTACATCTTGATGATGTAATTCATAATCACATAATGAAAGCATTATGATTGGATATTTTAGGCAAATCTCTAGATAAATCCAGTATTTCTAACACTCTTATCATCCTCATGAATACTCACACTAGTCATCTGAAACTTTCAAAACATGATAGATACATGGAGTGTGGGTTTTATAAGGACATTAAGAGGATATATATTCTCCAGGCCTCTTATTATAAAATTAGTAACTTGAACATAAATGATGAGGTATCTTCACCCAAACTACAGAAAAATGGCAAAATTAAGAAGAATCCTGATTGTAAGTTTATTTTAGTTTTTTTTTTTTTATGGCTGAGGTTTAAAATAATATACTATTTGCTTACTCATATTGGAAAATGTATACTTTATATTCATATTATGTTTAGCACAAGTTATGCATGTTTTCAGAAAGTTCTTTGTCTTAGTTCTGGCTTCTGAAATATTATAGACTGAGTGGCTTAAACAACAAACAACTTTCTCACAGTTCTGGAGGCTAGAAGTCCAAGATCAAGGCACTGACAGATTCTGTGTCTGGTGAGACCTTGTCTTCTCCCTGTGTCCTCATGTGACAGAAGGGGGAGGGGGCTCTCCGATATCCCTTTTAATAAGGCGCTAATCCCATTCATTAAGTCACCCTCATCACTCAGTCACTTTCTAAAAACTCCACTGCCAAATAATATCACACTGAGCATTGAATTTGAATATATGAATTTTTGAGGGGGAGGGTAGAGGACACAAATATTTAGTCTACAGGATTATATATGAAAGAAAAATAAGTATTTTATTTTTAAATTTAAAGAAACATTTGAAGGGTTTTCTTTGTAAAACAAAGTATCTTCGGGCAAAGTGAATTTTTCTTGTTTATTTGCTTAGTTAAATGTATTTATACCGATCTATGTTTACATATCACTATATCTACCTATATACAATATATATAGATGTTAGGGACATTTTAGTATGCCCAAATAAAGTAATTCCTTCCAAATTAACTTTGTCTTCATTCAGTAGAAATGAAATTTGAGATATTCCCTAAAACAAATGTAAAATTAACATTTTAAAAAAATCTATTTTCGTAAACTCTGTGTAGCAGATATGTACCAAGAAACTCTATCAACTTATTATGTTTCTAAACCCAAACATGTATAAAAATAAATGTTTAGATGTTCTTTAAAACCAAATTTCTGATCTCGTAAAGGCTTACTTCTTATCAAATTAAAATAAGATGGTGGTATTTTTATTTATATCTAGCATTTAAACATAGAAATTTTCCATACACAACATTAAAATATGAATATTAGTTATATTTTAAATAATTTTATTGCAGAATTTTAATATGCTGTCTTACTAAGTAAGTAATGTTAGCTAGATATATTTAGAATATACAAAAATAACTATTGGCAGAGAAGATAAAAATAGACAATTTAAATAGATTTTATTTCATCACTATTCATCACACTAATGTAAACATGCAAAGTACAAAATTTCACATCTTTTTGTTCAAATTTCTCATAAAATTCAGAAAGAATTTGGCCTAAACATGCAGATATTGAATTGGCGTAGTGTAAAAGATTAGTTTTTTTTGTTTTCCAGTTAAACTTGTACTGTGTCTGATTTGGGTATCAGTTTTAAGACAATACCTTTCTCATACAAATCCATAAGAAATTTAGGAAAGTAAAATATTGGATGTCATTGCATATGCATATAAAACCAACTCGAGCATTAAGCATTCATTATTATTTTGAAATAAATTTCCTTAATCATTTTATAATTGAATTGTATTAATTCACTGATTTAATTGAATGCATTTGATGATCTGCACTTTGTAGAACTTTTTTCCTGCTCTGTCCTAATTTTACAATTGAATGCATGAAGAAAACTGTGAAATTTCTTGGGTAAATATTTATATTTTATTTTCATGGAAAATAATTTATTTCAAACTGATATTCTATTTCCTAAATAAAATTGATCTTTTTAGTCAGAAAGAATGACATAGAAATACAGAATATCATTTCTTAAGAAGGAATAAGGAGATTTAATGTGATTAAAAGTGAATGAAAACCATGGTAAACTAATTAGTAAACTAATTTTACTGTTTTAAGTAAGGTAATGTATGGTTCCATATGTAACTAAACACCAGGGTACCAAAATGAGTAAATTTAAGCATATTCTTAAGTTTCGAGAAATCAGTGGAAGTAGGGTCAGGGTTTCAACAATGATTGTAGGTTTAATCAACAAAAGGAAAATAAAGCTTTTAACTGGAGAGTGTGAGAGTCATAGGTATAACACTAGGTTTTGTAATATTTAGAAGTTTACACAATATGTTTATAATTTTTCTCATCAGATCTTCCCAACCAGCCCTGTATATAGTGTAAAGAATGCTTGTTACATGGTAGACTAGACAGAAGTTTACCTCTGCTCTCATACTGAAACCGCTAATGTGATAGCATCAAAAAAGAAATGTATAAACCTGTATAAACAGAAATTCATGGGGGAATAAAGAGCCAACAAAGAATAAATATTAATGGGTAGTAGAAATAAATAAAAGGATTTAGCACAGCTAAAGAAGCTAAACACCAAGAGTCTTCAAAGGGGGATACTTATAGAAAGAAAGAGAATTCAAGCCACATATTCCCAGAAAGCCTCAAGGAGCCAGCAGCACAATGATAAAGGCAAGATGAGTGGATTGGCTAAAAACAAGGGAAATAGGCGAGGGCATTTATAAGAAGTAATGAGATCCTCAGGTCCTTTCCCTGTTCACCCATCTGTGTAAGAACTTCTCCCACAAAGGTTGTGTATTTTCTGTATATAAATTGGAATAAAAATATTAAAGTCCTAGAGAATTAAGACAGTGAAAAGCTGGGGAAAGGTGATAGGTGGAAACAGGAGAATGAGTCTTCATTCCTCCTCCCTCTTACATTGTGAAGCTTCAAGATTACTGAAATCCAGACAAGTGTGTATCCCTCTGGAAGGGGATGGGGAGATCCTTTGGAGAACCTGAGGAAACTGTATGGCAGAACAATAAAGACTGCCAGACATCTGTGCCCAACACAAAGGTCACAGAAACCAAAACCAAAATCAAAGAAAGAGAGAAAATAGGTCACTTACCAAAGATCAGGAATTCAAATTGAAAAGAATCTCTCATTAACAACACTGCATACTAGAAGAAAATGTAAAACTACTTTAAAATTCTGAGCAAAAATGTTATCTAAAAATCTACACCCAGTCTTCCCCCACTAAGAAAAATTGAGTGTAAAAGAAACAGGTCATTTATAAACATAGAATTTCCTAAAACATCTAATTATCTTTCTTAGGATACTTAGGGAGAGTGTGATGCATTAAATAATAGAGTCAACCAGAAAAGAAATTGTCAAGGAACCTGGGAAACAAGACTTAATACAGAACTAGGACAAAGTCTCAGGAAGAAAATTGTCCATCTGTCTAGACAGTAAACAGTACAGATTAGAGAAGGAAGATCATTTCTTAAGGGCTTCATGATGATAGAGTGGGAAGGAAGGAATGACATTACCTCATGTGTAACATAATATGGAGACTATTATATAGAAAGGTTTATAATTTCATTGGAAAAAATTGCAATAGATACAGAAAAAACAAAAGATATAAAATCATTTTCATTATTGACTCTAGGAAGAACAAAAAAGCTATTGCGTATAGGAAAAGTGATCATGATTCACTATTTGAATCAGCAGTGATCAGCACATAAGTGTTTAGAATAAATGTTAAAGGGTAAGTTAATTTAATGTATGCACACACACATACATACACACACACCCAATGTTTTGAGAAAAATAGAAGATAAGTGTGAGCTTGAGTCAATTTGAGTAAGAATTTGGAGATTTAGGCTCAAGGAATTCCTTTTTTTTCACAAATTTTAATTGTGGCACAAAAAAAACTTAGTATAAAATTTGCCATCTTAATTATTTGTTATGTATGTAATTCAGTAATGTTAAGTTCATTCACATTGTTGTGCAACCGATCTCCAGAACTCTTTCATCTTATGACTCCATATCCATTAAACAATACCCATATCTCCCTTTCCTCAATCACTGGCAACCACTGTTCTATTCTACTTTCTGTCCCTTTGAATTTGACTACTCTAAGAACTTCATGTAAGTTTAATCATATTTGTCTTTTTGTAACTGGATTATTTTATTTAGCATAATGTCCTCAAGGTTTATCCATGTTGTAGCATGCTTGAGAATTCTCTTTCCTTCTTAAAATTAAGGCTATATAATATTGCATTGAATATACATAATCACATTTTGCTTATTCATCTGCCTGTGGACATTCAGATTGTTTCTACCTTTTGGTTATTGGGAATGATGCTACTATGAAAGTAGTTGTACAAGTATTCTGGTTTCTGGTTTTAGTTCTTTTGGGCACAGATCCCAAAGTGGAACTATTGGATCATATGATAATTCTTCCTTAAATTTTTTGAGGGACCTCCATACTGTTTTCCATAGTGGGTACACCATTTTACATTCCCGTTGATAGTGTGCAAGTGTTCCAGTGTCTCCACATCCTCACCAACACTTGTTATTGTTAAGATTGATTGATTTGAGAATGTGTGCATGCGTGTGAGGGCAAGGGGGAGGGGCCAAGGGAGAGGGAGGAGCAGACTCCCCACTGAGTGTGAAGCCCATGGCAGGGTCTGGAGTCCCATCTCATGAGGGGCTCATTCCCAGGATCCTGAGATCATGGCCTGAGCTGAAGTCAGACACTTAACCGACTGAGCCACCCAGCGCTCCTGGTTTTTTGACAGGAAGTACCCTGATGGGTATGAGGACTGACTTATCTCTTTTAAAACTTTAAAGTATATATGCTTTTACTATTGTTTGATTAACTATTTTAAAATAATGTTTAAAAGTAATAGTTTCAAATGGCACTGTCTTATGACAAAATCTAACAATTACAAATTTGAGTTGTATGTATTTATAAGTTGTTTAACAATTTTACATTGGCTGTGTTACATAATAAATTCTCAGTCTAAAGAATGTTCTTACATCCATACCATAGAATTTATTAATATTCATAATGGTTTAATATTGATATGAGTTACTTGGACTAAGACAGAGGTGGTACGTTACTGTTTAGTCTGGAATGTGGTTAATTGCAATAACAAAGCACATTTAAAAAAATGGGAGTTTATTTTTCTTGTAAGAAATTTGGAGTTACGCATTTCCTAGAGTGTTTTTTTTTTCCTGTTTAAACTATTCATCTTTATTTCCATATCATGCAAAGGAAAATCCAATAATTAAGCCCAGAGAGATAATACAATATAAAATCACATATCATGCAGAAAATGATTTTGGCAACTGAGCATGCCAAAGTTTGCCTTATTTATTCCCATTCTAAAGCTGAAGAGTTTATTTCTGGGTACGACACAGGAAGTCAGGTTTATACCCTTTCCACTTCTCTACGTATAGTTGAAACCACGTTGCAATATATAATAACAGCTCTAGCTGTCTTTGCCACAAAACAATACATATTTTGATGCTCATGATGCTTTTTGGCACTAATTCCCCCACAAAATCTGGAAGAACCTTGGAATTTTAGTCTTTAAAATAATATGATGATACTGTCATTAAATTGGTGGAAAAGAGGATTATTTTTTCAGCTTTATTGAGGTATAATTAACAAAATTGTGAGATCGTTAAAGTGTACAACATAATTTGATACATGCATACGTTGGTCGTAAAAGGACTCCCCCATTGAGTTAATGCATTCTTCATCTAACATTTTTACCTTAAGTTCTACTTTCTTAGAAATTCCAATTATACAATACAGTATTATCAATTACAGTCACAATACTATGTATTACTCAGGTCTTATTTAATCATATACTTGAAAATTTGTACCTTTTGCCAACCTCTTTTGATTTCCTCTAACCCCAGCTCCTGGCAAACACTTTTCTACTCTCTGTTTCTATGAGTAATACTTTTTTTTAGGTTGCACATATAAATGTTACCATGTGGTAATTGTCTACTTTGTCTAATTTTCAAATTGCATAATTTGAAATTGGCTAATTTCACTTAGCATAGTGCCCTCCAGGTTCATGCACACTGTTGCAAATAACAGGATTTCCTTCTTTTTTCAGGCTGAATAATATTCCATACAAATATCACATTTTATTTATCCTTTCATCTATTGACAGATGCTTAGGTTGTTTCCATATTTTAGCTATTGTATATAATAATGCTGTTATGAACATAGGAGCATAGATATCTTTTCAAGATAACTGTTTCACTTCCTTTGGGAATATATCTAGAAGTGTTCCCTAATGATTAGTGATGTTCAGTATCTTTAATACACTTGTTAGTGTATCTTCTTTAGAAAAGCGTTTATTCAGTCTTTTGCCCAGTTTTTAATTTGGTTATTATTATTATTTGCTATCAAGTTATATGAATTCCTTATATATTATGAATATTAATTTTATATCAGAAATGTGCTTTGCAAATATTTTGTTCTGTTCCATAGGTTGTCTTCATTTTGTTGATGGTTTCCTTTGCTGAGCAGAAGCTTGTTAAGCTTGGTGTAATTTGTTTATGTTTTCTTTTATTGCCTTTGCTTTTGGTATCAAATCCACAAAATCAGAAATTTCTAAGACCATTGTCTAGGAATTTATACCCTCTTATTTCATATAGGAGTTTTGTGATTTCAGGTTTCATGTGCAAGTCTTTAAAATATATTGAAGTTTTTTGTTTGTTTACTTTTCAGAGAGGGAGAAGAGGGAGAAGGGGCAGAGAGAAAGGGAGAAAGGGAATCTTAAGCAGGCTCTACACCCAGCATGGAGCCCAATGTGGGGTTTGATCTCACCACCCTGAGATCAGGACCTGAGCCAAAATCCAGAGTCTAATGCTTAACTGACTGAACCACCCAGGCTCCCCTGATTTCTATGTGTAGTATAAGATGGGATCCACTTTTATTCTTTTTTTTTTTTTTTTAAAGATTTTATTTATTTGACAGAGGGAGATCACAGGTAGGCAGAGAGGCAGGCAGAGAGGGAGGGGGAAGCAGGCTCCCTGCTGAACAGAGAGCCCGATGTGGGGCTCCATCCCAGGACCCTGAGATCATGACCTGAGCCAAAGGCAGAGGCTTTAACCCACTGAGCCACCCACGCGCCCCCAGTTTTATTCTTTTGCATCTGGCTGTCCAGTTTTCCCAGCTTTATTTACTGAAGAGACTTTCCGTTCTCCATTATGTATTCTTGGCTCCTTTGTCAAAAATTAATTGACCATATGTGCATGGATTTATTTCTGGACTTTCTATTCAGTTTCATTGATCTATGTGACTGTTTTTATATCAATTCCATACTGTTTTGATTACTATAGCTTTGTAATATAGTTTGAAATCATGAGGTGTGGTGTCTTTAGCTTTGTTCTTTCTCAAGATTGCTTCGACTATTTGGGGTCTTTTGTGTTCCATACAAATTTTAGGATTTTTTTTCCTATTTCTGTGATAAATGAACTAGAATTATTTTAATTGTTCAGCTGGGTTACTAAGAACCCAGACTCTGCCTGTCTTTCCATTCCATTTCCTGAAAATGTAATCTTGTCACGTACGCCATGGTCAAAAAGATGGCTGTCATAGCTTCAGATATCAAATCTGTGTTCAATACAGGAAGTAGAAGTGGAAAGGGTGTCAACAGCAACACTAACCACAGTGCCTTCCTTAATCAGAAAAGCAAAAGCCCTAAAAAAACCCCACATACCACTAAAAAAGGCTGCTCAGTGTTATGTGCTCATTCATTGCTATGAGGGAGACCGTGAATGTGACCATTAAGATGCGGCTGCCTTGAAACAATTTTAGTATTCTATCTTCCAGGGAAAATTGAAGAAATTAATAATGAGTAAACAAAACACTAATCATCTGTATTTACTACTTTTATAGATTTTAGGGACTAATAAATAAAATCAAAAATTTTCAAATATAAGTGATAATAAATCAAATTTAATATGGCATGAAGAATAGAAAGGAGATATTAAAACAATACTTGTTTCATACAAAGTTGTCCAAGATAATTTATATACATTTCTTTCTTTAAGTAACCAATTGGGATTCAAACTCAGGTTTGTTGAATGTTAATTATCATGTATTTTCCATGACCAACCACGTAGGGTTTTTTGGTTTGTTCATTTTTATGGGTGGAGGGGGAAATCTAAGCTCACACAATTATGTTTTTAAAAGTATATGAATACATGTAGAATTTCATGTTAAAAACCATTTGAAGAAAGTTTGGGAGCTTAGTTTACTGTAAGCTCACTGTAAGCCAGGGGCAATAAGATTATCAGAAATTCTCTACACACTCATGCTACCTCAATAGAATAACTTCAGTTCAAAAGGGATTCATCATATTGAAACCAGCCAAGTCACATGCAAGGCTCAGTGGTTATGATTTTCATAAGCCACACATTCTGATGTGCAAAAATCAGAACTGTCTGTTTTGATTTATACTGGACTTCATATTTATCTCACATTTCTATTTCAGCCTGCTGCCAAAAACTTAATTTAGTAATTTCCAGGAAAACTAAATCAAATTCCAGGAATCTTTTCAATTGTTTTAGGTTTAAAACTTCCCAACCCACTCTACTTTCTCCTCCCAGGGGTTATTTCTGAGTGCATATTGCTATATGCAGTTCTATGACATGGTGGGAGGGGTCGTGAAATGGTTAGATTTAGTTGCGTTTGTTCTCAGAGACATAAATTACTGGTTTGATTTTCAGGACTGCCTCCCCCTGGTGTCTACTGAGAGAACAAATATCCTGCTGGCTTCTGATCTCAAATTCTAGTGAACTGTTTACAGTTCTGTCCCTAGTCATTTTTGTGGGCCAACTCTATCACCTTCAGACCATGCTTCTTTCCTTTAACTACTTTTAACTAACTTGTCTGCCCTATCTAGAGAAATAGGGAAGATTATACCCCAATAAATCTTTAAATATCGGGGGAAATTCAGAAATCCTCATCTTATGTAGGAATCCTTTGCTCCTGATCATTTATTCTCCACTGTGAGATTGTTGATACCAGAGTATCAGATACTCTAGAGCACATCTCCACTTTCCGTTCTACTTATAATGAGAAATTCTTGCTAAAGTGACTCTTCAATGAATGCTATGAAAGCTTTCTATCTTGCTGGATTCTCCAAACTGTCTATAATCTTAAAAAAAAAAAAAACAACTTAGCAATGAGAATGGAGATATTTACCTTTAGGGATGGGCTATGTATTCCCACTATTACCAAGTGAGAATCTTTAATGTTAATTAGTATATTAACCTTTAGGCATGTGAAAGCCAGCCAAAAGCAGCCTTTAGTGTTTTGAGGAAGGAGAAAAAAGCAAGAACGTTTGCACAAAATGGCTTAGGAGAAACAAGAGTAGTAATAACACTATGGAAGACCTAAAATATGGTTTTAGTAGATAACATGGTGCTGAATCAAAGACAAGCTTTCTCTCTCTCTCTCTCTCTTTTTTTTTTTTTGGCCCTTGCAACAAATTAGTAAATAGTTGTCCCACTGTTTTAAATGTTCTTATTTCAAATGAAAATAAAGTAAACTCAGTCTTATACCTCCATTTAATGCTGACTTCTAGAGCACTTAAGCTGAATTATGTGTATCCCTATGAATTAGTTTCATGAATCCCCACCCATGTTTTTGGAAAAGTGCATTCAAGTCTGTACCATGTTTGCCTAAGGAAATTAGATTTGAAAATCTGTCCTCCAACTGTCTCTTTTGTGCTGATGTAACACTAATGTCACCCACTCTCAGAAATATTCTATATAATGCCTTTCGTGAACATTGCTTGGGCTGGGAAGTTCTATTTACTCCAAGAAATCTCTTTAAGGTTTTGTAAATGGTGCATTGTACTATGCAAGAAGCAGACCTCTAAGGAAAAGATAAAATTTCTCTGTTTGGGTGTCTGACAAAGACTAGGAACATGCATTTTTCGAAAAGAAATATAATCATGAGATAGATCAGCTACAGCTGTAATGAACACCTGAGATCTGTCACTTTTTAATCATGAAAGTTATTGATCTCTTCTTACAAGACTGTGAGAAATATGGCTTTTTTGGATACACTGTCTTGTGCTTAATTTGATAACTTCTAGGACATTTTAGTACACTAGAAGATAGTATAAATTCTCTATCTTGTTTTCTTGACATTTTAGAATAATTTTCTCACAATCCATAGGTGATTATTAAAAAATTACTTTAACCCAGTATGTTAATTCTCACCTCACCTCATCCACCCATTTAAGAACTATATTAAATTTGGCAATATAGTAGGTTCAAGTATAAATGGCCAATTTTATAAATTGAAATATGTACTTTATGTACAGTAGCAATATTCCTATTTTAAAGACATAGTGTTGATTTTTAGAATTTAGTCATTTTTGTTCTCTTTAATTTTTATTTTCTTGCAACTTAGGATTTAAAACATGTATTAAAAGATCTTTAGATTTAGACAGATTATTGACTTACATCATTTTTATGCACGTATAAAAAGAAAAACCTAGAGACACCATTTCGGGTAAGGTATTTCTAAGGCAAAAACAACTACATCACAACTGCTACATGGCTAATAGTGATTGTAAGACCATCCTGACTTTGAGTTGTCAGAATGTGAAAAAAAGTAAGCATCATCATCCCCATGACCTTGATTAGGAAATAAAATAATTCCCAATAATGTTGATGTCCCTATTGCACACCTTCATGATTATACCTTCCTACTATCCACCTTACAAGAAATCACTATTCTGAATTTTGTGTTCCTCATTCCCTTGTTTTTCTCTACAATTTCCCCAAATATGTATCCTAAACAGCACATTATCTGGTTTTGTTTAACTGGTATAATAAGAGAACCATATTACATGTATTCTTTTATGATGTTTTTATTTAACTTAGCATTATATGATATTCATCCACACTAATGTGTATATCTACTATTCATTTTCAGTGTTGTACAGTATCTTACTGTATGCATGTCACGGAGTTCGTAAATTCCCTTGCTGGACATTTGGGCAGTTTCTAGTATTTTTCCATTACAAATGAATCTGCTATAAACATTCTAATAGTTGTCTCCTGAAACATGTATAAGGATTTCTCCAATGTATCAGATGCATGGGAATGGAATTGCTATATCTAGATGATACTGTTCAATAGAATTTTCTGCAATTATATAAATATTCTATACTTCTGGGCTAATAGATAGCTACTAGCTGCTTGTGCTGTTGCGTACACTTGACCGTTTAAAAACTTGGGTTTGAACTATATAGGTCCACTCATACACAGATTTTTTCAATATACATAGTTCAGCACTGTAAATGTATTTTCTCTTTCCTATGATTTTCTTAAAAACATTTTTCTCTAGCTTATTTATTGTAAGAATAAGTATATAATACATATAACATACAAAATATGTGTTAATTGAGTGTTTATGTTATTGATAAGGCTTCTGGTCAATAGTAGGCTATTAGTAATTAAGTTTTTGGGGAGTGAAGAAGTTATATGTGGATTTTTGACTCCTTACGGGTCAGTGCCCCTAACGCGCACATTGTTCAAGGATCAACTATACCTGAAATATACCTAATTCATACTGAGGACGTCATGTGATGTGAGATGCCTGGTTCTTGCTTCCCAGCCTAAAGTCTTAGAGAACTAGAGCCATAAAGAAGATGAGGCAAAAGCCAATTCTGTTGAATCTCTTACACTTGCAGAATTTGAACTAGTTGTAGATGTGTTTCTACAAATTTATCAAGCTGCCCTAGATTCTTTTTTTTTTAAGATATTTATTTATTTGACAGAGATAGATCACGAGCAGGCAGAGAGGCAGGCAGAGAGAGAGGGGGGAAGCATGCTCCCTTCTGATCAGAGATCCCGATGTGGGGCTCGATCCCAGGACCCTGAGATCATGACCTGAGCTGAAGGCAGAGGCTTTAACCCACTGAGCCACCCTGCCCTAGATTCTTATATAAGGGAATGTGGCAGGCACATTTTTAAGTGAAGGACCTATGTCTGCTACCCCCTCAGCTGCTACCCCCTCTAGCACCCCTGCCCTAGATTCTTATATAAGGGAATGTGGCAGGCACATTTTTAAGTGAAGGACCTATGTCTGCTACCCCCTCAGCTGCTCTATTTTTTATTTCTTTTTCATCAACTCTACTAGTTCTATGTTTGGCTAAGGACCAGTGAGAGAATAATTTAAGTATGTTGTGGTGTCAGATTATACTCTAGTCCCTGTTACTGCCCTTTTATCAGGCTCTGGAGTTTTCATGACTGCGAACACAAAAGAACATATCCTTGGAGTGAGTACATTGAGAATTTTATGAACACCTTGTATGTGAGAGACAGATTGGATTCCCTTGCCTCTCCTCCAAGTATAAGCATAAAAGGTGAACTAAGATAGCTTGGAAACCACATAGAGGCTTTGATGTTAACCTTATCCTCATTCCCTTTTACAAAATGAAGCCCCCTGGTCCCTGAGCTCTTCTTGTTCTCTACTACTAACATAGAATGCCCATGGTGTCCCCATCTGTTGCTCTTAAGAAATAGGTAAGTTTTGCCAATTAGATAAATCCATCTTTAGGCATGCTGTTCTTTCTTACAATTCTTAGATGGAGATGATTACAAACTTTAAAGGAAGTATCTTGGTTAGCTCCAAGGCATTTGAAGGCTCATATGCAACCTCTTTCCTTGGTGGCCTGACCGCAACAAGCAAAGAACCAGAGGAGAACACTTAAGTAAACTGCCCAAGTGCACACAGCTCATAAGTGCCAAATCTGGCATTTAAATCCAAATCATATGGTTCCAGATTTTTGCTCTGTGAAGTTTGTTATACTTCATACTGATGCTCTTTCGTATCACTTGTCACAATTGCTGTTTTACATACATAGTGGCAGGTGGTATTGAAGGTAGGCAGGCATGTGCATAGCACTATAATGGGTTGCCAAGTATAGAGGAAATATAAGATCCTGCTACATAGGCAATAAGTCAGTGTAAGTGAAATTGGGCAAAAGATGATGCCATTTCAACCATGGATCTGGAGTTAAGGGTAGAATTTCATTTTCTAGGAGGTCAATAAGACTGACTGAAAATTGCAAGTAACCTAAAGTAGCTGAAAGCATATGAAGATAAATGCTTAGACTTACTGAAAACTATCAAGGATATAATTGTGAAATGAGCTCATCAAAACAGAACCAGAGAAAAAGGAATTTATACTTGCTTCTAAGTTTCCAGTACTCTTGGTATTTATCTGCTAAGGAAATATTTGTTCTGAAAGCCTAAAGGGCAGGAAATTGGGACTGGACATTAGTAATTTGTTAATGTACCATCTCAATCTTGCATTACTGATGAATTCTTAAATTCAGTAGTTATGGAATGGAGGGTTCTGGTGATTTCAGTTTCTGTTTAATTGCAAACACTTGCCACAAACATTGTTGAACAACTTTCTAGATTATATCACAAAAACTCATTCCTAACATCTCATGTTTTAATAATTTAGTAAAATGTATTTTATTTCATTTTCTTAAAAATATAGCTTGTAAAAAATAACTGGGCTGAATCCTCACTGATTGTTTAATTTATTCAGTTTATTCATTGATCATTCAATAAAGAGGGATTTTTTTCACTTATTGGCATAAGATAATGAAAAATGTAGTTGCTATTGCTATCTTTCCAACATGTGTGACTTATTGAGATAGGATAGAATGTTGTAGTAAAGTGTGAAAATCACTGAAAGAAGGCCACATTGGGTGGTATAAGAATGTGTTAAGAGCACGTGCCTCGGTCAAAGGTAGTTATATAAAAGTTTCAAAAGATACTAACATTTAATGTACAATATGAAAGATGAATAGAAATTTGCTAAACAAAAATAGAATATTCATGGTAGGAGGACACTATAAATCATAGTCTAGAAATGTGAACAATCCTCAGGAGTTTGGGAATCTAAAGGAAGTTCACCATAGAGACACCTCGCTGGCTCAGCTGGTAGAGCATGCTACTCTTGATGTCAGGGTCATAAGTTCAAGTCCCACATTAGTGGTAGAGTTTACTTAAAATGAAAAGAAAATCTTCAAAAAAAATAAAAGTAAGAAAAAGTTCTCTATAAATTATGAGTTTGCAAAAAAGAAGGCAAGTTAGGGAGAATAGTGAAAGCTGAGGCTGCATGGATAAAAAAGAGCAGATGAAATTACTAACTAATTACGTTTCTATTTTACTGAAGATGATCTAAATGTCAAAGGTTGCTACTAAAGAGGTTAAGCAAGTGAATGATATCATTCCATTTACATTTTATGAAATTGATTCACAATTCTGTGTTGAAAAATTAAAAGAGATAAATAAAATGTGCTATAAACATACAATGAAATATTATTCAACCTTAAAAAAGAAAGGATATCCTGTCTCATTCTACAATATGAATGAACCTTGAGGACATTATGCTAAGTGAAGTAAGAGTCACAAAAGGACAAATACTGTATGGCTCTCCTTATGTAATTTATCCACAGTAGTCAAATTTATAGAAACAGTAGAGTAGGGATTACGAGCACCTGGGTGAAGGAGAAATGGGAAGTTGTTTAATGGGTAAACAGTAGTTTCAGTTTTGCAAAATGTTTATCTTGCAAATGTGACTATATTTAATGTAATTGAATTACAGACTTAAAAGTAGTTAAAATCATAAAGTTTATGTTATGTGGTTTAAGATTTTAGTTTTTTAGAGCAGTTTTTTCACAGCAAAATTGAGAGAGGTAGAGAGATTTCTCATATGCCCCCTGCCCACACACATGCATAGTCTTCCCTGTTATGAACATCCGCACCAGAGTATTTGTTATAGTTGATGAACCTGTCTGTAGTTTACATTATGGTTCACTCTTAACTTTGTACATTCTGTGAACTTGAACAAATGTATGACATGTATCCATTGTTACGTTATCATATAAAGTATTTTCCCTATCCTAAAAATCCTCTGTGCTCTGCCTATTCCTTCCTCAAGCATAGAATGTCATGTAGTGGGGCATCTTTTCAAGAATGTCATGTAGTGGGGCACCTGGGTGGCTCAGTTGGTTAAACATCTGACTCTTGGTTTCGGCTCAGGTCATGATCCCAGGGTCATGAGATCAAGCACCGCATCAGGCTCCATGCTCAGTGTGGAGTCTGCATGAAATTCTCTCCCTCTCCTTCCCCCTCTCCCCCTCCTTCCACTCACACATATGCATGTGCTATCTCTCTCTCTAAAATAAATAAATAAATAAATAAATAAATCTTTTTAAAAGTTTCATATAGTTATGATCATATAGCATGTAGTGTTTTCAGATTGGCTTTTTTCACTTAGTAATATGAATTTAAGTTTCATCTATGTTTTGCTGTGGCTTGATAGCTTATTTCTTTTCATTGTGGAGCAATATTCCTTTGTCTGGATGAACCATAGTTTATTTATCCATTCACCTAGTGAAGGACATCTTGGTTGCTTCCAAGTTTGGGCAATTATGAGCAAAACTGCTATAAACTTCTGTGGGCAGGTTTTTGTATAGAATGTTAACATGTTTCTTACCACAAAATAATTTAATATTTAAAGGCTTATATGGGGCACCTGAGTGGCTTAGTTTGTTAAGCATCTGACCTGATTTTCGCTTAGGTCATGGTTTTGGGGTCCTAGAATTAAGCCTCGTATCAGGCTCCCCACTCAGTGGGGAGTCTGCTTGTCTTTCTCTCCCTTTTACCCTCCCCCTGCTCGTACTTGCTCTCTCTCTCTCTAATAAATAAATATTTAAAAAAATAAAGGCTGATAGAATAATCAGACTTATAAAAATCCAAGTGAGAAACCTACTGACCTGACCTTGAGTAGCAGTGCTGCATTTGGAATTTTTTTAGGAGATAGAATCAAGTTGACCCATGCTGTTCATTGTTCTAGGGTTACAAAATCCAGAATATTTGGGTAAGAAAACAATTTCACTTGTGATATGTTGAATTTGAAGTGTACATCAGATGTCCACAGACAATTAGAAATATATGTTTGGACTTTAGGAAGAGTTTTAGGCATAAAAATATATTTGAGGGTCACCAGAATTCAACAGTTACTAACATTCTTTCTAAAACTTCCCTTTCCATGGCAATAACTCGCAATAAAAATGATCCTCAATTAGAAAGCAAGAATCCTCTCTAGGGCAATATATTGGGTATTGGGCAGTGGAAGGAGCATATAATTTGGAAATGCCCCTTAAAGATTTGATACAAGCTTTCCCCTTCCCAGTGTAAGTTGCATCATCCTCCCCCTTTTGAAATGATAGTAATTGAAAGTATGGCAGTGTATAAAATAGTTTAGAGAAGTTTTCTTGGGTGAGAATTGAACCAAGGAGAGAATCCTGAGGTGTAGTACAGTTTAAGAAATGGGTAGAAGAAAAAATGTCCTTTATTTTGAATAGAATTCCAAAGTCCCAGTCATATTCCCCAACTTTCCTCTATAGCAGTTTGTTTTAAAACTGAGGTTAGGTGGGGTAAAATTTGGGAGAAGAGAAACAGGGACGGGAATGAGGGTGGAGGTAATCTATAAAGAATATTCTTACTTTTTTTGTTTGTTTTACTATTCTTCCATCCTGTTACTTCTTAGATTCCTGATTAGATTAGAATGATGATTTCCTAGGGTACACTGAGGTGTCCCCAAGGCACCATGGCAAACTCTTAAGGGTGCTGCCAAAGAAAAATTGCATCCAATAAGTCTAAGGAAGACTTTATTCATTACCACTGTAACAGGGGGAGAGATGCTGAACTCTAGTCTGCTGAAGCAAAATGCAGGAGAGTTTTTAAGTGTTATGGAAAGCTAGTGGAAAAGTACTGAAGGACATTAGGAGGACGGTTGGTCAATGTGATTAGGCCATCCATGTTTTCTAACTGATGGATAGTGAAGTTAGGCTCTCATCCCCCAACAGAGACTGGGAGATAGGAGCACTGTCTTTCTGGTGATTACATTTTAAAAGGATGGCTCCCAGCTACTTGAGAAAGACATTCCTGGCTTATAAAGCTGATAAGAGGCTGAGAAAAGATTTACTTCTCAAAGGGGCAAAAAAACCTTGAAATTATAAGTTTTCTAAAGTAAATGCTCTGAATAAAGGGAAGTCAGATTCTATAGCCAGAAAAAACTGTCTAACATTTAGTCAACCTACGGGGCATGTTAAGACAGTCTTTGTCAGTACCTCATAATATATTGTATATATGCAAGAGAAGAACAGCAGCATCTCCCAGATACCACACTGACTACTACTGTTATGTTGTTTTTACGTAATTACTTTTGACTTAGGGCATGCCATGGAAAAATTACTAAGACTTTAAGGGCACCATAAAATGAGAATTTATGAATCTCCAGATTAGAACAAATAATGAAAGGGTATATAATCAGATGTTCTGTATTTAGCAGGAGTGGGCTACTACTATGTTGGCAAGGTACCAGGATAACACAGAACTCTTTTTTAAAAAGTTGGAGTTTAAAAGGTAACATTTATAGAACTAATTCTTAAGACAAAGTTGTATGAGAAGCTTTTCTCTTGATTTTTGTTGACTCAGTCTCTTACAATGAGGATAAAAGACAGCGATAGAAACTTTTCTGTCAGTCTATATAGATGAGTCATGGGAGGATACTATTTCCTCACATATTCTGTGCACCCACTGTATTCACTTTCTCTGTATTTGTCTTTTCCCTTGACCGATTTTTAAATTTAAGGATATGGATAATTTTACTGAGTGTCATCTCTGCTTTCAAAGTATTCTTAGCTTCAAAACACTTTCTGGAAATACTCTTTATCCCAAATACTATTCATTTACTTATACTAACTAATGTAAATGACTGTCTAGTTTATGTTTTCAATAATAATCCGTAAAAGATATATTTCTAAAGTGCTCAAGGACTAGTGAAGGGGTCATTATAAACTATGTTTTAATTGCATACATTATAAAGTATGTTTACATTACATACCTAAAAGGACTCCAACAAGAGGAAATTTTCTACCAAGTATTTATTTTATAAAAGGGATCAGCAAAGGAGATAGAGAATCTAAGTTCAGAGAATTAAATGGAAAAACATATCTATAGTATGGCATTATGGAATTAATGGAAGAAGAAATCAAGTTAAGTAAGATTGCAAAGGGTATATTCTTACCATCTGTAAAAAATAACCAACTAATGATTATAATGGGAAAAATTTAATGGAATACTAGGAACAGAAACCAAATTTACATTGGTGAGGAATAATGTGAGAAGAGGAAATAATGAGAGAAAAGTATGAATAATTCTTCCCAGAAATTTGACTTGAAAGGTCAACTATTAGCTAAAGCTTTAACTGAATGAAGAATTAGAGTTAAAGGAAGCTGTGGGGTATTACATGGGCATAATTAAATGTTAACTGGATGAAACCAAAAGAAAGGAAAAAGTTAAAAGATAGACATATACATATATGTAGCCTATACTCTGTAATGTGTAGATCTATCTTCAATAGAAGAAACTTGAAAAAGGCTATATTTAATATATTTTATCCATCTTTCTGAGATTTATAAGATAATAGAATAGTCTAAGGTATTATTTATAAGATAATAGGGGAAGTGGAACTTAGAGATTCAATGAGAGTGGAGAAATTTAGGAAAATACACTGGAGACACTGGATAGAGAATGGATTAAGAAAACATAGTACTGAAACAGAGTGGAGATTAAGGACACAAGAATTTAACACTAGTTTTCATAATTTTTTAAATATTTTATTTATCTGAGAGAAAGAGAGAGAGGGTGTGTATGCACGAGTTGAGGGGGCAGGGGCAGAGGGAGAAGAAGAAGCAGAATCTCTGTTGAGCAAGAAGCCAGACTGGGAGCTTGATCCCAGGACCCCAGGACCAAAACCGGAGTCAAAGGCAAACACTTAACTGATTGAGCCACACCTAGGTGCACCCATCAGTCTTCATAATTATCTGACTTTTCCCTAGCAGGGCTTAGCAACTGTGTTATCTATTGCTATGTGACAAATTACCCTAATACTTAGTAGCTTCAAATAACAAGCTATTACTACGGGTCAGGTATCTGTGAGCAGGTTAGCTCTGCATTTCTTGCTCAAGATCTCTCATAAAGTTACAGTCAAGCTATAGTTTCTAAAGACGTGATGAGGGCTGAAGGATTCACTTCCAAGTTCACTCACATGGCTGTTAAAAGAGGCTCCATATGGTTGCTCACAACACGGCTTCCCCTAAAGTAAGTCATGAGAGAGAGACAGAGCCAGAGAGAATCAGAAGTTAACAATGCCTTAATAACTTAATCTTGGAGTTACATACTACCACTTTTGCAATATTCTGTTTTTCACACTGGCCACTCTTGGGCCAGTGTGGAAGGAGGCTTCATGCCAAAAGCTACAGATCATTGGAGGTCAATTTGAGATTGGCTACTACAGTAGGGGCAGAAAAGAGAATGCTGTCAAATTTACAGATGAATGATTTTGTCAAGTGGGTAGAATAGAAGGATATTAGAAAAGTGAGTTAAGAATATTGAAAAAAATACTGGGTAAGCTGTTGGGATATGAAATTTGATCTATAAATGAAAGTGAAGGGTCTAGTAGGTAGGAAGTAGAAGAATACTGGGGTTGGATAATAACAGAGTTAGATAACTAAATAACAGCATTAGATAATTTCAGTAGGAGCCTGAAATTATTATTTCCAGTTATTATTTCAAATCCCAGAATGAGAAGGAAGAAACATTCGTTGGCCAAAATGATACGAAGAGAAGATATTTGGAGATGATTAGAAAAGGAATTGCTAAGTCAGGATGGCAGGTGACAAGTGTGGAAAGAAAGACCATAAGTTCTAAGGTATTATATTAGAGGAAGTGACAAAGAGTTCAAGATAAAGATGGAAAGGGAGTATTTTTAACCCAGTGGACTAAATCTCAGAAAACCAGTGTTTAGCCACTCCCCACTCATAAGTAAATAAGTGACAGAGTATGGAAAGCATCAAGGTACAGAAGTCTAGGTCACAAATTTAGTGTTCATTGGATGTAGAACTTGAAAAGACTTCATGGAAAGTCATTTCCTCATCAAGAAGCCATTTTTCAACTCAAAACAAGAATGAAGAGGGGCACCTGGGTGGCTCAGTGGGTTAAAGCCTCTGCCTTCGGCTCAGGTCATGATCTCAAGGTCCTGGGATCGAGCCCCACATCGGGCTCTTTGCTCAGCAGGGAGCCTGCTTCCC
>CM052897.1:48641505-48690735 GCA_028534135.1 Potos flavus | reverse complement strand
TCTCTCTCTCTCTCTCTGTCAAATAAATAAATAAAATCTTTAAAAAAAAATAAAAATAAAAATAAAAACAAGAATGAAGAGCCAGAGGATTTAGGGAAAATTGCTCTCTGTAGAACAGAGTTTTCAGAGAGCATGAATTATAGGACAGGGGGAAAAATAGGAGTAAGTGTAGAGGAGAGGAGCAAGGTGGAATATGATGCTGATCTGAAGGCTATCAAGTTGGGGGATGCTCAAAGATTGCTGGGATGTAAGATACATTGTACTTAACTGGCTATAAAATTAATAAGAAAATTAATTCTACCATCCTAGCACCAGACCCACTGGTGTCTGAGGATAGGGTTTGTGGTAGCCTGTGTAGGCTACAGATCTCTCCGAATTTCAACCCTGTCAGGATTCAGCTACAACCCTGGAGTATTGGAGTGTTCTAAAGAGGTTCATCTTGGTAGTGAATCAAAAACCCTAATGTTTCAGGATATAAATGAAGATACCATATAATGTTTGATGGTTGACACAACTAAATTTTTCTGCAACAATGGATGAGCTGGTAGCTTGTGGTGATATTCTTTGAAATGGATGTGAAGCTTAGTAGAACAACATATTCTACATGATAGATGTTTGGAATGGAGGGACTCTTATATAGCAGTACTATGAAATGATAATTCATTTGTGAAAGGTGAAAGATTTATTGATTCTACCATATGCAATTTGAAGCAATTGCAGAAATTTCGTAAAGCTACTAACTTGCATTGAGCTTAATTTCTTACTGTCTGCTCTATTATTAAATTTTTGCTATAAGTGATAGAAATGGAGAAATGAAGAGAAGGAATTGACTAATTTTGTTCATTTAAAGGATTATTCAGTGTTCTATTTCTATTATAACACCAATTCTTTAGAAAGTCATTTAGTAGCTGACATGTTTGTAAACAGTGAATTTCTTAAGAACAGAAAATATATTTAATTCATATTTGTATTTTCAGTGCCTAATATAGCACCTAGCCCACAGTAGGTACAGAAGGGATATGCTTTTTATTGTACAACCTAAGAAACAAAAACTGAAGTGAACCTTGCCCAAAGTTACAGTAGTCACTTTAAAAGCTAGAGAAAGAAAGATAAAAACTTTACTGTAGATTTTGCTGACTTGGTATTTATCCACTGTACTTATATTTTTCTATGTATGTGTTTTTCTGTCAATTTAGCTTCATTATGCTTTGAAGATTCGATTCTATCAAAGCAATTGAAAACTGTTCCCACTTAATTAGGAAAGAGCTATTTGAATCCTGATCTCCACCTTGAAAATTGTCTCCTAATTTCTTTTAAAGATAAATACAAACACATCTGAAGATTTTATTACCATCATTTTGCTATTATCAGTAATTACTTACATTAGTAAAATAACTGAGTTCAGGTAAACTTGTATGAAAAAGCTTGGCAATTCCCTGGGTTTATCTCTCTTCTATTAATTTTCCTCATTTCATGAAAATTTCTAGTGTTGTAAACATAATAGTGATGTAAATTAAATGAAAATAGGTTGCTGATTGTTTGGGGACTTGTATTTTTCAATTCTTAATGGTCATAAAAACAAATGCATACTTACGAATTTCTCTTAACTGTTTTCCATGCATCAGTATTTCTATCCTTCTGACCACCCTCAATCCCCAGCTTGGAATTTCAATAGGAAAATAAAACCTACAAAATGAAAACGAAAATCAATCTTCTTTTATTTAGGAACAAATTAAATTCCCCTTCTAAAGTAATGATTTTTACCTTAAAGCAGTGATAACTATCTTGTTGCTCTGTCAAGGTTTCTCACCTCCTTATCTTACAACAGTAACGTTAATAATCCCCTCACTTTCAAGCTCTTCCTGACTTATGGCTCTTTAAGCACTTCTGTTAAGCTTGATCGTTTACTTACACTTGGCCTCTAATGGAGTCAGTGTCACTTTGAGGATTGTAAATGGATTCTGCTGAAAATCAAGTTCTTCAGACACTCTAGAATTAATCTTTTTTTTTTTTTTTACCTTCTGGTAATTGATATCTGTGTTAAATGGATTTTCACCCTGAGTTTGTAGCTTCCTCTGAGCAAAACGAAAGGATACTAAATTCTGATTTCTTTTTGGTCTCCCAATATTTGATAACATCTAATAGACATCTTAATAAATATATAAGTAAAAAGATACGGTTCCATAATGCCAAACTTAAAAAGTATTTCAATATAGAAATTATATTTTTAGAAATCAAGATAAGTTCTATCCTTAGTCATTTTATGTAAGTCAATAGGTCAGCTTTTATCCTAAACCTCTGTAATATTTCCAATATTCTGTAACTCCAAACATTAAAAAATTATAGTACTACTTATGTGAATGACATGTATTTTAGAATATTCACATTTTTTTTGCAAACAGTAACACCCTCTCATTGTCATATTTGAAGATAAAAACTTTTCTAGATTAACTTTAAACTTTATCATTGGCTATTTATTTATGACTATATTTATAAATTATTCCTTTAATTGTCTTATTTTGAAAAGAAAATATCTTCCTTATTTTATCCCTCAGGAAGTTTCTGAGCAGGTCTTTAGGTAACCAAATCAAAGGAAGTGTGGTTGTAATAAACTAAGAATTGTTTTGATTTTATTTTTTCCTTTGATTGGACTTGCCGTTAATTAAAGGTATTTGCGAACATACTATGTCAAAAGCAAATACAGCAGCACATGCTATTATATAAAATAAGTATAGTATGGGCTAAATACTCTACCAAATATTTTTAGTATTTTAACTTGTCTTCTCTTCACAACAATTCCGTGATGAAGGTAGTATAAACCTTATTAAGAGAAGAGGAAATAAATTCTCAGAAAGGTTAATAATTTTCTCAGTATTACCATGACTGATAAATGTTAGAACAGAAATTCTGACTCAGATGCACTGCATGCTATATTTATAAGTACTGTTCAAATAAGGTAAAATGATTATGAGGAAAAATACAAATCCTAAATACAGGGAGAATCTCTGAAGTACGCAAAGGGTTCTTTCCATCAAACTCAAGGAGCTTGTTACCTGGCTTTTAAATAATGAATCAGTGCAAGTTGAAAGCACAGCTTCTCTTAAACATTGAGTAAATATTTACTTTATAATACATTCACCATTATTTTATGTCAGGAAAAAATATACTTTTATCAGTGCATATATATGATTCTAACTTTCATTATATTGCATATTTCTTAAAAATACCCATTACTACTACAGATTTGTGAAAGAGATAGCAAAAGGGCATATAACCACTGTAATGGAAAAGAAGATGGCAGGATGGGAGAGAGGTGGAAAATATATATATTTACCTGCCTGTGCTCTTTTTTTTTTTGCCTGTGCTCTTACACAAGTACTGAAAAGCCTCCCTGATTTCGTAAATGATTTAAAGAGATCTTTAAGTATCTATGACATCACTTTTGAATGTTACAAATTAAAAGCATTATGAAGCTATCAAATGTATTCTAAATCAAGGCTAGGAAATTAGAGTCAATGAAATATATTTAGAATCTGTTTCCTATGGAGGAGGAGGACAAAGAAGAAAGGAGTAAAACTGAAGAATGAAGGTTGACTAAGCACTCTTCTACCCGTTTATTTCCTATAACCTCACACACAGTCTGAATTACAGAGTCATACTGTATTTTGTGACAGAACCTAATGTAAGGGAATAAGGTATATTTATAATGAGTAGAAATAGACTGAATATTATCTTGCTTTACATTCTACAGTGTTGTCTAGTCTGGAGAATAACGTTCTTTGAAGTAAGGCTCATAAACCTCTCTTCGAGACGTGCATTCTATCACAATTCTCATCTCTGCTTTATGATGATAGAGCAAATAGGCCAACTGGTATCAGCCTTTCAACTATGAATGAAAATAACATTGACTTGTGTCTCATTCATCTTTTTGTAAGAACACAAAAAGCTGCACGAAAATTCTGCAGTGGCTTTTCCCATGACTAAGAGTGGGAAAAATTTCCTCAAAATTTGGAATTAAATTTGGTACTCTCTACATGGCAGTAAACTTTTATCTTTTCCGAGAGATTTAGCAAAAATGAATATAATACATTTTAAATATATACATAAAGATGCATACTAATATAATATAAATTATTTCACTGATATCTTTGTAATTGTAACTTCAACTTTATTCAAAACTATCTTTATTCATCCTAAGTTCATTAGGAATGCTGAACCTGAAACTTTATGTAAATTCCTCTATGTAGATATTAGTACTTTATAGTTAATTATTATTTATACCTGAGATGTTTCCTCCATAGATCAGTGAAATCAAATTATATTTTCTGAGTTATGTCATGGTATAGCATACTGTTTATTTTAAGAGGGAAATGCTGGAGTCAAATTTCCTGAATTTGAATCTTAGCACCATAATTTATTTACTGAGAGACCTTGGCCAATTTACTTAATCTCCCTATTCTTAAGATTTCCTCAATTTTTATCCAAGTAAGATAATAAGAATACCTGCTTTATAAAGTTTTTACTAGCATTAAGTTTCCAAATATATGTTAAGGACTTAAAACAAGTCTGGGTTTAGAGTAAACACTCTAGAAAGTTTCTAATAATAATTCTGTAATTATGTCCATCTTATTCTATGCTACATACATTGATATGTATTTAACTATATAGTATACTCATTTATACACATTCAGTTAAATATTAGACATTTCTATATATCTGGTTATACTATCAATAGTCTATACTTTTATATATTCAACTATATGACATGAGAGAGACTGAGAATTTCTAAATCTGTCTTTACTATTAGAAAAGAGGATAAGAACTAGAAGCATGCCTAGCATCTTTATGGTTATGATAGATTTAGGCTGAAAGGACGATTCTGTTATTAAATTAGTAAATTCCATTATTAAAACACACAGAAGATACTCAAAATGAATTTCTAAGTTGATCAACCATATGTGGTTACTGACTTTTGCATTTGTTAATCACAACCATGTCCCCATCCCCATAAACATAGAGAAACACAACCTTTACACAGCATATTAAAAAAAGTGAATTAAATGGAAAAGTTGAGATAGTTACTACATAGAAGATATTTGTTCCCAAACAAATAGATGTTAGATAAATCTAGATTTTAAAGAGGTAAATGTAGGCCAGAAATCTAAGGAAGGTTAGGGATCGGAAATTAATATGGACAGGACAGTACAAAGATAAAAAGAAAACATAGGAGATTACATTAAAAATTTGAGTTATTTGTTAAAACAAATGACTAATTTAAAACATTAAAAAAGAAGAGAGATTTCACTTGTCCAGGAAATAATTTTAACTGAAGAGTGGCAATAAATAATCTCTTCAGCATAAATGAGGACCATGGATTTAAATTTCTCTGCTTAATGGATTCGTCTATTAAATTAGGATAGAGAAATAAGGAATATCAATTAACAAGGGTAAAATTCGTAGTTATTTAGTTACATAAATAAGGTTTGTTGACCTTGATAATAAAATAGCCAGTTACTTTACTAGCAAAATGGGTTTATTTAGGAATAGCAGAGGAATTACAATTCGGGACAAACAAGCCATAGCAAAACGCCATAGGCAAGTCCAGAGAGCAGAGGACAGGAACACTCTTTTATAGAAGAAAGGGGCTGTTATAAACAAAAAGTCCACTGGAGAAAGTGGAAGTTCAAAATGTAGTGGCTTTTCATTGACTGAGTTGTGACAATCTCTTGTTGGCTGGGCTCTTGCTGGGCAACAAGAAAATCTCCCTTCTGCTGGTGTAGTAAAGTAATCTCTCCCTGTTGGGAATGCAAAGTACTTCTCTTCCTGTGGGTCTGCAGAGCTGCAATGAGTGGTACAATGTGAGCACTTCTCTTCTGACCTGTGGACTCCATTTTAAATAAGGTTTCCTTTGCTCACTTTCACTGGTTATATTTATTATTTACGTATTTTTATTAGTATATTTTTATGTTATATAAATAAGAGCATTATTTGATATGCAGAAGCACTTTATAGAATAAGCATATGACATAAGCTATTTTGAAGATCTTATCTTTGAAAGCATTGAGTTCCAATGTTTTGGAATAGGGCAAAAGGTTTTAATGAAGAGGAATGGTAAGATTAAGAGGGGTGATATAATCCACAGTGTGAAAAGATTATTAAAATGAGAGAGTTGGAAGTAGACTGATATATTTTATAGGCTTAGAAAATTATTAGGTATTGGTCATGTAGCATTTTCCAAGAAGAAAACCATTGAGAATTTCAAAAAGTTTTTTTAGTACTAAGAGATATTTGATTTTTTTTCTTTCTTTTAATACCTAAAATTCAATATATAACCTGGATATAAGTGTAACGACTTTAGATTGTGTTTTTCTGGTTGTTTGTATGTGGGTGGGTGTGGGAGTGTGTGTGAGTGTGGGCATGTGTTTGTGGGTGTGTATAATTCGGTTTCAGTAGAACATCAACCAAAAATGGAGTGTCTGTTTAGATTATATGTATTTTTTCATAGGTTTTTGCTAACATATCAATAATCATGATCAGAATCTGCTTTTACTTTGTCTCAGATACTCTTTCAAAGCATTTATTGAAACTCAAGAGTTAGTACGTTCATTATTTACCTTTCCATACTTGTTAATGTGTATTATTAGCTTTAAAAAATACTAAAATATTTTGTATATTAGATGTCATAAAGGTATAGATATACAATACAATTTTTAGTTATTTTTTCTTTTAAGTAAAAAGCTTTTTTGGCGGGGGTCTTTTTAGTAATATACTCAATACCTTCAATGTTTTGCTTTTAGCTCACAACAAATTGGCTTTGCCTCTACTTTTTTTTTAATTAAAGCAAAACAAGTTGTTGAGGAAATATGTATCCAGAATAGCTCTAGATACTGAGGAATGATAGGAAGGGACAAGCTATATTCTCACAGAATTTTTATTTTAATAAACCAAGGTAGATATTAAATATGTAAAGAAATTGCCTATAGGGGCGCCTGGGTGGCTCAGCGGGTTAAGCTTCTGCCTTCGGCTCAGGTCATGATCTCAGGGTCCTGGGATTGAGCCCCACATCGGGCTCTCTGCTCATTGGGGAGCCTGCTTCCCCCTCTCTCTCTGCCTGCCTCTCTGCCTACTTGTGATCCCTCTCTCTCTGTCAAATAAATAAATAAAATCTTTAAAAAAAAAAAAAAAAGAAATTGCCTATAAATAGCATAATGGTGTGGAATAATTAATATTAATTTTTTTTACTGTTTTGAAGTTGTGATATTCTAATTTTTTCAGAGAAGCTAAAAAAACTATACTATTATGTGAAATATCCTAATTTTTAAAGTTGGGCACTAATTAGAAAGTTTAAAAACACACACGAATACTTTATAAGCCAAGTGGACCATGTATGTGGAGGTCTCAAAGGTGTGAGTCACTCTTTTTGCATCCACTGCTTCAAACTTTTATTTGGAATGATATATGCACTTGTTTATATTATCTAGATCCATCACTCTTCCCTCTCTATCTCTCTTAATTTGTACAGTATAACTGTCAAATGATATAAATATGATCCAGAGTGATACTGTGATTTGTAATAACGAATATATATTTGGTCTTCATTGCTTTTCCTGGTGCACAGCTTCTAAAATCCTTATAATTTCCTAAGTGTTAAGAGCAACAGGAGCATCTTTTTAAATAATATTTGGTCTTTTGCCCTTGGTTCCTGAAATACCTTCAAAACCATAAAGTTGAAAGGAGTGTCTCTTGCTATACATAAAAAAACCCTTTTAATCACACTTTATGTTAATGAGATGATATTTGGAAAGCCTCTAGACCACCACAGGATGCGGGCTGTTTGCCAGGGAATTAAGCATGTGATTAGAGAATTGGAACTTTCAATACCACCCCTGACCTTGGGGGAGGGGTTAAGGTTTAGAGATTGAACTAATCACCAGTGGCTGATGACTTAATCAACCTTGCCTAAGTAATGAGGCCTCTGCAAAGATCCCTAAAATATGAGGTTTGGAGAGCTTCTGGGTTGGTGAGCACATAGAAGTGCTGGAGGGTGATGAGCCAAGAAAGGAGATGGAAACTCTGTTTGCACCCTTCACATACCTGGCCATGTGGATCTCTTCCATGTGGTTGTTAATAAACTGAAGATCTAGTAAGTAAACTATTTTGCTGAGTTCTGTAAGCTGATCTACCAAATCATCTAGGCTGAAAAGGAAACCTCTGATTTACACTTAATCAGTCAGAATCACAAATAATAACCTAGACTTGTGACTAGCATCTGAGATGGAGGGAGCAGTCTTATGGGAATGAGCCTTAACCTATGAGATCATGCTAACTCCAGGTAGATAGTTCAGAATTGAGTTATAGGACACCTAGCTGATGTCCACAGAGAATTGCAGAATTGTGTGGTGTAGGGAAAAAAAACAAAAACAAAAAAACCACCCATAATCTGGTGTCAGAAATAATCTATGAGTAGCGAGTAAAGGAAACAGGTATTTTCCTTTCATTTAGTGACCAGAGAAGTGAAGTATTGAGAGTAGAGTGGTAGATGGAATAAAGAGAAAGAAAAATAGAGCTTTTTCCTTTCATCTAGATACGTTACGGATATCTCTAATTCACTATGCCAAATATCTGGCTTACTCCTTTTCGTTTTTTACAAACAGTGGCTACAGATGTGGAACCAGACTGTTTCAGTTTGAATAATGATTTTACCAATTACTAGTAGTATGAATTTAGGCAAGTCAGTTAACATTCCTGTGCCACAATTTCTTCATATGTAAAATGGGTGTATCAGTTAGGGTCCAATCAGGAAACAGGAACCACATGTTACTTTAAAATGGGAACCTTTAATATAAAGAGTTATGAACTATAACAGGGAGATTACCTATAAAGGATAAAGAGAGCTCTAAAGAATACCCTAGGGATGCGGAGAGTATCTAAGGAATGCATAAACTTGGAAGGGGTCTCCTTTCCCCAAAGTTGTGATTCAGATCTTATTAGGAAAGGTATAGTTATAGGCAGATGGGCTATAAAGAAGTTCTCTTGGTAGTCCTACACCAGAACTGATCCACATTCTCTGGGCAGAAGCTAGGGAGTGGAGAACTGCACTGGGATCCAACACAGGAAATAACTCTTCTAGGATGCTAGCAAAATCTACCCTACAAAGTATCTTGGAGTCTCACTGGGACTCCTCCCATGGAGGTGCAGCTGAATTTCAATGTGGGAGGGCTCCACTCAATGTTCACTGAAACCTCTGAAAGGCATGCAGTTAAAAGCAAGGAGAAGGGGAAGAAAATAAGATAAGATATAAAAGAAAACAACAGAACCAGGAAGAGAAGCCCCTTCTTGTAGTGTCCTTCCAGTGCCATCTACTGTCAAAGAACAATATGGTGCAAAGGAGAAATATTTAAAGGGCCCATCTCAATTTTCACAGAACAGATAAGGAAGGTTGGAACAATAAATTGATAACTGATACATTAGCTTCCAAGGAAGCATAACTAATTACCACCAACTGGGTGGCTTGAAACAATAGAAATTATTCTGTCATAGTTCTGGGGCTAGAAATCTGAAATCAAGTTCAGAGCTCTGAACTCTACTCCCTCTGGAGTCTCTAGGAGGGAAGGAATCCTTTCCTCTTCCAGCTTCTGGTGGCTGTTAGTATCCCTATGACTGCATCACTTGAATCTCTGTCTCTGTCTTCCCGTGGCCTTCTCTTCTGCTATCTCTCATAAGCACACATTTAGGGATAACCTCTGTAATTCAGATGATCTCATCTCAAAATGTTTAATTTATCTACATCTGAAAATATCCCTTTACAATAAAATCACATTTAAAGGTCCCTGAGATTTGGACATTGGCACATCTGTTTCAGGGCTACCATTCAACTCTCTCTGTATCAGGGATGATAATAACAATGTTTAACTTCTAGTCTTCTTAATGGTTATAAAGGAATTAATACATGTAAAATACTTAGAACAATGTCTTATTCATAGCAAGCACTCCAAAAGTTGTTTTTGTTGTCATCGTCATTGTCCTTTTCCATTGAGGTCATCATCACCATCATCAGTTATTGTTCCATCTATCTATCTCTGTGATTCCTCCCCACTCACTAACTTTCTCTTCCACTTGTAGATAAGATAGTGGGAAGTGGTACCCTGACTCTATATTTACTTGAACTTGTACTGTATTTACTTGAACTCTATATTTATCTTGAACTTGTTTCCCAGTTTCTAAAATGGATATATTTTATTTCATTTGAATTTTATGCCAGTAGGCTTATCCCGATTGAAGATAAAGGAATTAAACCTCATCAACATTATATAACATAATCAGTATCACTTAATAAATGGTGGTGACATCATTTAGTTTAGTCTTTGTGATATAGTAAGCATTTCATTACCGTTTCTACTACTAGTACTCCTATTCTATTATTATCTTCATTAATGATATCACTATCTTTAAAAAACACACATTAGAGACTTCTCTGTATCTCTCATTTCCATTGGTCTCTCTTTTTAATTAATTAACAAATCTTGGAAACCTATCAATGACAAGAAATGCATTTTCCTGAATTGTCTTTCTTTCTTAATTACCTCTGCAATTATTGTTTTCTTTTTGTACCCTTATAATGCAATACCCTCTTAAATGATTTCCCTAAGTTTTGTGTCTCCCTTCCTCATTCTTTCTTCTATATAGCAAAAAAAGAAAAAAAAAAAGTTTGTGAAATATAGATCTATTATCACTCTACTGTTTTAAAGTTTCTTTATGATTTTTATAGTTCTTCAATATCTGGGACCAAAATATTTTTTTAGCCTTATCTTCTGATCACGTAAACTGCTCCCACAGAGTACCACTAAATGATTTCTCCCAAAATACCGTAAACACTGTATATTTATTCATAGAAGTTCCTTTTTCATATTATTTGGAATTTAAATCCAGTTCAAATATCACCTCTTCTATAAAATCTTACTCCAAATCTGAAAAGATAGAAGAACTTTTATCTTCTATGCTCACGCCAAGTGAGAGATCTTTGATTTCACCACTAGGGACACCCGATTAATGAGATTATGCAACTAGAAACCTAGGTTCTCCGCCTGGAGAGTATCTGGATGATTCTCTCTACTCTTCTATAAGATAGGAACATAAAAGTATGCTCTATGTTATCAAATGGCTACATGATAAGGACTAAACAAAATTTTGGTGTTTTTTTTCCCATTAAGAGTCTGCATTTCATAAATTTTTATATGATTTATTATATAAGAATAAGAGCACATGTAAGGAAAAGACAAAAGTTAATATGAGTTAAAATTTAGTTATGGCTAAGCAGGTACTACAGCCTAAGTTATGGGGTCTAAAAATAGACATATTGCACAATTAAACAATTCAATTAAATAATTAAGCCCATTAAATGTATATTAAAATAATACAAAAATGACAAAATGACATAAAATAATGCCCAGATATATTCATCACTCTGAACTTCCTGTTACTAAATCATACTTTTATTCTGGTGTAGGAAAAAATAAAAACTCAAAATACTAGCAGCGGAGTTTAGGTGTAATAATTAGTTTCTGAGGCATGATGTCCTATGGTTATGAAGATACATGTCTCTCAGATTTTGCTGCAGGAGGTTTCACACTCATTGAAATGAATGGAAGCCCAGGACTGTTTGGGATTTTTACTGAAGAGAAATAAGTGAATAGGGAGGGAGAATTGTACCTCCTAACCTCAGAGAACTGACACGCATAATTCCGTGGGAAACAGAAAAAGCCGGTGAGAGACTGGCAGAGCTTGGCAAGGAAGATGATTGCCTAGCAGCAAAGCAGTGGGAAGGACATAGTTGTATGTGAGATCGCCTTTACTGAAGAAAATTCCAATAAAAATGTGTTGAGTACCTGTTCTGGAAAGTCACTGGGATGATATTGAGTGATCAGAATGAACAGCTGCACATGCATAAGAGATGTTGATATGAGACTTTAAAAGCATTCTTTATGTTCCATTGTGTTACACAAAGTGCATTATCTTGGTATGGGGAAGGCTTCACCTAATATTGCTGATGGTATTATGCACTTGCATAGAATAAGAAGTATTCTGTGATAAAATGTATTATTATAAAAATGTAAATAATAGGCACCTTGCTAATACCAAAGACACCTAGATAAAACATTGTTTTTATTACTTAGCATTACAAAGTTTTTTTTACCAAAAGGAAAAACAGAGCAATTGAGGCACATAATACGTTTCTTCCTTCCCTGAATGGACCATATGAGGAAAGAAGGCAATTAGGTATCATAATTGTTGTTCCTAATTCATTCCTTCTTCTTCTTCTGACATTATATTCTTGGTGAAAATAAAGTTTTCTGGCTATCATGGCTAGAAAGCAATGGTGAGAAGCGCTGTAAAAAGTCGGTATCGCATTCCTTGAAAAGTATTTCCCTCTAAAATGATTTCCTTAATTCCAAATACTTCTCTGACTTATCCAGGACAAAGTTAAGTCTCAGTCTAAGTGAAGAAAGGATATTGCATCAGCAAATCTCATGCATTCTCAGGGAGGAAATTCTGATACTATAAGATTCTATTCCTAGAGAAAATATGAAAGGTAGGTGTGTATATTATTTCTTATCCTAAATGGAGCTCCTTTACCCTTCTTTTAGTCTTTTGGTTTTGTGTCCTTATTTCAGTTTATATATGTGGCTAAGTTAAAGAGATTCAAAACAGGTGAATTTTATTCCTCCAGCAGGAATACAGAGGACATTTTGTCAAAACAACAGCACTGTTGGCAGCTTGGTTTTCTGGGACACAGGCTTTACTAGCTTCTCTTACCTCACACCACCCATGGATAATAAAGATATGAAGTGGGAAAGCTTTACCCCAAGGGCAGGAATAGCTATAACGAGGACAGCAAAGCCTAGAGTGGCTCACAGGGCAGTTAACCAAACATTAGTCTCCCCAATAATCTGAAAGCCAGCTATCTGACAAACAGAAGGTAGTTCTGGGTGGTCTCAATTTTCTGGGCTCTCTGAACCAGAGAATGGAACTGTGATTCCAGCAAAAAGCTCATGGGGGCGGAACCACATGGTAGTAATGTCATGTCAAAACTAGTATAGCCCAGAGAAACATATGTGTTGATGAGTTATTATGCTGTGAGTCTTAATCTTCAGTGCATTATTCTCTCATTTCCTCCAGTCTCTGTACAGGGATTATTATACAACACAAACCAAGAACCAGTGCAGCAAGCATGGGAAAATATATTTATAATAAGCTGTTAGATTTTTGTTTTTGTGTGTTTTCTTTGTGTTTTAACATCTCTCTCCTTTTTCTTTTCTTTCTCTTTTTTCCCCCCCTTTGGAGAAGATACAAGGTTGGTTTTACTGGAATCTACAATACTAGTGAAAATCAAAATTTGACATGATATTTCTATGTTGACCTAGGTATTAATGATTTTGAAAAATAAACAATGAATCATATTTTTATGCAAGATCTTAAATTCAACAATGTGTGAACTATAAAATACAAAAGGAAATGGAAAGCAATTAGAAAAACATATTCTTTATAATATACAGTGTTTGGGCGAAATGACTTTATAGGAAGTTAAATGGGAATTTAAGTAAAGGAAGTTTAAAGCTGTCTTTTAAATCCATACTGGGGAGGAAAAAGTGCTGTCTTGAGACAGTTAGTCTGCATATATTACCTGCCAACTTTCCAATAGAAGAGGTGTCGTGAAGTTGCAGAAAGGCTTCTAAAGTAGCAATAAGAAACACTAGTTACAGTTTATGCTACACTATTAATTTTTTGTGTTTGTAAAGAAAATTCACCTTATCTAGGCCACAACTTCCTAACTTACCAAAGTGAAAATGCTGAACTAGATATTATTTGAGTTCCCTTTCGAGTCTGGCATGTTGTGATTCTGAACTTAACATTTATATTTAGGTGCATTTGCACCTAGGCTTGCAGCTTATCTCTGTTGAACATCCTACAGAAAGAGATGGATACAAAAGATTTCAAAAATTAATTTTAAATTTGCCTTTGCCTCTTGGAAGGTTTCTACATCCCTTGTATATTATAAAGGGACAATTTTTTTCAAAGAAAGATGTTCTATAATGCTTATTAATAATAAATGCTAATGAGTCACACACATATTTGTTGTATTTGTGGGAGAAAACCTATCTAGAATTACCCATTAAAAATAAGCATTTTTAAAAGAAGCAAGTTCAATAGAGAAGGGTTTTGCTCCGAATTGTTAAAACCACATTTAATCTAGGTTCTTAGAGAGGGTCCACTCACTTTCAAGTTCATTTCCACCAGTACCAGGTACTTCTGAGAAAGATTGGAGGCAGGACAAAAGACCAGAAGGCGCCTTCTACAGTGGACCAGGTGTGCAGATGGGGAATGGCTGCCAGTGACTGAGTGACAGAGAAAAAACCTGGCCCAATTTTCTGGATTCTTCTCTCATACAAAGAAAAATCCTTACACTGTGAGAGGAGAGGTAAAAAGATTTTCACCTCCCAGGCCCAGGGGAAGATTCGCTCCAGAGAGAGGACAGAAATAAAATACTCTGCCTCTAGTGGAGGAGTAGGAAAAATGCTTGCTTCAATGCACTGCTTCAAAGGAAGAGATAGAAGCAAAAATCATCTACCCCAGGAAGATAACCAGATAATCCACTTGAACCCAGGATCCTGCAAAGAAACTGAGGTGCCACTGTTGGGAGGAAGCAGGAAATTTTCTCCTATCCAAGAGTCTCCAGATGTGAGAGAGTCTAAAAGGCTCAGGCACACAGACCCAGCTTGGAACTGAAGCTGAAATAGAACCTAGATAGCCCACTGTCCCACCGTGAGCATGCCATGGAGAGACCAGCAATAGCAGTCTGCCTTTGAGGAGCTTTAAGAACCTGGAGAGAGACTGTCTCCCTGGAGCAGATGGGCACCAATAGCTGGAAGCTGCCTGAACGCTGAAAATAATAGCAGCCCACTGACGGAAGAGATTGGAGTTTCGGTTGGCAACAGAATCTCAGGTTGAACCTACGTAATCTAGATTCCTAGGTTATACAAATCTGTAAATGCCCTCACGACAATCATAGATTCAGCTTCAGCTAGCACTAAAGTTTTCTGTTTCTACTTTATTTTACTTGAGGGGTTGGCACCAGGTTTTTTTTTTTTTTAGAAAAATCGGGTTTGGATTTGTATCAATTGGGGAGCTAGAACTAGCACTCCTACATAAAAATGTGACTCTTAAAAAGCCATGACTCTATAAAAATAAAATATAAAATCTTACCATAGGCAAAGGAAGATAGCTCCTCCCAAAAATTTTTAGGAGAACTTATAAGAAAAGTCCTTTCCTGAGATATTTTCATTTAGATTTATAGTCCCTATAAATGTAAGGAAATTAAGCTCAAAAAAAGAAATTAACAAAAAAATTAACAAAAAAGGAAATTAACAAAAGATTTTCCTGGATTCATAGTTCCCCATAGAAGAAGCAATTGAAATCTTGAAAAACACAATTTAAAACCCAAATTCTAACAGCTAAACCCTGCTGACTGAATTAATAATTTAACTTAAAGCACACAAGGAAATAAGCAATCATGAAGATGATAGGAAGGATCAAACAAATAAAAATCTAGCAGCAAAATTTGAATTTATAAGAACTTCAGATAATGGAAATGTCATTATAAAATATGAATATGGTAAAATGGTAAGTAGGTATATATGAAACCATATTCAGACAAACATTTTTCCATCTATAGACCCTTATTGAAGAAATTTCTAAACATAATTTAAAAAGAAGAGAGATGATCCCTGAAGGAATTAGTGATATGCAAGAAGGGGTGGTAGCAAAAAAATTGTTAAAACAATTTTGGAATGAACTCGGAAATGAACTTTGAATTTGTAACACATTAATAGCATTGTCTTAATGTGGAAAATAAAGCTAAATGGACAAAAATATTGAACAATAATAATGAGTAAGATAGGTAGAGATTAATTGGAGTTAAAGCAATCCAAGATCTTTGCATCGCTCTGGATATAGGTAGAAATATTTATTTAGCTTTTTTAGACTTTGTAAGGATGCATGTAAACATATTAAGGTTAAGAAATGAAAGAATAAAATAAATTTTATAGATTCTGAGAGGTATAGAGAAAAGGAAGAAATACTGAATTTAAAAGGTGAAAGAAAAAAGGAGAAAGGGAACTAAACTTAAATGGAAAGTGGCAAATAACACCTTAGAAATATACCTTTACCAATAACTGTATTAAATGATGCAGGCTGACCATTTTTAAAGCAGAGATTTTTTTTAAGGTTTTATTTATTTGAGAGAGACCGAGATAGAGTTCAAACAGAGAGGAGGGGGAGAAAGAAACAGGCTCCCCACCGAGCAGGGAGCCCAACATAGGGCTTGATCCTAGGGTCCTAGGATCATGACCTGAGCCGCAGACAGACGCTTCACTGACTGAGCCATCCAGGTACCCCTACAAGGAGAGGTTTTTAAATTAGTTTTTAATTCAAAATATTTTACAATTTTAAACTGTTAAATATGATATAACATCATAATGTATCAGGACAGTGATGAAATAATGAATATTTTACTATTATATGAAGAGATACCACATTTCTTAGCAAAAAATAAATCAAAGGCATGTTTTTTTTCAAATTATAAAAAATATGGAAAGAAATATTGTTAATGAACTGCTTAAAATAGACAAATAATATTACTCCCTGCACTTAAAAAGTACTTATGTAAAAATAAACAAACAAACAAATAGTACTCATGCATGTCAAGTTCACATGAAATAGTTAGTGAAACTGATTCCACATTAGTCCTTAAAAAGCATATCTTACCATTGAAAGTTCGATAAAATAAAGTTCATATACTCTAGACATAATACAAATTAATTAATAACAAAAACAAAATATGAAAACCTCAAGAGTATGAAAATTAAAAACAAACACACTTATGGAGACTTCTAGGCAAGACTAAGTAACAGGGACTAGATGTACAACTAGAAAACCAGGCAAAATACATGTATAGAACTAAGGCTTTCAAAATTATATAATACAGGAGTATAATCTCTTAAGGAATGGAAACAAATTAGTTCCAGGACTGTATCAGTTTATTACCTACCAACCATTTTTGGGTCCTAACACAATAAAGGTAGGTGCAATTACAGCCATGTGGTCCTGCTGAATTGTGTAGACAGATCAGGAATTAAAGATGGCTATAAGTGAGAGAAAAGAGGTTGCTACACAGCAAACCCTGGAGATGTGTATGTATAGGGAGTTCCTGTTGGGTCTTTAGTTGAGTACTGATAGCTGCATGCATATGAGAAACTACACAAAGCTGGGGAAAGAACGCAAACTCCCCTGTACGTAGTAGATAGAACAACTCCAGGAACTTAGAGGAGTCATGAGTCAGAAAGAAAGACATTGTAAATAAATGGGGCATGGGAAAGAATATTCAGAAGAGTGTTATCTTACCAGTGGTTTAAATTAGCTCTAAAGACTGCTTTGGATTCACCATAACAAATCTTTAAAGAGTAAGTATCAAAAAAAAAAAAAAAGATTCCATGTACCTTAACTGCATGCCAGAACAGAATGCAGCACCCCCAAATGTAAAACTCACAACGGCGTGCTTCCAACCAAAGACTACCAGGCACATAAAAACAGGAAATTATAACGCATAACCAGAGGAAAAACTGTGAAAGTAGTAGATGAATATTTTAAAGCAGTTATAAAGTTATAAGAATGTATAAATAACCAAAACAAGGAAAAATAGAAGATAATAAAATATGAGGACAAGTGATGCAAACTAGTTGGGACATGAGAGGTGGGGGGGGCCACCCCAGAGAGGGTTGCGAGACATGCAATGTCATCGAAGTGTAGCCACAATTTCTATAAAAATGAGGAAGTGAAGAAAATATTCAGAAAAGAGCCTAAGGGCTTAGATAGTTTTGCTGCTGATTGATAGTGTGTGAGTTATAGGGGGCATCTTGGAAATGATTCGTGAGATCTACTATGACTATGAGACTAGGCAGAATGCCCGCATGCAGAGGCTAAAAAGAATAAAAGTGATGGAATATCAGGGAGACTTGGTTTTCTGGTTGTGAATGAGATAAAAATATATAAGACATAGAATTAGTTCTGATGGTCTATTCAGAAAAAGATGATTCATAATTTCCTATTATAACCTTCTCAGAAATGGTCAATGAGGCACTTCTCCCTGTTTACAAGGTGGCATTTTAGCCCTAGGGGTGGAAGTGAGGGATAGGGTCAATGTGTGGGTTCACCACTGGGAGTATGTAGTCTCCTTCAGCTTCCTAATCACTGGGTGCTTTTGCATCTGGGAGAAGGATAGTGTTACGGGAACAATGTAGAGGTGTATGAGCCTCCTTTAATTTCTACTACAGATATTGTTGCTCATAAGAAATACTTTAAATCAATGTGCAGGTGGTTGTATTTGCCTGGATGGAGAAGATTAGTTTTTTAATATGAATAAACTCAAATTTAATGCAGATAAGAATGATCTAGAATAGTTTTATGTATTCTCATATTAGAATAAAGTGTTTGGATTTGAGGATTTCTAAGTTCTTTTCCATCTCTCAGACTTTGTAGGATATATCCATTCTTCTTTCTGTGTCTGGGTAAAATGTTTCCTCCAATAACATAATACTGGGGGTAATCATTTGAATAGGAGATATTAATATAGAATGTTAACTACACCAATGGTACGATTATTCTCAGTCCTAAAACTGGAACTATACGTGCTCATGAATTGAGAAGATTTTAAAGTTTCAAGAAGTTTTATACATATACTGTATACATAGAGTTGTAATCCATTATCATTCTCAAAAATGTATTGATTCATTTTTTTCTTTAGTCATTGACTATAATACTTATTGAGCACCAACAATGTCCCTGTCACTTGACTAATGCCATCAGTTAAAAATCACATTACACTTGTGATAAAGAGGAAACATGACAATAAATGACAAACTGCCTAGTAGTACTGAAGATGACGTTTCAGAGAGTGATTAATGAGTTTGATAATTGGATTACATTTCTAAGATGAACATGGAGGAAAGTATTTAACACAGTGGAAAATCGCTGTTAAAAGCCATTGAGATATGAAAGAGAATAGCGTGTATAGGAAGGTGGAAGTCTATTAGCAAAGGCCATTGTAATACTGAGTGCTTGCTGGTGTGTGAGATGGACAGAAGGTGATATTGAAGTGTAGGGAAGAGCCAGAATATATAAAGATAGAGTGTTGCTTTAAAAAGTTTACTCTTCATCCTAAACTAGTGGGAACTCACTGAATACTTTCCTGTTTAAGCAGGAAAAGTGATATGATTAAAATTCAGTTTTAACTGAGTTCCATGTAAATGAGGAACTGTAAGTGATTAGACTGGAGATATGTTGATGAGTAGAGCTATAGCAATGCGTCAGGGAGAAATGATGGATTAAAACGAGCAGTGATTGTAGGGTACAGAGGAAGAGAAGGAAATAAATACTTATTTTAGTATGGTGTATGGAAAAGTCTTGGTAATATGATGTGGGTAAAGGCAAGGTGTACAATTAGAATGATGTCCACATCTCAAACTTCTCTAGAGAAAGGACTATATAGTAGGAGGTAGTAGATTTGAATGTGTTGTATATAAGGAATGCCCTTGTTCATATTTACTCAATATTTACTTTGTTCCTGCTATTTTCTGGAACTGTGCTAGCCATGGTGTTATACTCCAAGCCCTTGTAATGAGGGATTTTACAGTCTTGATAGGGCTGTAGGCAAAAATATACTCAACTAAATTATTATGTTGTATGTGTCAGATTTCATAGTTGCAACCGTTGGACACTCATTTCAGTACTTTTTTTTTAAACAATCTTTTTAAAAAATTTTTTTTTATTTTAAGATTTTTTATTTATTTATTAGAGAGAGAGAGAGAGAGATCACAAGCAGGCAGAGAGGCAGGCAGAGAGAGAGGGGGAAGCAGGCTCGCCACCGAGCAGAGAGCCCGATGCGGGGCTCGATCCCAGGACCCTGAGATCATGACCTGAGCTGAAGGCAGAGGCTTTAACCCACAGAGCCACCCAGGCGCCCCTCATTTCAGTACTTTTAATCCTAGAATGAATTTATCAGAAAGAATACTGAATAACCTAAAAAAGGAAAGAAAGGTAGAAATACAGGTTTGAGGTTAAAACACTGAGGAAAAAAAAAAGCCCAGTAAGTTAGAGTGGCTTCTACCTAAAGTCTGGTGCTACTCCCTCCACATCTCTGCAGTAGCAGTTTGCTACACTATGTTGCGGTGACATCTGCAGGCTCCAAAGAGTGTTTTTTCAGCTCCCCATTTCTTTGTCACTGGCAACTGAGGTTTAGGAAGATGCCTCTGGTTGTGAGAACCTAGGACACCCTACCTCATAGGCCTACTGTATTGCAAGAAGGACCTGGGAATGTGAGAAACTGGAATTTACATCTTTTCTCGTGCCAGTGGACTGTTCATACCAAGATTCATGATGTGGGGAATAATGCCCTCCTACCAACTAGAAAGAAAGAGAGAGAGAGAAAGGAAGGAAGGGAGGGAGGGAGGTACAGAGGGAGAGAGGGAGAGAAAGAAAAAAGGAAAAGAAAGAGATGCCGGTGGCCAGCAATATGTGTGAAAAATAGTAAGAACTTAAAGGACTGGTATTTAATCTGGTTCTGTAGGGCCAGATATTGTTTATGGAAGAAATGATACCTAAATCGAGGTGTGAAGGATGAATAAGTGAAAAGACAAAATTTGGAGGTTGAGAGATTTAGGAGGGGTGATTAAGCATTAGAACTGCAGATAACAGTAAAAGTTATTTTCAAAGAAAGTTTGTGTTTGCTTGTATGTTTAGACAGTTGATTATCAGAGTGCCAGGGGAATGAGTTAAATCTTGGCAAAAGATAAAGCTTCATAGCATGAAGGGCTTTTGAACAAGATTAGGGAGATTAGATATTTTTATAAGACAGTATGAAGTCAATGAAATACTTTAAGCTGAAAGGGGGAGATAATATTGTTTCGATTTTACTTTAAATTAATCGTAGATTCACCAAAAGTTGCAACAATGACAACAAAAAACCATAGAGAAGCTCCACATACTCTTCACCCACAGAGCTCTTGAAGATTTCACTATTTTTGTGTGTGTGTGTGTGTGTGTGTGTGTGTGTGTGTGTGTGTGCTTCTTACAGTCTTATCACGTTTGTGGATTTATGTGATCACCACCTCAATCAAGACACAAAAACATTACATCACAGGTCCCCCTAGTGCTTACTATTCTTTTATAGCTACATCTGTCCCCTCCCCACCCCAGCCATCCCTGAAACCTGGCATATGCTAATCTGTTCTCCATTTTTATAATTGTGTTATTTCAAGAATGTACATAAATGGAATTTTACAGTATATAACCTTTTAAGTTTTTTTTTTTCATTCATTGTTCTTCCCTTGAGATACATCTACATTGCAACCTTAGCCTTACTTATTCCTTACAGTTTTTCATTAGTTTTCTAGTATGGATATACCAAAGTTTATCCTTTCACTCATTGAGGGCATTTGGGTTATTTCCAATTTTGACTTATGAATAAAGCTGCTATAAACATTTGTGGCACCATTTTTTTGCATGAATATGACTGAATTTTCATTTCTTCAGGATAAATTCTGGGTCAGATGATAGTTACCTGTTTAATTTTAGCAAAACTGCCTGTTTTGCAGACTATCTATACCATTTTGCATTTCCATCAACAATGTATGAGTTATCCAGGGTCTCCATATCCTTGCCAGCATTTGATGTTGTCACTATTTTTTATTTTAGCTATCCTGATAGGTGTGTACTGATGTAGCAATGTGATTTTGGTTAGCATTTCTCTAATGGCTAATGGTGTTGAATATCTTTAAATGTGCTTATTTTATATTTGTGTTTGGTGAAGTGTCCATTCATGTATTTTGCCCATTTTCTAATTGAAATGTATTTTTACTGTTGAATTTTGAGAGTTCTTTAAATATTCTGGATACTAGCCTTTTGTCAGATACGTGGTTTTCAAATATTTTCTCCAAGTCCATAACCTGTCTTTTCATCCTCTTTATATAAGCTTTGATAAAAAGTGTTTAATTTTTGGTGAGGTTTAAGTTACCAATTTTTTCCTTTTAAGGATAATGTTTTGAGTGTCAAGTCTAAGAATTCTTCACCTAATTCCAGGTCCCAAAGGTTATTTTCTATTTTTGGCTCTAAAGTCTTAGAGTTTTATGTTTTACATTTAAGGCTATGATAGATATTGAATTAACTTCTGTAGAAGATGTGAGGTTTAGCCTGAGATTTTTTTTTTTTTAACTGGTGGATGTCCAATTGCTTCACTATTACTTGATGAAAAGGTTATGCTTCACTGTCAGCATATGAAATATCTAGATAATTAAAATTATGGTTTTAATTATGGTTTAGAATTAGGGGAGACAGTAGAAGTAAAGATATAGCTTTGGATATCATTGGCACTTATAGGGCATCTGAAACTATGTGCATACTTTTGCTTGTGAAGAATATATATGGGGGTGGGGGTGGAGAAAAGAACAAATTGGATCATCAAATATCTGTATTCAGAAAAAGGTTGTGAAAGAAAACCAGTCAAGGAGATTAAACAGGAGTGGTAGGAGGGAAGAAGCAGGGAAGAATGATGTCATAAAAGCCAAAGAAAAGAATTTTAAGAAGAAAAGTAGTGAAAAAAGTCCTCTTTTTTTTTCCCCCCAAAGATTTTATTTATTTGACAGAGAGAGATACAGCGAGAGAGAGAACACAAGCAGCGAGAGTGGGAGAGGGGGAAGCAGGGCTTCCCGCTGAGCAGGGAGCCCGATGTGGGGCAGGATCCCAGGACCCTGGGGTCATGATCTGAGCTGAAGGCAGATGCTTAACAACTGAGCCACCCAGGTGCCCCAAAAGTCAACTCTTTTTTTTTTTTTTTAAAGATTTTATTTATTTGATAGAGAGAGAGAGATCCCAAGTAGGCAGAAAGGCAGGCAGAGGGAGAAGGAGAAGCAGGCTCTCCGCTGAGCAGGGAGCCCGATGCAGGGCTCGATCCCAGGACCCTGGGATCATGACCTGAGCCGAAGGCAGCCTCTTAACCGAGTGAGCCACCCAGGCGCCCCCCAAAAGTCAACTCTTTAAGGAGTCTAATTTGACATGCCACAGGATTTTTAGTTTTCACGATGGCAGCCTTGGTTTTTGTATTGTTCAGAAGACTGCAGGTCCAGTTCTGTCACTTACTAGCTGTATGATCTTGGGCAAATTGCTTGTTCCTCTGCTATCTCATCTTCTCCATTTGTGAAATAACATAATAGCTATAGTTGTCTTATAGGTTTTTTGTTTGTTTTAAGTGGGCTCCATGCCCAGTGTGGAGCCCAACCTGGGGCTTGAACTTATGACCCTGAGATCAAGACCTGAGCTGAGATCAAGAGTCAGACACTTAACCAACTGAGCCACCCAGGCACTCCTATCACGTAGGTTTTTATGAAGATCAAAATAGTTAACATAGTAAAGTGCTCAGAATAATGCCAGGAATAGAGTAAACAGTTGGAAAAATTTATTAGTAATTATTGAGAAACGGTCAGGTGATAATTGGAGAACATAAACCCTAATCAGTGCAAGATATAGACAAGGTTAGTGATCTTGAAAGGAATAAGACAGGGATAGTGCCTTCCATATCTATATAATAAGCTCTTCTTCTAACCAAAATGAGTGATTACTGCTTCTTTATTGATTATAACTCTAATCCCTTTTAGTTCTCCCACCTCTTAAATAATAATTTTTAAAATACCAAATACCCAAATTGAGCCTACTTCTTAACAGATCTAATCCAGGTCGCAAATTCCTTAATTTCTCTTTACAGCCATCGAAGAAAATTTCAAATCCTGTAAGAAGTTGCTTCAGATTCCCCTTTACTGACAAATCCCCACATTTCCTTGAATTAAGTTCTTAACTTTGGCAAGTTAAATAAAACTGGATTTGTTTGACTTCAGGTGTGTTTCTAAAGATTTTGGCTAGTTAACGTCAGTATTATCATAATTACTATCATTATCATCATCATTATTCAACAATGTATATCCTTTACCTAGCATAGTATTTTGCATCAAAAAATGGTCAAAAATACTTGATGAATAGGTGAAAAAGGAATTGACAATTAGGAAGCACTTGGCTTCAAGTATGGCAGTTTCAATAGTGGAAAGGCAAATCAAACTGCAGTGGGCTGAGCTATGATGAGAGGAGAAAAAGAGGAAAAGATAATGAGGACTTCCAGACCCTAGCTGTCTATCTACTAACTCATGTACCCCTCCACTACCCTATCTCAAAAACTTGGTTGTGCTAGGTGAGAGTATAACATAAAGATAGCTAATTGAGGTATATCCTGTTGAGATATGTTAGACAATTAAGTTTCAAATAAAAGGACCTCAAAATCTCATGTCTTTTGAGATTACTGACCTGTTTTTTCAAAAGTTATATTTCTTCTGTTAATGTAAGACTATTTGTAACTTTTGGCACCCAATTATTTTGAGTCCTCCACTGTTTCATAAAATGTAGCATCTAATTTTATCTTCTCATGGAAATCAAAAAATCAAGTTTGGTTGACATGTATGTGAACTTGAGTGTATTCTGAAGGTAACTGTCTCTGAGGAAAATGCATGAGTATGAACACATAATTTTAGTTTGATTCAAGCTCTTGTTTAAACTCATTGAATTTTGACAGAGTTCCAAATAAAAATTCATGCTACATATCTAATAGTTAAACGATTTGAAAAGAACTGATTGAGCAAACTTAAGGGGCTCATCAAAACTCAGAATAAATGAAATAATTAAAATAGGTTTAATTAATCCAAATTAATTAATCCTAATGGTTTTCTTACATTTAGAAAGTTTCTTACCCTCTCTTGTTTCTGTTTCTTTATCTGTAAAATATGTGTATATATACCTATTGCATGATGTTAAGGTGAGAATTAATAGTATACATTAAATATACTATATCTGGTAAGTGTTCTTGCCAGTTAATAAGCTTTCGGTACATGTTAGCGGCATTCCACTTCCTGCCTAAAAATTTGGTTACGAAGCTGTGGTTATAGAGTCAAGTTTTAGCTTATTATGCCACACTGTACACTAAATGTTTAAGCTGATAATTTTTTTTAATGCAATAAAATCTAGAGGATTTCCATAAGCATTTAGATAGTTATTTAAAAGTTAATTCCATCTCCAAATACCAATTCACTCTATTAAAAACAATTTTTTGCTATATTTTTCTTGAGCTCCAGCAATCAGATGTTAATTGATCACATATATGTGCATAATATTGGGAAATGTACTTTTCGTTATAGACAGTGGTAAAGGAAATTTAGCGTATATCTTTAAGCAAATCTCTTAAAACATTGATCAACAAAAAGTCATTTTTGTGAGAAGTGATGGTTTGCATATTTTTAATTATTTCTCTGTGACTAGTATAGCATTTCTAATTTGATTCAGGTATATATTTCATCTTTTTTCAAATAAACGCAACATTTTTAAAGGCTTTTTTTTTTTTAAGCAAAGGCAACATAATAAACTATTTTTATTCTTTAGCTTGAAGGCAGGTTATTCTGTTTGCTTAAATTGTTCTATCACTCTTTAGAACCATCCGGCATTCTGCTTGTTTCTTCTGCCTAAAACAAGCAGTCAATTTTAATTAACTTGGTGCACAGAAGTCGTTGGCATTTGTGGAAACTGGGCACACAGCCAATCCTCAAAACACCACTGATTAATTTGCCTAGAAAGAAGTAAAGGAATGGAAGATATTGGCTTAGAAGAGCTTTTGAGTGTTATCTTAGAATTGAACAGATATAAATCCAAAATTAAAATTTAAAAACAGTTTTAACTCAGGTAAAATGTAATAGCATATTTAAAAATTATAGATTTAGCAATTATTTGGAAATTATTTATGTGAATGAATGATGAGTGGTTAAAGGCCTATTTTTATTTTTTATTTTTAACATATACTTAAACAGTCTCCCATGGGTATTAAGGCAATAGTTTCGGAGGAAAGTTGATGAGATTTGGCAGTCTTGTTGGACTGACTCTGTGAGGAATCATTAAGGTGATAAAATTATATATTATGTTTCAAAGAGAGCAACATTTATATATAATACTGTTCCTGAAAAACAAACCTGATTTTTAAAATATTCAGCTTCTGTATTAAAGCAGGAAGTATACAACTAATAAGCCTGGCGTGCATGAATAAATGTAAATTATTTTACTCTTACTCCCAAAATAAAATTGCACATAACTTTTTAAATATTTTCAATGAGAACATCTTAGAAACAATAGGTTTTCTCAATTTTTCCAGTATATATTCCTTTAGTCAACAAGAATCTTTCTTTTTAAGGGGTAAATTTTATTTTATTACATTAAGAAATCTTGTGATTCTCAAACCGGCATCATATTACATACCAACTAAGAATGGAAAAGTCAAAATTTCAACCTAAACAGTGTTTCACAAAATAAAAATAACTTTGGTTTTCTTTTCCCTGTGAATAAACCACACTGGCCTCTCATATCTTCTTTGGAGAAATGTCTGTTTAGTTCCTTTGTCCATTTTTTCATTGTGTTTTTTTTTTTTTTTTTTACTATTGAGTTGTATGAGTTTTGTTTTGTTTTTTTTTAATCTCTTTGGGGTATTAACCCTTACCAGATACATAGTTCGAAAATACTTATTTCCATTTTGTAAGTTGTCTTTTTACTTTGTTGATGTTTTCTTTTGCTATGCAGTGTTATATATTTTTGATAGTTTTATTAAGTAAAAAACTAAAAGCACATCAATAATAATACATTGACTACAAATGAAAAAACTATACATTTTCTCCTACAGTTGTTGCATACTATGCCTTACTATTTCTCTGAGATTTCACAAGTTAGAAAACGTGTTGTTATCGTGCATTTCATTCTTTCTGAGCCAAGTGTCAAGTTATACCACATGGTCAGAATAGAATTAAATTAAATTTGGTCTACTTGCTATTACAATTGGTGTAGAGCATGTGGAAAGATAAAGTGTCAGCATGTTATAGAAGAATTTGAATACAATAGAAACAAACATGGAAATTATTAAATCATTACTCACACATACACACACATACTTGAGGTCCCATTATGGTCACTACATAATTACTCAGACGTAGTTAACAAAGTTTATTTAAAAAATCCATATTCCTTGCTCAAAGCAGCAAAATGTTAGGGTGAAAAATATTTTGAGTAATGTATAATAATGGAGGAGATTCCTCTATAAAGACTAAAGCAGGTTTCAAGCTTTGGATTCATTGACTGTTTATTTTTACGGAATCTTAAAAAGTAATCTTAACATGCAGAAGACAGATGAGCACTCAGGTCAAAGGAGATGAGGAGGTCAGAATTTATCAGCTCTCCCCACCCATTACTCTCAGCGTTGACTTCTCAAACATGTTTGATAATTGTCTAGACTTCCAAACATTAGTTTGAAGAACAGTGGTCTAATCTGTCATATAGAATTTATATGCACAATTTTTAAGAGAAATTAATTACTTTAGATTTAGCAGATGTTCAAATTTAAACAAATCGTTAAACTTTACGGGATTTTTCTTTATTTTTACATCAGTTATACTTCCCACTACATCCTTTTCTCCCTCCCACCACATATACATTTGTAACAATTACAAGGATAAAATAGACCTGAACAGGCTCCAACTGGAGGATGAGGAGGGATTGAAGGGATTGTAATTTTTTGTGAGAGGAGTCCCTAGTGGAGAACTGAAGATACTTAGGTAAAAACCTGTGTAGGTGGACAAATCAAGTCAACTTTGAACAGACCTTTTCTGTTGTGAGGACAGCACATCCGCAGCATTATTTTCTGATCCACCAGCATGCCCTGGTGCCACTTCTCTCCTTTATCCGTATCCTGTTCATTGCCCTGGATATGGTATTATTAACTATTAGTTTTGTGCCTTTCTTCTCCACTAGACTTTGGGATAATTCAAGACTTACATAATCCCATAGCATAGCCTCTTCATAGCAGCTCATAACAGAGTAGCTGCCCAAACTATGTTTGTTGAAAGACTTGCTAATTGAATGAATGAATGAATGAATGAATGAATAATCTACTGTGATTGTATCACTAAGAATATCTCTTGCATTGCAGAACTTGATCAGTGACTCATTAAGCAAGAAAATCTAGTCACTTAATATTTCTTTTCTGCCTTGGCCTTTATCTGTTTGTATTTTCTCTCAACGAAAAGTTGAATAGTAAAAGTATTCTTATTATCATTAATTAATGTTTATTAATAATTAAATATTAATAAAATTATTAATGAGTTATTATTTAAGCCATAATTGAAAATTATTGAAATTATTAAGATTTTTAACTTTTACTGTAGGGTTATATTAAGCTTATTAAGCTTGGAGGTTATAGAAAATAACTGCTTCCTAGTTCTCTCTGTTTAACATCTTTATTGTCAATAGAATATTCCTTTCCATTGCTCATATTTTATGTCATAATTTACTTTTTTGATTCTTTTATATATTTCACTTATCATTAATCACTAACTCATTCATTAATTCAGTAAACATTTATTTAGGCACTGTATTACGATAATCACTGAAATAAGGTCTGGGAAAATAGAAATGAATAAGACATTGACCCCATCCTTAAAAGCTTATAATCAATGAAGAAGACAGAAAAACGAGACATGTGACTCCTTGTTTCCCTAACCCCCACAACTGAGTACTAAAACTACAGTCATAGTAAGAATAGTGAGATTCTATCTCTGCTTTCTCTTTTTTTTTAATTTTTATTTAAATTCAATTTAGTTAACATATAGTATACTAATAGTTTCAGGGGTAGAATTTAGTGATTCATCAGTTGCATTTAACACCTAGTGCTCATTACATCAAGTACCCTTCTTAATGTACATCACCCAATTACCCCTTCCCAACCACCCCTCCAGCAACCCTCAGTTTATTTCCTATGAGTCTCTTATGGTTTACCTCCCTCTCTGTTTTTCTTATTTTATTTTTCCTTCCCTTCCCCTATACTTACATGTTTTGTTTCTTAAATTCCTCTTATGTGTGAAATCATATGGTATTTGTCTTTCTTTGACTTATTTCACTTAGCATAATACTTTCTAGTTCCACCCACATCATTGCAAATGGCAAGATTTCATTCTTTTTGATGGCTGAGTAATATTCCAAAATGTATATATACCACATCTTCTTTATCCTTTCATCTGTTAATGGACATCTGGACTCTTTCCATATTTTGGCTATTGTGGACATTGCTGCTAAAAACATTGGGGTGCAGTTGCCTCTTCAAATCACTATTTTTGTATCCTTTGGATAAATATCCAGTAGTGCGATTGTTGGGTCATAGGATATTTCTGTTTTTCACTTTTTGGGGAACCTCCATACTGTTCTCCAGAGTAGCTGCACCAGTTTGCATTCCCACCAACCGTATAAGACGGTTCCTATCTCTCCACGTCCTCACCAACATCTTTTGTTTCCTGAGTTGTTAATTTTAGCCATTCTGAGTAGTATGAAGTGGTATCTCATCTGGTTTTGATTTATATTCCCTGATTCCAAATAACGAGCACTTTTTCATGCGTTCGCGATTTGTATGTCTTCTGTGGAAAAATGTCTATTCATATTTTCTGCCCATTTCTTGACTGGATTTTTTGTTCTTTGGGTGTTGAGTTTGATAAATTCTTTATAGATTTTGGATACTAGCCCTTTATCTGATATGTCATTTGGAAATATCTTCTCCCATTCTGTAGGTTGCCTTTTAGTTTTGCTGATTATTTCCTTTGCTGTGCAAAAGCTTTTTATCCTGATGAAATCCCAATGGTTCATTTTTGCTTTTGTTTTCCTTACCTTTGGAGATGTATGTAGCAAGAAGTTGCTGTGGCCAAGGTGAAAGAGGTTGCTGCCTGTGTTTTTCTTGAGGATTTTGATGGATTCCTGTCTCATACTTAGGTCTTTCATCCCTTTTGAGTTTATTTTTGTATGGTGTAAGAAAGTGGTCCAGTTTCATTCTTCACTACGTGATTGTCCAATTTTCCCAGCACCATTTGTTGAAGAGACTGTCTCTGCTTTTTCTCTATCCAACAATAATAGAGAGGTCAGGCCCTCGTAGAAGTATTTAGGGAATCTCTAGAAAGTTGCTTATGTGTTCTCAGGAGCTTCGTTCTTTAACCTGCAGTACTGAAATGGATATTTTGCTCCTTGGTATATGGTTTTTTGTAGAAGAGCCCGATGTCCACATGTAGGACATTGCATATGTTGATATTGAATATACTTGTGAGGCTGTGATGCTGCTGCTGTTGCCACTGCAAGCTGCCTTGAATCTGGCAGAAAGGCTTCTGAATCAACCAGTGCTGCCCTCTGCTCTTACTCTTCTTATAGGAAGGAGTGTTCAGTAGCGGCCAAGCACATAATTGACGGCCAACTGAACTGAGGCCACACCTTGTCCCCTTCATGCGAAAAATAAACAAAGCCTTAAAAATGTCTCCTTAAACTGTCTGAGTCTCAACTTGGTCATTTATGAAATTGGAATTTCTACTTTGCTGTATTAATATGTAGACTCAATATGATATGTTTGTATAACTACAAATATTTCATTGTAAATTTTCTAAACTCCAGGATTACAAGGATATAATTTTCCCTTTAGGTCAGATACAGAAATTGTGTAGTATCTCAGTGAATAAGCCTGATAATTCTTAATGGGCTACTACTGACTCACCACCTGCTTTTCCTTGTATATCTTCCCTTAAAATAGAGACAGCAGGTTTCTCTTCTATAACTTTTTTCTTATTATCATGTTTCATAATTCTAAAAAGTTAAAGGGCTAAAAAAAGAGTGAACTTACATTGGTTACATTTCGGCTACTAGAGAACATGAAATTACTCTGCTTAGAGGATTAACATGGAAATGGTAAAATGCAATAAAAAATGTAATTGTGAGAATCACTAGCATACATGTATTTTCTTGTGAAAAAGTGTGATTTAGCTAGAAATAGTTTGCCCGTCCTAAGGAGGCTAATAATCTCCATGGTGCCCCCCCAAATCCCAAACGTGATACTACTATACATCCTCTTTGTAAGCCTAATCATAAACCTTCTCTCCTTCTGGACCTTGACTGTCAAAAAGTATGAAGTTCTGAGATGTTAGCCTGTTTACAAGCTGCCAAGTCAGCCTGCCACATTTTCATTGAATGCTGATGGAAGACACAAGACTCTTGGATCAAAGATGAAGTCAAGTTTATTATTTACCAAAATAACAGTGGCCAGAATATCAGCAATTCTGCCTTGATTCTCTAAGTCCCACTTCTTACAGCATGACCTAGAAAGGACCATATGATGCCTGAACACTATAATGTGTTTCATTATAGAAGAGAACACTAAGCTTAAGGAACCTAGAAATTATAATGGGCAATAAGCTAGCCTGCCCTGTGGTCCTGAGGAGAAACACTGTCTGTATTACACTGTGCAGTAAGTGGCCTGTTCTTGGCTTGGAGGGAGATACCACCTCTGTCTCTCAATTCTGTTTGCTATATAAATATTCTTAAAGAGATGGTGAAGGACAAAGTGTTTTACTATAAGATGGGGAGAAACACAGGAGACCTGTGAAGACTGACCCAGTCCTTGAATCTCATCTAGCCCTTTAACTTCTTCAATAATTACAATAATTATAATAATACATTTGTATATCAGTGCATAAATGCAAATAATCCATCAAGCAGCATGTTTTCTAGAGTCTGTGGGAAACTGTAATTTTAAAATGTTCTATTGAAGTCAAAACAACTTTTATGTACATGGTGAACAATTCATTTTATGTTCTTTCTCCCTACATCTCCCTCCTTCTGGAATTAAAAAAAAAATGGAATTTTCTCCCCTCTCTGAGAAAGTATATAGTTTATTTCTTTTATTTTCATTTTATCATGATTCAACATAAACTATCCCATAATTATGAGGCAATATTTTCCATGTCTCAAGTAATCTTTTGGTAGTTGATTCATGTTTGTTTACACACCTCTGGTATCTTTTTGCTGGATACTCCTATATAATAGTGTATTGATTTTATTTCTAAACCATGATGCAACTGCAAACAAGCATCAACAATTTAAATATCTGTTCATTTTCTTGTTTTAACCAAGCAATATTTTCAGGAGATTGCATCATAAAAAATAACTAGAGTGAATAGCATAACCAGTTGCTGGAGGGAATGGACATAGCATTCCTGTTAGGGAACAGAAGCACATGATTATAACTAGAACAGATTGCTTACACTAGCAGAATCTGCACAATGGCTCATTGGTAATAATAGATCAGGGGTTGTGGGGAGGCAGAGGTATTGTCCAAGGTTCGTATTTTTTTCTTACATGTGTGGTGCTTCTCATAAGTGAGAACAGCTGTAGAATAACACCCCTGCCCTCGCTTATTATAAACCATTCACGCTTTGGCATTAGAGATATGAATAGGACCTACAGGAAAGAATGGATTCCAGTTCAACAATAGAGACCATTGGCCAATGAAGACAAAAAATGTACGAAGCTATATTATTTCCAGGATTGGACAGCCTAACCAGTTGGAGGTGAGGAAAACATCTGCTACTGATTTGTTTGGAAATTTTTATTTTCCAGGGCTTTCAGAAAGGAGTAAAGATAAAAAGATTAAAACTCTCTGTTGTCATTCAAAAAGTAGAGATATTTTCCTCAATACACTGGAGGAAGTAAATATAGCTGTATCCTAATCAGATCCATAGGTGCTTAAATTCGAATATCCCAATTAATCCAATGACAATCATTTAATGTCATGTTTAATATTAAGTACAAGGTAGAGAGTAGTGCACTGCACCTGATTTCAATTAAAAATATTATAGTATTTGAGAAATTATTTGAAAATAAAATGGATTTCAAGCCCAACCTAAACTTCCATGTTATACTGTGTATGTGTGTATGTGTGTTAGAGGAAAGGCAGCTGAATTCATTTGAAATTCTTACATAATAGACATGTTTGTCTCCTTCACATTTATGTGAATTAAGATCATTCCTTTAAAACGATACGTAGCAGAATATCAGTGTAAGAATTTAAGATCATTGCTGGGCTATCTATAAAGCCACAGGATCTTTTACATGACAGATAAAGAAAATTTTAGGGAAGCATGTTTTGTTTTTGTTTTTGTATATAATATACTTTCACTCCAATGCTGTTCTCATTTAGAGACCATGGCAAATTCCAACAGAAGCCGTAAGAAATACATAAGAAGAAAATTTTCCTAAAATCCCTCCTACCTTAGAAATACAAAGAAATATATTTTGATCCACGCATGATAGGAAGCTTTCTGACTGCAGCAGGGAAGTCAGTAGCCTGATCAATTGGTTCTGTGTATCACTGTGGCAGCATCAGCAAACATTGTTTGAAGGATATTCTTGGTTTTCGTCTACAGACTTACTCCTAATCCTTTTCTGTCTGGCTTTACCCAAGGAGACTGACCTATATTGACTGACTCAGACAGGTTCCCCAGCCTCATATAGACACACACACACACACACACACACATACACACACACAATTTTTTTCTTTTTGATTTACTTTGGGTAATAGCAGTTTCATATCGATAGACTACAATGCTAGCTAGAAATGTAGGGCCCATAATCATGAGAATCTGGATAAAAATCAAGACAAATCTATATATACTTATAAAAGAGTTTAGTTAAGTTTTAAGTTTGGAGTAAAAAGTAGAACATTTGAATTAATACCTACCAAGTAAAAGAGTTTCAGCTGATCTTTTTGGGTTGAACATGACTTTCATTTGAAGAACTATGGAAATAGAGCAATTCTGATTTTTTTCTTCAAGAAAATAGCTTAACTATTTTATGGCTATTTTAAATAACAGCAAAAACGCAAATTACAAATACATATATATTTTTTCCTTATATCCAAAGTTCCATTTCAGAGTGGAATTGCAAAAATAATACTACCCTACTGTGTAGTGGAAATGAGAAATGCAGGGACCATTAAGGAGGATTGTGAATTTATACAATGCATTAGCACCAAAGAATATAAGCATGGATATTTCTTAAAAATTCAGGGTTTAATGGCACTTGGATTTATACTGCTATCTGTCCGAGTTGCTAAATCCATGGTGAGATCATAATGTACCTTGCCAAAGAATTTTGAGATAGTTTTGTCCATATCAGTTTCTCACTTTGTTTATTTAATTTAACAATGAAGAAATAGTTCACATTAAGTACCCCGAACATAAGAAACACAATAACACGTAAGTTCTTGTCTAACTAAGCCATAGCAAAATTGCATAAAAACCATCTATGTTGTTTGAAGATGCTGGCTCCTGATGGTTTTATTCAGCATTTATTACTGAATATTAAATGAAGACAGTATAGTTCTGTTTCTCCTTCTGTACCCCATTTCACATTCATATCACCTAGCCACCTCCCCACCCCAAAATACAGTGAATTGGTGCAATAATGAAAAATATATACATATTTAAATGTATATGTTTTATATATATATATATATATCTGTTATATATAATATATGTTCAAATGTGAATTTTAAGCATGTATACTCAAATGCGAGTTTTAGGTCTTTTCAGGCTCTATTATAAACACGATGGTTTTTTTGGGTATGTTTGTATTCAAAGCTTTCAGTATTCAGTTATTAGGATTTCAAAAATTAGTAAAACATGGTTTTTAATAAATTTTAAAAGTAAATGATATTCAATTTGAGATTAACGACTCCAAATTCAAATTAAGAATATTGTCAGATCTTATTCATACATTTATTTTTCTTAATATGGTGAAACTGTTTTTTGCTGTATGTGAGAGGACTAGTGCTCAGGATTTTTCCATTTCTACTTACTTTTTTTCATTTTTAATGAAGCATTTTGATATTTATATCTAGTTTAAAGGAGGGAGTTACCCATTCCAAAAGTTTTCACTAAAGTGCTGTTTTCAAGCTGGTACTCTGTGCCACATGCATTTTTACCCCTTGAATAATTAATGGAAATTTGACTGGAGTTCATGGAATAAAACAATAACGATCCCCTTGTAGCTCTGGCAAGAGAAGAAAAAAAGTAGATTTTGTTGAAACCTGGACAAGGTATATAAGGTAGTAGGAACTGAGGTAAATAGGCATTTACTATCAGGTTTTATGTTAATCAGGCCAGGATTTGGGCTGTGTTTAATTTTTATGGAGGCTTGAAATTCTTTTGTCTTTTTGTCCTCTCTTTTGACCTTGGGATTTCCTAATAACTCCTCTGCAGATGTAATCTTGAACCATTTTAGCTGCAGCCCACTCTTCATACCGGAATTCTGTTGATGTGGTGATAAGGTGTGTAGCTAGAGAAGTGTTCTCTAATCTTTTGATTAAATATCGCTGTTTCGTGGGCCACACTATATTCACTGTGCCCTCGCAAATGTTTCTTAGCTTTCTTTCCTTCCCTTCCTTAGATGAGATTGGAAAGCGAGAGTGGTTAGCAAAGGAGAAATGTCTTTTCCTATGGAATAAGACTCTGGTGAAGTATTTTTCCTAGAGTGTAGCCCTCTATAATAGAGGACAGTCTGGGTATATTTCATAATGGAATAATCAATGTGATTCATAATAAGAAATGATATCTCCAAGAGGACATAACAATCCCAAATGCATATGAGTGCTTTTTGTATTAAATTATTTTTATTTATCTTTTATTATGATAGTAGTTTATTATAAATAATAATAGCCTATTAGAGCACATAACATTATCCAGGAACTTGAGATTGCATAAGTGATCAAAAACCTCTTGACAAAGAGAAGCTTCAAGTGCTACTGGGGCTGTAGAGAAACTGGAACCCTTATACATTTCTGGTGGGAATTTAAAGTAGTGTAGGCACTTTGGAAAACAGTTTGTCAGTTCCTCTATAAGTTAAACATAGGCTTTCCATGTGACCCATCAATTCTACTCGTAGATATATACCCAAAATACATGAAAAAAAAGGGCTCAATGAAAATATTTATAAGAATGTTCATAGTGGAGGCGCCTGGGTGGCTCAGTCGTTAAACGTCTGCCTTCAGCTCAGATCATGATCCCAGGGTTCTGGGATCAAGCACTGCATGGGGCTCCCACCTGCTTCTCCCTCTCCCACTCCCCTGGCTTGTGTGCCCTCTCTCACTGTCTCTCTCTCTGTCAAATAAATAAATAAAATCTTAAAAAAAAAAAAAAAAGAATGTTTATAGCAACACTCTTTACAATAGCCAAAAGATGGAATCAACCCATCAGTTGATGAATGGATCAACAATAGATAGTATATCCATATAATAGAATATTATTCAACCATAAAAATGAGTGAAATATTGATATATGTACAACATGGGTAAATCTTGAAAACATCATGGCAGGTGAAAGAAGGCAGTCACAAAAGTTTATGTGTTACATAATTTAACATGTAATGTGTAAAATAGACAAATTCATAAGGCAAAACAAATTAGGAGTTGTCAGACGCTGGGGGACAGTAGAATAGGGAGTGACTATTTAATAGGTATGGGTTTCTTTTTGGAGTGAAGAAAAAATTCTTAATGAAATAGTGGTGAAGTTTTCATAATATAGTGAATATACTAAATGCCACTGAATTTAACTCTTTAAAAAGATTAAGTTTACATTATGTGCCTTTATTACAATGTAAAACACTATTGCATATATGGAAAAAATACAGTTCAGTATCAAATATTTTATAGGTCTTCCTTCTACATATGATCCAATAGTTAGCTTTCAAGCCCTGTTTAGATTCTACATTAAATAAGTAATTGACCAATATAGACTAATTCACCTAAATTATCTTTTTTCTTGCCATCCTGTTATATGTGAACACACAGTGCTTACGTACAATATTCCTTTCAAAGTAGACTTAATTAGCATAGGCATAGGCTTATAACAGGAGTCAAACACAGTTATGTATTCTATTTTGTTGAGGAATTTATACACACACACACACACACACACACACATACACATGCATTTGGATTCATAGCTGATAGGATTTCATGAACAAAGATGTTTAAATGGGCAAGTGAAAAATCAACAGCCTTGTTCCTACTCTATTAATGACCAGAATTTTTTGCGGTATAATGTTTAGAAGAACTGTCATTTGGCTGGTTGTGTAATTATCAGGATCAGTTCTTTAACTTATCCGTTGACTCCAGCTTTCCACAGTGATCATAATGGGAAGACCAATCACTACTGTCAGATGACCTCCTAAAATAGGGCAAATGGAATAAATGAATAGTCTACAATGAAATGAAAAGCTGGATTCATTCTGGGTCCAAAGAGAGTTTAGTTTAATTATATTCAACCCACTATGTAATTATTCAGAGTATAATGCTAGTTCCACCCCCCTGCTCAGTACTTATCAAAGAAAAACTACAAAGGTAAATAAAGTACATTTTGATTAGGAATTTCTATTCCTCTAGAAAATTGGTTTTCCTTATAAATATTCACATTTGTTAAGTATTTCCATATATATTTTGTAAAATGTTGGTCATTTCAGTTCAGGTAGTTCATATTTACATCCCTTTCTTGACTCTCCCTTTTGAAACTTGGCTTCTATTTCTGATACAATATCCAGTTGTTTCCCTAGTTCTAGCCTTAAAGTCAGGAATATTTACCTCAGTATTCACTTGCCTCAAGCCCTTTCCAAACCATCTGAATGTTCCCCAGGCCAAATTTGCATCTCTCCCTGGCTCCACCTTAGAAGAGAGGGGCTGGAACACCACATCCAGTCAAAATAGATTCTAAGTATCTTCTGAGATATCACCATTTCCTTTCTTCTAACACCACACCATATATGGTTATCACCACTTTCTTCAGAATATTGCAATAGCATTTTTACTGACATCTCTCTCGTATGGAACCAATATCCTGCAGTTTATTCTCCTTGCCACCAAATGATGAAAAATTTGATAGTAGCACTCTTTGGGCAAAATTTCTATAATGGCTCCACTAAGCCTACATAAATTCCAAGCCATTAAGCCTGGCATTGATCCTTCAAAATCTGTACCTACCTAATTACATAGAGGTTAGGAATCATCTCAGCCTCTCTTTTCCATTGTCTGGTCACCAGCCATATGATGCAGATATCAGGCTGCGCTACATTTTTAAATATGTATTGTTGTCCTCTTCCATTTGGAGATTAGGAAAATAAGAAATTACATTCTTTCTGCCTAGGTTATTCTGCCCAATCTTGTCTGCCTGGCAAACATTTATTCAGACTTCAGTACACTTCAGTTTTGACTTTGAGAAATTTTCTCTACTCTTTAAAGGCAAAAATAAGACCTTTCTTTTTCTTTTATTCCATAACACTTTGTAAGTGTCTGTGTTGCCAATGTGCTGTCATAATCTCACATCTGTCTCACCAAGTAGACATGGTTCTCCTCTGTGTCTTTGATCTTTTCCTCTCTGTTCTATTTATAGTCTCCAGGGTCTGATATCCATTCCTTTGCATGTCCATAAATATTTGTTTTTAAAATGTGATGTCATTGATGCTGATAAAACTTATGAAGAAAATGGTAATATATTGAATATGTACTATTTGACATGCTCTGGGATAAATGCTTTATGTGCTTTAATTATCATAGCTTCTTGGAAATTTCTTGTTTTCTTTCAACTCTACAAAGTTGCTTTAATTCCCTTTTTGTTTTTTTGTTTTGTTTTTTTAATTCCCATCTTTATATAAATGATAAAGATGGTATCCAGAGAGCATATCTAACTCTTTAAGATCACACAACTGTAAATTGTGGTTCTAGGTTTTCTCCTTAATTAGACAAAGTGATAAATGGTCAAGACCAGACTTCTGGATTTGACTCCTAGCATTGCCACCTCTTGGTTGTGTGATATAGACATGCTATATTTTCTCTATTTCAGTTTCCCCATTTATAAAATGGACCAATACTAGTAAATACCTCATAAGTTATAGCAAGTGTTCAATGAGTCAACAGTTCTAGAAAATATTTAGAACAGTGTTTAGTGTGAAGTAAGATAAACATATCTTGTTTTTATCACCTCCCAGCATTCTCTGACCTGTTTTTTCTTTCTTTCTTGTCACTCTTTATGGTTTCAGAATTCTCATCTCTTCATACCCAGTTGCCTCATTGGCCTTCCTTCCTAGATATACAGTAACATATCAACAATGAAGATCAGTATTTTGTTATATCTTGACTTGAGTATACAGGCAGAGTACAGCTCTGAAGCCTATCAAACACATTTTCATGATACACGATAGTGAATTGAGAATATATTTGGCACAATTAAAAGAGAGGGTGGATGTGAAGAGTTTACACCAGAGGTTGACCAACTTTTTCTGTAAAGGTCCAGGTAGTAAATTTTTAGGCTGGCAAGGCATACAGTCTGTGTTGCAAAAGCATCCTTGAAGTGCAAAAGCAGCCATAGACACCATATTAATGAATGCACATGGCTACATTCCAATGAAACTTTATTTTTAGATAGTGAAACTTGAATTTCACATAATTTTTGTGTCAAAAAATATTCAACATTTTTCAACCTTCAAAAAGATATATAGATATATAGTCATATATATATCTGTATATCTGTATTTCCGCACATGAGCTGTACAAAAGCAGGTGTTAGGCTGGATTTGTCCTGTGACCATAGTTTGCTGACTATGATTTAGACAAAGAAGCTCCTTCCAGGGATTTTTACATTTAGTTCTCCTCCCCTAGGTTGCTATGTTTGTTGCTGTTCCAACATTCTTCTAATTTTTTTTTTTTTTTTTTTTTTTTTGGGTAAATGACCAATCAGCTGAAGGTCTTCTCTTCTGAGGCATGGACAGCCAAGGTCTGTTTCTAAAATATCTGTAGAAGGAAGGAGGGAGCTAAGACAGGATAAATAATATGATGGCAGGCACATGCATGCACTTATATTAAAACTGCAGAACACTTTCTTACCATACGTGGATCAGTGAAGAAATCTGACAAGTGATAACTCTGACATGGAAGAAATGATTTCTGTAAGAATTGAATAGAATGAGCATGCAGACAGTGCTTCCTTTACTTCTTCCAGCTGATCTGGTCATTTACCACTGTTGGTGAGTGTGAAATATCAAATGTTATTTGAAACTTAAAATTCTTGAGATCTGCCTTTAGTAACTCCTAGCACAAATTACTCCCTTTGGAAAATCATGCATTTGAGAGGTCAAGCAAGAAAGGACCCTCTGACATAATGTGTTTCCTTTGGAGATGTCCTGACAAAGAGAAGAACAAATGTAGAAGGTAAATATCTGACAAAAGCAGAAAAATTAGACAGGTTCAGTTTTTCATTTTACTCCCTACCTTGCAATTCAGTTCCTTTGAAATCAATGAGAATCTTTAATGCAGGGGAGATCTGCACAAGGCCAAAAGAAATGAAAGTCTGATCCACAAAGACCAGTATTCAATAAAAGATTAAATAAAGTGCTGCTGGGTTTTTTTTCTTTTCTTTTTTTTCCTCCGGACTATCAAAGCAAATGATTTTAGAGGGAGACAGTCATTTGTAATAATAGTAATAATCTGGTTAATTGTTCCATGGTACTAGGTTTTCATTTAGTTTTGCTCTGGCTTAAAATATATTAGAGATTTTAACAAGAATAAAGAATTTGATAACTGTAAATGTTAAGCATGATACAATTAATAAGTTTTATAATTTAGCCAGTAAAGAAGACTGAAGTATGTAACTTTTTTTCTGTAGGTCAATAGAATAGTTTATTAGTCATAACAAAATGTTTTTGTGAAAAGCAATACTTAATGTCTTTGCACATCCCGATTTGCCCGCTTTATTTTTTAGTTACTCTATTTCAACTCACTCCCTTGCTCATAATTTAGGGTTAGGCCAAGCCTCTGTCTTTTTGAAAAACCTGATAGAATTAAAATCTCAAAAGAGAAAAATCTAACTATAAATTCTTTAAAGATTATTACGGTTTAACAAACATTAATACTTTTGATTACCTATTAAATATTCATTTAAGTGAAGTGAAACTATAGAAAAAACCTCAAGTCTATTAATTCTAGGGCAAATATATAAAAATTAGGAAATATTCCTACATGCTAGATTTTATTGTCTGTCACTTCTCTGTAGCCTTTATTGTGGAAGAGGAAATGTACATTTATTAAACCCATGGGAAAGTGTATTTTTGTGTCTCACACTCACTTAATGCCCCATGTTACTTAGTCTTTTTATCAAGTAAACTGACTCTTTAGCGAAATGTCATATACTTATTTCTTAGATTTTGAACAGTGTCTAGAAGAAAAAAGAACCAGCCACCCTGATTTTTGTCCACCCTTCTGAAAGCTTTGACTGAAGACAGTGCATTTGAAAGTCTAGAAGGAAATGAATTCTTGACAATAGATTTTTGAGATTCAGATATTACACAGGAGGAACCAGATAGTACTCTTTTTCTATTATGATGAGAGAAGAGGCTGCTTTTATCATCCACAAAGGCTGGTAGCTTTCTCATTTCTCATTTTATAAATTTTAATTGGTCAACTTACTCTTTATATAGACCATGCTACTACTAGGACAAGGTCTAAATATAATCACCTCAAGGAACTTACAGTCCAGATGAGAAAATATGCTTTCTTCTTAAAAATACGTTTTATACAGAAGAATTTAAGTAAATTATGTAGATGTGTTTCCTTCTTTAAAGTATTGGAATATAGGGGCACTTGGGTGGCTCAGTTGGTTAAGTGTCTGCCTTCCTCAGGCCATGATTCCAGGGTCCTGGGATTGAGCCACGCCTCTGGCTCCCTGCTCAGTAGGGAGCCTGCTTTTTCCTCTCCTCCCCTCTCATGCTCTCCATGCTCTCTCTGGCTATCTCTGTCACTGCTTCTGTCTCTCTCAAATAAAAAAAATCTTTTTTTAAAAAAAGGTATTGGAACATAATTCCCCATCTATTAAGCATAGTCTACTTTTAGTGACTTGCTTTCAAAGGGTTAAGTAATAAAAGGAAGAAAAAAGTAACTTCACAGAGGAGAAACCTGGCAAAATGTACAGTGGAAAAACCTGGCATGTATTTGCTATGCGATAAAAGTAAACATTATCAGTGAAAAGTTATATTAATAACATGTACTCTTGATATGATGTGTTGAGAATTCTGCTGTCTGTCATCTTTCTCCAACACGCATAACCCCAGTCTAATCATGAGGAAACATCAGACAAATCCCAGTAGAATGGTATTCTGCAAAATGTCTGATCAGTACTTCTGAAAACTATCAAGATCATGAAAAATAAGGAAATTCTGAGAAACCATCTCAGCCAAGAGAAACCAAAGGAGACATGACCACTAAATGTAATGTGGTATCCTAGATTGTATCTTAGACCACATACAGGATATTGGGTAAAAACTAATGAAATCTGAACAATGTACTGACTTTAGTTAATGGTAATGTGTTACCATTGGCTCATTAATTATGATTAATGTACCATACTAATATTAGTGGTATTCAGTAGAAATATAATGAAAACCACATGGGTATTTAACAGATTTTTGTAGTTTCATTAACAAAACTAAAAAAAAAAAAATACAAGTGAAATTAATTTTAATGATATATTTTATTTAAACCAATAAATCCAAAATATTGGCATTTCAACTTGTAATCAATATAAAAATTCAATGAGATATTTTACAGTTCTTTTTATACTTAGAAGAAATTGGATGTATTTGAAACATCACCTATCAATTCAGAAGCTATACTTAAATTAGAAAAAAATGATCTATATTTAGATTTAATGTAACATATGGTTAAAAAAGTAGATTCACAGACTCAAATATTTCCAAACATACCTAAAGGTTGACCAAAAATTGAATAGAGCATAAGAATAATTTTCCTTTAAAATTTGTTTTTATAAAACCTAGTTTTTTAGATTAATTAATTTAGCTTTAAAGCAAACTGTACTAGCTTCGAAATTATGTCCATGTTGAGTAAATTCACCAACTCATGTCAACTCACTATTACTAAATTTGAATTCTAATGGGTGCTATAAATTTGAAAGCATCTTTAAATTTATCAGTATCAACAAAGTATTCTTTGAAAATGTTACAGTTTTTGCAGCTCCCACCGTAAAATACTATTAGTTATAATTATAGTCTTCTACATATAGAGTCATATTAGAAAAAAATGTGCAAAATTATTATTGATCTATATTATGAAAAGTTTAAATTTTAATATAAACTCTCGTACTGTTTAGCTGAGTAACAAACTTTTTTCCTCTTACATCTTCAATCTTTTATGTGCAGTAGAATATTGGAGAGAAAAAGTAAATGACATGACAGTATTTTTTTGACATTTTTTTTTTTTGATTCTTGAATATTTGGCAACCATTCCTTTTAGGAAAATCTTGAATTAGAATTGACAGTGAGTAGGAGTGTCATCACCAAGATGGTGGAATAGGAGGACCCAGCCTCCTTCCCCCACAAAAGATCTAGAACTATGCAGCTGTTTGTGAACAAAACTGCTCTCTGGGAGAGGTCTGGAGTCCACTTAAGAAACCTTAGTAACACAGTGGAACAGACTTGACAGTAACTGCACACAAAGGGAAGGAAGAACAGCTTCATTTTGCCCGAATCATCCAAAGCCAGCATAGCTCAGCACCAACAGGGAACCCCAGCTAGGAAGAATTCCCTTCACCAGGAAAGGCAGGGCAGGGTAAGTTACCAGCTTTCCTAGCCTTTTGGGACACCACAGGAAGGACAATTCAGCTTTACCTAACCCAGAGACCAGAGAAGCTGAGGTGTACAGAAATGGCTTAGAACAAGGAAGAAAAGCAGGGATTATCAGTATTAGCTACACAGTAGGAGTGATAGTGGTTGCCAGTGACCTGCTTTGCAAATGACCTCAACAGCTTTTGCCACTGAAGAAACCAAGGGCCAGCACCACTGCTGTGGATCCTCTGCAAATTTCATGGTTTTCTCAGGTATCCCCATTATCAGCGGTCAGCTGCCTGAGACCCTCCCCCACTCTCTTCTCCCTACTGCAAAGCCCAGAGTCCAGGACTAATACGGGGACCCAGCAGAGGCCTCTGTGACTGTGCAAGTACAAGATGCCAGCATAGGTCCCCCACAGAAGATCTCCACCACTATAAGCACTCTTGAGGCTAGCTGTCCACCCCCCAACCCCGTGCCCAGTGGCTCATCATCAGCTGCCACCACCAGGCACATGCCAGTGTGCATGCAGCAGCCACAGGAGTGAGTACACAGCAACAGCCAGGATCCTGAATCCATTTTGGGCTCAGACCTGCAAATAGCCCTTCCAGACTTGAACTGCACACTTCCAGCCTGATTCACCGACATTGGCCTTTACTGCTACATATCATGGTGGGAATCAACAGCCACAACTCTAGATTAATTCTAGGAGGTATACCACAATAATTTATCCTTTCCTGTTGGAATAACCTTTTTCTTATTACGAAGTGTTCCTCTTTGTTTTCACTAAAGATCATGTACTTAAAATTGACCTTGTATAATATAAATACATCAGTTTCTTTCGATTAATATTTGCACACATGTTGCTTCAAGTCATTCTGAGTACTCTTGTAGAAGTGTCTGATTCAGCTATTGAAATTGGGATACTTTTTATATGATTCTGGCAATCTTCAACTTTTACTTGGTACCTTTTTCTTTTTGATTTGGTGTAATTAATGATGGTTTTTTGTTTTGTTTTTTTTTTTTGATCTATCATCTTACTATTCATTTTCAATTTGTCTCATGTTTTCAAGTTGTATTATCTTTTTCCCTGTCTTGGTGACTTTTAGATCATACAAATATCATTCTCTTTTTTTCTACCTCCAACTTATAAATGACACATATTTAGTCATATTTTAGTGATTATACTAGAGATTATGGTATGCATCATTGTCATCAATGTCAAAAGAAACCCTAATAACCAATTAGTGAAGTGGACCATTTTAAGAAGTCATAGTTTAAATCATTAATTGAATTTACTATTTTTAAGGGCTCTTTTGTTAAGAAAAATAATAATAATAGAAAATTATTATCATGGTAGTATCTTAGTAAATATTTCTCTTTTTAAAATCTGCAACCAGAGGAAAATTGATTCAAAATGGCAAAGCCTTTTTTTCCCAGTAACTAGGACTGTAATTAAGAATGGACACTAAAATTAAATAGCTGTCAGAGTTTTCTTGGCTACTGATTTGGAAATTTCAGAGATATAGGTTATAATTTATCTGATGCCTCCTACCATTATACTAAAAAAATGCTTGGCTTTTGTGAATGATTCAGCTTGCCAATTAGCCCTACTGCTCTGTTGAGGGAACAAAGATATTAAACAAAGGGTGCCCTTTAATCTATGAGATTCCCCACAGTGATTTCATGTACTGCCAAATTTTACAGATTGACATCTTACTGTAATCCTACATAGCAAAGCAGTAATACTCACAAGAGGTAGATATTTTGACCTGGAAAAGAAATGAAAGCATAAATACAGTCTCTCTACTCTAGTGAATATTGATATTTTTTGACCTATGGTGGAAATAAATACATGGTAGATAATTTATCCCACCTGCAGCTTTATGCCAAAATTAGTACAGAAACAGAACAAAACAAAAATCCACCCACGATTTTGAAAGAATAAATGGAAATAGATGTAAATGACAGAATATCTTTTTGTTTGTTTCAGATAAGTGTATTAGACTAATTTTTGGGCCATTAATTGGTATATAATATTTAGAACTAGGATAATTATTTGATATATTCAAATAATTCATTTTATAAATGAGGATCAAGTATTTGGGAAGGTTTGTCAAGCTTGGACTCAAACCCACTACCTTGAATACATCTACAACATAGTAATGTTCATACCCTAATGAAAATGATATTTTCTTCTCTGACTGCCATTTTACAATTTCAGTTCTTTAAGAATAGATAAAATAATTGGTTAATGTTTTTGAATTCCTAATACGTTATAGCATTTTTGGTACACCGTTAAGAGTTAAAAATTTATTACTAAGTAGAAGAGAATATTACAAAAGTTCCAAAATTATACTTTAATTACTTAAGAAACATATTAATTAAAAAATTTACATATCACTTTATTTTCACAAAATATAGTATAATAAAAAATTAGTAATTAATACAAATTCCAATGACACTATGGCCAGTAACTAAACAGTTATACACCACTTAACTATTTGGCTGATGATTTACCTGGTTTAGCTCATTGAATGTTTAGAGTTTTTATAGTAATAGGTACACAGGAGTAATTACAATTAACTTACTCACTCATCCACCAAATAGTAAGAACCTACTATATATTTGATATTGTTTTAGACTTTGAAGGATTTATCACATGTAAAAGATAGTTTCTTCCTTCATGTGTTTTTTTATGTTCTGGTGGGGCAAGATATTACCACAAATGTAAATAAAGATGAAATTAATATTCCAGATACTGAGAAGTTTAATAAAAAAAAACAGGGGAATGCAATAGGGTGAATGGAAATGAATCTATCTAGCACAGTCAGAAAGAGCTTTTTTAAACGGTTGACATTTGAGATAGAATGTGGACGATGAGAACAAGTGAGCCATGGAAGTATCTGGGATACAGTTACAGTAAGAGAGACAGAATGGCCAGAGGTAACATAATGTGGCATATGGTTGAATTTAGACACACAGGTGAGATAATATAACAATTATCATATTAAGTGTACACGGTACATTTTAATGTTTAGTAGGTCTGAATAAGGGATTTATGTTATACTCCATATACTATGGAAAGTCATGAAAAGGGTTTAAGCACAAAAAGGACAATCTGATACCTACTTTAGAAAAAGAAAGGTGGGTTTTATGAAGAAAATAAACTATTATAAGAAAAAAATGAAACACAGAAAGCTAGAGAGACTATTGAAATAGCTAAGGTGAGAGATGATAAATTGGTCTAGGAGTGAAACAGGAAATGGTGAGAAGTGACTAGATTATGAATTTATTTTGGAGGTAAAACCAGTGGCAGTGCTAACGGATTTAATAGTGAACTGAAGGGATCCAAACCAATCAGGAAGGACACCTGGAGTTTTGGTCCAAGCAATGGGGTAGAAGCTGCTATCAAGAGCTGAGATATGCAAAATACAAGGAATTGGCTTGTGAAGGGGGTGTGGGAGGAGTGATATAGCATGCTTTCAAACCCCTTTCTGTTCTTCATCACAATGGTGAGCTTGAATGAATTCACTGGAAGCCTGGAAGAGCCATTTTACTTTGCAGAGAAAGGATTGTGTAGTAGAGAAGGGCATGGAGATAAAGGAGGGATTTTAAGCATGGGAAGTTTGATCAGACTGATCGTGTTCAACAATGGAAAGAAAAGAACTAGAAGTGATAGAAGGAATGATGGAGAGGAAATGACTGATGAGCAAAATCCCAGAAAAGGCAAGATGGTAGGACATTACTGCACATACGTAAAAACTGATTTTTTACAAGGTATTCCATGCTAAAATACTTGAAGAGGAACAGTAAGGATTGGATTGATGACCTGTATCTCTGCAAATAAGAAAGGATCTGGGAGGAGATTTAGTCTGAAATCACTGTTAAGGGAAATATCAATAAAAAGATGGAGAGAGCTGAGGACTAAAACTAAAATGGAAGATCCAAAGTTTAAAATGGTGCACATTTGCTATGGAAGTTAAATTTCTGTAGTAGGTTTCAGCCACCTCAATGTGTGATAATAGATGTTATAGTAAGGAACCACTGTTCAAATTGGCTTGGACTGCACACAGCTAAATCACAGAGGCGCAAGAGCATAACAATGCCTCATGATGATTGAGCTTATGAACTTTAGAATTGGGTGCCTGGGTGGCTCAGTCAGTTAAGTGTTGGTCTCTTGATTTTGGCTCAGGTCATGATGTCAGGGTTGTGAGATTGAGCCCTGTGTCAGCGCTGCACATCTGGGCCCACTTACATTTTTTCTCTCCCTCTTCCTCTGGTACTCCCTTTTCTGCTCTCTCTCTAAAAAATAAAAATAAAAAAAATAATCAAATCTGAGTTTAAATCGTGGCTCTTATAGTTGCAAGTTTTGCAAGCCCAGGAATGTTATTTAAACTCTGTAAATCCTCAGCGTTATCATATATAAGATGGACTAGTAATATTCACTTCATGAGACTACTTGCCTTGTTCCTGATATTAGAGTAAAAGCATCCAGTCTTTCATCATTACCAGCGATGTTGGCCTGGCTTTTTCATTGGTACCATAATCAAGTTAAAGAAATTTGCTTCTATTCCTAGTATGTTGAGACTTTTTATTAAAAATAGATGTTGGATTTTGTCAAATGAGTGTTTTCTTTTTTTGCATCTGTTAAGATGTTCATGTGGTGTATGTCCTCTATTAAAATAATGTATGATATTAGTTGGTTTCTAGGTATCAAACCAGCTTAGGAATAGATACCACTTGGTGGTAATATATTATTTTTTCTATGTGACTGGATGTGGTCATCTAATGTTTTGTTAAAGATTTTGGGATTTATGTTCATGAGTGATACTGATCCATAGCTTTCTTTTTTGTGATGTCTTTGTCTTGCTTTGATATCAGAGTAATATTGGCCTCATAAAACGAGTTGGACAAATTCCCTTCTACTCTGTTTTCTTGATGTTTCATTAGTCTTTGAGGTTCTGTTACTTTTATTCTCTCCTTTTTCTCTGTGACTTTTTTTAAATTTTTTCAGTGTTGCAAGATTCATTGTTTATGCACCACACCCAGTGCTCTATGCAATACATGCCCTCCTTAATATCCACCACTAGGTTCACCCATCCCCCCACCTCCCTCCCCTCTAAAACCCTCAGTTTATTTCTCAGAGTCCACAGTCTCAGATAGTTCGTCTCCCCCTCCGATTTCCCCCAATTCACTTTTCCTTTCCTTTTCCTAATGTCCTCCACGTTATTCCTTATGCTCCAAAAGTGAGTAAAACCATATGATAATTGACTTTCTCTGCTTGACTTATTTCACTCAGCATAATCTCCTCCAGTCCTGTCCAGGTTGATATAAAAGTTGGGTATTCAATCTTTCTGATGGAGGTGTAATATTCCATTGTATATATGGACCATATCTTCTTTATCCATTCATCTGCTGAAGGGCATCTTGGCTCTTTCCACAGTTTGGCAGTTGTGGACATTGCTGCTATGAACATTGGGGTACATGTGGCCCTTCTTTTCACTACATCTGTGTCTTTGGGGTAAATACCCA
>CM052897.1:48536482-48641005 GCA_028534135.1 Potos flavus | reverse complement strand
GGAGTTCTTTATAGATCTTAGATAACAGACCTTTGTCTGTACTGTCATTTGCAAATATCTTCTCCCATTCCATGGGTTGCCTGTTTGTTTTGTTGACTGTTTACTTTGCTGTGCAGAAGCTTTATATCTTGATGAAGTCCCAAAAGTTCATTTTCACTTTTGTTTCCTTTGCCTTTGGAGACATCCTCAAAGAAGTTGCTGTGGCCAATGTCGAAGAGGTTACTGCCTATGTTCTCCTCGAGGATTTTGATAGATTTCTGTCTCATGTTGAGGTCTTTCATCCATTTTGAGTTTATTTTTGTGTATGGTGTAAGAGAATGGTCGAGTTTCATTCTTCTATACATAGCTGTCCAGTTTTCCCAGCATCATTTATTGAAGAGACTGTCTTTCTTTCCACTGGATATTTTTTCCTGCTTTGTCAAAGATTATTTGACCATAGAGCTGAGGGTCCATATCTGGGATTTCTACTCTGTTCCACTGGTCTCTGTGTCAGTTTTTGTGCCCATACCATGCTGTCTTGGTAATCACAGCTTTGTAGTAAAGCTTGAAATCAGGTAACGTGAGGCCCCCAACTTTGTTTCTCTTTTTCAACATTTCCTTAGTGATTCGGGGTCTTTTCTGGTTCCATACAAATTTTAGGATTGTTTATTCCAGCACTTTGAAAAATACCAGTAAAATTTTGACCAGGATGGCATTGAAAGTATAGATTACTCTGGGCAGTATAGACATTTTAACAATGTTTATTCTTCCAATCCATGAGCATGGAATGTTTTTCCAATTTGTTGTGCCTTCTTCAGTTTCTTTCATAAGTGTTCTATAGTTCCTCGAGTACAGATCCTTTACCTCTTTGGTTAGTTTATTCCGAGGTATCTTATGGTTCTTGGTGCTATAGTAAATGTAATCAATTCTCTAATTTCCCTTTCTATAGTTTCATTGTTAGTGAAACTCATTTCTCTGCATTGATTTTGTATCCTACCACATTACTGAATCGCTGTATGAGTTCTAGTAGTTTGGGGGTGGAGTCTTTTGGGTTTTCCATATAAAGTATCATGTCATCTGCGAAAAGAGGGAGTTTAATTTCTTCTTTGCTAATTTGAATACCTTCTATTTCTTTTTGTTGTCTGATTGCTGTTGCTAGGACTTCTAGTATCATGTTGAACAACAGTGGTGAGAGTGGGCATCCTTGTCGTATTCCTGATCTCAGTGGGAAGGCTCTCAGCTTTTCCCCATTGAGAATGATATTTGCTGGGGGTTTTTCATAGATAGGTTTTATGAAGTTGAGGAATGTTCCCTATATCCCTATATTTTGAAGAGTTTTAGTCAGGAAAGGATGCTGTATTTTGTCAAATCCTCTTTCTGCATCAATTGAGAGGACCATGTGGTTCTTCTCTCTTATCTTATTGATTGTTCTATCACATTGATTGATTTGCAAATATTGAACTACGCTTGCATCCCAGGGTTAAATCCCACCTGGTCATGGTGAATAATCTTTTTAATGTACTGTCTGATCCTATTAGCTAGGATCTTGTTGAGAACATTGGCGTCCATATTCATCCAGGATATTGGTCTGAAATTCTCCTTTTTGATGGGGTCTTTGCCTGCTTTGGGGATCAGGGTAATGCTGGCTTCATAGAAAGAGTCTGGAAGTTTTCCTTCTGTTTCTACTTTTTGAAACAGCTTCAGGAGAATAGGTATTGTTTCTTCTTTGAATGTTTGGTAGAATTCCCTAGGGAATCCTTCAGGTCCTAGATTCTCTTGTTTTTTGGGAGGTTTTTGATCACTGCTTCAATCTCGTTACTAGATATTGGTCTATTCAGGTTGTCAATTTCTTCCTGTTTCGGTCTTGGAAGTTTATAGGTTTCTACGAATGCATCCATTTCTTCTAGGCTGCTTAACTTACTGGCATATAACTGTTGATAATAATTTCTGATGATTGTTTCTATTTCCTTGGTGTTAGTCATATCTCTCCCCTTTCATTCATAATTTTATTAATTTGGGTCCTCTCTCTTTTCTTTTGGATTAGTCTGGCCAGTGGTTTATCAATCTATTAATTCTTTCAAAGAACCAGCTTCGTTTCATTGATGTGTTCTGTATCTCTGGTGTCTAACTCATTGATCTCTGCTCTAATCTTAATTATTTCCCTTCTTGTGCGTGGGGTTGGCTTAACTTGTTGAATTTCCAGTTCTTTAAGGTGTAAAGAGAGTTGGTGTAATCGGGATTTTTCAGTTTTTTTGAGTGAGGCTTGGATGGCTACATATTTCCCCCTTAGGACCACCTTTGCCGTATCCCATAGGTTTTGGATCAATGTGTTTTTGTTCTCATTGGTTTCCATGAATTGTTTAAGTTCTTCTTTGACTTCCTGACTGATCCAAACATTCTTGAGCAGGATGGTCTTTAGTTTCCAAGTGTTTGAATTCCTTCCAAACTTTTTCTTGTGGTTGAGTTCCTGTTTCAAAGCATTGTGGTGTGAGAATATGCAGGGAATCATTTCAGTCTTTTGGTATTAGTCGAGTCCTGATTTGTGACCCAGTATGTGGTCTATTCTGGAGAAAGTTCCATGTGTGCTTGAGAAGAATGAGTATTCTGTTGTTTTAGGGTGGAGTGTTCTGTATACATCTATGAAGTCCATCTGGTCCAGTGTGTCATTCAAAGCTCTTGTGTCTTTGTTGATTTCCTGCTTAGATGATCTGTCTATTGCTGAGAGTGGCATGTTAAGATCCCCTACAATTAATCTATTCTTACCAATATGACTCTTTATTTCTATTAACCATTGGCTTATGTAGTTGGCTGCTCCCATGTTGGGGGCATAAATATTTACAATTGTTAGATCTTCTTGGTGGATAGACCCTTTAAGAATGATGTAGTGTCCTTCTGTATCTCTGACTACAGTATTTAGCTTAAAATCTAATTTGTGTGATATGAGAATCGCTACCCCAGCTTTCTTTTGAGGCCCGTTGGCTTGCAAGATGGTTCTCCATCCCTTTACTTTTGGTCTGGATGTATCTTTAGGTTCAAAATGCGTCTCTTGTAGACAGCATATGGACAGGTCCTTTCGTTTTATTCAGTCTGCAACCCCATGCCATTTTATGGGAGCATTTAGGCCGTTCACCTTGAGAGTGATTGTTGAAAGATAAGTTTTTATTGACATCATGTTGCCTGTGAAGTCCTTGTTCCTATAGATTGTCTCTGTAACTTTCTGTTATGTGTCACTCTTGGGTTCTTTCTTCTTTTATAGAACCCCCCCCCCCTTAATATTTCTTGTAGTGCCGGCTTGGTGGTCACATAATCTTTTAAACCTTGCCGGTCTTGGAAGCTCCTTATCTCTCCACCCATTTTGAATGTCAGCCTTGCTGGATAAAGTATTCTTGGCTGCATGTTCTTCTCATTTAGTGCCATTAATATGTCTTGACAGCCCTTTCCGTCTTGCCAGGGTTCTGTGCACAGGTCTGACATTATTCTGATGGACCTCCCTCTGTACCTAAGGGATCTCTTCCCCCTAGCTGCCCTTAAGACATCTTCCCTGAATTTATGACTTGTGAATTTCACAGTTACGTGCCTGGAGGTCTTTCTACCCTCGTTGATCTTGGGGGGTATCCTCTCTGTGTCTAGGACATGAATACTTGTTCCCTTCCTCAGATTAGGGAAATTTTCATCCAGGATTTATTCTACTATATCTTCTAGTCCTCTCTCTCTCTCCACCCCCTCAGGGATCCCAGTATTTCTGACATTGTAACATTTCAGAGTGTCATTTATTTCCCTAATTCTGTTTTCATGGATTCTAAGCTGTTTGTTCCAGGCCTCCTCCTGATCCTTCTTTTCTATCAGTTTGTCCTCTAGATCACTAATTCGATCTTCTGCCTCATTTACCCTAACCTTTAGAGTATTTAGATTAGATTGGATCTCATCAATAGCATTTGCAAGTTCTGCCAGATCAGCCCTCACTTCTGCCGTTAGAGATTCTGTGTTGCCACTAATGGTCTTCTACAAGCTAGCCATTGTCTGGGTAAATGTTACCCTGAATTCTATTTCCGACATCTTGCTTATGTCCATATCTAGTAGTTTTGTGGCAGAAGTCACAGTCTCTGAATTTTTCCTCTGTTGGGTGTTCCTCCTCCTAGTCATTTTGGTGAGAGGTGGTTGAAGGGATGTATAGCTGGATATATCAACCACAATCCATGCAAAGTGCACCTTGGAAAGTTTTGGAGCAATTGGAGGTCACCACCAAAAAGAAAGAAAAAAGAGAGAGAAAAAGGAAAAAAAAGAGAAAAAAACCTAGCCAAAATGAGCCCCCAAAGTAAGATTTATACGGTACAAAAACAAAAACAAACAAAAAGAACGACAAAAGTAAAAGAAAAAAAAAAGAAAAACCCACCCAAAATGAACCCCAAGAATAAGGTTTATATAGTAGAGAAACAACAACAACAAAAATACACACAAACCCTGATAAAAGAATAAGATGGGAAAGTGGTTATAAACCCTCGATGTGGGTGAGGAAGATTTTTTCAATTCTTCCTGGGTGTATCTTGTTATCTTTGTTATAGGACTCAACTTTCCAGAGATACAGGGAAATTAAAATTGGTTGATATATAGGGGTAGTATTGAATAGGGAAAAAGGACTACCTTGAAGCTTGTATCTATATATAAGTATTTACAAAAAAGAAAAAGAAACAGGTATATGTTTGAAAAAAGTTCTAGTTAAGAAGTTATTATGGAATATGTTGTATTAAACATCTAGTTTTAATGGTAAATAGGTTAAAAAAATAAAAGAACAAGAATCGGGAGAATGAATTAAAAAAAGTTTTATTTATGAAATTATACAGGTTTGGGGGCAATACTGTGAGCTTAATATATTGTTTTCCCCTAATGTTTGGGGTTTTACAGTTTTATGGGGACCCTGTGGTTGTTGCCATCTTGTTCTTTGGCTTGTCTTCTGGGGGAGGGGCCTGCCATGTTGTTTTTCAGTCAATCTTGCTTGGGCTGAGTTGCCCTGCCCCCTATCAAGGGGCTGGGCTCTGTGGAAACCGGCTTTTCAGGCTTTTGTTCTCTGGAGGTTTTTGTTCTTTGGTGGCTTTTTGCACCTTTTCAGAGCGTCAGAGCAAAGTAAACTGTCCACACCGAGACCTCCACCTCAGAGAGAAGCCTCAGTCTGCTCCCCTCTGGATGGCCCAGAACACACAGACTCCCCCTCTGCAAACTCCGCTGAACACTACAACCTCCCACAGGCGGTGCGCACCCCCAGCCACTGTCTCAGTGGTCGCCCGATGCCCCCGCTTGTCTCTGCACCTCCATGCCACTAAAATCGCAAGCGATACTGGTCGGGCGAACCTGGTCTCGGTGGCTGCCGTTGCCAGGACTGCTGTCTGGAGCCCCTGACCACCCCGGGTGTGTTCAGACCCAGCGGGAGTGGCGGTGCAGGCAGCAGAAAGCCGAGGTCCCAGGGACCCCCAACTGAAGCCCCCACCGGGCTCTCTCAGGCATGGGTGGATGCCAGCTATGACCACTCTGGGACTATGGGCTTAGGTCCATGCCTGTGGCTGCCCTATTACACCAATTGCCCCTTAACATCCTTTGTTCTTTTTGAATGTTTTTAACCAGACTCCAAGCTAATGCTGGTCCCCAAGCACAGGGCACTTTCATATTGGGATATTACTTTCCAGTGGGTCCCTTCTGGTGGCTTCCTTCCCCTTTTGTTTATCCTCCAATAAACTACTTATTGCTTCCTAACATAATATCTAACATAATTTTTATCACAGTATTGTGTTCCATTTTGTATTTTATTTTTTTATTTTTAAATTCATTTTTAATTTAAATTTAATTAACAAAGATTGTATTATTAATTTCTGAGGTAGAGTTCGGTGATTCATCAGTCTTATGTAATACCCAGTGCTCATTATGTCATGGGCGCTCCTTAATGTCCATCACCCAGTTACCCCATTCCCTCCAGCAACCCTCAGTTTGTTTTCTATGATTAAGAGTCTCTCATGGTTTGTCTCCCTCTCTGATTTCATCTTATTTTATTTTTCCCTCTCTTCCTCTACGATCCTCTGTTTTGTTTCTTAAATTCCACATATGAGTGAAATCATATGATATTTGTCCTTCTCTGATTGTCATATTTTGCTTTGTATAATATCATATAATATCCTCTAGTTCCATCCATGTTGTTGCAAATGGCAAGATTTCATTTTTTTTTTGGTGGCTGAGTTGTATTCCAATGTATATGTATACCATATCTTGCTTATCCATTCATCTGTTGATGGACATCTGGGCTCTTTCCATAGTTTGGCTATTGTGGACATTGCTGATATAAATATTGGGGTCCAGGTGCCCCTTCAGATCACAGTGTTTATATACTTTGGAGTAAATACCTAGTAATGCAATTGCTAGGTCATAGGGTAGCTCTATTTTCAACTTTTTCAGGAACCTCCATACTGTTTTCTGGAGTGGCTGCACTGGTTTGCATTCCCACCAACAGTGTAGGAGGGTTCCCATTTCTCTGCATCCTCGCCAACATCTGTTGTTTCCTGACTTGTTAATTTTAGCCATTCTGACTGGTGTGAGGTGGTATCTCATTGTAGTTTTGATTTGTATTTCCCTGATGCTCAGTGACATTGAGCATTTTTTCATGTGTCTGTTGGCCATTTGGATGTCTTCTTTGGAGAAATGTCTGTTCATGTCTTCTGCCCATTTCTTGATTGGATTATTTGTTCTTTGTATTTTGTATTACTTGTTCTTTGTATTATTTGTTCTATTTTGTATTTTAGCTACTGTAGTCTAAGCTCTTTGAGGGAAGAGACATTTTATTTTTTGTTTTAAAATATATTGAACAGTGCTTTATTTATAGGATACAATTAGTACTATTTAGTTGAATGGTATTGCAATTCATTAGTTTAAAACTTAATTTTTAAGGTAAAGGAGAATTTGTTTTCAATTTGGATTTTGTTGAAGTCTTTAAGAAATATGTACTATAGTTGACCTTCATCTCAAGAATGTTGGCAAAATATCTCCCTCCAGGTATACTTTCTCTGCAGGTGCTTATTCAGTGCTTTTAACCTTTTGCACAAAATGCATGTATTTAAAGCCTTCTTTTCATTGTATATTTTTCTGGATTATTTTAAATTTAAATATATCCTTTGAAATAGAATGCCTTAAAATAAATGTACCTTATTCAGCTATAGCCACCTTAGTATAGTATTAAAGTAAATACATTTCAAGCCAGTTCGGAACAAACAGCAATTTTAAACCTTTTATTCATAAACTAGTCAAGTCTGTGTGAAACACTGAAATGTTTAAGGAAGAAAATCATGGGTTTAAAAAAAAGTTTGAATTTCAAGTTGTATATTTAAATGACTAAACTCCTGTGGTTCAATTGCTATAAATTAAGACCTTTTTAATATTTTATTTCACCTTAAATTTTCTATCTAGGTCTAGAGAAGTTTTAAAAGGCATTCACTTCAAAGTTTGCATTCAAGTTCAAAAAGGATTTAATATTTATTATTAACATTTTATGCAAATATTTATTTTATAAGTTATAAGATTATAATCTCTGCTTGTAATTTAAATTTTTCCTAAGTAGGTTCTTTGTCTACAGTCGGAAGAGTGATGATGTGCAGTTTAGATAGCTGGTAAGATTGCCCTCTCTTCCTTTTAGTTAGCCAGTCTGTGGAACAAAATGTAGAGACTGCAGTATTTTCTAGGAAAAAGGTAGGAAAAGAGAAGCTGTTTAGTGACTCTGACCATTGATCTTGATGAGAGGACTATCACTCTTAATTTATATGAGAAGGTTTTGCTTGATACAGCCCTAGGAAACAACTATACATGGTTAGAAAAAAAAAGTGCCATTGAAAGAGAGAGAGACGTAGGAGAACAGGTGTTTGAAAAAAAAAGTCAGGAGCAAAATGAAAGAGATAGGTTAAGGAGAACCTGACATAGTTCAAAAGAGCACAGGTTTAGTATAGATAAACTAAATCAAATTCATTTACGTTAAGGCTCTCAGTTTCCAAACACATATAATGGCTCTGGTTTCCTTATTTCATAAAATCAGAGGCAAATCTTAAAAATTAGGTCTCAGAAAATATAGAGGCCAAAGAAATTTAGAGAAAATAGGTGCTAAGACTTAATGGGCAAATAATTATTTTAAGTTGGTAATTTTTATCTGTTCTCTAGTCAGATTTCAAAATTTCAAAAGCATAATTATATAAACAATGGTTCTGAACCATCTGGAATAGTTAAATCATTTAAAAGGTCTTTATATATTTAAGGAAATAAGTTTATTAGCTTAAGGGAAATTCTTTCGTTTTTTATTTCTTGTTTCAGAAGCCTGACAACCAAAGATTCATTAAAGGAAATTATATTTACTTCCTATTTGTGCTTCCTCTCTTCTGATAGATCTGTGCTTGACCTAAAAGCTTATCAACCAATGCACATTTCTAAAAAATCTAACACAGGGATTACCCTCCACAGAAAGCCCAGTCTTTATTTCTCATTGGGATCTCTATCTCGATGCTGAGTTGTTTGTTTTGTTTTATTGTTGCGTTGTGTTGTATTGTGGGTTTTCTTTTTTTTCCTTTGAATAAACTAAGCTAGCAAATACAAATGAAACTTCGTCTTTATTAGCCAATCTTTCTTAAGGCCTGGAGCTAAAGACAATCGTAATCTACTAGTGTCTTTCCGTCTTCGACCTGGATACCAGCCTATCTGGTGCATGATAGGTCTAAATCCAGACTGACTTGGAAACATTGAGTCAGCCTGAACACAGCACTCCCAGGGGATGCATCATACTCTGTCTGCATCATGCATCTGCCTCTGTGAGGAGCAGCATGGAAGGGAGCAGTAGTCCTTTTGGGGTGAGAAGATGTAGATTCTCACATGTACACCAAGAGATTTCAGCATCAGCTTTTAAACTATATGTACAATTCCTATAAATAAATTATCTGATTAAAGTTGGAAATAAGCTCATATTTAAAGCAAGCCAAATAGGAAAAAACAAAACCCAAAACACAAGCCCATATATCATTGGCATAAAAAATATAATGTATTAATCATTGAGAGGTGTTTTACAACAACACATATGTCCCAGGTCTAATGTGAGAACATTTGGTAGAGAAAGCCTTGATGGAAAGGAAGAGTGTATTTTTCCCTTCCCCGTGATGCTGCCTATGGAGGCAAATGTGGGTAAGAGGAGCCACTCGTGGCTAAGAAAATTCTCCAAATATCTGAATTACGAATACTTAATATGTACATGGGTATGTAGGAGGTTAAGTTCATCAGTACTTTGTTAAAAAATACTCTCAGTTATTTATTTTTCATAAAAATACTATCCAACCTAAAATAGTTCAGAGTTTGCTTACTTTGCAGATGAGTTGGGCAAAAAGGGTGGTTGCAGATTTACCTGGGACATTTTTCAGGATACTTGTAATTCTTCAAATTTGCAACAATATGTATATCATATTTTGGGGTTACCTAAGGTGAGTTATATTCAGGCCAAAAGTTTTAGAATAAGGCAATCTTCAAAAAACACATTTGGATGAAACAACAATGTGAACACAATTAGAAAGTATAGGGTATTTTTTAGGTAGGTACGTTTGTCTTAGTTACAATGAATTTTTCATATGCTCAATCTACAGAAGGAAAAAGCTTGTTTCCCCTACTTAATGACATATGCATTGCAATATGTGATTTATTAATGAAGTCAATACTATGACTGACATATTTACTTAGAATATTCCTGAGGTCAACATGTGCCTGAAAAAGAGATTATCCAGCCTCCTGAAATATGTGCAAAAGGAAACTGTTCTCCCTGCATCAATTTATCATCTGTCTCAGTACCTTTTTTATACGTCACTTCAAGCCTGGCACTTTCACTGACTGAGAGTTTGGAAGTGCACTGGCTTTGTGGTAGCGTGCATCCAGGCTAAGACACAGTACCTGTTGGCATTAAGAGTCAGTGATCATATTTAAAATAACTCTTCATAAAGATATGGCCATTTGTAGAAAGGAGTGAATCCCTGAACAAGGGAATTGTGCTGGAAAGTTAATGAGTTATAGAAAATAATCATTGCATCTAATGAGAAACAAAAAAGAAACTATACCATTTAATTTCTAATCCACCTCCATGAAAGTTTCAGCATAACCATATTCCTTATGAGGTGTATGACATAACTCTGAGTATAAAATGTTATAATTTGCCCTCATACTGTGGTCATTGGTTTTTGATTGTCTGTACATGACCATCTACACGAGTATAGGCACTTTTCCCTCCAGAGTAATATAGTGATATTGCTGCTTTCTGGGTAAAGTGCATGTGCTAGAAGCTTCAGTGTTTACATCAGTAGAGAAAAAAGGTGAAAGATAGAAACAGTAGTTAAGTAGAGGACTCTGCAATATGTTATGATATGCATAGCATTTTGGGGAGGAAGGAAAAAAGGGTTCTTTGACCAAAATAATGTCGTTAAATCTTTAGCCCCTTGGTGGTAATACTTTAATTCTCAGAACCACAGTGAAGACAGTCTTGTCTCCTGGAGGTCCGTCTATGAAAATTTACAGGTATGGAACAGCTGAGAAACTTTTTATTCATTAAGAAATTATCTAGCAAAACAAAAGAATGGATACTGAGATAGCTGCAGACCAACATATCATTGAGTGAAGGCAGCTATCCCTGAGCTCACTCTTTCAGCCACTGCTCCTGGAGACCACTACAAATATCTTCTGTGGGACTGGCCTTGACACTCCTCATAAGAATACTGTGAAAAATATTTACAGTAACCTAAAATCAGATGTGAAACCTAAACTCTGGGATTTTTATTGACGTTAATTTCTGTTGTTGATTTTTATGCTCTTGATGTGGAAGCACAACAGGATAGTTACTTGAGAGTCTCTCTGAACAAAAAAGCAGCAGTCAGCAGCAATTGGTCAGGTAGTGACTTTACTGAGTAATTATGATCATCGTTGTCAAAGGTGAGATTCAAGAAGGTTGAATCCTGTTACAATATCCATCCTAGGTTTTAACTGAGAAGAGGAATTATAGCTTTATATAATATAACATTTCCTTGAAAACATGAGTAGAAATCAGTTTTGGATAACTGAGTTATATGTTAAAATATAGAAGTTGCTTCTACTAGAGCACCAGAAATGCAAATTTCAGATGTTTACTCTTATTTAGTTGCTTACATAAGTCATATATGTTTTCCTAGGAGTAGATTAATTGAATGAGAACAGCTGTATCTTGCTGCAATTACAGAGAAATGACATAGACAAACAAAAATATTGAGAGAAACCAATTAAATTTCTTGTTCTCTCAAGTAAAAATAGAAATATTTTAATTAAAATGAGGTGTTATAAATACACATTTAAAAAGTTCTTGATAGATATTTAATATGTAGTCAATATATTTTAAATGCCTTATTAAAGACACAGGTCCATTTAAAAAGTAAATCTAGCAACTATCTAATAAGATATATTTCCCTGTCAGCATATTTAAAAAGCAATCAATATCTCACCTGACACTGCTTATTTTGTCTCAATTAAAATGAAATATAAATCCACAAAAGCAGTTTCAGAAATTGCTTGAGCAAAATAAATTCAGACAAACCAAAATGATCACTGGAATTTGTCTTAAATCTTGCCGCTGTGTAAACCTTTTTGTTGTAGAAAGTGTAAAAGTGCATATAGCACTACTTATAGAAGAAAAAAGCCCTTTCAAAATTAACTCTAAAGCAGTATTTATTAAAAATTACACTAAACTTTTTTTTAATAGTGATTTTTAACTCAAGAAACTGACAGTAAAGGGTGCCCCAGGCGCTCAGTAGGTTAAGCAGCTGCCTTGGGCTCAGGTCATGATCCCACGGTCCAGGGGTCCTGGGATGGAGCCCTGCAACCAGCAGGCTCCCTACTCAGTCTGGAGTCTGCTTCTCCCTCTCCCTCTGCCCTTCCCCACCCCTGCTCATGCTCATTCTCTCTCTCTCTCAAATAAATAGATAATATCTTTAAAAAAAATGGAAGAAACTGACATTAAAAGCAGGGAAGTAGGGAAAAAGATATCAGAAATCATTTCACAAAATGGGATTTCCTCCCCTCCCCTCCCCACCCTTCCCCTCCCCTCCCCTCTCCTCCTCTCCCTTCCCTTCCCTTCCCATTTCAAATGTGACACATTTATTCAAGTGTAAATCTAAAAGTCTTTACTATAAGATAAAAGGACCTACTAATTTCAGTATTTATTTTTTATTTTTTTATACTTTCACTTTTATTTTTAAAAATCCTTTATTTAAATTCCAGTTAGTTAAGACACAGTACAATATGGGTTTCAGGAATAGAATTCAGTGATTCATCACTTATATGCAACATCCAGTGCTCACACAATACCCATCACCTATCTAGCCCATTCCCCATCCACCTCCCCTCCATCAACCCTGTTTGTTCTCTATCATTAGAAGTCTCTTAGCGTTTGTTTCCCTCCTTTTTTTATTTCCCCCCTTTCCAAATGTTCATCTGTTTTGTTTCTTAAATTACACATATGAGCGAAATCATATGGTATTTGTCTTTCTCTGACTGGATTATTTCACTTAACATTATACACTCCAGCTCCCTCCACGTCTTTGCAAATGGCAAAATTTCATTCTTTTTGATGATGGATAGTCTTTTCTGTTCTTAAATTTATTCATAAATGTTCTGTTGCTTAGTTCATGTATCCAAAAATATATGTTTTATGAAGTTCTTCCTCTGTAACTCCAAAACTTACTTGGGAGTGGGAAATGGGTTGTTAACAGAGTTTCTTTGTCATTCAACAAAATAAAATGAAAATGAAAATTTATTCTTTTTGAATGGAAATATGTGTATGTGGTTGTTATTAATATTGTTATATTTAACTGGAAATACCATAAATTAGATTTTGTATATTTTTTGGTTTTTGGATATTGACAACTAAACATCTCTAATCATCTGTACGTTTTGTTTTTATCTCATCTTGGTTTTAGATGTATATTAAATATCTTCAAATATTATTAATTAAGGTTCTGGTCATAAGCGTTTTTAAAAGAGGGTATATAAAAGGGAAGACACAACAGGAGAGAGAGGATGAAGAACTAAGAAGCCATCATTTGTTGAACCCATATTACCCATACAGTGCATTAACATATGCTAATTTATAGCTACAAAATAGTTCCATAACAAGTCGTACTTCCACGGAAGATTTCATGAAGTTAAATAACTGCTGCATGTGGTAGATAATTAGCAATCTCTAGAGTGGCTCAAATATAGACTAAATCCCAAGATGTCTTACTCCTGATTTTATTGTTTTGACAAACCATTCAATTTCTCTAAGTTTTTATCCTCATTTTCCTCATTAGATATACACTCAGATAAATAATATTTGCTTTAAAAATGTATGATGAAGATGAAATACAGCATATATAGAATGTTTAACACAATACCTACCACATAGTAAATATTCAAAACATAAATTCACCTCCCTTTACAAGGTCCCAGAGCTAATATATGGAACACAAAATAAGTTTAAATTTCAGAGCTATTCCACTCCTTTACCTATGCTTAGGTTATCTATAAACATGGAATAGTTCAGGGAGATGAAGAACACTCATAACTGCCTTGGGTTTCTGAATTAAGACTGTGGTAACTTTAAGAAAACAAAATCAAGTAGTAATGTAAATATATAGATATTGATGAAGCATTAAAAATGGACAAGCTTATAATCAGTCCTTTATGAATTAAAAATTAGTTTAACTTTAATGGTAAAATGAGAATCAATGAAACTGTTACTTACCTAGATAATTGTAGTGTGTGTTTGAATATAAAATACTTGAAAATTTTAGAAATAGCACCTCTCTAAACGTATTGACCAAAGCAACTCTCTTCTCATCTGTTTCACATATTGGCAGATATCCCCCTGAAACTCATTTTGGACAAAGTGTCACAGATAGAATGAGAAATTATAGCACAGTTGTAGGATACAAAGTTAATAGGTAAAAGTCAGTTGCTTTCCTACATAACAACAGTAAATAATGGAATTTGAAATTAAAGACACAATATCATTTATATTAGCACATCCAAAAATGAAATGATTAGGTATAAATCTGACAAAATATGTGCAAGATCTATATGGGAAATACTACAAAAATTTGATGAAAGAAATTAAAGAAGAACTAAATAAATGAAGAGAAATTCTGTGTTCACAGATAAGAAGACTCAGTATTATCAAGACGTCAGTTTTTTCCAACTTGATCTATTGATTCAATGCAATGTCAATCAAAATCCCACCAAGTTATTTATAAACTGATTCCAAAGTTTATAAAGAGAGGCAAAAGACCCAAAATAGCTGACATAATATTGAAAGAGAACTTGACTGACACAGTCCTATTTTAAGACTTACTATAAAGCTACAATAATGAAGACAATGTGGTATTAGCGAAGAATAGACAAATACATCAGTGGAAGAGACTAGAAAGCCCCAAAATGGACCCCTATAATGTAATCAACTGATCTTTGACAAAGGAGCAAAAGCAATACAGTGGAGCAAAAGTAGTCTCTTCACAAATAGTGCTGAAGCAACTGGATATTCTCATGCAAAAAAATGAACTTAGACAAAGACCTTACAACTTTCACAAAAATTGACACAAAATGGATCATAGATCTACATATAAATATAAAACTCCTAGAAGATAAATAGGAGAAAACTTACCTGATCTTAGGTATGGTGATGTCTTTTATTCATTCATTCATTCACTCATTTATTTGACAGAGAGAGCGCAAGGAGGGGGAGCAGCAGACAGAGGGAGAGGGAGAAGCCAATCCCCCAGTGAGCAGGGAGCCTGACATGGGGGTCAATCCCTGACCTGAGCTGAAAGCAGACGCTTAACCAACTGAGCCACCCAGGCTCCCCAGTGATGTCTTTTTAATATAACACAAAAGATCAATCCATGAAAGAAAGAATTGATAAGATCAATATTATCAAAATTCAAAACTCTGCTTTACAAAAGACAACATCAAGACATTGAGCAAACAAGCCAGAGAGTGGGAGAAAATATTGGCAAATATCTGATAGGACTATTTTTCAAATTATACAAATAGCTCCTAAAATTCAATCATTAGAAAACAAACAACCTGAATAAAAAATAGGTCATAATACCGAGATTGAACCCCAAGGTAAATTGTGGACTTTGGGTGATTATGATGTGTCACTGTAGGTTCATCCTTGGTGAAAAGTACCATGCTGGTAGGTGATGTTGATAAGGGGAAGAGGTTATGCATGTATGAGACTATGCATGTATGAGAAATCTCTATCTTTCTCCTAACTTTGTTGTAAACCTAAAACTGCTATTTAAAGTAGTCTTTTTAGACTCTTTTAGTCTTTTTTAGTCTTTTAGTCTTTTTTAGACTCTTTTTAGACTTTTTAGACTTTTTATGATCTCGGGGTCCCAGGATTAAGCCCTGTGTGAGACTCTCTACCTCTCCCTCTGCCTCTCTGTGTGCTCTCTCACCTGTGTGCTCTCTCTCTCTCAAATAAATGAAATATTTTTTTAAGTAGCCTTTTTAGAAAAAAATTAACTAAAGCAGGCAAAGAGTCTGGCACTTCATAAGTGCTCAGTTCATTAATCAATGGTATAATGTTAGTTTTCAGATAACATATTCTTATTTACTATTCATTCTCCAAAGTGAACCTCAATAAATTATTGTTAGACTTTTTTTTTTAAAGATTTTATTTATTTATCTGAGAGAGACAGAGAGCATGAGAGGGGAGAAGGTCAGAGGGAGAAGCAGACTCCCAGTGGAGCTGGGAACCCGATGTGGAACTCGATCCTGGGACTCCAGGATCATGACCTGAGCTGAAGGCAGTCGCTTAACCAACTGAGCCACTCAGGTGCCCTAGACATTTTTTATACATCATTTTTTAAAATACATAGCTATTTCCCTGAAGGCACTGATCCTTTATAATTCATTTTTGTACACTCACTACTAGCTCATGGGATACTTTACATTGTACATGTTCGATAAATGTTGAAAGAATACGTTAATATGCTCCATTGGCCTCAATGACAATAACATTAGAGTAAAAATAACATCAGAGCTAAGCCTTTATATTTTTCAGATGTTTTAACTTTTACACAGATTTGGCTTTTGTTAAATTATTTTTTATATCAGAGGTATAAAACTAAATTCCTCATCCAGTTAACTCATAATTTATGTATTCCTGTCTCGGATCTAAAGAAATAGGATTTGCAAAAAGATATGTCTTAGTATGGGGTGGGCATATGGAAAAGGAAGTAAAAATCATCAGTTTACCCTTTTTTAAGCAATGATGTGAATCTCCAAAAAATAAAATGAAGAGTGGTACTATATATGTTGGCCACCAATAGAATTTTTTTAATTCTTTTTTTTTCTCACCATAGCACATACTCTCCCTAATGTCCATCACCCAGCCACCCCATTCCTTCCACCCTACTCCCCTCTAGCAACCCTCAGTTTGTTTCCTGACCACTCTGAATGTGCCCGATCTCATCTGATCTTGGAAGCAAGCATGGTTGGGCCTGGTTAGTACTTGGATGGGACACCAATAGGATTTTTTAAAATGATGTTCCCAATTTATGTATACCAGTTTTTAAGTGAGCATAGCTCTTACTTTATCTTTTATTATAATCCATTGGAATATCAAACCAGGATATGATCTAAATCATCCTTTCAGTTCTTCAGTTCCAATGTTGTGGAAATTGCATTTGAATTCCTACATAGAAACACAGATCCTATGATAACTATGACAAATAAAGTAATCTGAGAAAAGCAGATATCAATATGTTGTAATATTTTCATTTGTCTAAATAAAATGAGAATGTGTTAAAAATCATGTCTAGACAAAGAAAGGAAGCAGAGAGTTTTAAGATTATTCATTGAATTCAAGTTTTCTTAATAGACAACTCAGATTGTCCAGGCAAAACAAATCCCGATATATGGTTTGGAGATAATATAGTGGGGCTAAGCAATAGCCGTAGACTTGCAGGTACAGGTGATCTTTTTTTTTTTTTTTTTTTTTGGTACAGGTGATATTTACAGTAATATGAATGAAAGATGAATTCTCCTGTGCTTCAAAATGCAGGGTGTTAGGGGTTCTAAAACACTGATTGAGGCAAGGAATATTTAGAAAAGTCTCTGTAGCTGCATTTACTAATTGTACTTACAAAAGCTGTTTACAGTGTAGGCAAATGATGCAAAGGAAAGGAGCAGTGGTGTGGAATGAGGTTCCTTGTTCTCTTAGAAACAGCCCTATTATAAATCATGGTGGGTGCATTCACATTCTTAACCTCAATTTTTTAAATAGTAAAATTAAGAGTTTAGAGTAGATTAGGTAAAGTTCTGATTGTTTATTTATTGTGACATGTGGTTTGCGAATCAGAAACTTCCTGTCGCTTAAACAGTACCTCCAGTCGACATGCTCCATTAGTTACCAGTAAAGAGAGTGAAATCCAGAGAAACAAAATTATTTCAATTATAGGTAAAGGTATGTTGACAGAATTTTGACCTTAGGCCCTTTATGGTAGAAGGCAGTTTGTTAAAAATAAATTATCTCAGAACTGGTGTCTTTCTGATACATTTCCAGAAAGAAATGTTATCTTTTGGTATTTTTAAAAAAATTACATTACAGATATGACCCATGAAAGAATGTATATTAGAATTATGATATTATAGAAACTTTAAAAATGAAATGGTTTGCTATCACTGAACAGAATATTTTTTAACTGTAGATTTTCAATCAGAGTTGCAAAGCTATGGATGATTTAGCAGAGTTGTTTTGTCTCCTCCATCATCCAATTTTCATGGGATTTGCGTGTACTTCTCTGGAAGTCATTATTAATACTTTTGCTAATTATTGTCAAAGAAAATATTCTAAATGGAGGTAGGAGTAGTAGTATAATTTAGAAACTGAAATATCAGACTAAATCTGAGACCGATATAACTTTTTTCACTAAAGAACTACAAAACAAGTTATGTATAAAATTAATTATATTTTTATTAGATTCCAAAAGACAATTGTTTATTGAAAGCCAATCTAATGATATGGTATATAGAAGGGAAAGCTGAGAAAACAAGTGCAATAGAAATACAGTGGTGAGTCTGTTGATTAGGGATGATTCCAGTTGATTCTTGACTTAAAAATAATGAGGAAATATTTTATTAGAAGTGAAATTTCAATACATCAAATTACTTCAATAGACTACTACTTAGAGTTTCCCAATTTAAAATAAAGTGTTAAAGACTAAAAATTAATATGAATTATTTGATTTTAAGGCAACAAACCAGCCAGGTAGTTTTAAAGGTTAAGATGAAAACAACTAATCTGATTTATGTCTCATTTTAAGTATTTTGGCTAAGATTTCTGTCATATTTATTTGACTTACTTAAAATATAAATATTTCCTTGATTGTACAAATTATCAATAAATTTAAATACTGTCTCAGTTTTTGTGTTACATAGTTGAGGATGAGAGAAGATAAAATGTCAAAAAAGAAACAACAAAAATCTTTATCTACAATTTTCACAGGTTAATGCAATGACTCCTCTAAACTTCCCATTCTAATAGCTCATCTGTATACTCTTAGCTATTGAGATAAATATTCTCAAAATATGTTATGACTTAGAACTTTTTATATCTTTCTCAGTTGTTACATTGCTGCATAAAAAATTATAATTGAAAATTTCAACACCATAGCTTACAAATACAGAACATAAAACTGTAAGTTCTTTGTATATTTAAAAGACACATAGAATAAGAACAGTTGTACCATATACTTTATGCTATTGTTAACATGACTTTATGTGAAACTCAAAGATCAGTTTATTCCATTTTCTTTTTGATTGATTGCTTTCCTTCACTTGAGTTTACATATAATTTGTAGTTAAGAAACAAGGAACTTGGGGCGCCTGGGTGGCTCAGTTGGTTAAGAGTTCAACTCTTGGTTTCAGCTCACATCATGATCTCAGGGTCCTGGGATCTCAAGCCCTGTGTCAGGCTCCACACTCAGCAGGGAGCCTGCTTGAGGATTCTCTCCCTCTCCTTCTGCCCCTCCCCCTGGTTGCACATACTCTCTTTCTCTCTCTCTCTCTCACAGATAAACAAATCTTTAAAAAAAAAAAAACAAGGAACTTGACTTTTGAAATCAGTATGACAAGCTCCACAGACCTGTTCCCTGACAAAACAATGAATATTGATGAACATTATATATTTTTTAAATACCATTTAAACTGTGGAAATTGTCCAGAGAGCACAGAGCACATGGAGATAAGTATATGTAATAAAATTTATAAAGTTCTTCTAAGAACACTGGAGAACCTATGGCCTTTGAGCCACAACCCTTTCCCTTTCTCCTCAGATAACTCTGATGGAAGCTCTACTCCAGGTGTGTATGGTGAGAATATGGGCTTCTTCTACTCCTGCTCCAAATCTTGGGTGATGGGTTCTTTCTGGACTAAGCAGCCCAATGACATGTTAATTCTCTCAGTTCCACTTTCTGTTTCTATGGGTTAAATATTTTTAGATTCCACATAATAAATGAGATTATATAGTATTTGTCTTTCTCTGGTATAGTTCACTTAGCGTAATGCCCCCATGATCCATCTATGTCACAAATGACAGGATTTCCTTCTTTTTTATGGCTGAAAAATATATATATATTTTAAAGATTTTATTTATTTATTTGACAGAGAGAGAGAGAGATGACAAGTAGGCAGAGAGGCAGGCAGAGAGAGGGGGGAAGCAGGCTCCCTGATGAGCAGCAAGCCCGATGTGGGGCTCGATCCCAGGACCCTGAGACCATGACCTGAGCCGAAGGCAGACCCTGAGATCATGACCTGAGCCACCTAGGCGCCCCATGGTTGAATAATATTCTATTTTATATATATACCACATTTTATTTATTCACCCATCAGTCAACACTTAGGTTGTTTCTGTATCGTGGCTATTATCAATAATGCTGTAACAAACATGGGAATCTCTTCAAGAAAGTGATTTCAATTCCTCTGGATGTGTACCCAGTGGGATTGCTGGGTCATGTGGTAGTTTTATTTTAAATTTTTTGAAAACTTCAAACTGATTTTTGCAGTGGCTGTACCAGTTTATATTCCTTCCAGTAGTGCACAAGTGCTCTTTTTGTCTTCAGCATTGTTACCTCTTTTTTTCCCCACAATAGCCATTCTAACAGGTGTGAGGTCATATCTCATTATTGTTTTGTCATATCTCATTATTGTTTTGATTTGCATTTCCTTGATGATTAGTGATGTTGAGCACTTTTTCATGTATTTGTTAGCCATTTGTATGTCTTCTTTGGAAAAATATCTGTTTATGTCCTCTGCATATTTTTAAATTGGATTGCTTGTTTTTTTTGCCATTAATAAACATTTTTTTCATTACTTTTATGAGTTTTTAAAAATATATTTGAATATTACCGTATCAGATACATGGTTTACAAATATTTTCTCCCATTCTATAGGTTGCCCTTGATTTTGTCAATTTAGTTTTGTGTAGTCCTACTTGTTGATTTTTGCTTGATTTTGCTTTTTGTTGCTTGTTGAAAAGCTTGGTTTGCTTTCATTGTCATATATGAAAAGTCATTACCAGGACTGTTTTCTTCTAGGAATGTACATTTTCAGGTCTTATGTTTAAGTCCTTAATCCATTTGAGTTCATTTTTGTGAGTGGTGTGAGATATGGGTTCAATTTTATTCTTTTGCATGTGGATATCCAGTTTTCCCATTTGTTGAAGAGACTATCCTTTCCTCATGGAATATTCTTGGCTCCCCTGACAAATATCAGTTGACCATATATGTGTGAGTTAATTTCTGGGCTCCTAATTCTCCTTCAGGTTATGTATCTGCTTTTATGCCAGGACCACATTATTTTTATTATTGTAGCTTTGTAATATAGCTTAAAATTAGGAAGTAGGATGCCTCCGTGTTTGTTTCTTCTCTAAAATTGTATTGACTATTCAGAGTCTTTGTGGTTTCATAGGAGTTTTATAATTGTTTTTTCTATTCTTTGAAAAATGCCATTGGAATTTTGGTAGGGATTATATTGAATCTATAAATGGCTTTGGATAATATGGGTATTTTAACACTATTATTTTTTCCAATCCATGAACATGGAATATCTTTCTATGTATTTGTGTCCTCAATTTCTTTCATCAATGTCTTATAGTTATCAGTCTATAGATCTTTCACTCCCTTGGTTAAATTTATTCCTAAGTATTTTATTATTTTTGATGCTAATGTGAATGGGATAATTTTCTTAATTTCTTCTTTATGTAGTTTATTGTTAGTGTATATAAATGCAACTAATTTTTGTATGTTGATTTTGTATCCTTAAACTTTACTGAATTCATTGATTAGATCAAAATGTTTTGATGGAATCTTTAGAGGGCATTTACATAGAAGATCATGTCATCAGCAAATAGAGACAATTTTATTTTTTTCTTTCTGATTTGGATTCCTTTCATTTCTTTTTCTTGCCTAACTTCTCTAATTAGGACTTCCAATACTATGTTGATAGGAGTTATGAGAGTGGGTGCTCTTATCTTGTTCCTTGTCTTAAATGGAAAGCTTTTAGCTCTTTACCATTGAGTATGATGTTAGTTGTGGGCTTCTCATATATGCCTTTATTATGTTGAGGTATATTTCTTTTTTGCATAATTTATTGAGAGTTTATATCAGAGAGTTGAGATATTGAATTTTGTCAGATTTTTTATTTGCATCTATGAGATGATCATATAATTTTTGTCTTTCATTCTTCTTATGTAGTGTGTCACATTTATTGATTGTTATAAGTTGAAACATCCCTGCATCTTAGGGGTAAATTCCACTTGATCATGGTATATCATCTTCTCAATGTGCTGTTGAATTTAGTTTGCTAGTATTTTGTTGAGAATGTTTATATCTCTGTATATCTCTATAAGGATATTGTCCTGAAATTTTCTTTACTTGTGGGTTTGGTATCTCCATAATGCTGGCTTTGTAAAATAAGTTTGGGGGGCTCTCTCTTCAAATTTTTTAGAAGTCAAAGTAGAGAAGATATTAATTCTTTCTTGAATGTTTGGTAGAATTTACCCGTGAAGCCATCCGATCCTGGGCTTTTCTTTGCTGGGAGGTTTTTGGTTACTCTATCTCTTCTCTTGTTATTTTTCTGTTCAGATTTTCTTGATTTTACTTGTTAGGTTATGTGTTTCTAGGAGCTTAAATATTTCTTCTAGGATTTCCAATTTGTAGGCATATAATTGTTCACAGTAGTTTCAAATGAATCATCCTTTATATTTCTGTGGTGTCAGTTATAATGTCTCCTTTTTTATTTATAATTTTATTTATTTGGGTCTTCTTTCTTTTTTCCTTGATAAACCTAGCAAAATGGGTGTCAATTCTGTTAATGTTTTCAAAAAATCGGTTCAGATTTGTGTATCTTTTTTATTGATTTTCAAATCTCTATTTCACTTTCTTCTGCTCTGATCTTTGTTATCTCCTTAATTTGGGCTTTGTTTGTTCTGTTCCACTGCCTTGAGGTATGCAATTAGGTTGTTTATTTGAGAGCCCTTTTTGTTCTTAATGTAGGCGTTTATTCCCATAAACTTCCCCCTTGCACTGCTTTCTTGCATCTTGTAAGTTTTGATACGTTGTGTTTCCATTTTCATTTGTTTCAATATATTCTTTGATTTTTCCTTTTGATTTCATCTTTAAATCACTGGTTGTTCAGGAGTGTGGTCTTTAATATCCACATATTTGTGAATTTTATAGTTTTCTTCCTGTTATTAATTTCTAGTTTCATACCATTGTGATGAAAAGATATGTGATATGATTTCAGTCTTTTAAAATTTGCTGAGATTTGTCTTGTGAACTAATATATGATCTGTCCTGGAGAAGGTATCCATATGCAGAGAACATGCATTCTAACAGCAGCTGGATGCTGCTGTTAGGGCTGAGTGAAGGTGCCCTATGTGATGGCAAGGGCAATGCAGACACACACATAGTGTCAATGGCTGGGCCCAAAAGCAGAGGTCAGAATCAGCTGCAAGTACACAAGGAGCTATGGGGTTTCTGTATGTCAACATGTACTCGCATGACTGCAGGGGCTAGCCACAAACACATGCATGATGATTGGGGCTGGTGATGAGAATTAGGTGTGTGGCAGCATGTAGGTGTGTGGTTGCTAGGGTTAGCTGCAAACATGCACATTAGTGCAGCCCAGTGATAGGAGTCAGGGCTGGCTTGGGAGCCCAAGCAGCTGCAGGGCCCAGGCTGTCTGCATGCACCTGGGTGGCTATAGGTGCTAGTTTCCAGTGTTCACACAGAATTTGATGCTCGTGATAGAAGCCAGGTCCAGTGGCTTGCATGTACATAGCTTCAGAAGCTAGCTGTGGACACACACATTGGTGCTGACCAATGACAGGAATCAGGGCTGGTACCAGGACCACAAGCAGCTATACAGAGTGGGAGGATCTTGAGCAGCTGGTATCTGCAAACAGGAAGTCTGTGGTGAAAAACCTCAAAGCAAAATCTGCAAAGGATCCATGGTGGCTGTGTTGGCTCTTGGTTTCCTCAGTGGAGAAAGCCATTGGGGTCCTCTGTGGATCAGTCGGGTCTATGAAGAGGTCCTCAGGGATGAAAGCTGGTAGTGTTCCAAGTGTCCACAGGCTGTTGAGCTCCTCAAATGGCAAAAGTTGCTAGGATCCTCTTTAGCACAGGCTGTTGGGTACAGTTGTCACTTGGCCCCATGTGGCTCATACTGTTATCCCCCATGTTTATTTCTTGTTTCCAGCTGTCTCAGTTTTACTGGTATCTGGGAGGGTTGGGACCAAAGCAGATACTTTGTTCAGAGCACTGAAAAGTTGGGGAAAATGACTACTAATTTTGCTCTCCTTTTCCTGGCGAGGGAAGCTCTCTTAGTCTAGGAGGTTCTCTTTGGTGAGAAAGAGAGCTGCCCTGGGCCATGAGAGGATGCAGGCAAATGAAACTATTCTTCCTACCTTTGTGAACTTATTTTCAAGTGTTTTGCTTTACTATGTTGTTAAACTTTTTAAGTGGACTCCTAAGCTCTCTCAGAACTATTTTTGTTCATGGACAGCTATCTAATTGTTCTCTGTAGGGGCATGGTGGGTGGGATCTTCTACCCTACCACTTTGGTGATGTCACTCTTTGTCATTGAGTTATGTTTTATAGAATCTAGTTCTTTGTTGAAATTGTCTATTCTTTCACCTATTTTGACCATATGTTTCCCATTTAACACATTAATCACTAACTGCAACCTTTCCTACATTATACTCAGCAGCTACATATAGGAAAATTGAAAAATTATTTAAGAAAAATTTTATAATTCACATAATATATATAAAGTATGGGGAAAAAACAAGCAAAAAAGATGGGAGCTCTCAGAAACAGCAACTATGTCATCAGGGGGCAAAAAAGAGAATACCGGTCATATTCTAAAATTTTACTAAGGTAAATTTTGATAGAAAAATATGTGAGTGCCCTTACTTCATAGCATGAATACTATAAAGAAATATTATTCATGAAGGTTGGTAACTCAAAAATAAAATTCTGATATATGATCGAGCTGAGAAAAACAATCTATTTAATTGAATATGTTTATACATGCAGCAATCTAATGCCAATAAAATATTTAAAAACTATATGTAAAATATGGATTTATTGAGAAACCAAAGGAACAATATTTTTAAAATGTCATAGATATAAACAAAGAATATATATAATGTGTCCCTTGATTAAAATAGCAGCAAGACAGCCTTGCTTGATATACTCTGTGATAGCTTCCTGTTAAAATAACTGTACTGAAGGTATAAGAAAACACCATCCCAATGTTAGATAACTCTTAACTATGTGTTTTCATATGAGGGTACCTGTGGGTGGGGAAAAGATTGATGTATAAGAAAAAGAAATGATAACTGATGAAAGTGTAGTTTATAGGGGATATTTGAGGAGCTTGCCTTTAGAGTAGTAGCCTTGAGTTTTCTATAGTAATTTGAATTAAAATAATATAGAGTGGGTATAAAAATCAAGAATGTTTCAAGTTTTTTATTAGTTATATGCAAATGTGTGTGTGTGTATATATATATATATATATATGATTTTCTATTTTCCTAGAAAATAGAATATAAGGTCATCTATTGAGCATGAGAGGAGAAACAAGATATCATAAGAGGATAAAGAAAAATATTTTTAATATACTTACAGTCTTTCCCCACTGGATTTCCAGTGTGCTGAAACTTCTACCCAGGAGATTAGAAGTCATTACTCTGGAATCTGGCCTGGCCAAGAGGCAGCATGAGCTTGAAGGCAGCAAGAAAAGAAGTTAATAATATTGAAAGAGAGAGAGACATGCAGGAAAGAAACAAAAGAGACCTCTAAAAAGTTAAAACTACTAATATTGATTAAAACAGTGTGCCAAATGAGAATTGCCATCACCACATGTTTTTGGTCTATACAGTTATGCTCTTTTAAACATAAAAACTTCATGAGTCTGATCCAGAATATTTTTAACCTAAAAATAACTTCATAAGTCTGGTCCAGAATATGATGTGTAGTTAGCTTGCATTGTCCATAAGTTAATGGAATCTCTCCTCTCTTTTCTATTACCTGTAGTCAGGATCCATGTTTTCATCTAAGTTTGAAGGCTAGAGATGGGCTGTGAAAAACATGAAAGTAGAAAATATAAAGAAACCTGCTCTTCTGACCACATTCCTGCTAGATACAGAAATAATAACATTGAAAAAAAAAAAAAAAAGAAATAATAACATTGGTAGTATCAGTATTTCCTATTATGATGAACACATACAGTGTTTATTATGGGATAAGTTGCTTATACATATCTTCATGTATTATGTAATCTTAAGTTCACAACTACCTTATGATGTGATTAGTTTTGTAACAACTAGGCTTATACTTGCTACTTTATTTTTAAATAAATCACCTCTCCCATACTTTTATAAGTAAACAGATGTTTATTTTAAAAAGTAGCACCCTTAATTGAAAAAGAAATAACCAAAGAGAATACTTTGGTTAAATTTACAAATAATTTGACAGCTGATTGTTCAATAGCAACACTAAAAGACAGAAATTATCATATGATTAAATGATAAAGAGATATAACCTGTAATTCTATAAAACACAAAAACGTAAAGACATAAGGTAGCTGGTAGAATAGAATAGCCTGTGACATAATTAATTGTTTCTTCATGAAAACAGTATTATGTAGTATATACAAACATAATACTGTTTTCATGAAAAAACAATTATGTAGGGACACTATAATTCTTTATTTAAAATGTCCATTATTCAATATAAAATTAACAGATATGCCACTAGACATGCCCAAATGAGAGGGAAAGAATGAAAGGGCAAGAAAAAACATACAAGAGAAATAGACCATTGTTGCGACAGATTATAACATTAGTAGACACAGACCTTCAAATTAATTGTAATGAATAGTTCAGAAGAATAGATAATAACTTGAAGAATTGTAACAGAGAATGATTTACTCTAAGATAAACTCATTTGTTTCTTTTCTGTACTAGAGTTCCTGTTTCTAGAAAAACAACAAAATTCAACAGTGGGAATTAAAAATTCTCATTTTGGTTTAACAATAGGTTAGATAAAGCAGAAAGAAAAAAATTGTAGACTATAGTATAAGTAGATGGGTAAAGAAAAATATTCAGACTGACATACAGAAAAGGAAAAGAAAAAAATGAAAAATACATACGTGAAAATAAGATAGTAGATATTTCTGTCAAACTTCAGTGAACCTGGGTGGCTCAGTCCTTAAGCGTTTGCCTTCAGCTCAGGTCATGATCCCTGGGTCCTGGGATTGAGCCCCACATCAGGCTTTGTGCTTAGCAGGGAGCCTGCTTCTCTCTCCCCCTGCTTGTGTTCCCTCTCTAGCTGTGTTTCTCTCTCTGTCAAAGAAATAAATAAAATCTTTAAAAACAAAAAACAAAAAACTTCAATGAATCCAGAATGCCTATTATAGTCTCTAAAATGATAGCAAACAAATAAACAAAACCCAAAATAAGTGTATAGCTAACAAGACCCTAAGATCATAACCTTAGCCTAAATGAAGAGTTGGACACTTAATCAACTGAGCCACCCAGGCAACCCCCAAAAATTGCCCAACTTTTTAAAAAAATAAACTAGATTGCTCATAAGTGGCACCCTTTAATTTTTTTATTTAATTGTATTTTTTCCCTGTATTGCCCCATTGGCTGCCACAGTCAGACAGACAGAAAGCACGAGGACACATTTTTCTTGCATCTCTAGTTGGAAACCTTAGCAGCAGTTACTTCTACAAGTCTGTCAACTAGAAACATAAGAGGCACTAAACATAAGAACTCTGAAAGGAGGAAAATTTTTAAAAAGACTGTAGCATGGAAATATAAGTAATAAAAGTTTAACTATACTAAAACAGGATACAAATTACATTATTAATTTATTAATTATTAATTAATTAATACACATGCAAGTGGGGGTGGGCAGGGGGTGGGGAAAGGGGCAGAGAGAATCCTAAGCAGGCTTCATGCCCAGCACGGAACCCTATGTGAGACTTGATCTCACAGCCCTGAGATCATGACCCAACCCAAAATCAAGAGTTGGTTGTTTAACCAACTGAGCCACCCAGGTGCCCCAATAAACAACACACTTTGAAATAACCAGAGGGTCAAAAAAAAGAAAGAAGAAAAATTTCAAATTGATAATCCAACTTTACATCTTAAGGAACTAAAAGAGACAAACTTAACCCAAAACTAACAGAAGAAAGGAAATAATGAAGGTTAGAACATAAATAAACAAAACAAAGAAGAACAAAAAAGAATAACACCAAGAGTTGATTCTTTGAAAAGTTAAAAAAGAGTAACAAACCTTTAGCTAGACTAACTAAGAAAAAAGGAAGACACAAATAACTAAAATCAGAATACGAGTTTGGGGAATTACCGTCAATGTTACAGATACAATTTTAACAGAACAATTGTATGAATTATTATATACCAAAAATTAGATAACCTATATGAAATGGGCAAATTTTCAGAAACACATGAATTAACAGACAAAAAAAAAATAGACAAATCAGAACATAACTATAACATTAAAGAGATTAAATCCACAACAAAATACTAGCCAAAATGAATCCAACAGCATATTAAAATAATTATATAGTATAACAGAGTGGAATTTATCCCAAGAATGCAGGGTTTTTCAACATAAGAAAATCAATGATTAATAGACTAAAGGATTTTTTAAAAACTACATGGCATTGCAATTGATGCAGAAAAAGCATTTCACAAAATCTGACACTGTCATGATAAAGGAGAACTCAGAAAATTAGGAAAAAATCACAGCTAACGCCATATTCAGCGGTGAAAACCTGAATGCTTTTCCTCTAATATAAGGAACAAGATAAGGATGTCTGCTTCCACTGCTTCTATTTAACCTTCTAATGAGTCTAGGCAGAGTAATCAGCCATGAAAAAGATACATAAGACACTCAAATTAGAAATGGAGAACTAAAACTGTTTTCATTTGCAGATGACATAATTCTATATGCAGAAAATCCCCAAAATAATCCACAAAAACTCCTACTGGAACTAACAAATGAATTCAGTAAAGTTGCAGATTATAAGATTAACACATTAAAAGAAAGTTTTGTTTTTTTGTGCAGCAAATAATAACCTGAAAGGGAAATTTAAAAAGCAATTCCATTTGTAAAGGAAACCTAAAGAATAAATACCTATAATAAATTTAACCAAGAAGGTGAAGGCACACACTGAAAATTGTACATTTTTGAAAGAAATTAAGAAAGAGCTAAATAAATAAAAAGCATTTCATGTTCGTGGATTGGAAGACTTATTATTGTTAGGAAGTCAATATTCCCCAAAAGCAATCTACAGATGCAGTATAACATCTATCAACCATTCAACAACCTTTCTTGCAGTCCTGGAAAAGCTGACTCCAAATTCATACGGAATCACAAGGGCCAAAACAATATTGAAAAAGAACAAAGCTGCAAGACTCACACTTTCTGATTTTAAATTACTACTAAGATACAATAACTGGAACAGTGTAGTACCAAAATAAGGATGGGCACATTCTCTAATGGAATAGAACTGAGAGTCCGAAATAAAGTCATATGTCTACAGCCAATTATTGTCAAAAAGAGTGCCATGGCCGTTCAATGGGGAAAGTATACTCTTTTCAAGAAATAGTGTGAGGACAATTTGTATCACATGCAAGATGATGAAAATGGACCACTCACACCATATACAAAAATTTTTTTAAACAAAGGTCAATGACCTAAATATAAGCACTAAACCTAATCAACTCTTAGAAGAAAACATAGAAGTTAATCTTCATGACCACAAATTTAACTATGGATTCTTAGGTAGAACACTAAAAGCACAAGGAACAAAAGAAAAAAATAGATATATTGAACTTCATCAAAATTATATGTTTTTGTGCATCAAAGAATATTAAGGAAGTTGAAAAGAAAACTATAGAACAGAAGAAAGTATTTACAAATAATATATTTAATAAGGGTGTAGTTACAACATATATAAAGAATACTTACAACTCAACAGCACAAACATCCCAATTAAAAAAATGAGCAAAGAACTTGAATAGACATTTCTCCCAAGCAGATAAAGAAATGGTCAACGAGCACATGAAACTTTTTTTAGCATAATTCTTCATATGGAAATGAAAATCTAAATGCCAAAGAAATAACCATTCACATCCACTAGGAATGGCTGTCTAACAACACCAGCACCAATAACAATAATAAAAACCGAAAAGCATAAGTGTTGGCAAGGATGTGGAAAATATGTAAGTGTCATAATTTCCTGGGGTGAAGGTAGAATAGTTCAGCCTCTGAGGAAAAAGTGTGATGGTTCCTCAAGAAGTTAAATGTAGAATTAGCATATAATGCAGAATTTCCACATCTATTTGAATACTCAAAGAAATTGAAAATAGGTACTAAAACAAATATATGTACATGCCTATTACAGAAACACTACTCACAGTAGCCTAGAGGTGGAAACAACCCAAATGTTTTTCAACAATGAATAGATAAACAAATGGGATATGTACCTAAAATGGAAGGATATTCAGTGATAAAAAATTGAAGTCCTGATAAATATTACATCAGGGAATCTGAAAACCTGAGCTAAGTGAAAGAAGCTACCTGTAACAGTTCACATATTGTATAATTCTGTTTATAGGAAATATCCTGACAGTATGAATCCATAGAGAAGCGAATTGGTGGTTGCCAGGTCATAGAGAGATGGAAGAATATGGGATAAGTGCTTACTATGTAGGTGTTTTCTTCTGGCGTGAAGAAAATGTTTAGATAAAGATGGTGGTTGCACAACATTGTGATTATACTTAGTGCCACCGAATTGTTCATTTAGAAATGATTAATACAGTAAAATAATGATTTACATAATATTTCAACTCAATAAAAGGAGTGACAGCTTCCAGAAACAAATCATGTGTAACTCAGATGACTTGGCAAATCAGTGGTGAGAAGTTGTACTGTGTTTAAAGTACTAATAGTGAGAAGAGGCCAGATTAGCCAAATAAAGAGAAAAAAAATAGCCTGAAGGACAAGAGCACAGCTGTCATAAAGCACCTACCACGAGGTGTTGGAGGGGTCTGGGTGTCCTTCCACCAAGATGGAAATACCAAAGCTTGTGTTACTACACCAACTACGTATAAAGAAATTATAGCTGTCATAGCCACTACAAACATGTTTGTGGACTAAATTGTGTCCCCCCAAAATTCCTATGTTGAAGTTCTACCCCCAATACCTAACTAGTTATTGGGTTTGGAGGTAGGGCTTTTATTTATTTTTTTAAGATTTTATTCATTCATTTGAGAGAGATAGCACACAATTGGGAGGATGGGCAGATAAGCAGATTCCCTACTGAGCAGGGAGCCTTATGAAAAAGGGCTCCATGCAGGGCTCAGTCACAGGATCCTGAGATCATGACCTGAGCCAAAGGCAGATGCTTAACTAACTGAATGAACCACACAAGCACCCTTGAAGATAAGGCCTTTAACGAGAAAATTAAGGATAAATGAGGTCATAAGATGGGTCCTAATCTGATATAAGAGGGAGAGATACCAGAAATGTTCTCCCACAGGAAAAAGGCCACATATTTGGGTGGCTATCTGTGAGCCAAGGAAAGAGAGACTGCAGAAGAAAGCAAACCTGCTGACACTTTGATCCTGCCCTTCCAGTCTCCAGAACTGTGAGAAAATAAATTTTTGTTATTTAAGCTACTCAGTCTGGTATTGTGTTATGGCAGCCCTAGCAAACTAATACAAAACATGCAAATCTATATTTTATCTTTTATATGTCTGTGTGAAATTATTTTGAAATGTCTCATGCACATTGATTTTAAAATAAAGTTCTGCATAAAAGGGTGTTTTGTAAACTATAATGTTTTCACAAATGCAAAGCAATGTCACGAATATTTGATATTCTGTGAGTACATTGTTTGCAATGCACTAATTTGTATGTGGTTCATAGGAATATTCTGGGAACACAAGAAAATGTAATCTAACTGTGTCTATGTCATAAACAAATGTAACTTCACACATACTGTTTAATGTGTCTATAAAATCTAATATATAGCATTGGCAAGACTTCATGTGTGTGTAATTATACATGAGAATATAATGGCTTCTATACATACACTAACTTCACTCAGATAAGCCAGATAAGAAGTAAAGGAAATCTCATTTGTCTTTTTCCATATTTAAAAGAATAATGGAGAAATTTCTTGAGTCTAAAGGTACAAAACTTTCAGGGAAAGATTATTTTACTCAGATTATTTTACTTCAGGGACAAAAACCTAGAGCAAACATGATAACTGAGATTGTGACTTTCAAAAGGCTACTTTGAAAACTATTTGGCTATTCAATTGTGTGATTTACTTTTCCTATTTATAATGGACACTATGCCAATAATTTTATCTAAATAATTGTAGATACACATAAATCAGTGAAAAAAGAAAGTATTCACACTTTGATTGTGGTAGAAATTTATTTAAATTAACTTAAATAATATTTCATTGGCATCTAGTTTCAGTAATAGATAAAAATATCAAGTTCAAGAAGGTAACTGTTAAAGAAGAAAGATTATTTTATGGCCAAAGTCATTTGCAGTTGTCTCTGTGAAGAATGAGAGTGATTAAACTCTATAATATCAAGTAATTTCTAAATCTCATGGATGCTAGAAAAAAATGTTTTTTACTGTGTTTTGCAGAATTTCTCAAATGACTTATTCACCCTAATGATTATTCATTCCTTTAATATGGAAGGCAAACTCAGTGCTCTAACCTAGTCTATTTCCATGGGCTATAGGTAGGCCTTGCTTAGAATTTAACCCACTGTTAAAACATGAAACCCTTCAGAAATTGCTATCCATATTTACTGCTGAGTGTAATTTACATCCAGAGATGTTTGGTGGAAGTCTTCCCAATTAACAAAACTTGATAATATATTCTTGTTAGAGAAATATTTTAAGCAAGGCAAACCATGAAGAAAGTTACATAAATTCCTTATAACAGTATTTCTTAGTATTACTATAAGTAACTTTGTAGCTGTGTTAGATGTAAATACAATGGTGTTAGAACCCTTGGCAGAACTGACTGTTCAATTTATCAAATTAACTAATTATCAAATTATCAAATGAGAGATAATTACTGCTATATAAACACACCTAAAATATTGATTTCTAGAAGGGAAAAGAATCTTTTATTTGATGTATGTGACCTTTAAATGGTTAACAATAGAAAACACAAGATCAAGTGCAAAATTTTGTAATAAAAGTAAAACAAGTTCAAAGCAGAAGATCATAAAGACAAGCAGTATTTCACTTGATAGTAACAAAATTACACAAACATACTATGTAGCCAAATCCTGATTGGATGTCCAAGAATATAATGTTTAAACAAAAAAAAAATAAAAAGTAACAAAAATACTGACTTGCCATAGGATAATTTTAAGGAAAGAAAATGAAATTCTAGCACATTATTCTGTAAACCACTGTGGAACTTATTAATAATTTTTGATATCAAGTAGTCTTAAAGTTTCATTTGGTACACCCTCATGTTCTTTTGCATATATCTATTTTATCATCTCAGGTTTTTCAAAAAGGTAGTTATTACCTTTAATCTCATATTTATGCATGAATTTATATAACTGCACCAAGCTTTCATCTTCTCAGTTGAGTTGTTAGCTTAACCAGGAAAGGGAAAATCAACTCAAAGTAACAGATGAGTGAGGATAGTGGCTTTCTTGTATTTATCAATAAAATGAAAGTATTGCATGAAATCAAATCATATACCTTTTGAATTGAAAGGGCCCTTAAATGTTGTCTAAAAATTCAACTTCCTAGTTTTAGAGGTGGGAAAATTAAGAATAAAATCAATCATAGAATGTAATTGGTCAAGTAATTTATTTGCCTATATACTTTCTTCCATTGTTTCTAAAAACTAAATCAAATCCTATTTTTCAGATTTAGGCTCCTCTTACCACAGTACTACATTTTATCTTTTGGCACACCCTAGCCTTATGTATTAAAATTTACATAAAATCATATGGTCCTTCATTCCTTAAGTTTAAGTAGAGGTGATACTCTGAACCAAACTGTGATTTCATATTATGGAGTATGATAAACAAAACTGTTTACTGATAGATGGAACTTATTTTAAATCTACATCAAAAACTAATGATGTACTGTATGGTGACTGACATAACACAATAAAAATAAATCTGCAATCTTACGTACTCTTCAAGCCCTCTAATCTTCAGAAAAGAAAGAGATCTTTAGGGACTCCTGCATGGCTCAGTCGGTTAAGCGTCTGCCTTTGGCTCAGATCATAATCCCAGGGTCCTAGGATCAAGTTTTGCATTGGGCTCCTTGTTCAGCAGGCTGCCTGCTTCTCTGTCTCCCTTTGCCGTTCCTCTGTGTATTCTCTCACATGATCTCTGTCTCTCAAATAAATAAAATCTTAAAAAAAAAAGAGAGAGAGAAGACAGAGAACTTCATTTATCTCCTGCAAAATCACTATGACAGGGCTAACTTGAGTGTTGTCCAAGGCAAAGAATATTATGTGAAAATAACAAAGGGATAAATTCATGAATAGACAAAGAGTATATGAGATGTCATCTTGAGAATAAAAGTCAGGTTGTTGAGTCTAAGAATATATAAGATAATTTCAGGAGATCTAAGGGGAAAACAAGCTCAAAATCTGCTATAGCATTAGTATCAAACTTGCATTATTGCCTTTAATCATTCTTTCTAACTGATTCATTTCTGCAATAACCACAACTACTTATTGTGTCAGCCGACATAAAATGTTCTTGCTTTTATGACAAAAGTATTAGGCAGTATGTGCTGTTTTCATATTATTCATTATGTTTGACTATTGAGAATATTTCTATTAGAAGTAAAAGTTTATCTTTTACCTTCTCCCATTTTTCCTCAGTTTTTTTCAAATCCAGAATCTTTTGCTTAATACTGTCTGAATTTGGCAGAAGCAGGCTTGTGAGAAACTATTTCTTAATCCATTAAAACAATACTTAAGTTGCTATAGATGTCAAGTAAAATATAAGAATGAACATGTCTTTGTAAATTACAGAACATGATGATGTTATGTAAGTTTTGTATGTCATGGCTCAGCAATTCATGTCCCTGGTAGGAGTGTAATAGCTGTGTGTGGCTCGGTGTGGTAGGAGAGGTGATGGAAAGGGAATATTAGCAGATTAGAAAAGTGTAAGGAGGTTTCATGGAAATTGAATATTAAGTCTTTCTTATCAAAAAGATGCTGTGGAAAGGGGCGCTTGGGTGGCTCAGTGGGTTAAAGCCTCTGCCTTCGGCTCAGGTCATGATCTCAGGGTCCTGGGATCGAGCCCCGCATCGGGCTCTCTGCTCAGCAGAGAACCTGCTTCCCCCCCTCTCTCTGCCTGCCTCTCTGCCTGCTTGTGATCTCTCTCTGTCAAATAAATAAATAAAATCTTAAAAAAAAAGATGCTGTGGAAGGAGAGGACAGGAAGATAACTGGAAGAGCTCTTAGTGTGATGATACAGAAGTGAAAGTAATAGTCACATAATTAATACTGGGGAAAATGGCACAGAAGCATGAATTTAGAAATAAAATTCAATGGTCCCAAAGGAGGAAAATTCCAAACAAGAAGCAGCATCCAATGTCACCTCCAAGAAACAAGGAGGCAGAGGGTGGGTCCTACCCCAGTATTCTCCAGGACAAATGTTTCCCAATCCAGAGGAGAAATGAAATTACTCCTGCTTTCCTAGAAGTCTCTGTCTGCCACAGGAATTAATATAATTTCCAGTGTTTTCTTTTTTTTTGAAATATTTTATTTATTTATTTGACAGAGAGAGAGCGATCACAAGCAGGTAGAGAGGCAGGCAGAGAGAAGGGGGGAAGCAGGCTCCCCACTGAGCAGAGAGCCCGATGCGGGGCTCGATCCCAGGACCCTGAGATCATGACCTGAGCCGAAGGCAGAGGCTTTAACCCACTGAGCCACCCAGGCACCCCATTTCAAGTGTTTTCCATGTTTAAAAAATGAAGTATAATTAAAAATAATTAAATGCATAGATCTTAAATATATAGCTCAAAAGTATTTGGACAAATGCAATACCAGTATAACCCATACCCCCATTAACAGATATGTAATAAAGACAAGTCCTTTGTGATACTCACCAGGAAGCCCTCTTTCTTCTCACCCAAAGGAAACACTTTTTTTATTCTCAAATTAGATTTGTGTGTGTGTGTGTGTGTGTGTGTGTATGTATGTGTGCACACATGTGTGCACCTGACTTCTTTCTCTATGTGCATCTTTGAGATTCATTTGTGATGTTTTATGTATCTATGGTTTATTCCTTTTCATTGACAAATAATATTTCATTTATTTTTAAAAATCTAAAATTTGTTTATCCATGCTCCCTAATACATAGTTGAGTTGTGCTGTTGCCAGATTGTGACAATTATGAATAGAAATGGTATTTAATTTTTGTACGTTAGAACCATGTGTTTGAATCTTATTGGGTAAATACCTAGAAGCAAATGGTTATGTTATAGAGTGTATATATTTTTAACTTGCAAAAATCTGCCAGATTTTTTCTCAAGTGGAAAAATGTGCAAACATTTTAACGTTCCCACCTGCAGTATATGAGAGTTCTGTATGTTCTGTATCCTCATCAACATTTAGTGTTGTCAGTTATTTTAAAATAATTTTAGCCATTCTACAGGGTATATAACAATATCTCATTGTGTTTTTATCTATATTTTTAGGAATTTGCATTTTTTAAAAAATTCATTTGAGAGAGAGTGAGTAAGAGAACAAGCAGGGAGGAAGGTCAGAGGGAGAGGGAGAGGGAGAAGCAGGCTCCTCTCAGAGCAGGATGCATGACATGGGGCTCAATCCCAGGACCTCAGGATCATGACCTGAGCCAAAGGCAGCTCCTTAACTGACTGAACCACACAGGCACCCCCTCATCGTGTTTTTAATTTGCACTTCCCTGATGATGTACACAATACTGAGCACCATTTCCTGTGCTTATTCACTATTCATATATCTGCCTTAGGAAGTAACTATCACATCCTTTGCTATGACAGTCTGCTCGGATGTACAATAAACATTTTTTCCCAAGGTCTGGCCTTTTTTAAATGGTGACTTCTAAAATTTTATATAGTATGTTTTGAAATTTTTTGTTCTATATTATGGTTAGTGCTTTTTGTGCTCTCTCTGCTGACCATATAAATGCTGATCTATCCTTGGATTATCTACTCAGCTACATTAGCTCCATTAATCTACTTTTTTTCCCTTCCATCAATACCACACTCTGATTACTTTAGCATTACAGTAATTTTTGAAATAAGTTAATGTAAAACCTCAGATGTTGTATTAGGTTCATTGCATATCCATATAAACTTTAAAAGCACCTTAGTATTATCTATTTTAAAACTTGCTCATGTTTTGATTGGGATTTTGTTGAATGTATGATTATTTCATGGAAAATAGATTATCTTAACAGTATTGAGGCTTTTATTCAGAGAATATGGTATAGCTTTCCATTTACTTGGGTATTCTTAGTATCTCTCAGCATTGTCTTGTCATTTAAATATATTATTATATTATATATTTCTTAAATATATTTCACTAAATATATCACTAATTATGTCAAGTTGTGTGATATTGTTAATGATAATGTTACTTTCACTTAATTACCCAGCTGCTTCTTTTATATAAAAATAAAATTGATTTTTGTATATTGAGCATTTCTGAATTCAGTTACTATCTCTGCTATGTCTCGTAGTTTCAGGGGGAATTCCAGAGAAATGGCTATGTACACAATCATGTCATATGAAAATGATAATGTTTCTTCTTCCTTTCTAAATATTACTCATTTTACTTCTTTCCCTTGCCTTTGGGCAGTGGATATGAAATCTAGTAAAATGTAGAACAGAAGTGGTGAGTGCACAAATCCTTGCTTTTTTTTTATAACACACGCTTTAGTTTACATTTATGGATTATGAGTATAGTCATTTTCTAGTGCTGCCATAATGAGTTATCACAAATTTTAGTGGCTTACAATGGTACAAATTTGCTATCTTACAGTTCTGTAGGTTAAAAGCCCAATACAAGTCTCCTTTGGTTAAAATCAGTGTCAATAGGCTGTATTCTTTTCTTTTCTTTTTTTTAAGCTTATGTATTTATTACTTTAGAGACTGTTGGGGAAGGGCAAAGGGAGAGGAGAGACAGAATCTCAAGCAGGCTCCCCACTGAGGGTGGAACCTGAAGCGGGGCTCGATATCACAACCCTGAGATCATGACCTGAGCTGAAATCAAGAGCCAGATGCCCAGCTGACTGAGCCACCCAGGCGCCCATAGGCTGTATACCTTTCTTGAGGCTCTAGGGGAAAGTCTGCGTCCTTGCCTTTTTCAGGTTTTAGAGGCAATCCACATTTCTTGACACTGGCCTCTTTCATTCATCTTCATATTTTGTTGAGTCCTTTACATGCCACCATCTCTCTGGTTCTCTTTCTGACTACAGCTAGGAAATACTCTTTACTTTTAAGGACTCTTATTCTTAGATTTACCCCACTCAGTTTATCAAGGATAATCTTGCAGTCTCAAAGCTATTAGTTAATATTAATTATATTTGTAAGCTCCCTTTTGCCGTACAAGGTAACATATTAGGACACAAGGCAGTGTTCTTTCTACCTTAATGATATCTATAGGGCTTTTTATAAATGCCATTTTCCAGATCAAAGAAGTTTTCTTCTCATGCTAGTTATTCTGAGAGATTTTGTTTTTATCATAAATGATTGTTTAATTTTGTTTAATGCTGTTCTACTCTGTTGAGATGATCATGTGACTTTTCTCCTTTACTCCATTAATGTTATGAATATACTAATTTTTAAATGTAGAGCCAACCTTACTTTCTTAAGATAAATGTCTCTTGTTTATGATGTGCTATTTTTTTTTATGTTGATGAATTAATGCCAATATTTGATGGATATTTTTTGTGTCCATAAGAGACTTTACTTTGTAATTTTCTCTTTTTGAAATATCATTCTCATTATTACTATCAAATTGTGCTGACAAAAACAAGTTGAGGAGCTTATTTTGCTATATCTATGAAAGAATTTTATGAGGTTAGTATTATATTTTTCTTACATATTTAATAAAACTCACCAGTGAAGCCATCAGACCTGAAGTTTTCTTTGTTAAAAGCTTTTGAAATGAGAAATAAATTTCTGTAGTAGACATGGTATTATTTAGATCTTTTATTTGTGACTGTATATATTCTGTAAGTTTTTAATTCAAGGAAATTTTCATATTTATCTACTGATGTGTTTCTGAATTTTCAAATATTTTGGAGCTTAGCTAAAGACATTGATTTTAGTTCAGTCACAGGAAGAGATCATAGTCTGTGTAATGAAATCCTATGAAATGTATTAAGATTCATTTTCTAATCAAGTATATATTCTATCTTGATTAATGCTTAACATGCTCTTTAAAAAGTATATGTTGCAGGGGCGCCTTGGTGGCTCATTCGTTAAGTGTCTGCCTTCTGCTCAGGTCATAATCCCAGACTCCTGGGATTGAGCCCTGCATTGGGCTCTCTGCTGGGTGGGAAGCCTGCTTCTCCCTCTCCCACTCCCCTTGCTTGTGTTCCCTCTTTCGCTGTGTCTCTCTCTGTCAAATAAATAAATAAAATCTTAAAAAAAAAGTTATGTTGCAAAGTGTTGGTGATATGTCCGCAAATTTCCATTAATTAAGATGATAGATAGTATTTTTCAAATCTTTTTCATCCTTACTGGCTTTTTGTCTACATATTCTATCAGTTACTACAGGGAAAAATGCCAATATAGTTAACTGAAATTGTGACTGTGTCTCTTTCTCCCTTTAGTTCTTCTAGGTTTTGTTTCACATATCTGAATCTCTACTATGTGCACACATTTCTAAACTTGCATTGTCTTCTTGATAACTGACCCTTTTTATTATTAGGGCATATCCTTTTACCACTGGTGCCAAACTCTTGGTTGAAGTCTATTTGATATAGAGTCACACAGCCTTCTTATGCTTAGCGTTTCTACAGTTTGAATTTTCTACTCTTTTAGTATCAATCTGATTGGGACTCTAGTACTTAAAAAATGTGTCTCTTATATTTGCTTTGGTTTCCTATGCTTTTGTTGTCATTTCCAAGAATCACTGCTTAGATCAATGTCATGAAGCTTTTCCCTTGTTTTCTTCTAGGAGTTTTATAGTTGTATGTCTTATCTTTAAGTCTCTAATCCATTTTATGCTAATTTTTATGCATGGTATAAAAATAAGGGTCCAATTTCATTCTTTTGTTTTGTTTTGTTTTGTTTTTTCATTCTTTTACATAGTAAGTGGGATTACATCAAACTAAAAACCTTCAGCACAGCAAAGGAAACAATTAACAGAATGAAAAGATGACCTGTTGGATGCAAGAAAATATTTGCAAACTGTATATCTGATAAAAGGCTAATATTGAAAATACTAATGAAATCTTACAATTCAGTTCCCAAAAAACCCCAAATAACCTGATTAAAAAGTGAGCAAAGAACTTGAGTAGACATTTTTTTTCAAAGAAGGCCTATAAATGGTCAGCAGGTATATGAAAAGATGCCTCCTATCAGTCATTTTCAGGGAAATACAGATCAAAACCACAATGAGATATCACCTCATACCTATCAGAATAAAAAAATCCAAAGATGGCAAACATTGTTGAAGATGTAGAGAAGTTGGAACCTTTGTACACTGGTGGGAATGGTGCAACCACTATGGAAAACAGAGTGGTCACAAAGTTTTTAAAAATAACTACCATATGATCCAGCAACTCACTTCAGGGTATATATCCAGAGAATTTGAAATCAGGATTTTGAAGAAATATTTGCATTCCCATGTTCGCTGCTGCATTATTCACAATAGCTACGATTTGGAAACTACCTAAATGTCATCAACAGGTATATAAATAAAGAAAATATGCTATATATATACAATATACAATACAATAATAATTCAGCCTTAAAAAATAAGGGAATCTTAAAAAAAAAAATAAATAAAAAATAAAAAAAAAATAAGGGAATCTTGTCATATGTGACATAATAAACCTTGAGGATGCTAAGTTAAATAAGTCAGTCACAGAAGGCCAAATGGTGCGTGATTTCACTTATATGTTGTAGCTAAAATAGTTAAACTCATAGAGGCGGAGAGTAGAATAATGGTTGTCATGGGTTGGAGGGAGGGGTAAATGAGGAGTTGCTGTTCTATGAATATAAAGTACTATTATAAAATGAGTAGGTTCTAGAGACCAGTTCTACAATATCATACCTACACTTATACAGTACTGTACACTTAAAAATCTGTTAAGATGGTAATCTCTTGTTAAATGTTCTTACCGCAATAAAAAAAAAAAAAAAAAAAGTGTTTCTATTTAAGTAGATATAGTGGCTTTAATTTGAGTGTTTAGTCAATTTACATTTACTATCTTTATTTATAAATTTGTAGTTATGTCTACCACCTTGGTATTTGCCTTGTATTTGTTTCTTTTCTGTTCCTGCATTCCTGTCATATTGTTAATTATTTTTAATATCCCCATTATCTTTTCTGTTGCTATTTTAGCCACGCAGCTTTGTGTGTATGTATGTAATTGCTCTGGGGATTTCAGTATATGTCATGATCTTATCATAGACAAATGTTCAAATTTTATCATTTTACAAGCAACACAAGAACCCTAAAACTGTATGTTTCCACATAGCTCTTTTTATTCTTTTATACTGTCAAAATTATACATTGTAATTTGGGGCCATTATTTCTTTCAGTGATTTTTCTGCACCAGTCTCCTCTCTCCTTTCCTGTGGGACTCAAATTGTAAAATATTAGACATCTTGCTATAATCCCATGGGCTACTGGGGCTCCTTTATTTTATTTCTTCTTTTTTTTATAAAGTGCTTTAAATCTTTGTGCTTCAGTTTGAATACCTTGTATTAACCAGTTTTCAAATTAAGTGTTCATTTCTCATGAAGTTTCTGATCTTCTACTAAGTTCATCCATCTATCTAGGGATATTTTTATTTTAGTTATTGTATTTTTCCATCTTGAATTTTCATTCAACGCCTTTTAATAGTTTCCATTTCTCTATTAATATTGCCTTTATTTTATTCATAATATTCACCTTTCCTTTAATTCATTAAACCTATTTGTAATGCTAAGTTTTAATTATGTATCTGCTAATTCTAATATCTATATCATCCGTCATTTTGTTTTTGTTTTTTCTTTTTTTAAAGATTTTATTTATTTATTTGACAGAGAGAAAGAGATCACAAGTAGGCAGAGAGGCAGGCAGAGGGCGAGGGGGAAGCAAGCTCCCCGCTGAGCAGAGAGCCCGATACGGGGCTTGATCTCAGGACCCTGAGATCATGACCTGAGCCGAAGGCAGAGGCTTTAACCCACTGAGCCACCCAGGTGCCCCATGTCATTTTGTTTTTATGACCGTTTTCTTTTCCTGGCTATTGTCTTTTTTTTTTTTTTTTATATAAACTTTGATTTTATGCTTGACATAGTAGATGCTATTGTGTTGAGAGTCTCGATTGTGTTATCATCCTTTAAAAAGTACTGAATTTTGTTACTGCTGGCACAGATAGACACTTTTGCCCCTTAATAGTTCAGCTGTCTTCTGTGCCCAAGCCAGTCTGCTATTTCCTCCACCGCTGCCGCTCTTTGTTTGGGTTTTATTTCCCTATGCTACTCTGTGAAAAGGGTTTCTAAGGCAGAAAGCTGGTGTTGATGTAGTGATTCTCTAATTTATTATGCCCTAGGGAAAGAGCCTCATGCTATCTCTTGCCCAAGGCTTGAGAACAGTTACTTTATATATTTTTCTAGTTTTCCAGTTTGTTTCTTGTGTATTTTTATGGTGAGAGGATAAGTTCAATATCCATGAATTTGTCCTGGATAAAATTGTAGGCTCTGTTTATTATTGTAGCTGGATTAAATAACTACTATTTCAGCTGGGAAGAGAAATTTGGATTCAGTAAATCTAATCATATCTGTGCTAACTGTTCATTTTATTAATTTTTAATATATATAAAATAGCCTCTCTTTTTTCAGGATTGAATTGTTGAATTCCATGTATCCTGTTATACTGTGGATTTAATGTTGTGGTAATATGAGAAAAAATTAAAATGTTCCTTTTTCTTACACATACTTAATGCATGTTCTATGTATGGCATGGTAGTTTTAGTGTAATGAAAGAGGTCATGTGACTATTAATCTGTCTTTTGAAACTAGAAAGGGAGGAAATAAAATGCCAGGACCATATGTTATAGATACAATGTGACTAAAAGTAAGATTCTCTTGTCATTATGAGTGAAATGAAATATATTTAAGTATTAAAGAATTAAGTGAGTTGGAATGGCAGTTTGTCATTTTAAGTACCCATTATAGACTTAATTGTGTATGTTTATACAAGTTTAGCCTTAAATTTATAAATAAATGAAATAGAATAGATTATTTAAAATATTATTTATGATATGAAATTTTCCTCAAGGAAATTATGTTCCTTTGTTCACCAAATTTGAAATTCCTCCACTTTTTTCCTTCCTATCATAATATATCTGAATGTGTGTATACTAATTCTGTCAGTTTCCACACATGTGCTCCAACATAAAGTCTCTTGAAAATATAAAGTAGTACTCTTCCCTTTTGAGTAGGAAAACTGGGAAAATGGTATTTTATTTATTCTGAGGAAAATAACATTCTGGGGAAAGATTTTTTACCTTGAGAATATATTGACATTTTAATCAGGAAATTCAGCTTACATCAGTGTTTACCTACTAAATGATTACTCTTTATTCTAGACATTTCAGTTTTTGATTAAAATTATAGAAACTGCATAATTATGGCATTAATATGATCAACATTTGATGATATAAGGCTAAAAAATAATTGTGGAGTAGCCAACTTTTAAGCTAGCTTAACATTTATATTCTTCTTTGATTTTTTTGAGCCACTTAATCAGAAAATTATTTTATTCCAACATGATTTCAACATTGAATTTTTTAAAAAGATGTTTGCAGTGAATTGATACCAATAGCATGAATTTCACACAATAAAGTCCTCTTTCCCTTGAACTCAACTTTTTATCAGCCCCTTTTTCATATCCTTGAAATTTAACTTCTATCATAGAATTTAATAAACATGTCACCTCAATTATCCAACACCAACCAGACATTTTCTAATTGCCACATAAATCAAAATAAGAGATTCTCTTCCTACTATTTTTGCTGGATAAAACTTCACCAGTTGGCCTGCTTTTTCTTTCCCTTCATTATTTTTGGTGAAGAGTTTGAATTTTTATTTGTATTATTATGGACATAGATCATGCCTTCAAGAAGCTTAAAAATGTAATAGTAAGACATTATTAATGTTGTAAAATAATTAGAAAAAACTAGGCGATTAAAGAGTAGATGACTTTAAAGTCAGAATTACAAAACTACCCTGGAAGTGGGACATAAGCAGTGAAGGCTTCATGAAGGAGACTGAATGTGAGTTAATATTTATTAATAAAAACTAATATTTAATGAGTATTTACTGAGTGTCAGGCATTTGTGTAATGTTTTTGCATGGATATTTTAATTTAGTTTTTACAAGGACCTTATAAGTAAATACTATAAATAAGTTTTCTTGAAGTGCAAATGATGAATCAATTTTAAATAAGTAATAATTTGACCAGGGTAATACGGCAACACATGTTGCTTAGTTAGAATTTATCAGTTACTGTAACTAAGGGCCTGCTCTATTAACCACAATACTTTGAAGCAGAAGTTACAATAGGCCCTGTGGAGTGAGAGAATCAGTGTTGTTGATGCAATAATATATAGCAGAGGTTGGCAAACTTTACCTGTAAAGAGCCAGATGGTAAAATATAAATATTTTAGACTTTTCAAGCCATACATTCTTTGTGGTAACTATTCAGCAATGTGGTTCTATCACAAAAACAGACTTAGACAATACACAAGTGGGTGAAGCTGTGTCTAATAACCCTTTAATTACAAAATAGACAGTGGCCCAAATTAAGCATGTGGTGGCCCATAGATTGCCAACCCCTGATATATGGTCCTAGCTTGTTTTTGTTTTACTCTGGCAAGGGAAAACAAATGATAATACTCTAGTTTTAAAAGTACAGTAGAATTGCTTCTACGTTATATCACAGAAATCAGTTTTATAAGATAACTATAAGGTTACAGATCTTAAATGCATAGATACAATACCTAAAGATATATAATGCATCTATGTAACACACACATCAGATGCTCAATGCATAACTTAAAGAATTACAATGAGGATCCTTTGTCTTTCCCTTGCCTCTTGACACCATTCTTTCATTCAGCAAATGTTCTAACATCATAAAAACCTATATTTTATACAGATGGTCATATACAGATGTCATCATTAACTACCAGTAATTAAGTTGTTTTGGAAGCCTCTCTCTTTAAATTTTCAGCTCAACTTACTGGCATGATGGGTATTGTTGATTTTAGCCAAGTAGAGAAAAGAAAGGACTACTTTCTAAGGTGAGTGCAGATGTAGTACATCTCAGGGTAATCAAGTCAAATTAGGCACTGCAAACAAACGACAATGGAATTGATGTAGTTTAGATTTTAAGATTATATTTTTTTCACAAGATTTTTGCTAATAATTGAGGTTTCAGGAGAAATATTACCCCTTTTTAATGAGACAAAAATATTTTCAGGAGGGGGCGCCTGGGTGGCTCAGTGGGTTGAGCCTCTGCCTTCAGCTCAGGTCATGATCTCAGGTCCTGGGATCGAGCCCCGCATTGGGCTCTCCGCTCGGTGGGGAGCCTGCTTCCTCCTCTCTCTCCACCTGCCTCTCTGCCTACTTGTGATCGCTTTCCCTGTCAGATAAATAAATAAAATCTTTAAAAAAAGAATATTTTCAGGAGTTCTATGTGGTATTCTAATAAGTTTATTGGATTCCATTGGGAATGTCATTTCCCTGGGGACTTAGAATGACAGTTGAGAATATCCTGTTTAAAGGAAAAAAAAAAAAGCTCTATCACATGAAGTTTCCAATGTGGTGGTAGGGTTAAGGATATAATTTAGCAGTAATATTGATGCTCAAGGTATTTGAGATACTGGGGCTGTTCAATAGCTCTACTTTAGAAACATAGTTTCTGATGATGATGTCTTTAAATCTACTCCATGTCCTAGTCAGCCTTGGCTCAGGAACAGAGCAAGGCTGAAAACATCTGTATTAGTTTGCTAGGGTTCTTATAACAATCTGCCACAAATTGGGTGGCTTAAATGACAGAAATGTATTTTCTCAGAGTTCTGGAGGCTAGACATCTGAGATTTAGTGTCAACAGGGTTGGTGCCTTCGGAGGGTTTGAAGAAGGAATCTGCTCCCGTGGTTTGGCTTCTGGTGGTTTGTTGCCAGTCTTTGGCATTCCTTGACCTTCCTGTAGATCCCTGAGATCTGCCTTCATCTTCACATGGCAATCTCTCTTTATGCATGTTTGTGTCCAAATTTCCCTGTTTTGCAGACATTAGTCATATTGGGTTAGATGCCCATCTTGCTCCATTATGACCTCATCTCCACTAATTACATTTGCCATGATCTTATTTCCAAATAATCCACATTCTGAGGTATTATGGATTAGGATTTCAACATATGTAATGGGAACATATTGTATGATACAATTGTATCTTGGGAAGATACAATTCAACCTATAACAATATCCATGAAGGGGTTTCAAGTAAATAATATTCGGATCTAGAAGTCAGAAAGATAAGAAAGATTCAGTTCTCTAAGACAGACTGATCATCTTTTGTTGCCAAGTAAATATTGGGTACATATTTGTAGTGCTCTACTTTCTACTTACTTTAATTTTAAATATAACATTGTAGAAATATTTTGTCTTTAATATGAAATATTAGGAAACAATATAAGTCAACGCAGGGTATCTGAACATGTTCTAGAAACTAATATGTTATCCTTACCATAGAAAGAAAAAATACCATAGGCCCATGATGTCTTTTAAAAGGTTAGTATTAATAAAAACAGGTCATTATTTAATTCTTGTATAAAATTAGTTGGGTTGTATACATCATTTGTGTATTTTTACCTGTGAAAATTTAATAAAAATCATTCTCACTGGTATTTACATACTATGATGTTTTAAAGTATTATTTGTCTAAGTTTTAACCATATTTCTAGTCCTTTAAAAACTATTTCACGTGAAACATTTACAATTTTTTCATTGTTACAATATTAATGATTGTGCCTCAGTTTAAAAATATTCAGTATTTTATAAACTAAAGACTAGGTATTTTAGTTTTAAAATTATCTTCTGAGTACCATTGGCATTCAAAATGGCCATCACAGATTGTAATTATACTCTCCTTTATTATATTTTAACCTGTTTGAAACTGGTTTAGCTGTGAAAATAGGCCAACAGATTTTTCAGTGTGTCAATGACCTAATCTTACTTTTTCTCAGCATTTAAAGAGGCTGTGATTACATGCATATAAATGAACTGACCTTGTCAATTCTATTACACCAGATAGTCTGATAACACAGAAGTTACATGTATTTTTTTTAAATACAATATTAGTTTTTTCTTATACTGAATTAAAATCTTTGGCATTCTTGCTATTATTGTGGTAATAGGTAGGTAGTTTAGAATTGTGGTGAGATTATACTTATAATTGCCTATGACAAGTGTTTATTGCTTTGGTTTGTTATTTTGATAATACTCTTTCTCTTTACACATGAATTTCATTATAGACTGAAACTACTTTTTTTTTTTTAATTTTATTTTGGAAGAATTTTAAATATGCAGTAGAGTTCCTTAAATAGTACAGAGGTTTCCTGTGTACGTTCTACCCAGCTTTCCCTAATGTTAACATTTTATATAACAATGATACTTTTCTCAAAACTAAGAAATTAATATTGATGAAATACTATGAAATAAGACTTTACTTGGATTTAACCAGTTTTCCACTGATGTTTTTTATATTCCAGGGGTATTTTTTTCCGTATTATCTTTGTCACATCTTCTCCAATTTGTGATAGCTCTATCTTTCCTTGTTTTTCATGACACTTTTAACGAATAGGGTTAAGAAATTATGTGGAATGTCCTTCAATTTGAGTTTGTTTAATGTTTTCCCATGATTAAATTAAGGCTATGGATTTTGGGGGAAAATGCCACATAAGAGAAGTGCCCTCCATCCTATCAGGGAGTGCATGATATCCACGTGAGTCATTACCATGACATTAAAGTTAACCATTTGGCGAAGTGGTCTCTGTTGGGTTTTTCCAATGAAAAGTTAATATTTTACCTTTCCATTCTCTGTTCTCTGGGAGTGACTAAGTCCAGCCTGTATTCAAAGGGAAGGAAATTATGTTCCACCTGTTAGAGGGAAGTATATAAAAAATTTTGTGGACATATATTAAAGCAAGCACAATAAGCATGTTAACTCATTTCCAAACAAATGATTATATGCATTTCTGTATTTCTCTACACAAGTTCATACTGACATCTCCACCGCTAAACCAAAACTAAAGTCTGCATTACAACATTCCTCCTTACTTACTCGTAACTTCTGTCCGAGAGTGAGAAAACTGGCTCTCATTATATACAGTCCTTTTACTCATTTGTTCAACCTTAATATACAGTAAGTATTGCTAAACTATAGCCTTGTGAGAAACAAAATTATCAACTAGAGTATACTGTTTGTCTTTAACCTTACATTTATCTAGATAAAACATTCTTCCAAAATGATTTTAGTCAATTACTTTCTTCCTCATCTACTTCAGTGAAGTTATAAGTTTTAAGTTAATCCATTTTGCAAAATCTCCATTGCATTTTGTCTTCCCCTGATATCCTGTTTGATTTTTCTGAGGTTTAATTGACATACAACATATTAGCTTGAGGTACATGACATAATTATTCAATATTTGTATGTATTGCAAAATGATCACCTTTACATACATACACCATTTGTATGTATTGCAAAATGATCACATAACTCTAGTTAACATCCTTTGCCATACTTGGTAACAAAATGTTTTTCTTCTGATGAGAACTTTTAAGATCTTGCTCTTAGAAACTTTCAAATATGTGATACGTTATTGTTAACTGTAGTTTTCATCCTGTACATGACATCCCTATGACTTATTAATTTTATAACTGGAAGTTTGTCCTTTTTTATTCCTTTCACCCATTTGCCTCACCCCCAGTCTCTACCTCTGGCAAACACTAATATATATGTGAACTTCATATATATATATATATATGAAAATGAGCTTGTTTTGGGGTTTTTGTTTGTTTGTTTTTTAGATTCCACATATAAGTGAGATCATATTTTACTTAGCATTATGGGGACTATAGTGATATCTCAATTTTCATTCCAATATTGGCGATTTGTGTCTTCTTATTTTTTTCTTGGTGAGTGACTTGGTTCTTATCCACTTTGTTCATTGTTATGTCCACTTTATTCATCTTTTCAAAGATGAATCTTCATTCAATGTTTTAAAAAATAAGCTGTATTTTCATTGTCTTTTTATTATTTTTGGTTTTAAATTGAATTAGATTTAAATAATTTCATTATTTATTTTTGTTTTCTTTTAGTTTATTGCTCTTTACTTTCTTAAGGCACACACTAAGCTAACCAACCTAATCTCTGTCTTTTTTTTTTCTAATATAAACATTTAATGCTATAAATTTCCCTCTAAGTATGTCAGCTGCATTCAACAATTTTGAAATGTCTTAATTTTTTAGTTAATTTTTATTTTAAATTTTCTTTCTGTGTCCCTTATTTATTCACATTATTTTTTCAAAAATCCTGTATTTCCAAATATTTTTGCTGATTGTTCAAACTGATTTCTAGTTTAATTTGTTATGATCTGAGAACATAGTTGGCATGATATTTGTTCTTTTAAAATTGTTAAGATTTAGTTTTTTGCCCCATTTTGGTGAATGTGCACATGTCCTGGTAGACAACATATTTTCTGATGTTGAGTTTTCTTTAGCTCTCAACTGAGTTAAGTTGGTAAGCAATATTGTTCAGGTCAGCTCTATCTTTACTGATTTTCCTTCTCCTGGTTCTTTCACGTAGAGTATTGAATCCTATAATTATAATTGTGAATTTGTCTATTTTTTCTTTCAAGGTATCAATTTTGCCTCATTTATTTTGTGGCAATATTGTTAGGTGCATACACATTTACGGTTGCCATATCTGCTTAGAGAATTTATTCTATTATTATTACATAATATCCCTCTTTATCTCTGATTATATTCCTTGTTCTGAAATCTCCTTAATTTTAGATGTCCTGTTCTGCTTTTGTTTTTCTGTATGGTACAACTTTTCATTCTTTATTTTAACTGAGATATGTCTTTATATTTAAAATAGGTTTCTCCGGGCGCCTGGGTTGCTCAGTTACATGTCTGCCTTTGACTCAGGTCATGGTCTCAGAGTCCTGACATCAAGCCCGTGTCAGGCTCCCTGCTCAGCAGGGAGGGGAGCCTGTTCCTCCCTCTCCCTCTACTGCTCCTCCTGCTTGTGCTTTCATGTGCTCTCTCTGTCAAATAAATACAATCTTTAAAAAAAAATAAATAAATATGTTTCTTAAAAACAGCTTATAGTTCCAAGGGATTTCCACCAGTGTTTTACGGACACAGATTTTGTTCTTCTTCCTATAAGGTTAAAATTTTCCTTCCATAGCAGAGATAGGGGAGTTGGAGCTTGGCAGAATTTCCCCCCTGTTACCCAATATTACAAGAACAAGATTCTCAGGGGGTGCCTGGGTGGCTCAGTGGGTTAAAGACTCTGCCTTCGCCTCAGGTCATGATCTCAGGGTCCTGGGATCCAGTCCCGAGTTGAGCTCTCTGCTCAGCAGGGAGCCTACTTCCCCCTCTCTCTCTGCCTGCCTCTCTGCCTACTTGTGATCTCTGTCTCTCTCCATCAAATAAATAAATAAAATTTAAAAAAAAAGAAAAAGGACAAGATTCTCTATGTTCTTTTTGATCTTCCATGTGACTATGACTGCCTATAACGTTTGTGGAGAAAAAAGTCTACAAGTAGGTATAAGTCCCTGTATGTCTAGCAACCTTGGGCTTTACCTTTCCATGCTATCCCACACTCAGCCTTTCGTGATGTGTTTACGAAAACCCAGCTGAATCTTTTTGCCAGCTTATATAGCCTCCAGTGGCACCTGCTGTGATGAGCTAATGCTTGGGTGACTTAGTGCTTGAACTCTTGCTCCTTGCAGGTACCTATCTATCACTCCCCAGATGCCAGGTCGGTTCTTTGGCTTGCATATTAGTTTATCAGGGCTGCTGTAACAGATTTCCACAAGTTAGTGGCTTAGACAACACAGTCTATTATTTTTACAGTTCTGTAAGTTAGAAGTCTGACACGGATCTTACTAGGCTTAAATTCAAGGTGTTGCCAGTGGTGCCTCCTTTCTGTAGGCTCTGGATAGGATTTATTTCCTCATATTTTCCAGCTTCTAGAGGATGCACCTCGTTCTTTATCTTCGAAGTTAGCAAAGGTGAGCTGTGTCCTTCTCATATCACATTACTCTAAGCTTCACTTTTCTACTTGTGTGGTCCTTTGTGGCTACATTAGACCTATCTAAATAATTCTGGATAATCTCCCTGTCTTAAGTTCAGCACATTTGCACCCTTAATTTCCCTTTTCCGTGTAACATAACATATTTACTGGTTCTGGGATTAGACATGGACATCTTTGGGGGAACCATTATTAGGACTACCACGGTGTGTCCTCTGGCTCCTAAAGAGTCACATCTGTTCCACATGCGAAATGCTTTTATCCCATTCCAAGGTCTCTAAAATTCTCAACACGTTATGCCGTGTGGACTCAGGTCTCTGATAGGCTCAAGAAAATTAATCAATTTGCACTTTTCAGCTCTTTTGTAATTTCTGTAAGTGTTTTTATTTTTGGAAAGAAATAAAGTATAAAATAGCTAACAGTGAATTTTTACATGAATAGGAAGTTGACTTTTAAAATACGAGTAAATAATTTGCTAACAACCTTTAGCTCTGTTATATTTTTATAACATTGAATGTATTTTTATATGAAATATATCTGCTTCCTACATATCCAATGAGTTTAGTAATATCACAAGATGCCTTTTTTTTTTTATGTCATTCTCATTGGATGTAGATATAGGATATTCAAAACTAATGTAAGATATCAAATGGCTTGACATTTCTAAAATATGCCTTCTAGCTGTATGTAACTCAGTACCTCTATTATTTATAAAATGCTTATGCTTTATTTAGATACTTGGAGTTATGGTCATGTTATCAGATAATGCATTCCATACAACATTTAGGTAACTATTTAGATAATACCAGGTTGTACAACTCTCACATTCACATTTTTCAATTGATATATGAAGTGTCCACAGAGCATCACTAAGCACTTCAAAGGATACATCAGAGAAAGCTATGCCTTCTCCCCACCCCCAGAGAATTTCAAGTGTTAAGAAAGACAGGAAAGAACATCATACCTGAACATAATTAAGCACCATAATCATATTTCACATAAACAGTGAAAATAGAAAGGATAGTAATGTTCTTAGAGAGTAGACAAAAGGGAAAGCTATCAAGAAAAATTTTTAGAGAAAATAGCTTTAGATATATATAAGAGGTTTTATGGCTCTTAGCTTATGTTTCTGTACTTATACTTGTAGCTGGAGCTGATAAATTCTAAAGAATGCATCCACAAACTGCTAGCCAGGAACATAAACTTATTCATATATAACCAAGAAGTAAAGTATATCATAGTCATCTATCAGGGTAGAAATAATACATAAAAAATCCAGGAAGAATATAGCTAGGCCAGATCTCAGTCTGTGTTCTCTGGATGTACTAAAAACATAATCAATCTCTCTTATTTTGTTCTACATCCCCCAAACTGTTAGATCTGTAAGGGCCAAATTTCACATGATAGAACAAACAGTATCATGTGGGGAAAGCTATTTATACTACACTATTTTCTTTATAATTTGCACTATTAGAAGTATCTTGTCAGTGTTCTGTAACTACATGATATCACATTATCTTGTTTTTCTATTTGACCTGCCAATCAAACACTGAGTTCAAGGAAGAATAGTTTCTTTCTCAACGTAGCCAATATCGTAATTTCATAATCTGTAAACTCTTTGTAGACACTTTAGAAAGCATTCCATAGTATTATGATACTTTCAAGATCATTAGCATATTTGATCCCAAAATGAAATTCTTGGGGCGCCTGGGTGGCTCAGTTGGTTAAGCATCTGCCTTCTACTCAGGTTATGGTTCCAGAGTCCTGGGATTGAGCCCTGTACATACTCTCTGCTCAGCAGTGAGTCTGCTTCTCCCTCTCCCTTAGCCCCTCCCCCTCCACTCATGCTCTATCTCTCGCTTTCTCTCTCTCTCAAATAAATAAAATAAAATTCTTGACATAATCTAGTATTGTGACAGAATTACACCCATATACATTTTTTTAAATCAGATGCAAAAATTTATTTTTTCCAAATGCTTAATCTCTTCCTGGATCATCCACAGAAGACAAAAGATTATAATACATTGACAGAAATCTAAAAGAGACCAACAGTTTCTGCCTGTTTATTTCTGACTGATACTGCTTAATTAGGCCAAGAACAGGAACCCCTGGATCATAATGAAATTGATTAGGAAACCCTACAATTCGGTGATCAACTAGGGTTGGACTTTTTTTTTTTTTTTCAATTTATTCATCAATTTCTTTAGAAAGAAAACTTTCTGTGTCAGTTAGGTGCATCCTTTTATCCAAGGACAGCATGTGGACCCCACACACTTTATGATACTTGCCTCACCATGATTTTACAAGCATTCTCATATACAAGAAAATTGGCACAGATTTTTGTCTGACTCATATGGTCTACCTCTCCTCTGCCAGTAGTTTTGTACCAACTTATAATTTCAAAGCTCTTCTGGCCAGGACAGGTCTTTAGCAGGGGCAAATTTAATGAAGATAAGAATACACTAGGGTCCAGATTAAATTCTGTGCATTATACAGTGTCGCTCCAGATTTTTGGGCTGGTTTTGCTGTTGTTGTTGTTGTTTTTGACTCCCAGGTATTTGGATATGTACTTCGTCCATCGATGTTGCTTGCTTTCAAGTACATGTGACCTCTACATGGTAATTGATGACATATAGTATAACCCTGAAGTAGAAAGCGATCATCCGCTGTGTTTGTCAATGAGTGCACTGCTAACACTTTGGAAGTTTGCCAGTTCTACTTTCCAATTAAAATAGCATAGAAAGTGAAAAATATATTTCTTGAACCATGGCTCTTTTACATATATTACAACTACTTATTGCATAGCACCATTTGATAGCATAGAAATGTTGGGGTGTATAGAAGTTTCATAAGCGAGGAACATTTACTCTCCCTTAGTACCTAAGCAGGGTTTTGTCAATTTCTTCCTTTTTTTTTCCTTTTTGGTTCTTGGTTCACTTCTAAATATTATTAAATTTTAATTTTATTTGAAATAATTTATAAATTCAAATATTATTTACGAAACTTTAAAAATTGTAACTTAGCTACAGTTTCAAATCTTTTACTGAGTCAAATCTTTCTTTCCTGCAATGCTCTGAATACTTCTGAGTAAATTTTTGAGCCTCACTGAAGTTCATTCTAACATGACAACCTTTCAGTTATTGTACTTTAAATTAACTTTTGGCTCCTTTTACCCCTAATTTCCCTAGAAACATTGTATTATATGATTATTTGGTGAATTCCAACATGTGAACATTATTATCATTCTCTAGATTATTTTTTTAAGTCCCTCAAAAATTATGGTACCTATAGCAAGCACAATATTGCAGATACAGTCATATCGATGAATATATATTGATGGATAGATCGGTTATGGGATATCTTGGGAATTGTTTCCTAAGGCAAAAAATAGTTCTGGAAACTTCCAGTTACAAAAGTTCAGTCATGTTCTTGAACAGGCAGGGAAGTTAAGGCTAAGCCAAGTCACTTAATCAGACTTTGGCAGCTACAAAATAAGAGTTATAGTAGATAGATGCTAACTAACTTGATGATTTAAAGTTAAAATGTTAATCCAGTTTATCCAAAATAGTACTGATACAGACATTTTCACCCCCTAAATTCTTGGCTGAGATTAGAGTAGGCACTTTGAAGTGCTAGAAGCTTAAAAGTGACATTTTTGGTCTTATTATTTTCAAAATTTTCTAAAATGTAGGTCTGGGAATATCTTCATCATTGGTCTCTACAAATTGCAGAAAATTTATAGACAGCAAAATAAAATGTGTGTAAACATTCAAGAATGTGATCCCCTTAATAGTATGAGAGAAGCAAGTGTATGGTGATTTTGAGTAGCATTAGGAATTTAAGTTATTAGGAACTTAGGAATTCATCTTAAGTCTCATAAATAGAGTGATATAGCAATAGTAAAGGATTATAGTAACTTTCACATAGTATTTCTTTATGAAAAGAGAGAAATGATTCCTTTTGGATACACCAGGTTATTTATTTGATTCAGTAATTCCTTACAGGAGTAGCTGGTTGATTTATATCTATTTGCTAGTTTGTGATGTAATGATGTGCTTGGCAGAGGTAAGTTAGTTTAACAAGTTGCCTGCTTACATAGAACTTATAAATATTTTATGAGTGGAAGCATTTATTGGGTCTTTTGATTGCACAGACTGAAATGAAGGGCTTCTCAGAAGAGTTTTGTACCTTTTATAGCATTTGTCAGTTTAACCCGACTCAATGAAAGGTCACTGGCTTGAAATACCTTCTGAGCATGTTTTGAGTATACTTCCTCGGCATCCTTCTAGGTTCCTGTGGATAATACAGGAAATTTGCTAACCAGTGATGAAACTGGTGCCTACATTAATCACTGAGGTCTTAGGCTCTTTAGTTATGATGAAATGCAAGTGGCTTCAAGAGGTTTCTGTGGAAAGTATTTCTCTTTAATTAGAAATATAGATAACAAAGGAAATTATTTGCCTAGGTTTTATCATATGAAAGATAAATTAAAACTTTTTATCTCATATACAACCTGGTTTTATGCAATGCAAAGCAGAGAGTAATTCAGGTTTATAAATAACCTTGTAAAAATTGTAAAAGCTGTCACTGAATATTTGAATAAAGCCCATGTTTTAAACTTTGAAAGTATGATGCAAAATAAATGCTAATTAAATATGCTATTAGTTTACTGCATCTCAGTGAAATAGATTTCAAAATCAGTGGTGAAAAATTATATATTTTAAGTATGTATTTAATATTGTAGTTAAAGAATATTGCCTTGCAAAAACAGTGGCAGATCTTAGTTTATAATAGCAAATGGAAACAATAATTTCCTTGATGTTTCATAGCGCAGCCTATAGCCCTACTTTTAGATAAATTTGTTTCTTGACTACCTAGAAAGGTATATTTTCAGGGTATAAATAAGACAGAACATCTTTGCCCCCATTTTGGAAATGGGCCTTGAAACCACTTCTGAGACAGCTCAGATGTCTAAATGCTTTCTGGGAAACATTAAAATGCCATCTCAGTCCTTGTTTAGACATTATTGATTTTATATTACAAGTAGATGAAAGGTCCACTTGGGGAATACTGCTGTATAATTGCTACAATGACCTAGCCATCTAATACTACCCAGGGCAAAAGCCATTTGATCAAAATCAATGTAAAATATACATTTATCCTCCTGAGACTATTAGGGTGTAGAGGAGAGGAGGCGGAAGACACCACATATGAAGAGTGCTATTTAATAATGTGACAGCAGAAGTAACAGCAATTATATCTTTACTAACTGTCAAATGCAAATAATCCTACATGGTCCTGAATTCTGGAGCCGTATGGCTTATCAACAACAGAATAAACAATCAATAACTTCTGCAGAAACTCGAAGTGTTTCGAAAAAAGGAATCTTGTATTAGTGCCAGAAATGTAGCTTTACGAACAGCCAAAATGCCATGCCCTTTTGTTTGTTAAAGCACATGGTTGGATAAAAATATATTCAGGGCAAGGCTAATCTTACATCTTCACTAGCTTTTTCCTTAGTTGGAGGACCCATATTGTCAACACTTTGTATCCACATGAAAACTCTTCTCAAACTAAGGAATATTAGTCACATTTGTATAATTCAAGTTCTCTATGTAGTACAGTTTCTCATCTGATCCCAAGAATGGGAGAGTGTGGTTGGACACTGTTGATAGGTGTCTTTTATTAAGAGCTTAGTGCACTTACCATGAACAAATGAAGCTTAAATTTCAGACCATCCTAGGCAGGACCCTTTGTGCAGCCCTGGAAAGAATCCTAGCAATGTATATATATTCATACATGTTTGTGAAACATATGTTTGTTTAAAAAAAGTGAGATACTTACAATTTTCTAATTGATTTTGTAATTCTAAATTATGCAAATACTATTCATGATTTTGTTTTTTTCTTTTTTACTCAGTATTCTTTTTAAGTTCTTATTTATATCCCAGTTAGTTAACATGCAGTCTAATATTTGTTTCAAGTGTACAATATAGTGATTCAGCACTTCCATACATTACCTGGTTCTCATCACAAGTGCACTCCTTAATCCCCAATCACCTATTTCACCCATCCCCTCCATCCACCTCCACTCTGGTAACCATCCGTTTCTTCTGTATAGTTAGAAGTATGTTTCCTGGTTTGTATTTCTGTCTCTTTCTTTCTTTTTTCTGCTACTTTGTTTTGTTTCTTAAATTCCACATATGAGGGAAATCATATAGTATTTGTCTTTCTTGGACTTATTTTACTTAGCATAACACTTTAACTTCATCCATGTTGTTGCAAATGGCAAGATTTCATTATTTTTGATGTCTGAGTAATATTCCAGTGTGTGTGTGTGTGTGTGTGTGTGTGTGTGTGTTTGTGTTTTATATAATATACACACACCTTCTTTTTCCATTCCTCAGTCAGTGGATACTTGGGCTGTTTCCATAATTTGGTTATTATAAATAATGCTGCTGTAAACATCAGGATGCACTACCCCTTTGAACTAGTATTTTTGTATACTTTGGGTAAATATCTAGTAGTGCAATTGCTGGATCATAGGGTAGTTCTATTTTTTTAATTTTGTTTTTCTTCCAAATTTTTATTTAAATTCTAGTTAGTTAGCATACAGTGAAATAATGGTTTCAGGAGTAGAATTTAGTGATTCATCACTTACATATAACACCCAGTGCTCATCATAACAAGTGCCCTCCTTAATACCCATCACCCATTTAGCCCATTCCTTACCCACCTCCTTTCATCAACCCTCAGTTTGTTCTCTGTCATTAAGAGTCTCTCATGGTTTGGCTCCACCTCTTCCTGCTCTTTTTTTCCCCCCATTTCCACATGTTCATCTCTCTTATTTACTAAGTTCCACATATGAGTGAAATCATATGGTATTTGTCTTTCTTTGACTTATTTCACTTAACATAATACACTCTAGCTCCATCCACATCTTTGCAAATGGCAAGATTTCATTCTTTTTGATGGCTGAGTAATATTCCAATTAATACCACTTCTTCTTTATTGATTCATTAGTCAGTGGACACTCAAGGTCTTTCCATAGTTTGACAACTGTTGATAATGCTGCTGTAAACATGCCGGTGCATGTACCCCTTCTAATTTGTATTTTTGTATCCTTTGGGTAAATACCTAGTAGTGCAATTGCTGGATCCTAGGGTAGTTCTATTTTTCACTTCTTGAGGAACCTCCATACTGTTTTCCAGAGTGGCTGCACCAGTTTACATTTCTACCAACAGTGTGAGAGGTTACCCATTCTCCACATCCTTGCCAACATCTGTTGTTTCTTGTGATGTTAATTTTAGCCATTCTAACAGGTGTAAGGTCATATCTCATCATGGTTTTGATTTGTATTTCCCTGATGATGAGTGATGTTGAGCATCTTTCCATGTGTCCGTTGGCCATCTGGATGTCTTCTTTGGAAAAATGTCTACTTGTGTCTTCTGCCCATTTTTAATTGGATTATTCATTTTTTTGGGTCTTGAGTTTGGTAAGTTCTTTATATATTTTGGATACTAACCTTTATCAAATAATGTTATTTGCAAATATCTGCTGCCATTCCATAGACTGCCTTTTAGTTTTGTTGACTGTTTCCTTTGCTGTATAGAAACTTTTATCTTGATAAAATTCCAATAATTCATTTTTGCTTTTGTTTCCCTTACTTCAGGAAGATATATCTAGTAAGAAGTTGCTGTGGCCAATGTCACAGAGGTTATTGCCTTTGTTCTTCTCTAGGATTTTGATGGATTCCTGCCTCACATTCATGCCTTTCATCCATTTTGAATTTATTTTTGTGTATAGTATTAAGGAAGTGATCCATTTTCATTCTTCTGCATGTTGCTGTCCAGTTTTCTCAACACAATTTGTTTAAGAGACTGTCTTTTTTTCCATGGATATTCTTTCCTGCTTTGTCAAAGATTAGTTGGCCATATAGTTGTGGGTTCATTTCTGGGTTTTCTATTCTGTTCCATTGATCTATGTGTCTGTTTTTGTGCCAGTACCATACTGTTTTGATCACTGTAGCTTTGTAATATAGCTTGAAGTCTGGAATTGTGATGCCTCCAGCTATGTTTTTCTTTTATAAGATTGCTTTGGCTATTCGCAGTCTTTTATGGTTCCATACAAATTTTAGGATTGTTTGTTCTAGCTCTATGAAAAATGCTGGTGGTAATTTGATAGGGATTGTACGTAGATTACTTTGAGTAGTATAAACATTTTAACAATGTTTGTTTTTCCAATCCATGAGCATGGACTGTTTTTCAATTTCATTGTGTCATCTTCAATTTCTTTCATCAGTGTTTTAGAGTTTTTGGAATACAGATTTTTACCTCTGTGGTTAGGTTTATTCCTAGGTATGCTATGATTTTGGTGCAATTGTAAATGGGATTGATTCTCTTGATTTCTCTTTCTGCTTCATTATTGGTATATAGAAATGCCACTGATTTCTGTACATTGATTTTTGTATCCTGCAACCTTACTGAATTAATATATCAGTTTTAGCAGTTTTTTGGTCAATTTTTTGAGTTTTTTATATATAAGATCATGTCATCTGCAAAGAATGAAAGTTTTGTTTCTTCTTTGCTGATTTGGATGCCTTTTATTTCTGCTTGTTGTGGCTTTATTTTTCTTATAGGAGAATCAAAACTGTATTATCCTGAGACACCATAAATCCAGGATATGTTCCTGCTATTGATAAGACCCATGAAATTATCCAAATTTTCTTCAAATGATAGCATGGAAGAAATGGCTAAGAAAGAAATTCTAGAGATGAAGCCAGGGACCATCGGCAGAATGATAACAAGAGAATCTCTCTCTTGTTAGGCCTAGTCTATAGGCCTAATCTGTAATGTTACAAGGGATATTTTAACACCTACTCAGCAGAATATGACCAAAAAGTAGTGCTTATTGTGGGATTTTTGACAAAATGGTCTACCTTTCTTCCACTATTGTATATTTGGCATGGAGAAAGACAGGTGCAATTAGTTGACAGGCTAATGAAGAGTAAAGAAACCACATCTGGTCCATGAAAAGGAGTGTACATCGCCCAGAGATCCTGAGTTTCAAGCTAGATGCAGTTCCTAATTTTAATTTTGAGCCAGATGCAAATTCTTAATCAAAATTTGGGATATTTTCCTTAGGAATAGAATAGGTGTATTCTTCAGGTAGGAAGAAAGGTACACATTTCCCACCCAAGGAATTAAGGGTAGTCAGAAAAATGGACTGTGGGAGTAGTGGTTTCTCCCCTAGTCTCACTATGTACTTGCAACTTGGAAGCAGCTACGCAGTTAAGAAATACATTCACTTGCTCTGCTTACATCTGTATGTGGCTATGTGATTAGTTCTCATTAAATAATATGAACACAAGGTATGACAATTACTTCTAGGCAAAGAATTTAATAAATTGATTTTCTTCTTGAACATTCCACTTCGCCTTGTACTAGTAGATACCAATATGATGCAAGGTAGAGACAATAATCCAGAAAGAATTGGGGACCCTGAGTCACCCCGTGGAAAAGAGCCACCTTGAATTATTGTATGAGCTAGAAATAAAATCGTATTGGATTTGAGTCATTTAAAAAAATTAAGGTGTTAGTAAGGTAGTATCTGATATCTAAATGTAATGCTAAGAGTGTGTCCTTGGTCAAGGTGATAGATTTTTTGAAGATTTTATTTATTTATTTTTAGAGAGTGTGCATGAGTAGGGGGAGGGGGAGAAGGAGAGGCAGAGAATCTCAAGCAAACTCCACGCTGAGTGTGGAGCTTGACATGGGACTTGATCTCAGGTTCCCGAGATCATGACCTGAGCTAAAATCAAGTCAGATGCTTATGTGACTAAGCCACTCAGGCACCCCTGGTCTAGATGATATTACTCAAGATATCCACGTTCTTTTTCACCCCAACTGACCAAGTGCCAACTTAAAGGAATCAACAAATACGAAAACAATACTCCAGTGTTATGTTTTCTAGCAAGAATAAAACTTATGTTTTTAACTTGCACTTTATTAAAATAAATTTCTTTACCTTTCCAAACAGGACATCATCGTTTCTAGCAATTATACCTTTCATCTGCATTATTTTTTATACCCACCCATGCATACAATGATACCAAAACTTTCTCAGTTGATTATTATCTATAAGAAATAAATCTGGGCAGAATGATCTCTAGTATATACTCTGGTATCCCAGGAATATATGCAATGGAAGAATAGATCTATAGTCTATTAGGCAATTCAAAAGATTAGAAAATCCTCATCTGAGTTGGAAGCAGGAGAACACCATATTCAGGCAATTTCAGGTATCAAAGCTGCTCACTTTCAGCTACACCATTCTGCTTTCTACCTGTGCTCACTATAGTTTTCTATCCAAAGCATAAATATATAACCTACATTTATATCAACTGATCTTACATCTGCAGACTAAGAGCCTAAGGATTCATTCATTCCTTAATTCACTTATTTTAAGAAATATTTATTGAGTAAATTTATGAGCCAAGCATTCTTCTAGAAATGGAGTGAGACAAATGCAGGTGCTACTTTTAAGGAACTTAAAATATGAAAGAATTCTGGTGCTATTGCAGTTACTACCATGTGAACTGAGATCAGTCCTCAAGAGGCAAGAGTGGTAAATCATTTACCAGGGCTTTCTACCTGGTATGCTCAGAGAAACCTAAGACTCATCATCTAAAGAGAGGCATTCAGGGATGGAGGATGAGGAGGTATCTGTCATTTTAGATATTACTACTGGGATCATTCTCATTATATGAATAAAAATATATTTGTAGTGTGGCCTTCTTATTTTATGACCATACTGAGTAGACACAACAGATCCCACCCTATTACATTCCATAAACATATTTTTATAGCATATTGAATCTTCAGTGTTTCTTAGAATGATAGAGAGATAGATAAGGGTGAATAAGTTTTTGTCTATTTGCATGATGTGTGCATGGTGGGTGGTCTATTCTATCTTCTTTGGTGACTATCTTCTGGTGGTAAAACATTTCCCAGCATGAAGCTGTAGAAAGAATCCTGCACTTGAATTCTGGTTATAGTAAGTTAAATCAAAGATCTGACACTTAAAAACTGTGATCCTAAGCCCATTGCATAAGCTATTCAGACCTCAAATTTTTATTCCTCACGTAGAGTAAATAATACCTGTCTGACCAAGATTAGATGTCTTTTCTTTTTTAATTTATGTTTTAAATGTGCTCCATATATTACCACCTTGCCTCATTTAAATCTGAAAATTCACTGAGGTCAGGGATTATGATTTTCAAATCTTAATTTTCCTGGGGCACCTGGGTGGCTCGATGGGTTAAAGCCTCTGCCTTCAGCTCAGGTCATGATCTTGGGGTCCTGGGATCGAGCCCCGCATCGGGCTCTCTGCTCAGCGGGGAGCCTGCTTCCCCTCCTCTCTCTCTCTGCTTGCCTCTCTGCCTACTTGTGATCTCTCTCTCTGTCAAATAAATAAATAAAATCTTTAAAAAAATTTTTAAAAAAATCATAATTTTCCTTTCCTAAATATTAGTAATGATAACATTTACTTAGTATTTACTCTGTGGTATACACTCAATTGACCACTTTATATACTTCACTTATTTAATGTTTACAGTATCCCTAGCCAGTTGTTATGACTTCAAGTTCTACAGAGACTGCTTGACTTTGAAATTTAGCTCTTCTACTTATAAGCTGTAATATTGGAAAAACCACTTAGCCCCTCTAAATCTCAATTTTCAAATTTAATCATAGATAGTTGTGAGACTCAGATGAATTAATAAAAGTAAAGTACATAAATATTGCCTGGAGTATAGTAAGTTATTAAATATAAGATAACATTGCTTTCTGATATACCCATTTTTTTACCGTTATCACCTCTAACTTGAATTATTATGGTAGATTTATTACTGTTCATTTTTTGCTCTTTTGCAGACTTTGAATTTCTCTTCACTAAATATAAGCAACAAACCTTAGCCTCACCTAGATAAACCCCGCATATGGACTCTCTCCTTTCCTAAACCTCCTCTATGGATAGAGTGTACTTACCCACACCATTGATGTTGGCCTTATCTATGTGATATTCCTTGGCTAATAAACCCCGCATATGGACTCTCTCCTTTCCTAAACCTCCTCTATGGATAGAGTGTACTTACCCACACCATTGATGTTGGCCTTATCTATGTGATATTCCTTGGCTAATGGAATATAGTATGAAATGATCTGGTGCAACCCTATGCCTTAAGTAAAATCACTTGTTTCTGTTTACCTCTCTGAGAGCTTCTGGGCCCACCATGGGAAATGAATGCTCCATATACCTGATACTCCTACACACAGACCCCAAAAGTGTGAGATGTGTAGATCTTAACTCAATATGTAGGAAGAAGCAGAGCCACTCCAGTTGTCCAGCTAACACAGAGATCTATTAGCGAGTAATAAGTGTTTACTGTTTGCCACTGAAATTGTGTGTTTATGCCTTATAATATGGTAAAGACTGGCCAGTGTACCCTTTTTCCCCATCAACTTCTTTGATATATTACTCAAAGTAGTTTAAAAAACCCACAAATCCAAAGATACTATTTCCTTCTACTTAGCACCTTTTAATGGTATGGCGTTGCATTTAAACTAAAATCAAACTCTTTGTTATAGCTTAAGAAGATTCCTTTTAAGATTTTTTATTTCTTTTAAGAGATAAAGACAGAGAGAGGACATGAGCAAGGATGGGGGAGCAGAGGGAGTAGGACGAGCAGACTCTGCGCTGAGTGCAGAGCCCCACGGAGGGCTGATCCCATGACCATGAGATCATGACCTGAGCTGAAATCAAGAGTCAGATGCTTAATCAGCTGAACCACCCAGGTGCCCCCTAGCTTATGAAGATTTTTTTTATTAACATATACTGTATTATTTGCCCCAGGGGATTTATGAAGATTTTAACTACCTCTCAGATACCATATTATATTTTTCTATGCATAGGCCATCTGCCCTTATTCTTTACATAGAGCATCGCAAGTTCTTTTCCTTCTCAGGGCCTTCTCAGATGTTGTTTTATCTTCCTGAAGGAATATTCCACACTTTTCTTTCCATGCTCCTCACCCTTCAGATCTTGACATAAAAATCATCTCCTAAGAATGCAATTTTAATTATATGTTTATTCATTTACTTATTTTTTTGTCTGTCTCTTCTACTGTAAGTCTTGCGAGGTCAACACAAGAGCTAGATTTATTTACTATTGATTACCCAGAATTTAGTACAATGCCAAAAGCTTACAAGTACTAACAAATTCTATTGGATAGATTGGTTTTGTTAAGGAAATTGAGGAGCTAATGAAATACATTTCATAGGATTGTACAACTGGTAACCAAGTGAAGAACTAAGACTCATACTCAAGTGTATCTTTTGTTTGTAAAGATCCAGATATTAGGGGGAAATCATAAAAATACATATTTTATCAGTAATACATCTCGCCTTGACTTATTCACAGTTTTGGTAATTCATACCCCATGTTGATGAACCCATCATTGAATTATCCCACAGTAAATTGTTCAATAACTAAGAGATGTACAATTATAAGAGTTGTATTTATACTACTTAGAATAATAGGTTTCAACTAGCCTTAAGTACCTTATAAATACTATTAAAAATTCACAACCCAGATATATAGCATTATTTATTTATTTATTTAAACAGATACCCTCAAGGTTGTCTATTATACAACTTGATCTAATTTATTTTTTCATTTTTTATTTTTTTTTGGCCAAAACCTCTTTATCGAAGTATTACATAATACATGCTCAGAAGAGGAGCATAGCTTAAGTGTTTAGCTCTGTGAATTTTCACAAACTCAGTATACACCCATGTACTCAGCACTCCACCAGGGTTACAAGTGGTTTATTTTTTTAAAACTTTAAAAAATTTTGCAGAAACAATTAGGCGTCTAGGGAAGTACTGTGGACCCTTCATGCAGCCTCTCCAGTGTTAATGTCTTGAATCTCTGAAGTACAGCACCAGAACCAGATCATCGTGACCTGTGCAGCGCACCAGCCTTATTCAGTCACATTTTACTAGTTTTATATGCTTTCATTATGTTATGTGTGTTGATGTACCATTTTGCACCAGCAATGTATGAGTTGCTCTGCATCTTCACTGGCAATCAATATCATCAGAATATAATTAAATCTATTCAACCTTTCCAGTAGGTATAGAGTGGAATCTCACCACTGTTTTAATTTCTATCATTATGGACTAATTTTACCTATTTTATCTTTTTTTTAAATTAACATATAATGCATTATTTGTTTCAGGGGTACAGGTCTGTGATTCATCAGTCTTACACAATACACAGTGCTCACCATAGCACATACTCTCCCCAATGTCCGTTGCCCAGCCACCCCAGCCCTCCAGCCCCCTTCCACTCCAGCAAACCTCACTTTGTTTCCTGAGATTGAGTCTCTTATGGTTTGTTTCCCTCTCTGGTTTTGCTGGTTTCATTTTTTCCTCTCTTCCCCTATGATTCTCTGTCTTGTTTCTCAAATTCCACATATCAGTGAGATCATATGATAATTTTCTTTGTCTGATTGATTTATTTCGCTTAGCATAATACCCTCTTGTTCTATCCATGTCGTTGCAAATGGTAAGATTTCATTTTTGATGGTTGCATAATATTCCATTGTATACATATACTACATCTTCTTCATCCATTCACAGATGGACATCTGTGCTCTTTCCATAGTTTGGCTATTGTGAACATTGCTGCTATAAACATTGGGGTGCAGGTGCCCCTTCGGATTACTATATTTATATCTCTGGGGTAAATACCCAGTAGTGCAGTTGCTAGGTCATAGGATATCTCTGTTTTCAACTTCTTGAGGAACCTCCATACTGTTTTCCAGAGTGGCTGCACCAGCTTGCATTCCTCCCAACACTGTAGGAGGGTTCCTCTTTCTCTGCATCTTCACCAACATCTGTTGTTTCCTGACTTGTTAATTTTAGCCATTCTGACTGGTATGAGGTGGTATCTCACTGTGGTTTTGATTTTTATTTCCCTGATGCCAAGTGATGTTGAGCATTTTTCATGTGTCTGTTGGCCATTTGGATGTCTTCTTTGGAGAAATGTCTGTTCTTGTCTTCTGCCCATTTCTTGACTGGATTATTTGTTCCTTGGGTGTTGAGTTTTATAAGTTCCCTATAGGTTTTGGATACAACCCTTTATCTGATATGTCATTTGCAAATATCCTCTCCCATTCTTTCAGTTGTCTTTTGGTTTTCTTGACTGTTTCCTTTGCTGTGCAAAAGCTTTTGATCTTGATGAAGTTCCAGTAGTTCATTTTTACCCTTGCCTCCCTTGCTTTTGGCTATGTGTCTAGGAAGAAGTTGGTGCGGCTGAGGTCAAAGAGGTTGCTGCCTGTGTTCTCCTCTAGGATTTTGATGGATCCCTGTCTCATATTTAGATCTTTCATCCATTTTGAGTCTATTTTTGTGCATGGTAAGGAAATGGTCCAGTTTCATTCTTCTGCATGTGTCTGTCCAATTTTCACCAATTGTTGACAAGACTCTCTTTTTCCCGTTGGGTATTCTTTCCTGCTTTGTTGAAAATTAGATTACCACAGAGTTGAGCATCTATTTCTGAATTCTCTGTTCTGTTCCATTGATCTATATGTCTGTTTTTGTGCCAGCACCATGCTGTCTTGATGATTATAGCTTTATAATCATCAAGAACTTGATGTCCAGAATCATGATGCCACCAGATTTGGTTTTCTTTTTCAACATTCCTCTGGCTCTTTGGGGTCTTTTCTGGTTCCATACAAATTTTAGGATTATTTGTTCCATTTCTGTGAGAAAAGTTGATGGTATTTTTATAGGGATTGCATTAAATGTGTAGATTGCTCTGGGAAGCATAGACATTTTAACAATATTTGTTCTTCCAATCCATGAGCATGGAAAGTTTTTCCATTTCTTTGTGTCTTCTTCAGTTTCTTTCATGAGTGTTCTATAGTTTTCTGAGTACAGATTCTTTGCCTCTTTGGTTAGATTTATTCCTAGATATCTTATAGTTTTGGGTGCAATTGTAAATGGGATTGGCTCCTTAATTTTCCTTTCTTCTGTCTTGTTGGTGTATAGAAATACAACTGATTTCTGTGCATTAATTTTATATCCTGCCACATTACTCAATTCCTGTTTGAGTTCTAGCAGTTTAAGGGTGGAGTCTTTTGGGTTTTCTACATAAAGTATCATATCATCTGCAAAGAGTGAGAGTTTGACATCTTTGCTGATTCAGATGCCTTTTTTTTTTTTAAGATTTTATTTATTTATTTGACAGAGAGAGAGATCATAAGTAGGCAGAGAGGCAGGCAGAGAGAGGGGGAAGCAGGCTCCCTGCTGAGCAGAAAGCCCGATGCAGGCTCGATCCCAGGACCCTGAGATCATGACCTGAGCCCAAGGTAGATGCTTCAACCCACTGAGCCACCCAGGCACCCCACCTTTTATTTCTTTTTGTTGTCTGATTGCTGAGCCTAGGACTTCTAGTACTACGTTGAACAGCAGTAGTGATGGTGGACATTCCTGCTGTCTTCCTGACCTTAGGAGAAAAGCTCTCAGTTTTCCCCATTGAGAATGATATTCATTGTGGGTTTTTCATAGAAAGCTTTTATGATATTGAGGTATGTTCCCTCTACCCCTAACACTTTGAAGAGTTTTAATAAAGAAAGGATGCTGTACCTTGTCAAATGCTTTTTTTCTGCATCTATTGAGCGTATCGTATGGTTCTTGTCCTTTCTTTTATTAACATAGTGTGTCACACTGATTGATTTGCAGATGTTCAATCACCCTTGCTGCCCAGGAATAAGTCCCAGTTCGTCGTGATAAATAATACTTTTAATGTACCGTTGGATCCTATGGGCTAGTATTTTGATGAGAATTCTTGCATCCATGTTCATCAGGGATATTTCTCTAATTCTACTTTTTGGTGGGGTCTTTGTCTGGTTTTGGGATCAAGGTAACGCTGGCCTCATAAAATGAGTTTGGAAGTTTTCCTTCCATTTCTATTTTTTGGAAAAGTTTCAAAAGAATAGGTATTAATTCTTCTTTGAATGTTTGGTAGAATTCCCATGGGAAGCCATCTGGCCCTCGGCCCTTGTTTATTGGGAGATTTTTTTATTACTTCTTCAATTTATTTGCTGGTTATGGGTCTGTTCAGGTTTTCTGTTTCTTCCTGGTTCAGTTTTGGTAGTTTATACGTGTCTAGAAATGCATCCATTTCTTCCAGATTGTCTAATTTGTTGACATATAGTTGCTCATAATATGTTCTTATAATCGTTTGTATTTCTTTGGTGTTGGTTCTAATCTCTCCTCTTTCACTCATGATTTTATTTATTTGAGTCTTTTCTCTTTTCTTTTTGATAAGTCTGGCCAAGGGTTTTTCAGTCTTATTAATTCTTTCAGAGAGCCAGCTCCTAGTTTCATTGATCTGTTCTACTGTTCTTTTGGTTTCTATTTCATTGGTTTCTGCTCTGATCTTTATTATTTCTTTTCTCCTGCTGGGTTTAGGCTTTATTTGCTGTTCTTTCTCCAGGTCCTTCAGGTGTAAGGTAGTTTGATCTACTTTAGTAGACATCTCTGATAAATATTTAATAGTATCTAAATTTCAGTGCTTTAAAACTATTTCATATTTTATATTTTACATTAATTTCATTTTTTAATTGCTATCACATCTTTGTATCAGTAGGAATAGGTTAGATTATTCTATATTAAACTGTAACATCAAAATAGTAAAGAATTACAACAACAAATATTTGTTTTCTGCTATATGTCTGTCATTGATTAGCTTAGGTTCTGTTGCATATCTCCTTTTCTGCCGAACCCAACACAAATGAGTAGACTTCTTTCTGGAATTTTGTTGGTTGTCATTACAGAGAAAACCAAAAAGGTGATTTGAGTTAGCCTTTAAATCTCCTGCTCAAGACACTTGTCACTTCCACTCCTGTTTCATTGATCAAATCAAGTCATTTTATAAAGCCTGAAATCATAGGGACAGATTACTAAATGATTCCTACTGAGGGAGTGGCGTTGCATGTGGGCAAAACTAATATGTCAGTGACTTAAATATAGTTGGAAGTCATTAAAATCCAAAAGCCAATGATCCTTTCTTGGACCCACCATTCAGGGGAAAATGTTAATTTCTAAGCAGTTGCCTTTCCCAGAAGTTGAATTAACATTCATAATGCTTCAGAAAAGTGAAAGGCAGTTGGACTCAAATAAAAGAAAATTTAACATTAAGTCATTGTACTTGGTCATACTTTTTTCCTGCATGAAGTTAAGTTTCAATAGAAAAATCACACTGTGGTCCATTAGATTTTTAAAAATGTGCAAAAACTAATGCATATTTCTTACTATGCATAAGGGTCTATATATACGTTTTTTAATCTTTAATACAATCTTTTTCTTTAATCCTTAATATAATCTTTGATGTGGGTATTTTAATTATCATTCTGTAAAGGGAATTGAAGCCTAAAAAGATTGAATGAGGTGCCCTATGGCACATAGCTGATAGTGAATATCATGGATTAATAATTCATGCAATTTTGCTTTCAAAAACCTGCACTTTCCATTTGCATCATGCAATTTTACTTTCCATTTGCACTATCAAAAATGGTATTGGTGTATATTTGAAACATGAAAATGAGATGATACATATGGAAATGGTACTTACATCTCTATTCTTGAACCATTATACTGAGTCTAGAGGAGCTTTTTTTCCATCAGTCCTTCACTCCTGATAAATGTGCATGCACCTTTGCAAACAACTTGATAAATCTTAAGATTTGATAGAAGGGCGCCTAGATAGCTCAGTCAGTTAAGCAGACAGCTCTTGATTTCAGTTTAGGTCATGATCCCACAGTCTTGGGATTGAGCCATGCATTGGTCTCTGTACTCAGCTGGGAGTCTGCTTTAGGGTTCTGTCTCTCCCTCTCCCTCTGCCCCACTCCCTGCCCACACACTTGCACTCTCTCCCTCTCAAATAAATAAATCTTAAAAAAAAAAAAATACTTGCTAGAATTGCATAAAATGTTCAGACCACGTATGGTATGTAATTGATCCTAGAAGGTAATATGTTTAAAACCTAATTCTTGAACTTGTGGGGTTTAGGTCCTTGGGACACATGGAAAAAAATAGATTGAGTATAAAAATCCCCTAACATGTGCAAAAAATGATGTTAGGTAGTTATTAAGAGCACTTTCTGGCATCAGACTGATTGAGTAGTATCTCCCAGTCCTGCTGCAAGTAATTAACATATTTGAAATTTTATTTCCATATCTGAAAAATGAGGATAATAGAAACACTTTATTCAAATGTTTATTCTGAGGATTAAATAAGATAGTACTCTTAAAGTGCTCAGAAGTTGTGTTTACAAAGTACATTCTTTCAACAACAATGAAAGACCTACATTTTGATCTTCTATTATGAATATATATGTGTGATATGTGTGTGTGTGTGTGTGTGTGTGTATCTCCACTGCCATGGTCTGAATATGGTACCCCAAGATTCATGTGCTGAAATTCTAATACCCAATGTGGTGGTGTTAGAAGGTGGGGCCTTTGTAAGGTGATTAGGTCAAGAGGGTAAGCCTTTATGAATAGGATTAGTATCCTTAAAAAGGCTCTCTAGGATACAGCAAAAGTCTGCAAACTAGAAGAGTGCACTCATTGGACCCTCCTGGCACTCTGAAAGCAACTTCCAGCCTCAGGAACTGTGACAATAAATTTCTGTTGTTTATAAGCCACTCAGTTTGTTCTGTTCTTTTTAGCAGCCTGAACAGACTAAGATATCCACCATGCCCAAATAGAAGTCTTTAGAAATAATATACAGAAAAATAAATCATAGTATGTTCAGTGCTAGAATCTTAGCTTAAATAAAATAGAAAATGATCTGTAAACATTGTTATCTTATACTGATTCTTGTATCAAAAATTGGATATTTGAAGCCACTTAGAAAGAAGGATGATGTTGCTACTTATATCAAGAGCCAGAGGTTAATGTTGCATGTGTATTTCCCAAAAATAACATATCATTAAAAATCAAGAATAATGATAAATGATAACATTTCAGGTAAATAGTTCTGGTTTGGCCTAGTATGAATTTCAAGGAAGTAGGTTTCATAAATAATGATGTAGATGAGGGCCATCAGTTTACTCATTCACAGTGGTGACATTAACATGGATTAAAGTTTTCTTTTAAAGAACAGTAGTAAGTTCAGGAACCTCTCCCCAAAGTTTCCAAAGTTTTTAAGGCTATCAAAATGGAGACATAGAGAATTCTGAAGCTAGGAAATTGGTAGTCTAAGAAGAATGAGAAATGTTGGGATTGAGTGGCATAAGAAAACAGTGACTGGCAAGATAGACTCTCAGTTATATTACTGATCAACCAGTTAGTCTAAACCTGACACTGACCAGCTAGTTTGTCTTTGGTTGTAAATCAAAGGAGTTCACATATTCTTGTCTAAAAATGGTATTTATTTTCCTAGAAAGCATGGAAAGGTAACCATGGCATAGTATCTAGGTAGCTCAGTCAAGTTATTTCTTCAGTAGAATAACATACTAGATTGCTGTCATGTCCAGATAACACACTTCTTTTTAATTTTTTTTTTTATGTGGGTAGAGTTGACACACAATGTTACATTAGTTTCAGGGGTACAGTATAGTGATTGAACTTCTCTATTTGTTATGCTGTGATCACCACTTCTTTATTCTACATGATTCAACTTCTCAATCTTCACTTGCCAGCTTCTTTTCCTTAGATGGTTTATCATGTGTTAGAATTTGTTAACACAATAAGACATAGACTTTTCTTGTCAGGAACATGATCATCATGTGGAAACATGTAGCTTATAGCCTCATGTGAAGGAAAATCAGTGCTATATCTGGGTGCTGAATACTAACTTTCTTATATTTGTCTAGGCTAGTAGTAATTGAAAATAGATCATAGTATTCATGGATCCTGATTCAGCTGAGTAGAATTTCCACCAAGGCTTCTGTTTGGGGAGTGCTGAGAAGGTTGTGTTTGGCATCAGAACATCCTCTAAGTAGAATGTAGTAAGACAGCCACTTTAGACTTAACTTAGAGGTCTTAATCCTCTTACAATTCCTTTTTCAATAGCCTTACCTCTGCCCAGTAGGGCTACTTTCTTACTTTCTTCCTCTTCTAGGGTTCTTTCATCAAAAGTGATGTATATTTCTCATAATCACTTACTACTAAGACTTGGGAGGACTAATAGTGTCATTGGTGCAAAAGAGATTTATATTAAAAAGTCAGATATATTAGGGGTATCTGAGTAGCTCAGTTAAGTATCCATCCGACTCTTGGTTTTCATTCAGGTTATGATCTCATGCTTATGAGATCAAGCCCCGTGTAGGGCTCTGCACTGGGCACAGAGTCTGCTTGAGATTCTCTCCCTCTACCCCGCTCTTGTGCACTCTCTCTATCTCTAAAATAAATAAGTAAATAAGTAAATAGAGAAATAAATTCTTTTTTAAAAAGCCAGGTATATTAGAACAAGAAAATTTTATGTATACATATGATATGTGTATGTATATGCGTGTGTTAACATATGTGTGGGTCTAGGTTTGGTTCATTACTTTAAAATAATTTTTTAATCAAAGCAGGCATTCCATATAAAAACTTTGTTAATATGATTCCTTTTCTTTTTTCTTTCTTTTTTTTAGATTTTATTTATTTATTTGAGAGAAAGAGCACGAGCAGGAGGGAGGGGCAAAGGGAGAAAGAGAAGCAGGCTTCCAGCTGAGCAGGGAGCTCCCTGTGGGCCTCCATCCCAGGACTCTGGGATCATGACCTGAGTTGAAGGCAGGTAGACACTTAACCAACTGAGCCACCTAGGTGCCTCTGATTCCCATTTCTTTTAGAATGAAATACAATTGCAATATATTTTTGTGAGAATTCCTAATTCAGATACATGTTACAGAAGAAACTTCAGCAGGGCTGTTTCTTATTTACCATTTCCATTCAGTTGGTCTATTTGATAAGCTGTCAACCACTGGATCCATTTCATTTAAATGGTTTAGATATTGAAGTAAATAATACTAAAGTTTTCATCAGATTCTGTGAACTACATATTCTAGATTATAGTATTGTCAAAATATTTACTGTTCATTCTATTTGGACCTTCCCTTTGGGAGAATTATATTTATAGGCTCATAGATATGAGGCTTAGACAGGTTACTCACTTTGGACTCGAATGTGTGGGCAAGTATCATGTGAAAATTCTAAGTGGAAGCCTTAAGAGTCATGGCATGGTATCACGATGTCTCTTCCTTCAGTTATGAGCCTCACAATATTCTAGATGTGGGCTGCTCTGTCAGCCTAGCTCTGGAGTGAAGTGGATATTGAACAGACTTAGCAGAAGTAAATATTCAAGCTTTCAAGATTTGGTGCTCAGTGTTTTTTTAACTATAGCAAAACTTAACCTAAGATTTATGAAGAAATATTTCCCAAAACAATGTAATATGAAGCTGTAATTCATTTGTTTCTGTTGTATAAGCGCACAGGCGCTAGGGATACAGCAAATACAGTCATTTTGTTAATGCTAATGTCATGGAATATAGCAATAGAAATTACTGTTAGACATAAAATTAATGACTAGTATTTACAGCTTTGGCCTTTCATACAATACAATGGGAGTGTACCTTGGTACATTTCCAAAGGGTAATTTTAGATATATGCTAGAAGTATTAAAATACAGTCTTTCATACAGTAGTCCTAACTTCAAGAAAAAAAAAATAACAATATACACAAAACATATGCAGAGGAACAGTAATTTTTTTAATAAGAGTTAAAACATTTTGAAACAGTCTAATGTTCAAAAGTAAAAGATTGGTAACATCATCACCTGTAAAATGAAATTTTATGCAGCTATTAAGATAGTATTGTGGAGGAATATCTAATGGTATAAATATTTTTGACAAAGAGCAAAAAAAGCAAGATAGCATTGTAAATAATGCATAACCTCAATTCTTTTAAATCATAATAAACATGTACACAGAGACTGGAAGAAAATGAATCAACATCTAACAGTGGTTATTAGTACATAGTATAACTTTTAAAATTAAAATTACTCTTAGACCTGGAACACTGTTAGGAATTTCATTAAAAATAAAACTAAGGGGAAATAAAGTAAGACTGTATCTTTTTTATATACATGAAATTTCAAAATGTGCTATGTGAGCGGGGAAAGCTTTTTCCTTGGCTTTCGCTGCCCAATTTGTCTATCTGTGAGGTGTTAGGTGTTACATCACCTCATCTTGACATGCTGTTTTAAGTCCATTTTTGCTGGTCTTGAAGTTGGACTAGTTGTGTTGTTAAATCAAAAAAATTCCAAATCTTTAAAGTCAAACTAAATGCAAGTCTCTTTACTACATTATCACTATTTCTTTTTCCAAATATTGTAGAGATAGAGAATTCATGGTAATTAAATATTATTTAGTCATTAATTCCAGCTGGGACTGCTGATAATTATGTCCCAATATGATTTCCTCTAAGATACTCACAGGCCATTGATAAACAGCTGAGAAAAAAAAAAATATCAAGGAATTAGCAGTAATTATTGCAAAGTGGTTTGCTATTAAATTAATTGAATAAAAAGTAATTGGATTATGTATGATCTTCAACAGCTATTAGAGTTTAAACTTTAATTAAATTGTCATAGTCCTCATTCAAAAATGAATGTTTAAGCATAAACTATTTTTAAACAACAAGAGGAGCAGAATACTAATCAGGACAGCCTATACCACCAACCTTAAGCTGAAAGCTCTATCAGACTGATTACCAACCAATTTCCACACATTAAAATTATCAGCAAAAAAGTGTTTAGATATACTAATCATTTGCAGGCTTTTCAAATATTATTACTTGATAGGAAGTCAATTAGCATTGACTAAGAAAACTCGTTCTTAAACAATTAGCTCAGTTCTATGCGTTAAAGAAAACCTAGGCTTTTAATTTTCCCTGGAAGCTGTTAGAGTCAGAATTCCCCAGCTAAGTCCAAAATTACAGTTTATCAACTACCATGAAAACCATTTTAAACATATCGACACAACTTTTCATGCCCAGCTCACTATATTAGTGTTCTAAAGTAAAAATAAATAAATAAATAAAATTTTGTATATGAAGTAGTGTTTATATGTATTTGCATACATATTGCATGCACACATATTCGTGCATAGATACACATACATACATATCATCTGGGACATCTTTCAGGCAGCTACTTGAAGGTTGTGAGGTAACTTGCTAAAGCTTTCTCTGAAGGAAAGACAAGCTGTTACTTTTTGCTTTTCTAGTCCTGCCCTTCACAAAGATGGTAAAAATAGGAAATTGCTTTATTCAAACATAAAAATTTTCAGTGAGAACTAAAGGTGAAAATTTGAGTTTTCTGACTTTAAGATTTTTTTAAAATACAATATCTGAACTATCTTCAGAGAAACTTCTTTTTTCAGTCTTTTTGAGGAATGCTTGGTGAAATGATTCTGAATATGTACTACTTTGGATTTCTAAAAAAAAATTATTTTTATTTACTTTTAATTTAAACCAAAGGCTTTCTAGAACTCCCTATGGTAGATTTGGATCATTTGACATTTATATTAATATTTTATTTGTCAGAGAGAGAGAGCACAAGCAGGCAGAGTGGCAGGCAGAGGCAGAGGGAGAAGCAGGCTCCCTGCGGAGCAAGGAGCCGGATGTGGGCTTGATCCCAGGACCCTGGGATCATGACCTGAACCGAAGGCAGCCGCTTAACCAACTGAGCCACCCAGACGTCCCACAGTTTTAATCTTTATCAATAATTAATCTTATCTATTTCAGGAATATTTAACTTCATTTTTTAAAGGAGATCAAACAAAATTAAAGTATATTTCTATTTTTAAGTGCCATTTTATGCAGTGTATGTTATATGCTCTATTTCATTCATTTCTCAAAAAAAAAATACTGTGAGAAACTTATTTGCTTTTAAAAAGTGGTAACTACAGTTCAGAAGGTATAAATACTTTGTTTAAGGTCACACGGTCAGTAGATGCTACTAGAACAGAGTATTTAAGTCTCAAAACCCTGCTCATTACACTATCCGTGAAAGACACGAGGATGCCCCAAGCTTAACGTGGAGTGGGATGAAGAATGAGGGGGGAAGAGGTTGAAAATCTTCTTTTCTTTAATTAGTTCCCTACAGGCAGTTCCCTACCTCAAAGCAAATCCACTAGATTGACCCTTCCCACACTCCTTGATCCTAAACTTAATTTAGAAAGATTGACAGTTCTGTGTTTAAAAATAACTTGTCACATAATTTAGGATACCTGGCAGCAAAGTTAATGCCACTGGTTAAATAAAACTAATTCTAAAAGCAACTTATGTGAATATTTAAAATAATGCTGTCAAATAAAGATTTTTAAATACAAAAACAAAAAATGTCAAGTAGTGTGTAATCATTTTGTTATCCTGAGAGCAAATGAAGTTTTCACTGGTCATTAAGGTATTACTGAATATTCAGGAAATAAAAAATCACTAGCTTATACATAATATCATGTTACCCTTAGGTACATACAAATCACACTCATAATCAGTTTTATTCATTCATTAGTTCAGTACATTTTTATTAGCCAATTGCTTTGTGTCAGGCAATGAACAAGGCACTGGAAATACAAAGGTGCCTGTGATACAGAATCTGATCCTGAGAAACTCCTAGGTGAAAAAAGATTCATGTCATCAAGTCAAATAAGATAAAAACAGAGAGGGAGGTAAACCATTAGGGACTCTTAACTATAGGGAACAAACTGAGGGTTGCTGAAAAGGAAGTAGGTAGGGGGATGGGGTACCTGAGTGATGGGCATTAAGGAGGGCATTTGATGTTGAGCACTGGGTATGTTATATGCAACTGATGAATACTAAATTATATCCCTGAAACTAATAATATACTATATGATAAGTAAATTGAATTTAAATTAAAAAAAGATTCATGTTATCAAATCCTTGTAAATTACTATGATAATGCTCTAATAGTGGTAGAATCAGAGTCTTATGGTATCTGAGAAGTGAAATAGACTAAATGAACTTGAATAGACATTTTCCAAAGAAAACATGCAAGTGGCCAAATGGTATATGAAAAGATGCTTAATCTCACTATTCATCAAAGGAATGCAAACCAAAGCCACGGTAATGTGTTACCTCATACCTGTTAGGATGACCATTTGAAAGAGAGAGAAAGAGAGAGCAAGTATCGGTCAGGATGTGGAGGAAAGATAACACTTGTGCACTGTTGGTGGGAATGCAAAATGGTCCAGCCATTGTGGAAAATAGTATGGAGGTTCCTCAAAAAATTAAAAATAGAACTACCATATGATTCAGCAATCCCACTCTGGTTATGTCCAAAATCATCGAAATCAGGATCTTGAAGAGATAACTGCCCTCCCATATCCACTGCTGTATTAATCACAATAGCCAACATATGGAAATAATCTAAATCTTTATTGATGGATGAATAAAGAGAATGTGATATATAAATACAAAGGAATGTTATTCAGCTTTAAAAAATAAAGAAACTTTGTCATTTGCAACAACATGGATGAAACTGAAGAACATTTTGCTAAATAAAATAAATCAATCACAGAAGCCAAATACTTCATGATTTCACTTACACGAGGTATTTAAAATAGTCGAACTCATAGTCAAGCAGAAGGTAGAATGGTGGTTGCTAGCAGCTGGGGAGAGGAGGAAATGGGAAGTGCTGTTCTTTGCCTTCTTATAGTTTTCTTCACGATCTCCTTGCTTTGGTTTGGTGAGCTTCTTGGATTGGTGGGTTTATAGTTGTCATGAATTCTGGAGAAAGTGGTTATTATTTCTTTAAATACTTTCACCACCTCCTCCTTCTGAGGACTCTGATTCACAAATATTTGGCCACACATCACTGAAACTCTTTTCATTTTCTTCTAAAATGTTTTCTTTCTCTCTTGTTACTTTGGGTAGTGTTTATTGCTATGTTTTCAACATCACTACTAATCTTTTATTCTGTAATGTCTAACATCTCAATCTTATACAGTATATTTTTTATATAACACGTTGTTTTATAGAAATTAAATTTGGATTTTTTTAATAATTTCCATGTCTTTACATGTTCAAAATATATTCTAGTTTCTCAATACTGTGGAATACAGGGGCACCTGGGTGGCTCAATACATTGAGCGACAAACTCTTGGTTTTGGCTTGGGTCATGATCTCATGGGTCATGGGACTGAGCCCTGGGTTGGGCTCCCCGCTGAGCAGGGAGCCTGCTTGAAGATTCTTTTCCTCCCGCTTATGCATGTGTGCACTCTTTCTCTCTCTCTTTCAAAATAAATCAATAAATCTTATTTTAAATGTGGAAAACAGTTATTAAATTGTTTTATAGTGTCCCTGTCCACAAATTCTATCATCTGTTTCATTTTTTGGTCAGTTTCAATTGATAGTGTCATTTCTCCTCATTGTGGAATAATGGAGATTGCCAGTCTGGCTGATGGAACTTGGTAATATGCTCATTCCTCTGTGAGCTTCAGACACTGTTCCTTTCAATTTTTTCATAGGGTTCTTTCTCTGTCTTCTAATAGTTTCTTCACACTCATGCACTGAGCATTACTCAACTGAATACTTGAGAAGGATTCTTTGAAGATCTCTAGATTTTTTTTCTTTCTGTATAAGTTGTGCTTCTCTTTTACTCTTGCAACCAAATCTTTCCTTCTGTCCTAAAGGACACTACTTCCATCCTTCAAAGTTGTCTGCTATACAAACACATTTGAAAAGTAAATCCTGAACAAAAGCCAATGCAAGGTGAGCAAAAATGGGAGAAATCCATGGGGATTTGTATCTTACCATCTGACCACCATTCTGAGCCAGGCCACCACTGTTTCTCACTTGGACTGTCCTAACTGCCTTGTAAATTATCTCTGCATCCGTCTTTCTCATTCCAATCCTTTTTGCATATGGAAGCTAGCATGAACTTTTTAAAATGTGGCTTTATATTTTTTATAAACTCTTAGTGGACTCCCAACTATATGTAAAATCAATCAACTTACTAATCATGAGACCTCTTTATGAGCTGACACCTCTGTGCTTTCCAAATCTACTCTTTCCTCTCTCATTTCATACTTTTCAGTTGCAATGTCTTTATAAAGAATTCTGAATATTCCAAGTATTTCCCACATTAGGGCTTTCAAATATGCTACAGCATCTACCTAGAGTTCTCTTTTGCCAATATGAGTATATCCTTTACATCATTTTGACCTCTAGTTATTAATATTCTCCTTTAAAAAGAGCCAACTCTAACTATTGTTTCTATAATCAGTATCACCTTTTTACTCAATATTTTTAACCATCTGTTTCCCTGATGGCATTTATTTATTTATTTACTTAGATTTTGTCCACCTCCACTTATAATCTATAAACATGTGGGAAGGACTCATGTCAGTATTATTCAGAGCTTAGCACAGGGTCACACACAATGATGCTTGACACTTCTTAAATACTTGATAAGTATTTAAAGGTCCTAGTTAAGCTATGTTATAATTATTTATATATGGGATTTTCCCTATAGTTGTCAATAGTGCACTATTGAATTGTATGAGCTATACTTTATCCATCTTCATAGTCTCTATTGATTTGCCTGACCTAAAATGTTGTGTTCAATAGTGACTTTGAATGTGATATAACAGATCAAGTCATTTATTCTGTTCTAGGTCCTGAAAATACAACACTGAACAAAACAGGAAATGTTTCTTCTTTTTTGAGTTTACTACTTGGTGTAAGGAAACAAATTCTAAACTAACAAATATTTTATATTTATGCTTATGATAAGTACTATTTTTTAGAAGTTGGACTTGGTAAGGAGACAGCAAATGATTGTGGGTGGCTAATAATTTATTTAGAATGGTCAGGAAAAGCTTTTTGATTAAAATAACATTAAGTAAAATTATATAATTTCAGAGAGGACAACATGTTTTTCTTGTATTAGGCAGCCCTGGACATAAAATGGTGCACCCAAACTCATAAACACGAGACAAACAAAGGCAATCCACCTAGTACCAAGAAAGCAATATTTTTAGGTCATGTATTGCTCTAAATAGAAAACCAATTTATTGGTATTATACCTTTAACTACAAGGGTTTTTTGACTTTTTATGAGAATTTTCCTCTCTTTGTATAGTCTTTTTTTTTTTAAGATTTTATTTATTTATTTGACAGAGAGAGACATAGCAAGAGAGGGAACACAAGCAGGGGGAGTGGGAAAGGGAGAAACTGGCTTCCGGCCGAGCAGGGAGCCCAATGTGGGGCTCCATCCCAGGACCCTGGGATCATTACCTCAGCCAAAGGCAGACGCTTAACGACTAAGCCACCCAGGTGCCCCTCTTTGTGTAGTCTTTAAATTGTACTCATGTATATGTACTCTATCAGTACAGAATGTAATTTCTCAGACTTTTACAGACTATACTATATGTATGTAAAAATGAAAGATGGAATGATTCTGAACTATAGGTTATTGAAATGTGTTAGTCTGTATTGTACATCCAAGAAAGTCAAGTTTTGATATGGATTTCTCAACTGCATAGAAAACAAATTCTTCCAAGTATATTAGGAAAAGTGTTGATTAACTGCATGCTGTATCACATGATTTAACACACATAGAAAATGATTTACATGGAAAATCAAAGCATATTTAGTTACTATTTTTTTCTTCTCCCTTATTCTTAGGTAAAATAAAACCAGAGGTAAGATATGACATGAGATTTGTTTCAGTTATGACACTGAATAGGAAAGAAGAGTTCTTAAGTTTTATAGATGTTGAAAATGGGGATGGAAATGAAAGTGCTGAGACAACTTTTACTCCAAAAGTGCTTCCCTAATAAAATTTACAAGGTTCAATAGAATTTCTATGGTGTCTTAGTTCATGTCAATCTTCTTGTATAACTGTTGGGATTTAAATGGACCAAGAAATTGGAAAGATGACAACTTTGAAAATTACAGTAGGGTATTTAGTAATCAAAATATTTCTAGAAAAAACTTTAGGGAAATTCGTGATAAAGATGTTTTTCAGAGATGGTGTTTTTATTGTGGTGAGAGCACTTCACGTGAAATATAACCTCTTAAATTTGTAAGTGTGCAATAAGATATTGTTAAATTCAGCGCTATGTAGTATGGCAGATCTCTAGAATGTATTCATCTTGCATAACTGGAACTTTATACTTATTGGTCAACAACATCATATTTCCTTTTTCTTTTAGACCCTGGAAACCATCATTCTACTCTCTGCATTTATGAGTTTGATTATTTTAGATACTGCATAGAAGTAGCATCTTGTAATATTGCCCTTCTGTGATTGGCTTACTGCACTTAGTATAATGTCCTCCATGATTCATCCACGTTGTTGCAAATGACAAGATTTACCTTTTTCTAGGGCTGAAAAATGTTCCATTGTATGTACCACATTCTCTTTCTCTATTCATCTGTCAATGGAGTTTTAGGTTTCTTTCTTATCTTCAATTATAGATAATGCTTTAATGAACATGGGAATGCAGATATATCTTCAACATCCTGATTTCATTTCTTTCAGATATACCCCAAAGTAAGGTTGCTGGATCATGTGATAATTCTATTTTTAATTTTTTGAGGAACATCTGTACTGTTTTCCATCCTGGCCACACCATTTTGTATTCTCACTAACAATGTACAATGTTCTAGTTTCCCTACATCCTCTCTAATAGTTGTTATTTTTTTTAATTACGGCCATCCATAAATATGAGGTAGTATTTCATTGTGGTTTTAATTTGCAAAAATTAGAATAGATTTTAGGCACTAAACTCAAAGACTAAAAATATTGATCTAAAGGTGGAATTTAAGAATAAAAGATCTATCTTTTCAGTATTTATAAAAGCTAATTCATCTTTGCAGAAGAGTTTAGAATCTCAAATTAAGAGTCAATGTTTACTTTTTTGGTTATATTTAATATGTTTGCTTTTACATATATATGAAGCAAAATTCTCGCATTACCATCTGTAACTATCCCTTTAAAGCCTATTGTTATTTACATATCTGATTTATCACCTTATAAGCCTTTAACTAAGGTTTTCATGGTGGTGAAACTTGTTTTAAAACTAGTAGATGGTTGCTTTAGATAGTCTGTTCATGAAAATCTTTGGTCATTTTTCTGAGACAAAACTAGTTTTGAAATGGTCTTGTATTTTTCAGAGATGTTTTGCTCCACAAAGAATATATATCTATGGACGAACTTTATCCAACTTGTGAATATTCTTGCTGTTTCTCAAATTTTGGTAATCATATTGTGTATCAAATATTGAACCATGATATACTGATCCCCAGATCTGTGCAATCAAAGCTTCAGAAAAATTTCTCAAGCAAAACAAAGTATTTCTTATACAAATGTTCAGTATTTTTTTTGCTTTATCTTAATTACTATTGGAATATTACATTTGTAAATTTGCCATATATACATACATTAGTGACCCAGACAGAGGCTGTGCATGTGATCTTATGTTCGTTACCCCCATTTTAAAAGATTCTTGCTTACTATACGTACACATACATTTAAAATTTTATTTCCAAAAATCATTTCTAAAATGAATTGTTTTGAAATCAAATTTCAATTAAATTATTAAGACAGATATAACTGTGGAATGAAAATTACTGTTCTTTAAATTTGTAGCTTAGGGTAATACTGTGCTCACACATATACACAAACTGATTTGGATAGTTAGGAAAATAATATACAAATGTAATGACTAAGCAAATTACTTGTAACTCTTGACAGAATTCATGAGAAAGTCTGCCTTTAGTTAGAAGAGGTGTCAAAAAGTGGTTCTTGGAATAGTATTTAACTATCACTGAAATTTTTATCTTTAATATTAAAATAAATCAATATTTTATTTTTGTGTTATTCAGAGTATCTAATAAGTCACAGTTTTTATAATATGAAATTTCAAGAATGAGAACAAGTTTTAAGTAGCAAATTTTTTGAATGAGAATTTAAATGCAAAATAATTCCTTTTAGGAAAATGTTTGATTATAAAGTCATGATTTTCATTTGCTAGGACCATTCAATTCATATGGACTCATATGGTCTAAGATAAAAAAAGTTAGATTACACTTATCACATGTTAATTAATCATGCGATAAGAAGTAGGCCAGCAAGGTGAGAGAATAGATTACATATCACAAAAAATGAATGTGAAAAGTCGGTATGTAATTTGGAATCCATATTTAATATTCTTGGTTAGATTGATTACTATGTTTGTGATGTGCTAGTAAATATTTTGATGTAATTGAATCATTGATGTGTATTATGGTGTGGCTGTTGCTTCACTTTGTTTTGTTTTGGTTTTAGAAATATATTGAACTACCTGACAAAAATAGAAATTTATTCAACAGGCTTGCCAGATGTTTTATGGGCACCATGAGCGGTTTTCTATCATTCTACACTGGGAAGAAAATTTTGCTTTATTAAATTTCCTTCAAATTACATCATACTTAAAAAAAAATGGTTCCAAATCATCAGATTGAGTGTGAACTCGCTGCACATAGCTTCGATTGAAATATTTAAAATTTTAGTTAAAATGTAAACAGCAACATTGTCAGCCAGTAATTACTGCTTTAAAAAAATACACATTTTTATAAATGTGTGGGGCATATTTACTCTACATCAATTATGTATGTAAAACATATTAATATTTAGATCCAAGAAAATGAATTTTGTGTCATGTGTGTGACTGTGTGTATTCAATAAAAGCAAATTGAACAAATTTCTACAGTCATTGAGGATCATACACATTAAACACTGACATTTTATACCACATGATATCATATTAGTCTACAATTAAGTATTCTTCTGTCTCATATTCATGAAGGACTACTTTGTAAGATAACTGCACTCTTACTCTTTTTAAAGTATAGGAACAGAAAATACCAAAATGTTTACTTGTAAGATCTAGGGGGAAAATTTTCAAATAGTAATTAAATCTTATCTTAACTTTATAATATTCTTATAACTCTATAATATCAACAGGAGTTGATATATTCAGTATGTATTCAGTGAGAAAATTATTTTGTGGTTACTATGTCATAAATTAAAAAGAAAGAAAGTAGAGGAATCAACTAAAGAAACAAGGATATCCTAAAAATATTGGTGCCCAAATGTGGGAACTTAGTAAAATCACCCTCTGGGACTATACATTACTGAAATGCAATTTTCCAATTCATTAGAATGTTTCTGATTTCAGAGACTTCAAGCACTCTCTTCAAATAATGTCTCTCTACCAGTGACTGGACTGACTGATAATTTTTTCTTTTGAACTCTCTTTTAGGATTTTGAAGCATTTTAGTTTTGAAGAGTTCCTTTTTGGGAAGAATATAAGATATAAGACAGACCAGAAGGGATTGTGCTGACAGTAGCAGAAAAGAAGAAGTAAGTACCCATTTAAACATTTTGCATTCAACTGACTTCAAGTACAAATTCTATATAGTTCAAATAGTATTTGATGAGGTATTAAGAACTTTTTGTGCACAAGTTATGCTAAAACATGAGTCCTAAGAATATGCAATCAATCCTCATTATTTGCAGATTCTGTATTTACTGATTTACTAGCTGAAATGCATCTAAAATCGTAAAGTCAATACACCCAGCTCTTTCACAGTAATTTGTAGACATATGCATGGCAGCGCTAAATTCTAATTTCCTGTCATGAACATTTCCAGCTTAGGTGGAACATGGCAAAACTTTTTGCCTTTTTATTTCAGTTCTTATTTTGTAAACAAGTGTCTTTCCGTTCTACTTAGTGTCACTGGACTATTTAGTGTTGCTGTTTTCTTAATTTCCTTTTTGTTTGTTTTTTAGTGTGGAGAAACACAACTTCTTTTTGTATGTTGATTTTGTATCCTGAAACTTAAATGAATTTATTTATTAGTTCTAGAAGGTGTGTGTGTGTGTGCATGGTGTAGGTATGTGTTCTTTAGGGTTTTCTAAATATAAGATCATTACATCTACAAACATGTAATTTTACTTCTGCCTTTTTAATTTGGACTTCTTTTATTTCTTTTTCTTATCTTATTACTCAGGCTAGGACTTCAAGTATTATGATGAATAGAAGTGGTAATAGTGGTCATCCTTGTTTTTCCTGATCTTAAAAGAAAAGCTTTTAGCTTTTCACTATTGAGTATGTTAGCTGTGAGTTTGTTATGCATAACTTTTATTATGTTGAGCTACTTTTTCTTCTATACACAATGGGTACCTTTACCCATTGTAAATGGGTATCTTCAAAAAATAGTGTTGGAAAAGCTGGATATAGACACATGGGAAAAAAATTAAATTGCATCCCCTCGTTTATAGAATATACAAAACCAAACTTAAAATGGATGAAAGACTTAAACATAAGAGCTGAAACCATAGAGCTGCTGGAAAAGCTTCTTGACTGAGATTTGTCTTCACAGTGATTTCTTGGGTATGATACAAAAAGCATAGAGAATAAAAGCAAAAATAGACAAGTGAGACTTGATCATGCTAGAAAGATCTACACAACAAAGGAAACAGTCAACAGAAAGAAAAGCAACATACAAGATAGAAAATATTTTCAAGCCGTATATCTGACAAGGGGTCAATATCTAAAATATATGAGTAATTTCTACAATTCAAAATCAAATCAAAACAAACAAACAAATAAACAAAAAAACCAAATAACTGAATTACGAACTGGGCAAAGGCCTTGAACAGACATTTCTCTAAAGAAGACGTAAGAATGACCCACAGGTATATGAAAAGATGCTCAAAATCCTTAATTATCAGGAAGAATACAAATCAGAAGTACAATGAAATATGATATTAAGTATCATATGACCTGTTAGTATGGCTACATAAAAAACAAAGGAGATAATAAACGTTGGCAAAAATGTGGACACATTGAGATCTTTAGACACTATTGGTGGGAATATAAAATGGTACAGCCATTGGAAAACATTATGGAGGTTCCTTAAAACATTAAAAATAGAATGACCACATGATGTAACAATCCACTTCTGGGTATATATCCAAAAACATTAAAATCATGATCTTGAAAAGATGTGTTCTCTCATGTTCATCACAGCGTTATTCATAATTGTTAAGACATGGAGGCAACCTAAATGTCCATCTACAGATGAATAGATAAAGAGAATGTGGTATATACATGCAATGGAATATTATCAGCCTTAAAAAAGAAGGAACTCCTGCCCCTCATGATAATATGGATAAACATGGAGTACATTGTGCTAAAGGCAAAGTGTAAGCTAGAAGAACAGATACTGGATGATTTCACTTATATGGGATATGTAAATTAGTCAGACTCATACAAACAGGAAATAACAGCTGCCATGAGGAGTTAAGGGATGGGAGAAATAGGAAATTATTTTTCAGTGGGTATAAAGTTCTAGTTATACTAGTTGAATATAGTAAGTTATGGATATCTGCTGTACAACATAGTGCCTATAGTTAGCAATATGGTATTTTCAAAATTTGTTAAGTGTGTAGATGTCATGTTAAATGTTCTTAACACACACATACCCCAAAAACAAGAGAAGCAAAGAGACACAAGGAAACTAAGTTATGTAGTACACCTATTAGCTTGACTGTGGTGATGGTATCACATGTGTTTGGATATGCCCCAAATCATCAAATGGTGTACCTTGAATGTGTGTAGTTCTTTGTACATCAAGTTTTTCTTTGTAAATACTTCAAAAAAGCTGTTTTTTAAAAAATAGTCCCAAACATAGTGTTTAACTACGCTAAGTGCTCTCTAGTGCTCCTGAGCACAAGAAGTCTGTGGTGTGCCTTTTAGAGAAAAGGCATGTGTTAGATAAGCTTTATCCAGGCAAGAATTAATAAACTGTTGACTGTGTGTTTAATGTAAATGAATCAATAATATGGTCCACCCAGGTAAAGAAAGAGGAAATTCATCAATCTGTATGTGAGTCTCCCCTGAAAAGTGCTGAAGTAACATCTAAGCTGTATTATGAAAACTACAGGAAAGATGAAAAAGAGGCTAAATTCGAATATTCATGAGATGACAGCCAATTTTAAAATGCACGTTGTTAGGAAATTGCAAATGTGAGCAACCATGAGATACCACTACATACCTATTAGAATAGCTAAATCTAAAACACTGACAATACCAAATGCCGTGGGGATGTGGAGCAACAGGTACTCTCATTTATTGCTGGTGGGAACACAATGGCACAACTACTTCCGCCAATTTCCTACAAAACTATATATACTTTTATATAGGATCCAGGGAAATCTGGAATCAACCAAGATGTGCTTCTGTAAGTGCATAGATAAACAAATTGTGATACATCTAGGCAATCGAATATTATTCAGCATGAAAAAGCTTACAAGTCATGAAAAAACATGAACACAACTTAAATGCATATTGTTGAGTGAAAGAAGCTAATCTTTTTTTAATAAAGATTTTATTTATTTATTTGAGACAGAGAGAGTGTGCAAGAGAGAGTCGGAGCAGGGGGAGGGGCAGAGGGAGAGGGAGAAGCAGGTACCCTGGGATCATGACCTGAGCTGAAGGCAAACACTTAAGTGACTGAGCCACTCATGTGCCCTGAAAGAAGCCAATGTGAAAAGGTTTTATACTACACAAATACAGGAATGTGACATTCTGGAAAAAAAAAACTATGGAGACAGTAAGTCAATCAGTGGTTGCCAGAGGTTTGGGAAGACGGAAGTATAGATAGGTAAAACACAGGGGATTTTTAAGTCAGTGAAACTATTCTGTTTGATACTATAATGGTAGATACATGTCATTAGATACTTGTCAGAACTTTTAGGATGTAAAGCAAAAGTGAATCCTAATGAAAACTGTGGACAAATAGGAACACTGTATGCATTCAGTTTATTTTTCTGTAAATCAAAAATTGGTCCAAAAAATGATGTCTGTTAATTAACAAAAAAACAGAAAACATCGTGGACAGCATTCCTGAGACAGAAGCCTGAGAAATTTATCACTTTGCCCTAGGTCAGGAAAATGTTTGACTCTCTTGATCAATGCTGTGTGCCTCCTGCATTTCAAAAAGTGATATGGCATGAAAAATGTTAAACCTGCAAATAAAGAAGGTTTTGCAGATGAGGAGATATACTATATGTTGTGCAGGAAAAGGAAAAATAGTGGATTTTCAGTATTCATGAGACTGCCTTGTGCTACAAGGAAGTTGGCAAATGAATCTATATAATGCAGATGGCATTTCAGTTGACTAAAATGTGACCTAAGGCTCACAGAAACCTAACCCTGTACTTCCACTTGGAAAAATAGTACAGCATTAACTAATTGAGTGTTTATAGCAACTTCAGAGAACAAAACTAGTGTGAATAACTATAATTAAGTGTTAATAGAAGCATCAAATGTTAACATTAGGTCATGCCTTTTGAGTAAATAGTAGGCAAAGCAGCATCACATAATCATGCTGTGCTCTATTTCAATCCATGTTAAGAAAAATTCTTCCTTACAATCTTTTGTACATTTATGGTTTGTATATAGAGTTTGGTATCACATGACAGAAACATTTTATATAATAGAATTAGATTAATTGCCTGCCAAAGATGGAATTAAATTAATTCATCAATGGTAAGTTTAAAAAAGCTATAGTTAGTGTAATTAGCTTTTCTGTTGTTGATTCAAAAGTCTTCCAAATTATCATGAGGGTAGATAAGCCTTGTACAAAAAATATCCTGCTAATATTCTCCAAAGGAAAGAACAGAGGGTCCCAAATGAATGACAGATAGATATATACATCTAGTTTAACTTATTATGTTATCTATTATGAAATTCTCTTTGAGAAAAGTGAATGTTGAATTATAATTATATAAAGTTTATGTGCTGAACTTTTCATAAATAGGAACGGGAGTAAAAGCCAAAATGACATATTTGTCAGTAGAAATGCCAGAAGTAGACATTAAGGAACTGAATTCCTTTTTTAAATCTCTTTAAGAGTTGAAATAATTCTGTTTTTAAAGGGAGAAGGACTTTTCTTTTAAAATTTTTTGCCTTCTCTGCCTACTCTTTTGCCATGTTATCTATCTTGTTTCCTATGACTCAGCTTTAGTTATATATAGTGTGCAAGATTATTGACTATGTGACATTTGTTCTAAAGAGTTAAGAAGGTATATATTAATTTATAACATTATACCTTATATATCTTATAATTTATATTTTATATGTTTATATATATATTTATATAAATATATTTATATAAGTATATAATTTATATATTTTATATATAATTTATAACATTATACCTTAATGTGAAGAATATTTTTAACCTAGAACATTCTAGGCTTCATTTTGATAGCTTTAAACATAGAGCTATCTATATGAAAGATAGCTAGAGCTATCTATCTAGCTATCTTAGATAGCTAGAGCTATCTAGCATGAAATGATTCAATCATTTTTAAAGCGGTTGGTGAGATGAATAAACCATTACCTTAATGGGAGGGACTTAAGTGATCTATAAAATATTGAGAGGAGTAGAAATTATATTCCCTTTATCCTAATGTACAGAAGCATTTGAAAAAGAAAGAAGAGAATGATGAACATACTTCTGGAACTCTTGAGAACAGAATTATTTGGAAAATACCCAAATAGCTGAGAGCTATTTGAAGAAATTATTTAATTCCTAGGATGCTATAGAGGCTATATTGAAGAGAAAATTAGCATGCGGATGTTGAGAAGAGAGGAATAAAGCAGATCACAAAATATGTTTAGTGAAGCTGGCTAGATGAGCCAACTTTTGAACCAGCTTTTTGTATTTAGTAGCAATTAATTTAGCTTCAAATGCATTCCATTTCTTCCTCTGATTTTTTGGGAGGTATCTTGCAGTAAATATTTTAGTGTTTATAATTAGCAAATAAAAATAATCAATTGCTAACTTGCTATTAAACATTTTGGTAGAAGATATTCCTTTATTAATTTTTCAGTTATATATCTAATTTCTTTTGGCACATTTTGCCAGTGCAAGATAGAGAAGGACAAATGAGACAATGACATGCTCCAAGTAGGAGTAGTTTAGTAGTGGAGATATATATATATATATATATATATAATTTAGAGTGACCATAGAATATATCAGAATGAACCATATGAAGTTGCTATTTTTAAATAAAAAATGTTTGCCTGTTGACAACTTCACGTAGTTTAATATGGTGCTGTGGTCTGAATGTTTATATCCCTTAAAATTCGTATGTTGAAGTCCTAACCCCAAAAATGATGGTATTAGGAGTTACGGACTTTAGGAGGTTCTTAGGGATGGGATTAATGCCTTATAAAAAACCCCACAGAGCTCCCTAGCCCCTTTTGCCATGTGAGGACACAGTAAGAAACCACCAATCTGCTACCTGGAAGAGAGCCCCTCACCTCTGATCATGCTGACATCCTGATTTTGGTCTTCCTGTCTCCAGAACTATGAGAAATAAATTTCTGTTATTTATAAGCTATCCAATTTGTGCTTTTTTGTTACCGCAGCCCAAATGGACTAAGACACATGGCATTATAATAACTGTTATGGTGGAAAAATATATAGGGTCCAATGAAAGCAAAAAATACATTAATTTCAGATTGGGAAAAAAGGCCTTGGCTTTCAAGAATCATTGACATGAATTACGTGTTATCTAGCAGGCAATAGAAGATGATGGTGGGGCGGGATGGGGTTGGGGGGAGAGTTTGTAAAATAGCACAAGGAGTTAGGCCATTTGGCTTATCTTTAGTTCTCTTTCAAATCTTCAAGTCTGAATTGCATATTCTACCATAACAATAATTTGACCCTATTCCTAGAGTGACCAATTCCAGTGATACTAAAATATCATCTTAGCTGGACTTTAAAAGTCTAAAACCAAACATCTATAAGAACTTGCACTGTATCTTCAACTTGTGTGACACTACATTGGTATACAAACTTCAAGAGTATTTAAAGAGTATTATTTTCGGAATTGGTAACATTAGTTAAAAAGAAGTATGGTCTTTGGTTTGCAATTCTTTCTGATAGAATATCTTGAAATACTATTTATCAAAGAACTTATATTTAAAACAAATATATCCAGTGATTAGATCAATGGGCAAAGACACTTCAGTATGCATGATGAATAGCAGATATTTATTTATAGAAGCCATCTTGTTGCCTTATATCTCTGTTTATTTTATGAGAATATAGTTCATTACCTCTTCAAGGTGATAGCATGTGCTCTTTATTTTTCCTCTTAGATGTTGATATTTTTATTGTCCTCCTAAACTTTTTACGATGTAATAAATCCAACACAGAGATGAGAATTAATGATAAAATATAACAAAAATCTGTGCAAAAGAGAAAATTTTGGAAATATGCAAGGTTTGTCAATAAATGACAAATTTCAAGTTTAAGAAGCTGCTTGTCAAAACAAATCTACTAAACAAATGCTAAATTAGATCTTAATAAAACTAAAAGCAAAACATAAACCACTGCCTTTCCTTGCAGTATAAAACACTCTCTTTTAAACAGAATATGATGAAACATAATAAAACAAAATAAAAAATGGCATTGAAAGTGCTAGTGATGTTTCTTCCCTAGCCAGCAAACAATGACAATTTCTAGTATTTCTAATGTTTGGTTCATGGCAAGGTCAATTTCATCTTTTAGGGTGTCAAAAGAGTGAAATAAATAATAACAAATAAATCTCACTACTTCCATCTCTAGAGTGATAAATGTATTGCCAAAGTTCACTGAAATATATTTGATTTTTATTTCTAGCTAGGCTTTCTTTGTATACACTGATAATTTTAAAATGTTTCATGCAATGACTTGATTTGAATTTTATGCCATTTGGATTATGTTGCTGAGTTGTTTTTTTTTAACTTGTTTTCATTAATTTTAATTTTTGATCTATGGTAACTTTGTAGCTTTTCTCTTTGATAGTGTTTGTAGATTAAACTTCTGTATTCTCTTTTCAATTTGCATTTCTTACATATTCGCATTTTTAAGCAATTGAAGCAAGGCAAATGGGATGCTGTGGACTCTTACAAATTATTATTTGTATTCTTAGTCTGATAGTATTGCAAATAAAAGAATAATATATGGACTATGACTGAATGCAGATTTATGGGTCTATACTTTGAAAGCATGCCATTACTTAATCTTTTTATTTCCTATGTGTTCCCTTTCTTACTCCCTTATCTAGAATGGATCTTCTTTTGGTCCTATGTTAACAAAATCTGTTTTCTTTCTTATTCTTTTGTTGAGTTATTTTCCATTTCTCTGTGCTGTACAATATTATTAGCAGAAACAAATTCAGTTTTTTTTTTTTTTTTAAAGATTTTATTTATTTATTTGTCAGAGAGAGAGCACAAACAGGCAGAGAGGCAGGCAGAGGCAGAGGGAGAAACAGGCTCCCCGCCGAGCAAGGAGCCCGATGCGGGACTCGATCCCAGGACCCTGGGATCATGACCTGAGCCGAAGGCAGTTGCTTAACCAACTGAGCCACCCAGGCGTCCCCAAATTCAGTTTTTTTATTAAGAAAGTAAAGTCTCTATTTCAGAGTGTATTTCAAGAGGGTGTAAGCGTTTTTTATCTTATTGACTTGAAGATAAATTTTGCTTCTCATGAAAAGGCCTTTCTATCTTATCAGTATTTATTAAACATTTTGTACCCTGTGTCTCCATAAATCTAACACTCCTTTTGTTTTGTAGATCTTACTTATATTGTTCTTACAAAACTGTCAAATTAAAATGAATTATAATTCCTAATATGAATCTGTTCTTAAGAATAATGAGTTATAAAATAAATAGCAATTTTCATGCTAATTAAAACTTTTCTCCCTGATCCATCATTTCCTGTCATAAGCTTTCTGGTATAAGATGTGCCCCATATTTAGAATTCTTTATTTCCACTGGATTTGACAAGGCTATGTGTGATCTCCTGGCTTTTAGAATCTCATTCGAGAACTAAAAAACAAATTTCATAATGGACCAGTCTTAAATTATGCAAATAAGAAATCAAGGAAATCTGAGATAAAAAAGCATATATTCATAAAAATAAATCTATTCATTGTTTACTTCATGTATGGTAGCATCTTGTTTGTCAGTTCTTATAATTAGTGCTTAAGGACTTGTGCAACCCAGAAAGCAGCAATAAACTCAAAATTTTGTACTGTAGGGTTGCCATTCCAAACTGACATTTCTGTCACTAGATATAAGTTGAGTAAAAATTGAAACAGACATGTAAGCATTACATCTAGATTGGTAGCTGATCAAGGCTAAGCTTGAAAGGTGAGGGGAACCTGTATTAGAGTCTCTTTTGCAACTCATACCAATTCTTATGCATCCTTTATGTTTGTTTTGAATTCTAATTTTTACTTCTTTAGTAAACCAAATAAGGTTTGATATTCTTAGCACTAAGTCACATAAAACCTAGGCAAGTTCTAATTCTTAGTTATTTGTCATTTTCAAAGTTACTGTGATTTCTTTGTCAAATCCATTTTTATTATAAAATTTGGTGAAGCTCTTATGTATGTCTGATCTCTTGTGAAACAATGGCTAAAGAATTAGAAATTGAATGGCTGTACTAACAGTGCACATTATAGAATGGTATAATGAGACTGGAGAGTACTTGGCAGAATTAGATTTTAATCCCCTGTTATTAAAAACTTTAAAACAAATCCTTTCAAGTCTTTTTAAGTAGATAGCATAGTGTAGTGCTTAAGTGCATGGAATTTAGAAACAGACTGCCTGGTCACATACTATCTTTATCTATGTACATTTCGGCAAGGTACTCTCCTCCCAAGAAAGAGGGAAAAAAGTTGTCCAGACTACTGCAGATACCAGCCTACAGATGGCTAGACCTGATGGAGGAAGGGAAAAATTTACTCTTTTTTAAAATTTTATTTATTATTTGAGAGAGAGAGAGAGATTGAGAGAATGAGTGGAAGGAGGGGCAGAGGGAGAAGCAGACTCCCTGTGGAGCAAGGAGCCCAACGTGGGACTTGATCCCAGGACCCTGGGATCACAACCTGAGCCAAAGGCAGACACTTAACTAACTGGGCCACTCAGGAACCAGAGAAAACTTTACTCTTAAGTTAACTCTATGATTTTGATTACTAGTACTGGTCTGGACTTAATAAATATTGAACATATACTGTGCTTTGGGACTTAAAACAGATTTTTGTGGGGGGTTTTTTGTTGCTTATTTGCTTTTTAAAATAAAGGAGACTAGAAAAGTCTTGAAGACTGCCCTTTTGATCTTTGGAGGCAAAATAAAACTAGACAAATTAGTGGCTATAGGAATAGTGGAAACAAGAATAAAATTGTTTTATGATTACTGCCCTAAATCCTGGGTTTTTGCAATAACAGTTACACACAGATTTTGCAAGGATAGAGCCACTATCTTGAGAACTCCTCTAATCCACTGTAAACACAGAACTTTACTGAATGCAACTTAATGAATAAATATAAAAAGGCTCTATTCCCTTCCTTGAAGAATTCTTCCTGACATACTCCTATTTTATTTACTCCTGCTTAACCCCTGTCATATTGCAGTTCTCTTAAAATAGTCATATATTTACTGAGTATTGGATTCCTATATTAAAATAACAATAATAATAACATTAAATATAATAAATAGGGTTAAATACCCCAGGGATCTGTGTGGAGTAAATCTTAGTTTTCAGACTAGTTGAAACAATTCTGTTACACTTTGTCGCGTGCATAACATTAAATATAATAAATAGGGTTAAATACCCCAGAGATCTGTGTGAAGCAAATCTTAGTTTTCAGACTAGTTGAAACAATTCTGTTACACTTTGTTCAGTGCAGTTTACCACGAGAAGTTATAGTTCCATTTTAGTTCCTATGGTCCTCTACTTATTCTGTGTATCAGAAAGGGTGTATGAGGGTGCCTGGGTGGCTCAGTTGGTTAAGCAACTGCCTTCAGCTCAGGTCATGATCCCGGAGTTCCGGGATCGAGTCCCGCATCGGGCTCCCAGCTCCACGAGGAGTCTGCTTCTCCTTCTGACCTTCTCCCCTCTCTTGCTCTCTCTCTCTCTCACTCTCAAATAAATAAATAAAATATTAAAAAAAAAAAAAAAGAAAGGGTGTATGAATAAAAATAAATGGTACCATACTCTTTACCCTCAGTGAGTCTTAAACACTTTATATAATAAGGAGAATTGGAGGTTATATACAAAATAATCAACAGCAAATACATTACTCTGTTGCATTTGGTGATGAATTTACCTACTTGGTTGATATAATCATTTACTGAGAAAAATTCCACTGCAGGCAACATACCCATGTTACTTTTTTATAGGAAACAGCATAATAAGAGATTATATGTCATTTTAAGCTAGGTGTAAATATTGGGGGTAGTTGCCACCAAATTAGCTTTTGTTTAGTGTAATGTCCATAGTACTATACTGAGGATCTCTATTTGGTTAATAAAAAATTTCATTAAATAAACTGATGTTAGGGGGTGCCTAGGTCACTCAGTCAGTTAAGCATCTGCCTTCGGCTCAGGTCATGATCGCAGGGTCCTGGAATCGAGTCCCACATGGGGCTCCCTGCTCAGTAGGGAGTCTGCTTCTCCCTCTCCCTCTGCCCCTCCCCCCATTCTCTCTCTCTCTTTCTCTCTCACTCTCTCTCTCAAATAAATAAATCTGTAAAAATAAATAAATTGATGTTAGAATTCTTATAATGATAAAGTTGTTTGAATACAGCTAACTTTTCTTTGTGTGACAATTTCAAAGTCTTGACAAAGTTTTACATTTGAATTTTAAACATGTATATGTACTTAAAAGTACTAGAGAGCAAATAAAATTAAGCTGAAACCTGAGGGGTTTCAACCCTTGAATGAAGGGAAATGTATTGGTTGAAATAAACATGCATTATCTTTTCCCCTGAGGGTACTGTCCTCTTTTTACAGTGGAGGGCAACTATAACTCAAGCAGAAAGTCACAGCCTTATCAGTTTAAGTTATAATATGATGGATGTTGGAGCTGTCAAAGCAGCTGGAAATTGAAGGAGGAAATATTAGAAAGGGGCAAGAAAAATAGAGGAGGATCACCCAGATCTGTATCAATTAAATCCTCAAATCCTTGGCTGACTTTTAACTACTGTTGTATGAGAGAGACTCTAAGAAGCTCAGAGAAAAGCATCAACTAAAAGACTGAAAGAACTGAACCAAATTTCAAACTACAGTCTATTTCAGGGGACACAGTACTAAAATTTTGAGCCCCACTTAATTAGAAGGGCTTGTTAAATACCTTAAGTTTTCCACTGAAATTCAGGAAGGGTTCTACCTTCTTAACAAAGATTATGTTGCAAAACAAAGCAATTCATGCTCAGAACAATGGCATACCAAAACAGCCTTAGTTTAAAACCGACTCTGAGCAACAAACTGAAGGTTTTGGAGGGGAGGGGGGTGGAGGGTTGGGCGAGCCTGGTGGTGGGTATTGAGGAGGGCATGTATTGCATGGAGCACTGGGTGTGGTACATGAACAATGAATCTTGGAACATTGAAAAAATAAAAGTAATTGGGGGAAAAAAAGATGAAAAATAAGAAAAAACTGAAAAAATAAAAAAGACTAAAAACTAAAAATATAAAGAAAAAAAAACCGAATCTCCAAAAAGTTCAATGCGATTATCCAGTAATTTAGTGGTACACTACAACAAAAGTTGTCTTTCTTCAGAGGAAGACAATAGAATCCACAATCTACTCTGCGTTACCCGAAATCTTGAGTATATAATCAGTAGTCACTAGACATTTTGTAAAGAATAAAGAAAAATGCAATTAATAAATAAGAAAACAATAACTATGTCGAGATTAATTAGATGTCAAAGTTAACAGAAAGAACCATAAATCACCTGTGTCAACATGCTTAAGGATTTAAAGGGGTAGATGACTACAGTAAGTGAAAAAAATGGGAAATTGCAGTCAAGAAATAAATGCAAAGCAAAGCTGAGCAGGGAGGCCAATGCGGGACTCGATCCCAGGACCCTGAGTTCATGACCTGAGCCGAAGGTAGCCACTTAACCAACTGAGTCACCCAGGAACCCTCAAAGTCAATTTCAATAATTTCAACATATATTTAATTGGACCCCTATGAAAAGACAGGGAGAAAATGGAACCTTAATACTCATCACCCAGTTACCCCATCCCCCTACCCACCTCCCCTCCAACAACCCTCAGTTTGTTTCCTATAGTTAAGAGTCTCTTATGGTTTGTCTCCCTCTCTGATTTCATCCTATTTATTTTTCCTTCCCTTCCTCTATGTTCATCTGTTTTGTTTCTTAAATTCTACATAGGAATAAATTTTCTGAGTTGATTAAGTGGAAGTTTCATAATAGCTTTCTACTTTATCCTGCTTCTCTTACTTGGCTCGTCTGTTTGGCTGCTGGCCTCTTTGTGAGTTTGTTTCTGTAGGTGGGTTTTTTGTAAAAAAAAGTTCATTATTAAACACAAAAATCTGTAAATGGAGATCTCTACCATATAAGAAATGATGATTCCACTCTTACAAGGAGTTATTTTAATGTCAGCATTTACTAAAAAATATAGTTAAAAATGAAAAATCCAGGACAAACAAATATAACTCACTCAAACTAAGAGGTACATTTATATTAATTATAAAAGAGTTACAATTGCATTATAGTTAAGTCTTAGAAAGTCTGTCTTTACTTGAATGATTTTTTTGAAGGCTGGTCAGGAATTCAAGCTTATCCATATTTCTACTATACTAGGTGTCTTCACTGTTTTTAGATATATAGAAGTACAATGTTGTTTGAAAGAAAAAAATATAATTTAAGAATGAATTCACTTACTGTATCACCAAAACCTGCTGTAACTCAGACATATGTTTGTGAGATGGTTGTTCAGAAGTGTTGTCAATGGAAATAGAACAGAACAATGCCACTTTATACACAATGAGTAAAAGCCCATATCCTTGGCTTTTTAGCATAATGATCTAAACAAGTGTAATAATTAACCAGAAAAAAAATCTGCTGTGGACTATCTGTGGACTGCACTGAATTTGGATTCTTACTATATACAAGAGAAGTTAGATAACCGTAAACAAAGTAAAAATTCTAGTTTAAAGAATCATTGTGTCCCCAGATTCTTCAAGTTGTATGCATTAAATATGAACAGCTTTTTACAAGTTAATCATATCTCAGTAGAGTTGTTTTAAAAAAAAGAATCCTTGTGAGTTATTGTGAAATAGCTAAACTATTTGCACATTGTGAATCATTTGCCTATCACATGAGCTGCACATTCTATATCATTAATACAAGGAGCAGTGTTGGAACACACTCCATGACTGTGCAGAAAACAGCAATTACACAAACATCCAACAGAAAGTTTCTGAAATAACTTTGGAGAAATGTTTATGCAAATTTGAATTATACTAATATTGCTTCTATGAGATTCTAACAGATGCAAAGTTTTAGTAAGGCTATTTTTTGATAGATGATAGTTAGCTATGTAGATAGATGTAGAATACTTTGCTGTTATTGAATACACCATATTTTATGGTCTATGACCACTGTAAAATGCATGGTCAGGCATTCATGCCCTCAAATATCCAAGCAAAACAAAATTATTTTATTATAATATTCTTAGAAACATCTAAATTGAAGGGCAAGTTGGTGCTATGTTATCATTAATAATTCAGTTAGAGTAAGTATGCATTTTTAAAAATAAGTTGGTAGTGATACGATTAAAGATATGGAATCTAGAATACAAGTTGTTTATACTTTTAAAAGTATTCACTTTTACATTTACTTCTTAGTACTATTTGGCAAGATGTTTTGGATATTAATATAATTAGTAAGATGATAAAGAAGTAAATATTTAATGAACATAATGTCTTTGAAATTATCAGAGTTTAAAATATTCTCTGAGGCTGCACAAAGTTTTGCTATTTCCAAAAAAAAAATAGAAATCACTTTTAATACCAATTTCTCCAACTAAGAAACTAGGAAAGAAAGAAAGAAGTATGATTCATTTGTGAATTTCATAATCAGTGCATCTCATAATTTGTCTCAAAACTATATGTAAATTAATTCACTTTTTCTACATAGTTGCATCAAGAGATACAACATAATCTTAAGCCAAACCAACCAAACAAATAAAAAATATGATCTGCTGAAGAGTATAATGGCCACTCCAGTGTAATAGAAACAAAAGTAGAAGACTGTAGCAGGAATAGTGACTCCACTAGAGATTCTAAAGCCATTAATAGATAATAGGAGAATATTACTTTAAAGTAAAACTTTAATATAGTAAATATTTAAATTTGGATGCAACTGATAACTAGAAAAATACAGCCTGTCAAAAATGATCAAGAGGAATTAGAAATTCTAAAAAAAAAAAAAAAAGAGGAATTAGAAATTCTAAATATCTATTATAGCAATTGAATCTGTAATTGAAACTTACCACAAAAGATATCTCTAGACCTAGATGGCTTCATCAATAAATTCTTCCAAGCTTTTAAAGAGTAACATCAACCTTACAAACGCAATTTAGAAAACAGAAAAAAAAATACCTCAAAGCTCATCTCATGAAGCTTTCATGAAACTTATAAAGATATGATAAGAAAGGAAAATTATCTCAAGAATTCTAAACAAAGTACTAGCAAATCAAATTCATGAAACATATTAAAAAGGATAATACATCCGAGCCATGTTGTTTATTCCTGAAACGCAAGGACTTCTTAAAATTCACAAACCAGTCAATATAGGGAAGAAGATTCTAGGAAGATGGCAGAGTGGAAGTACCAGGAGACTGTCTCCCCACCTCAACCACAGCTGTACTGCCAGAATTTGTATGTTGTAACAGTTTTGGGAATCTAGCATCTTGGGTTTGGCCAGAAACCCTTGAGGCAGTGAGTGAAAAGATCGTTCCAGACAACTAAGTCGAGAAAGGAGAGAGTGAGGGGACCAGATGCTCTAGTGGCAAGAGGTCTAGAACCAAGCTCTGCCTCCATTTTTATTGTGAACCTTATCAGTACATCGAGGGAATAAGGAAAAACAAAAGTAGTATGAAGCTTTAATCATCAAGACGCTGATGCAAGGAGTATCGTGTGTTTAGAACAAGCTGTGCTCGTGATGCGCATGTAGGTGGAGAATAGGTGGAGTATATGACCTCCAAAGATGAATGCTTCTCCTAAGCATTTAATCCCTGGATGAGTGTATTGAGCCGCAACAAAGATCTGGCTGTTTTCAGCCCAGAAACTTTAAATGAGGCCTAGTTTTCTAGACACTCCTTCTTTGCATTTCAACTAGTCTCATCCAAGGAGGGACATGTTTATTAAATCTTATCTAGCCAGGAATTACGAATTCCCACGGTGTCTGTTGAAGCTTAAAACTTATAGAAGGGGTGCCTGGGTGGTCCAGTCTGTTAAGCATCTGCCTTTGGCTCAGGTCATGATCCTGGGGTCCTGGGATCAAGCCCCACATCGGGTTCTCTGCTCAGCGAGGAGCCTGCTTCTCCCTCTCCCTCTGCTTGCTGCTCCCCCTCTTCCCCTGCTTGTGCTCTCTCTCTCAGTCAAATAAATAAATAAAATCTTAAAAAAAAAAAAAAAACTTATAGAAGAAGAGTTGGAAGCAAATTGTTAATTTCCACCAATTTCAGCTCTTGGCCCAGTAGTAGCTACTTATCCCTTTAACCCAGCTACATGACAGGCAGCTGTGCTTATGTTCCTGGAGCAGCTTGAACATAGCTTATAGGAGCAAGGGTGGGCAAAAGGAGGACTCTGTCCTCTAAATACTGAGCATCTGTTTTCTGATCGCTGATTGCCACTTCTCGTCACAGCCTTCTTTGTGGACATACTAATTTCTCACACCTTTAGGATAATCTACCAGTGAGTGGAAAGTATTATGGCGTTTTCCACCTCATTATAGTATTTTACATAATTCCCAGCAATGCATGAGTTTTCCAGTTGCACTACATCTTGACCAATACTTGACATTATTGTGTTTTTATTTTAGTGTAAAGTACTAATTAGTTGTGGCTTTAATTTGTATTTCTTCTTGTATTAATGATATTGAGTGTATTTGCATACGCTTGTTGAAAATATATCATAAATTTATTTTCTTTTTGATAGAAAAATAACTAAAAAATAGAAGAGCATGTTAGGAAGTAAAAATTAAAATAAAACTAAACAAGCATAAAATAAATTAGAGAGAGGGCTAAACATGATTATAATGCCCTGCACACTGAAGAATAGGAGTAGATCCAATCTTGAATCATGAGACTATAGTATAAAATAAGTGATATATCAAATCAAATTTATATTGTTGTTTCACTAGGCACTAACTCTATGTTTGTCACCTAATCCTTAAAATAACACTGTAACATAATTATTGTACGAAGTCTTGCCGGGGTGTTTGTAAACATCTATGTGTTAGGAGGTTGGGGAAGGGGCAGTAAATTATCCCCTCAGTGGGAAGGCACTTCGACATTAGAGAATAAATCTACAGTTTACACAGTTTACACAGTTCCATTCAGAGTAATTTACGGGGGCGTGAATCAGTTGGACAATGATTCAGCTGTGCATTTATTTATTCTCCGCAAAATGTGGACCTCAGTCCACAGATTTTACAGAGCAAGGGGATCTCACTGTAGCGAGATCAAAGGATTCCCAGGCACCTCAAAAAGCTTGCATGCACCTAACTGACAGCTAATCTTTAATTAGGTGTTGTGGCCCTACCTGTGCATCAGGAAGGGGGAAGACTATGTTTGTTATCTCTAACAGATTCATGGGAGGCCAAAACATTCCTCCCCCCATCCTGGCCTTGGTAGGCATTTCTGAAGTATGTATATTGATCTCCAAGGGGCCTGGAACACATAGACCCAAAAGAGGTCCTCTAGTAAACCTGAACAAGATGGAGGGCTAAAGGTAAGAGTCAGTAATGTCAGCAATCCTACACTTAATAATTGCGTGGCAAATGTAACCAAGATTTAACATGCCTAGAACCGGTGTTTTATTGATTATTATATAATTAATTACAATATTAACATTTTGAAAATGTATATCCAGTTTATCAATTTCCTAATCTGCTCAAAAAGTTCTGTTTTTTATATTTAGCTATTATATGTTATGGAATATGTTTGGGTAATTTCAGTTTTAAACCAGGTAGCTCTACCTATTTTTGTTTCCACCATAACATTTGATGAATAAAACTTTGTAGAAGGAAAGGAACTGTTTTCTCTTTGGGCGTAAACTTATTCATGATAATGTCATTTTGGGAGCAGGTTAACTTATATGAGATATAGGTACTTCGAGGCTGCAGGCTAGGAAGAACTAAACTAATGAGTCATGTGATTGAAACCATTATTAACTTCTATTATGTTTTCCTATTCAGACTATCATAACATTACTTGATACCGCATGCCTTCTTTCCTTTACAGTGCCCTTTATAGAAAAAATTAGTTGAGTTCAAAGCCCAGTACTATTCAGAACAATTTCCTTATAGCATTTGTTGGCTGGAGATTCAATACTACATTTTCAAAAAGGGTTTCCAGTTTCAGGTGAAGAAGTACAATAATAAACCTACTTTCAAATTTTGCAGATAAAGACATATGTCAATGCTTTCAATATAAAATTATTATTTATAAAATACAAGTATGTTTTTTAAAAAAACAATGGTATATACTGATGATACCAAAGTACGTATTGACACAATTAGTATGAATATACATACCTTGGGTGGATATATACAGAAAATTGTATTATTTTGTTTGTTTCTGATGTTTCAAGCGCTGTCCCATTACCTACTTCTATAAACTGCAAACCTTGAGGCCTATATTTACAAAATTATGCAGTAATTTCTACAATAGTAGGAATAGTAATAAATGTATGCCAGTGGTATACACTAAATATATAATACTGAAGCATACACCTTAAAATACTTAAGTATGTAAAAATACTTAAAAATTAAGTGTAAACATGATGTATATACCTATATTATTCAAGTTAGCAACACAAATCAAAAAAATTAAAGATACATAGTTACAGTTCTAAATATTTTGTTGAGTAGCCATTCACAAAGATCATATTATTATTTTTTTTTTTTTAAGTTTTTATTATTTGTCAGAGAGAGAGAGAGATACAGAGCACAAGCAGGAGGAGTGGCAGGCAGGGAGAAGGAGAAGCAGGCTCCCTGATGAGCAGGGAGCCCGATGCAGGACTCGATCCCAGGACCTTGGGATCACAACCTGAGCCAAAGGCAGCTGCTTAATGGACTGAGCCACCCAGGTGTCCCCATATTATTTTCAATATAGTAAAGAAGCATCATTAGATTTATAAATATTCAAAATTATTTTTAAAGTTACTGCTAATTTTTTACAAAATTTGTGTCCCCTCTTTCTTTATGAAACCACTCCATAAATTCACTTCCCAATTGCACCTTACTAGCTACTTAACTAAAGCATATTAATATGTAACTATTGGGTTTTTTTTATTTAGTACTTTCCTTTTTTTAAAAAAAAAGACTCTTTTGGAGTACTTTTAGGTTTTCAACACAATTGAGGAAGGTACAGAGATTTCCCATATATCTCCTGCCCCCACAAATGCATACTTTCTCCATTATCAACATCCCCCACCACGGTAGTACATTTGGTAAACCTACATGGACACATCACAATCACCCAAAGTCCATAATTTACATTATAGTTCACTTATGGTATTGTACATTCTGTGGGTTTACACAAATGTATAATGACATAGATCTACCATTATAGAATCATACAGAGTATTTCCTGCCCTAAAAGTTCTTTCTGTTTGCCTCTTCATCCCACCTCCCCAAGAGCCTGCCTTTTAAAATGTTTCATTTTTTTCAGAGTCTAGAATGTCCTAGTTATCAACAATATAACTACTGTTTATTAGCTAATAACTTGTCTTAGATAATATGTTCAGTAAATTACATGTAGTATCTCATTTGTTTTACAATATCCCTGTGAGGCTGGTTATTATTAGTATCATCATCATCATCATCATCACTTAAATTTTAAGTGTGAGGAAATTGAGCCATGTGAAGATTTTTTTTTATAACATGCACAAAACCGGGCGCCTGGGTGGCTCAGTGGGTTAAAGCCTCTGCCTTCAGCTCAGGTCATGATCTCAGGATTCTGGGATCGAGCCCCGCATCAGGCTCTCTGCTCAACGGGGAGCCTGTTTCCCCCTCTCTCTGCCTGCCTCTCTGCCTACTTGTGATCTCTCTCCTCTCTGTCAAATAAATAAATAAATTCTTAAAAAAAAAAAAA
>CM052897.1:48437950-48535982 GCA_028534135.1 Potos flavus | reverse complement strand
GCCTGGGTGGCTCAGTGGGTTAAAGCCTCTGCCTTCAGCTCAGGTCATGATCTCAGGATTCTGGGATCGAGCCCCGCATCAGGCTCTCTGCTCAACGGGGAGCCTGTTTCCCCCTCTCTCTGCCTGCCTCTCTGCCTACTTGTGATCTCTCTCCTCTCTGTCAAATAAATAAATAAATTCTTAAAAAAAAAAAAAAAAAAAAAAAAAAAACATGCACAAAACCAAATAGCTTAAAAGCAACTGAGCCAAGATTTGAATTAATTCTCTCAACTCCAATGTTAAGCTTTTAGCCACTACACCTACTTCTATGCCAAAAGACATTAGAAACATTTATTTTGTCAGTTGGGGGGAAACTCTGATGCCATAGTAGCAAAGTTATCCAACTCTAACTTTAGAAGACAAAGGAGATTTGTTAATTAATAGCTTTTTACCTACCAGGAGTGCCCTATCTTCATGGAAGCCTGTCATATTAGCTTTTCATGGAATATTTCTAACTCACTCTAGCCAATAAAGCATATATTCACCAAATACTGTGAAGTTACATTTATGAAAAGTACCTTTCAGGGCACCTGGTTGGCTCAGTTGAGTGTCTGATTCTTGATTTCACTTCAGGTCATGATCTCAGGGTCATCAGGCTCTGCATTCAGCAGGGAGTCCAGATTCTCTCCCTCTTCCTCTGCTCTTCCCCTCCTCCGCTTACACACACTCTCTCTCCTTCTCTCTCTCTCTAATAAATGAATAAATACATAATTTTAAAAAGTAAAGTACCTTTAAGAGCCTTTCCATCCAGTTTTTATTTTCAAAATATGTTTTATTTTTTAAAAATATATTGAGTGGGGCGCCTGGGCGGCTCAGTGGGTTAAAGCCTCTGCCTTTGGCTCAGGTCATGATCTCAAGGTCCTGGAATCGAGTCCCGCATCGGGCTCTCTGCTCAGCAGGGAGCCTGCTTCCCCCTCTCTCTCTGCCTGCCTCTCTGCCTACTTGTGATCCCTCTCTCTCTGTCAAATAAAAAAAAATTTATATATATATATATAATGGACAGTGTTGGGAGAACAACCTACAGAATGGAGTTACTGGCCTTTCTGTCCTGTTTTTAAGAAAATAGAAAATACAATAAAGATAACTTGGGCAGAAACACATGTTCTTTTTAAAGCTATGTTACAAGAAAGTATTAATAAACCTCTCAAGCTGACTCAATTTCATATATCTTGTAGGCTGTGGTGAAGTTTATAGATTTAACATTGTTCTAGGAATAAATTAGACATTTCATTTCTTTTATTATTGCCAAAAAAATATTAAGAGGAAAATGGAAAGAAACATCAATGCTGTAACAGTATAATCATAAGGAATCAGATTAAAAAAACAAACACAGTACAATTGATAAGTTTACATGAAGTCTGTGAGATATGATATAAAAGATAATACTTTTAATATGTATTGTGCATATTATGAAATGACATTAAAGATATGATGGAAATAACTTACCCTAAATTGCCTAGAGATAGCTTGGAAATATTTTTTATCAACCAAAAGGACACTTTTAAGAATGAAAAGGGGCACTATTAAGAATTACACTGGGATAACAGGCATATAGTAAGACTGGCCCTGGGTAAACCTGGACATTTGATCATCCTACTTGAAAAGAAAAGATGCCTACATCTCTGGTGTAGTTGGCGGTCTCCATCTGGAGTCTCTTCTGTGTTTCAGTTATAGACTCTCTGAAGTACACCATAGTAGGAATCTTTATATATATCTGTAAATGTATTTTCATTGTAATCCATGCATTGTAAAGTAAGTCTTCTAAGAATTCCCAACATAATTCCGAAATTAGAGCTCAGGCTCTTCATTATAATTTACAGAGAAAAACAACTATTTCGTGCTCCATATACAAAATCCCATGTGTTACTATAAGAGCAGAGGAGGACTAATTTGCCACTTCGTTATATATGTCTATTCTTGGGGTAACTCAGATGAAGCTTATATGCATTTGTACTAAATTGCCACCTAAATAATATGCACTTGAAAGATTATTTATAGAAGTAAAAAAAAAATCAAGTCACTAACATCAAGTGTCTATGATAAATTGTTAACAAGGGGCCTAAAATTTCAGAGTAAAAAAGTACCTTAAAGAAATTCAGGCTAATACTCTTAATTTATAATTAAATAAACTAAAGTTTTAATTAGTTAAGTGATTTACCAAAATGAAACAAAAAATTGGTAAGGAGCTTACTAATCTTGACAGGCATAGTGCTCTTTCCACTACAAAAGGCTGTTCCCAATGAAGTATCATGGCTGCAGTCTTAATTTGCTTTTGTCCTATTTCATCATGGAAAGTATTAAATATCCAAGGATCTGAATGTTCCATACTCTGTATTTTGTTAGTCCCCTCCATGCCCCTCTTTGTAAATAAAGGGGCATCTGCTCACTATAATCAAAATAGAATTTCCTTCCAGTCTTAAGAACTCCATAAGTAGAAAGGGTTCACTCTTAAAATTCTACAACAATCTCAACAATATTGATCTGTTTCCAGAATGAATAATTCCACAAAATATAATGATAGAATACAGAGTACAACACAGCAGAATTAAAGGTTAGGGGCCCCTGGGTGGCTCAGTGGGTTAAAGCCTCTGCCTTCAGCTCAGGTCATGATCTCAGGGTCCTGGGATCCAGTCCCGCATCGGGCTCTCTGCTCAGCAGGGAGCCTGCTTCCCCCTCTCTCTCTGCAGGCCTCTCTGCCTACTTGTGATCTCTCTCCTCTCTGTCAAATAAATAAAATAAAATCTTAAAAAAAAAAAAATTAAAGGTTAAAGTTCTAATGCTATAATTTCAAGCTATTGATCAATGGTAATTTTTGGCACCTCTGGGTTAGTTCACTGACATATGGCAAACAAGCGAGTTAGGTTGAGTATGAATGATTAATATCAAAATAACTCAATTACATCAAAAAAAGTAACTCAATTATTTTAATTTTCATAGATTTACTAAGCCAGTATTTTCTTTTTTATTCCTATGGTTGATCTATACTCCTAATCCATCCATTCATTTTTGGAAAATGATATTGCCTCTAATTAGAATAGAACTAAACGAAGAGGAAGAAGAAGCTTTAATTAGGACAGAGCTAGACAAAGAACTATCTTTAAATGAACCACGTGCCAAAAAAATTAGATCAAATTTCGTCTTTCTAAAGGTATGATTAACCATCAAATAATATTATCTCATATTAATAAGACAATATAGCAAAAACACTATCTGTTGATCACTTTTCAGTTCTCAAAAACAAGTATGTTGTACTTTACCTGCCACTTTGAAACATTATAAAGTTATCAATCAATTAAAATATGTTAATATTCTTCAGTTCAAATGTCATAGAAGGCTACATTCATACTACTTACATGTATAATATAATGGAATACAAATGAAAATGATTAATCTAACATTCGAAAAGTGATTTTGGAGTATTTTGAAGATGATTTCCTCAGAGCTATAAAAATTGTCGGTTATATTGTTGTTTGATATATTTTCCTTGATAGTTCAGCAGTGTTAGATATTATATATTTTATTTCTAACTGTAGTTAAATAAAAAAGGTCAGTATGAAAATTCACATAGAACTTGAGGGAATACAAATCTGGGTTAACAAGTGAATGTATTTATTTTGAAGTTGGAAATAAAGGCAAAAAGCTTTTGTATTTCACTAACTTGCTCCTATTTATTAAGTCCAAAGCAACTTAGAACAGTTTAATGTAGGTACGAGGGAGTCACCAAACTGCTGTTTTTATTTCATATCCACACTGGAGGCTTCCCTGAAATTTTTAGTGCTTCAGTTCTTCTTTTTGCTCCCTTTTGTTTTTTTGTTTGTTTGTTTGTTTTTTCTCCCTTTTTGTTGTTTTTTCCTGGAGATGTCTCTACAGGAGAGTTATTGGCAGGGATAGGAAAATAGACAAGCCCCTTCCAAATGAAACCATTTGGAAGCAAAGTCTTTTTGACCTTCAGCATGTTTTATGATCACAAATCCACCATACTTCAAGGTAGATCTTTTTTTGCACTTGATAGATTTCTAAATTTGTTTAAACAAAGTGCATGTTAACAACCAGATTTCACTAGATCCTTCAGTTAATGAATCCTCTGAATGTATAATCCCTTTATAAAGATTTTGATATTTTAAAGAAAGGGGATAATCAGATATCTTGGCAAGAAATGTTTTCCTGTTTTATATGGTGAAGAGTTGTTACCAGTACCAATTTATATTCTTTCTTCTACTTCCCTAACCCTTTACAAATACAAATATACATATGCACACATACAGATATGCACAACATATAACATGTTTGTGTATCATTTGCTCCCGCCTGCCCTGCAAGTGCCTGGGAGGAATAGAGTATAGATAAAGAAAAATTCAGCTCAAAATAACTGAATTTTTAAAAAAATCTTTTCATCTAAAGTTCAGCTCAAAGAATAACAGTTACGATGGTATACTAGGGAAGTCACTGCTTGTATGTCAATTCCTTCTTCAGTAGCTAACCGAATTTGTCCATCACCATAAATAGCACATATCCCATAAAATAGAACAAATAATAAGACATAGAAAGAGTAGGTTTGAATATTTATCTTTTGAATCATATCACATTTAAATCAATATCTTCATCTTAAAGTGTTTGTTTTTTCCCTGATCTTTGAAATGATCAGTTGAGAAGCACAGGTGTAATTTCTGAGTCAGGTGAAAAAGGTTTTATATCCTTTTTCCACAATGCCTATCATCTGTATGTCAGAGTTTCCAGGACACTTACATTGTGTTTGATCAATTTGGATAATTGCATCTTTATACTTAATTATCAATGTGAACTATAACCTGAGAAAATGCAAATACATAATAAGGGGGGTTTAATTTTTATCACAAAATGTCATGGCCAGAGAAGCAGAAGGACCCAAAAAGGACTAAACAAAAACAAAACAAAACAACAAAAACCTGCCTTATTAGGTTTTTAGCAAGTCACTATTTGTTACATAGCCCTCTGATTATCCCAAAAAGAAAGTGGTTAAGAAAAGAAAATTCAGAAGTTTTCTATATTGCAGGCCATTTATGAATTTAGGCCTTAGAGCAACAAAGGCATAATTTGTTGTTTGTTTTGAATAGCCAGTTATAAAAATCAGTAGAAAACTTTCAGAGTAACTGACGAGAAATATTTAAACCATTTGTGTGTGTATATGAATGGCTGACTCTCTATAGATAGATAGATACACACACACATACAGAGAGAGAGAGAGTGAGTGAGAGGGAGAGGAGGAGAGAGAGAACTTTAATTCTCCCAGTGGTACTTGATACATTCTCCATACACCTGTTTGCCATAGAATCTTCAAGTGAGTATCTCTGAATCTCTATTTTGACATCTGTTTTCGTAAGTGGCAATGTCTAGTAATTTTAATTCTATCCTGAAGAAGGCAGGTACTATATACTTTTATTTTGTTGCATCTTTCTAAATTGTATCAAGTTCTGTTCTGGCACAGACAGCTTGATGCTATCAAACCTTGGTTTCAGGCACTGTTAGGCAGGGTCAAGTTTATTCTTTACTTAAAGACTAGAGAGGCCTTACTTCCAAACACTTTTCTCAGGTTACAATAGAATGCTCCAAGTTCAGTGAGGTATCTCCACTTTGGTTACTTATGTGTCTGTATTCTTGCAACAACGTGATACCTCCAGAATAAGCATTCTTCTCACTGCCCCCATTAGCTCTTCTCTGCCTGGCCTCACAAGTCTGTTGTGGTCCACGCACAGGTTGGTATCCATGCAGAGCCTTGAAGGCGACCCTGTGCAGTGGTCTAGATCTGCTTATCTGTGCAACTCCTTCATCACTGATTTCCTTTTTTCCGAATTCCAGCGAAGTCAGCAGCCCCAGCCCCTGCGTATCTTGTAGATGGAGCAGACTCTTTAGGCTCTAATCCCTGTGTCACAGTTTGGGTGATGACCCCCACAGAAAGCAAGCGTGGATGTGGAGGTCCCCTTTGAAGTTCCTTTCTCTCTATCATCACACCCCAGTGTTGTCCAATGCCTGATACCAAGTGCTTCATATGTGCTTACTGTTTTTGATTCTCAGTTATTTAAGGTAGAAGGATACATGTAAAACCTGCTACTCTCTCAAGACTCCATCTGAAGTTTCTTTCTATTTTTTTTTAAGATTTATTTACTTATTTTAGAGAGCAGGGGGAAGAGTACGGTGGGGCAGAGAGAGTCTTAAGCAGACTCCACACTCATCATGGAGACCAACATGGAGCTCGATCTCATGACCCTAAGATCAGGACCCCAGTCGAAACCAGTAGTCGTTCCTTAACAAACTGTGCCACCCAGAAGCCCTGACCTTACCTACTTTTAATGCTTCTTTGTTTTTTTTCATCCTCCTGTAATTTGTCTCTTTAGTAATACCTTGAAAATTATGCATGTGTTCCTATACTAAGATCTGAAATTTTATAACCATGATTTCCCAAGCTACTTTAAAAAACACATTACTCCTGATACCTTCCATATTAGATAAAATATTTAACATGATTTTACTTTTTCTTTTCCTCTTCACTAATGATTTTTTTTTTTTAAAGATTTTATTTATTTGACTGAGAGAGAGATCACAAGTAGGCAGAGAGGCAGGCAGAGGGAGAGGGGGAAGCAGGCTGCCTGCTGAGCAGAGAGCCCGATGCGAGGCTTGATCCCAGGACCCTGAGATCATGACCTGAGCCAAAGGCAGAGGCTTTAACCCACTGAGCCACCCAGGCGCCCCATAATGATGTTGTTTTAGAAACAAAACTAATGTAGTTTTATATTGATAGATTTTCCTTCAGGGATTATTTTTTAGCATTTGTATTATCTCACTTTTTAAATGAGATTTAGATATGATTTTCCTTATTTTATCTCCATAATAGAATTCCTTTATACCGTATTTTCCCATTCATGAATTTTCTATTACATGAGATAAAGTGTGGGAAAGCCTGGCCCAACACAGGCATTTCATGAATAATATCTGCTATTACTGCTGTCATAATCATTGTCATCATCATTAAATGGCATCACAATCACCAGCAACATCAAAATTTCTCAAGCTGCAAATTGCCTTTTGAATTCATTTACCAATCACAAAGATGATAGATCTAAGTCTTTTGGAAGTAACAGTTCTCTCTCCCTTCCTATCTCTCTTTCTCCCTCTCTCTCTCTCAGAACATTCTGACAATTAGTTGGCTATACAAATAAATAATAGTAGCAGAGGAATAAACAAGTTCTATAATATATTTTTTATAATATTGTGATTCTAAGGACTAAAAATTTCTGTGAGGTTATCTGATTTATGGCCTACTTTAGAAAATTTAAGAAGCATCAAGTGTCACTATAAAGTCACTATCTAATTCTGTTGCAGCAGAGATAATTCATAGCATGTATAAATCACTGTGATTAGTTTAAAATAAAAACACAGGTCTTCTATTCAAAGAGAAATACTACCTCAAATAGGCAGTCTTATATACTTACAGTGACTTTGACCAGAACACCAAGGACTTTGAACCTAAATTATCATTAAGAACTTTTCCTGACCCAATTCTCTCAAAAAGCATTGCAGTTATGAGTGTGGAAGTGATTTACCGCTGGATTCCAATCTAGTTTTATGTCAAATACCTACCTTAATTAATGGGAATAATGATGAGTTTCAAGAAACCTAGAATTAGAATGCCAAGCCCTAACTTTCCCAAGTACTCATTCCATGTATGAGCTGGAGGAAAGAATACATTTTGGATTTGTTATCAGTGATAGGAGGAAAATGAAGACAAATAAGTATGTTGATTACCATTTGTCTTTCCACTGTTATTCTATAAAGATTTTATTATATGTCAAGGATGATTTACTAAGCTCTTCTTCCATATATGTAAGTTTTCTGAAGATGCATTTGTGTATCCAACAACAAAATTGTAACCCTTATATAAAATAAGTATGGAAATTCCATAAATAAAGGTTTAAATGAATATTGAAACTGTTTAGAAGTCCAAGTCAGTGGTGGAATATATGTGCAGACTAAAGTTATGAATGAATTTGCATTTTTAAGGGAGTTTAAATCAATTCTCTTTATACATACCTGTCACAATTTGGGTTTAAGGTTTCTAAAATATGGTGTGAGAAGTGCAGGCCATGTAGCCTTTGTAATACACGTTGTTGTTCCCATGTTAGTGATGATATAATGAATCATGTTCATAATAAATCATTACAATAGCTTTCTCTGGCGGAATTCAGGTTCACACTTTCCTTTAGTGTTTGATTCTTTAAACAGAATATATATTCATGGGCTGAGAAACCACTTATGGGGCTGGTGTTGTAGATTTCCATATGACCTGATGATAGAACATAAACAAATATGGACACCAAGGAAAAGTAGGTTTTTGAGTGTGAAAACTTATTCCCAAAATCTTCCTTCAAATTGGAAAACTAAAGTTTACACATGCAATTCCCATACCTCAGCATCCTCATATGTAAAATTACAGAGCTGGTTATGATTATCTTGAAATTTGCCTCCAGCTCATTCTATAGTTTTATGAAAAATTCAGTTATACAAAATTGAAATCCTCCTTACTAAGACTTAAGCTTTTCCAATAATAATTTTATTTCCTAGAATATATTAGTGATACAAATTTGGGATCTCTTTTCCAAAGGATCTTAAAAACCATGATGAATACTTGTCATTTTGGAATTTTTGGAATTAGCTGCCATTTTCCAGCTATGTTGTATGTAAAAACCTCACTGAACATATCTAAGATATAAGCCCTTACATATAGAAGGGACATATAATTTACCTGTCTACATGAAGGGATTTTCTTCAGTTTTCCATTATTGCCATAATAAATCACCTCCAATTCAGGAGCTTAAAATGATGCAAACTTACTATTTTATAATTGTGTAGGTCAGAAGTCAGACATGGGTCAAGAGCAAATGTGTTAGATGGCTGCATTCCTTTCTGGAAGGTCTAAGGGAAGATCTGTTTCTTTTCCCATTCAGATGATTGGCAGAATTCAGTTCCTTGCTGTTATAGTACTGATGTCCCTGTTTTCCTTGTGGGTTGTCAGTTCAGTGCCATTCTCTATTCTCCACCAGATTTCTTAGCTTGTGCCCTCCTTCCACCATCTTCATATCTAGAAAGGCTGACCAAATTCATCTCAAGCTTTGAGTCTCTATTGTTTCTTGTTGTATCACATCTCTCTGACTCTGTATATGTAAATTTTTCTCCTTTAAGGGGCTCGTGAGATTAGAATGAACACACTTGGATAATCCAGGATATATCCATATCTCAGGATCTAAATGTTAACCACATCTACAGCATCCCTTTTGCCAAGTAATATAGTCACAGTTTCCAGGAATAAGGGTATGGGCAGCTTTGGAGGGCCATAGGTCGTCATTCAAAGATCTTCCAGTTCTGAAATCTGTGGTTGTATAATATTGCTTCCTCAATAATCTCTCAACTTTCTGAGAAGACTCATTCTGTAACCCAACTCCTTGAAGCTCCTTGAAGAAGGATTTTCTTCTTGCTCTAAATTCCACTTGGACTAAACTTTTTAATGTCCATTTGCATTAAACATTTTTTTTACTTTTATCTCCATACAAATATACTAACACACGTTTTTTTTTTTTTTTCCACATTCCATGGAGAATGAATATTGTAGCTCTGTGGTGATTAAGTCTTTCAGCTATGACATTTGTCTACATTCAGATCTAAGGACCATCATTTACTGACTGTGATAACTTGCTCAAGTGACTTGGTTTCCCTTGTCGCCAGTTCCTTCATCTATCCTATGAGGGTAGTAATACTATTTATCATATAGGTTTACTTTTGGTTAATAATTAATAAAATTAGGGGTGCCGAGGTGGCTCAGTCAGTTAAGCATCTGACTCGTGATTTTGGCTCAGATCATGATCTCAGGGTCATGCGATAGAGCCCCATATCAGGCTCTGTGGTGGGCATAGAGCCTGTTTAAGATTCTCCTTCTCTTCCTCTCCCTCTGCCTCTCCCTCTGCTCTCTCTCTCCCTCTCTAAAAATAGTAATAATAATTAATAAAATTAAATGCAATAGACAATTAAGTTAACAAGACTTGGAAGAAACTCAAGGAAAATCCTGATACCTAATGAGAGCAAAATAATTGTTCAATGATAAGCATATATGAGCAATAAACTAAAAAGTTATATAGAATGTATACATTCCAGGGGCGCCTGGGCGGCTCAGTGGGTTAAAGCCTCTGCCTTCAACTCGGGTCATGATCTCGGGGTCCTGGGATCGAGTCCCGCATGGGGCTCTCTGCTCAGCGGGGAGCCTGCTTCCCTCTCTCTCTGCCTGCCTCTCAGCCTACTTGTGATCTCTCTCTCTCCGTTCAATAAATAAATAAAATCTTTTTAAAAAATGTATACATTCCTTTTGATAAAATAGATTTTATAATTTGTGACCTAGACAGGGCATGCTCTTTAAGTTATTACATATAACACCGGAGAAAGAGAAATAAATGATCCCAGTACTCTTAACTTCTATGGTGATAGAGCTTTCTATCATGAATCATCCTGCCTCTTTGATATAAATATATGTTTGTGTAGTTTCAAAATGTTAATGCCTAAAATTATGAGAAGTCTAAATTTTCAGTAAGTTTGATTTAGTTTGATTCTCAGATTAGTGGCATGAATATTACACTGATTTTTGTATATTTTAGTTCACTTTGTTTCATAAAGAATTTAAACAGTCCACAAAAATACAAGAAGCATTTGAAGATAATATTACTTAAAATGGTGATAAATAATAAAGAGAAGTAGGAATGAAAAATATTTGAACTAGGAAAAAGTTCACCTTATGTATAATAATCTGTTTTCCATAGTCAAAATGAAACAAGAAATGCATTATCTTATGCCGTTATCCATATACATGAAAAAATATAACTATTACATCTCTTTAAATGTAACTTTCTAAAGGTTAGGGATGGTTATCTGTTTTGCTCTTGAGTGTCCTGTACTTCAGACATAGTATACAGTCATTGAATAAGTGTTTAAAAAGGTTTTTATTACCTGAAAAATACCAATAGGGAAGAACAAATCTTGAATTGATATGCATGGCTCAGGCAAAATACACAGTTTTCTGATGCCTGAAAACGTGTTAACTGTCATCTCTTGATAAATAACATCCATGAATGCTATTTATCTTAATTGAATTTCTGAGGATCTTGTGTTGCAATTAGCTTAAGTTTTGTTTTCTTGGTCAGATACATATTAGGCAGTTACTCTTTACTGTCTTTCCCTCCCATCCTGGTTTTACTGAGTTTTATTCCCTGGTGGCTCTAGAGTGCAGGAGTGGAAAAACTTGACTATTAAATTTAAACTATCATTTATGACATATGGCAATATTGTTTTTAGCAGTAACATTTATATCCCTTTAGTTTAATAGCAAAATTAGTGAACTTTTCATTTTAGGAACTACCTAACCTGAAATAAAATTAGTTTTTACACAAAATTTTTAAAACTTGCTTTAAAAGAAGACATACCCTTTTTAGGCATAGAATTTTAAATTCATCAGAGTCACTATTTACTTATTTATTTACTAATAAATGATCTTTCTCTTCAGTTCAAGATGGCACAATGTGTTTGTTCCTATAGGTCCTAAAAATCTAGACTTGCAAAAATTTGGAAATAAAAATAGTTGTGGTGAGGAAGGGAAATATGGTGAGAAAGGTGGAATACTAGGCGATAATGTGTCAATCATTCTTAGCAAAGTCATTAACTTTCCCTGTTATTTTACCAGCCCAATTAATGAAATAAAAGGGTTAGATTGTCATACCAGAGCTCTCACAGAAAATGGGAAGTATCTCCTATGTTGTAAGTGGAGGAAACTGTGGTTCATTTTGGTTTTCTGGTCGCTAACTAGATAAGTCGCCCTATGATATGAACTCACCTACTGAGAAAAGAAAAATAAATAAATAATATAAAAACAAAAGCAAAAGGGAACCCTCTATCTTGCCTGTTTAGTCTCCCAGTAAAAAATCATCACATTCATTCATAAACTAATACCTTCCTTGGGTCTATACCACAGAGTAGCTTCAACAGTAGACTAGATCACCTTATAAGTCATACCAATTAGAATCCCACAATTTAATGCTTTCTTCAAGAGAAGGGCCTAAAATCTCGAAATCTGAAGCAAGGGCATATTTGGAGTCTCCAGGTAGACAGTGGTTAAGAAACAAACAAACTTTACTATCTCTGTTTTTCTTTTCTGAGAAGCAAGAAGCCCCCAAGGAATACAACGGGAGTAATTCTGTCTATGATAGTTTACAGTCATCCAGAAGCCTAAGGTTTTACAATAAAAGATGACTCCCTCGCCTTCATTGATGAATGGCTATAATTTTCCATCGGACATCCTGAATCGGCTACCCTGCCAGAACAGGGAAAAGAGCTCTCTAACTCTGAATTGAAGGTATAATTCTAAAATATAAGACTTTACTGTGCAACAATAACATATTTTCTAGGAACCCTTGACATAAAAGGAGTTGTAGAGAAAAATAACAGGATAGGTATTTACAGAGTACAGCCATTTAGATAAATTTACAAATTTCGTTAGAGAGAACAAAATGAGATAAGGAAATAAATACTCAAAACACAAAAGTTGAAAATTCAGTAAAAAATGATTTTCAAACAGAGCTGTCATCTGAGACAGCACGAGTCAGATCATCTTAAGTGCCTGTTTCTTTCTCAATCTTGTAATAAAAAAAATATGATGGCAGGGGGCATGTACCCGCTTCTACACAGCCCAGAATCTCACATTCTATTTTAAAGAACATAGAGCATATACTAGATAAACTCTTTGATAAATGCCTAAGTATGAGCATGGTTATTTTACTATAGGGTAAATGATGCCTCTTCTTTGGAGCTTATAACTGTCTTTTCACGTACGTTTGTTCCTTCTCTATGTCATGGTGCTCCTGAAAGTAGTTACTCTTCTCTATTTTAAGGTATCCCAAGTTGATTTACGCATTCCTTTTTTTCTGAGGGGTCACTAGCAAAGCTATTTTTTAAACTACTACAGCATTGACATTAGTAACTGTATTGCATTTAAGAGATTTATATTAATTTTTAAAAAATCAGGAGTTAGTAATTTGGTCTAATTACTATAGTCACCTTGCAATTTGGATATTAAGATTACACTATAATACATAAGTATTGGCAGCTACTGAATAATTTGCCCATTCAATGACTAGGAAGACGCAATATTAACTCCATGTAAACAAATACTTATATTTCCAAGACAGTGCTAATGCTGAAGAAACAATAATATAACTGAAATGAATAAGTAAGAAAATTGCCTGAGTTTCTGTCGACAAATTAGTTATTTAATAGTGCTTTTGTGTAGAAACTATCAAGGTTTCTATGTTTTTGCCCAATGAATCCTTTCAACTTGGATTCCAATAGAAAAGTATTTTTTCCCCAAACAAAAGCAGAATATTACTATGTCAGTGGATAAAACACATGGTTCTCTAATAAAATAGATGGACAGTTAAGCCCATATAAACAGAGTTTATATGGGATAATAGAGCTGCAGCCCTTGGCAGCTCCTATGTTTATATAGAGAAACAAGCTGGTCAGAGATCACCAGGGATACTCTTTGGAATCAGAAGTATCTGCTTAGGTTGTGTACTTATGTGAAGTAGCTCACAATACAAGGTAGATTATTCCCAAGATATCTTTGATGTCCACTTACCACATCACCACACAAAGAAGACAGACAATCAGTTCCTAAAGTAACTAATAAAAGAAGCAATCAAAATTTTAAGATTTTGAAATAAGCACTACTACTTAGCAATGTAACAGTGCAGTGATCTTAAACTCAACTCTGAACAGATTCATTGAGAAAAATTAAGAATATGAACTCTGATAAGGAGACATGAAAGTATAAAATCTTAGAATAGAAAATTGCAATCAAACAGACAAAAGCCATATTAACCATTTTTGATTGACCTCTCTATTATTGTGTTAAAAAACTGTATTCTATCCTTGGGGTTAGGGGATTTACTCATTTCACCTGTCATTACATGAGAGGAAACTAAGACTTTATAACAGAAGTCCCAATTTTTAGTATTTAAAGACAGATGCATGGATCTTTGTATTTAATGTAAATTTAAGGTAATTAAATTAGTTCCATTCAATAAAGTTTATTCATTATTGAAAAAATTTTTTTCATAAAATTTTCACTTAAAAATATCTCATCTACCAGTTAGCTGAAATTATCTGACCTAAGTAATCATCAGTTTTGTCCAAGTTCCTGTCACAGGATGGATCCTGCATGGAATGTGTAACAGGAACATCAGATTTTTCGGTGACTTAATTAGACTCTGCTTCTAAGCCCTGTCACACCACAAGTCTATAACTGTGTTACTATTTCACATGTCAGTGCCTTGAGTTTACTCTTCCTTCTCTTGGAATGTTCTTCTTATTCTTGTCCCAAGTCTGCAACTCTATTCATCCTCAAAAATTTTATTAAAACTCTGATTTTTTTTTTGCTACTCTGCTCTCCCATGTATAGTTGACCAGCATTTACCTTCTGTATTTCTGTTCTTTATTTAAAAGCCCTATGTATTATTTAAAATTTCAAACATTGCTATATTTATATATAAAATATGTAACAAATGCAATGTATACTATTATATCATATTTGTATATTATGTTGTATATTATATGTTGTATGTTATATATTTTATATATAAAACATCATATATTCTATATTACATAAAGATTTATGTATGAATTAATAATATAACTTGCAAGTTTAAACTAATTTATCTCTCCTTTTTAAATGATAGTTCCTCCCCCATTGGCAAAGCTAACACTCATTTTTTTACTTTGCTTTTCCAAAATCAAATAAACATTCATTAAATCTATGTTGACTCAAATAGAATGCCTCCCTAATATTTAGATACAGTCATAAGTAAACACCAGACGGAGAGTAAACACCAGAAACAGATAACTTCAAAGTGGGAAACAGTAAATTGAGTGAATTTTTTTCTTGCTCAGATGAAAAATTTGAGGTCGAAATATAATTGAAAGTATTAAATGTAGAGAAAAAAATAATTTATCTGTTATCTTCTGTATTAAAATTAGTCTCCAGTGCTGGTCAGATGTGTTTGTGCTGGACCACATTTAACAGGAACAAGGATAGAGGCAAACAGTGTGGAGAACAGCTGGAATTACAGTGATTGTTCACGTGCTGTCGAAGGCCCTTGAGAGCTTTGTGTTAAGCCCAAATACTAAAATGACTCCTGCTACCCAAAATACATATTCAAAGCAAGAAGAAAGAAATTTTAAATCCTTCAATTAAGGAATGAAAAGTGAGGGCTGTAGCTCTACTTGAAGGAAGGATAGTTTCTTCTCTAAAATACTGCTAAATACCAGATAGATCACATACTAGGATTACCTGAGAGCAACTGAAAACCTAACTCACACCAATGAGGTTCAGGAATTAAAGCTCCTGGGACTGATAGATAATCAAGCACAGCAAGCCTTGGGCGTGGAGAGGAAGGACATTTTTCTTTTCTTATTATGCTAAAAATTACCCCAGGGAAGAATAGGGCCTCCTGAGAAACAGTACAGGAAAGTAAAAACAAAACAAAGCAGAAACACCACATTCCACAATCAAATGGAAATATTATGCACCTAGAACTACAGAATATTTTGCGATTTTACCTTTTCTGTTGACTTAGATTTATATAGCCACTATTCGCAGTAAATTTTTACAAAATGAACAACTTTTTTTTAATGGGAAAACTATATTACTTCTTAAAAGTATAATACATGGGACGCCTGGGTGGCTCAGTTGGTTAAGCGGCTGCTTTCGGCTCAGGTCATGATCCCAGGGTCCTGGGATCGAGTCCCACATCGGGCTCCTTGCTCGGCAGGGAGCCTGCTTCTCACTCTGCCTGCTTGTGCTCTCTCTCTCTCTCTGACAAATAAATAAATAAAATCTTTAAAAAAAAAATAAAAGTACAATACAATGCTTGGGGCTTAGTCTTCATAGCCAACATACTTTAAAAATAAAACGTTCTTACAAAATAAGGTAAGTTATAAATCATTTCACAAATTTAGAGAATTCAAAGCTGTTAGACCCAAAACTGTATGATGAGTGATGGGGGATTCTGGGAAGAATGCATAAACCTAAATTCTCCCTCTTCCCTTTCCCTGCTGGAGGCCTACACACTATGATAAGCCACAGGCGAAAACTGGAGAAAAAAAAAAAAATGATAGTGCTACAGTGCTGACTCTTTAGTTGATAAATGTTGGTTTGGGGTACAAATGTGTGTATAAAGGATAGAAAGGCCAGAGGGGGGAAAATTGAACATAAAAAAGAATTCTTTTTTTTTTTAAAGATTGTATTTATTTATTCTAGAGAGAAAAAGAATAAGAGAAAGAGCAAGGGAAAGAGCAGAGGGAAAAGGACAAGCAGATTCCATGCTGAGCATGGAACCCATTTAAGGCTCGATCTCAGGACCCTGAGAAAATGACCTGAGCCGAAACCAAGAGTCAATTGCTTCATTCAGTGAGCCACCAAGGTGCTCCATGAATGTAGATAAAAATTCTGAGTGGAGCCAAGTTGGTAAATCACTAATCCTTCCATTGGGGGAATTACTTAGATGACTTTGATTTTGCCCTTGAATTGAGCTGGGTTGGCACTGCTAAATTGTTTATGTCATCCTGTACTGTTTCTACTAATGCTGACAGAATTGGAGATAGGTGCAGTTTGTACTGAGAAGTCTTCCTCCTTTCTTATTTCTGAATATAGACATTTTGTCCCCTCTAAACCTCAAAGCAGAGGTCAGAGCTTCCCAAGCTGAATTCTATAAAATTAAAGAAGAAAGGGAACTCATAGTCTTCTATTACTGCTTACCAATCCACAGCTATCTGTAGAGCTCATCAGGCAGACTCACCTGGGGAGTGAGTGGTCCCACACTGGACTTAAATAGGCAAAAAATGAATACAAGCCATTTATGAAGGGGTATCAAGAAACACAGGTCAGCAAGTGAGTATTGCCGTGGTCAAGCAACACAGACTCTACTACCTGATAAATAACAGGTTTACCTTTCTTTTCCACCATTTACTAGCTTAAGTGCTTTGGAAAATTACTTAATGTCTCAGAGTCTCAATTTTTTATCTATAAAAAAGGAATTGCTATATCTAACTGGTGGAGCATTTTTAAAGAATTAAATGAATTGATCTTTATATAAAGCCTTTATAGCACTCTGTGCACACAAAGCATTATATATATTAGATATTGTGATACCCTAGCAAAATAGTTGAATTAGAGGATCAATAAAAATAAAAGCCAAAGCTTCTAGATAGACACAGTATAGTATACTCAGGAAAGAGAATTAGAAAACCATCAGACTTTTCATGTGCAATGCTGAAAATAACAAAAATCAGTGAACTAATATTGAACTATTGTAAGAAATGGCCAGTAATTTAAAAATAAATTACCTAGCTATAACATCATTCAAAAGAGAGTAAAATACATTTTTGGATACACAAGTATTCAGAAAGCAAAGCATTCTTGCAGTATTTATGAGAATAATCTCAACAAATTATCCTTTTTTTTTTTAAGATTTTTATTTATTTGAGAGAGAGAGAGAACAGGGGGAGGGGCAGAAGGAGAGGAAGAAGCAGACTCCCCACTGAGTGCGGAGCCTGATGTGGGGCTCAATCCCAGGACCCAGAGATCACGACCCGAGCCAAGGGCAGACACCCAACCGACTGAACCACACAAGTGCCCCAATAAAGTATTCTTAAAAAATAAATTTAAGTTTATAAAAATGTTATCCCAGAAATGGTAAAAATAAAACAGAAGAACAACATGAAAGAAGGAACAATATATAGTGAAAAATATTATAGCATATTAAAATGATGATGAAATCTGAACTCTAATATATGCTAAAGTATGGATTATTAAAATGTTTTTGAAGATTCATGGAAGGCACAAAGACACAATAAAAACAACAGAAAGCCTAAAAATATCTTGATGAGGTTAAAGTTGGAAATTAAAATATACTAGGGAGGGACATAGTCATATTTTCAATGTTATCTGTTGATAAAAAAATAGGTTTTCATTGATAGGAGCACCATTGACTGATAATTTCTAGTTGCAGCTCCTTTCAGTGCACCGTGGAGTTCATTCTGAGGCCACTCTAACCTTGATCCAGTTCTAAAAGATTAGAGACCTCTTTATTAGGTGACTTTGCTTGGAGACTTTCCAATAGCCTCACTCATCAAGACATTCTCAGAACTCTGAATAATCAAACCTGGAGAAAGATAAGCATCTAAATATTTTTTTAGGCTTTTATTTTTAAAGAATCTCCGCACCCAATGTGGGGCCTGAACTTACAAACCTCAGATCAAGAGTTGCATGCTCTACCATCTGAATTAGCCAGGTGCCCCAGGTATCTAAGCATATTTGGAATGTCAGTATCAGGTAATAGAACTCCTCTAGGGACGCCTGGGTGGCTCAGTTGGTTAGGCAGCTGCCTTCGGCTCAGGTCATGATCCCAGGGTCCTGGGATCGAGTCCCACATCGGGCTCCCTGTTCAGCGGGGAGCCTGCTTCTCCCTCTGCTTCTGCCTACCACTCTGCCTGCTTGTTCTCTCAATCTCTCTCTCTCTGACAAATAAATAAATAAAATCTTAAAAAAAAAAAAAAAAGAACTCCTCTAAAAGCTAGCTTTAGAGGGGCACCTGGGTGGCACAGTCGGTTAAGCGTCGAACTCTTGGTTTCAGCTCAGGAGGTCATGATCTCATGGTCATGAGATCAAGCCCTATGTTGGTCTCCACTCTTAGCCCAGAGTCTGCTTAAGATTCTCTTTCCCTCTCCCTCTGCCCCTTTCCCACTCGTGTGCACACACACGCTCTCTCTCAAATAAATAAATAAATCTTTAAAAAAATAAAAGCTAGCCTTAGAGTGACTCAGATGCAGACCTCTGCATTTCAAATTCTGAGAAGAAATAATCTAATTACTAGGCTTGTGTATGATGTTCAGCCCTAGGTCTGATATACATCCCTGGATCAGTCAGCCATGCATGAGATAAAGCCTCTGACAGAAGTAATGTGAAGATTATGCTTTGTTATCTAATATAGATATGATTGTCACACATCTATGCATAAGTTTCTTTTTTTCTTAAAAAGAGAATCTCATTTCTTACTATTGCTGTTTACATTTTTTAGTGGGTCTTAGAGAAAAATAAGCAAACATAAAATAAGTAATTATTTCTGAATTCATCTTGAAGAGATGAGTTACTGAGGTTCTGTGCTCTTACAAATGAAAAATTTCAAGAGGAAGGGTAGAAGTAGAACCGTAATAAGTGGGGAAGCACTGATTGAGTTTGTGGCTAATATATTATACATTTTCCCCAGTGATAAGTTGAACTCTATAAATTTCCTGAGAAATGTACAGAAAAAAGCAAGTAGAAGCCAGGTCACAGTCTTGGTCAAACATGGATCTTTAATTCCCTAGCTGCCATCTCCTATATCCTTCCCAATGGGGAATGTCTGAGTCAACTGTCTTCAAGTGCAAACATAAGAAGAAACTTGAAGGACCAGTAGTTCATGTCATTTATTTTCTTTCCTTTGTCCAATGGCTTAATAAATATACTTCTTTTAATGCTGCTACTTTTTTTAAACCAACATTTTAAAGTTGGTTAAACTAAACACCATTTTAGTCAAGGAACATGAATGTGTTGAAAAGAATTAGAGTAGATTTTAATTCCTCTACCTGATTCAGAAGTCCAGTTTGATGGTCAGTAGAAAGTTTCTAGCAAAACAAGGAAATGGGTAAAGTTTGATTTTATTACACCTTTTAAAAACCTTAATCTTTCCTTCTTATCTCCTCTCACCTCCAGGGAGCCCATCAACTCATTTTATCCACAGTGAAAATTTTCCCTGTACTGTTCTCAGAGGGGGTTACTTCAAAATTGCACAATTGTCACATCAAATGATCCAATTCCCCAAGGGTCCAAGTTGCAGCTACCTGCCCCAGGAAATAATCACATGAACCGTTCTGAGACGTGGCTGATACCACTGAATGTTACATAATTTCAGTTTGTGGTAGCTGTGAGAATGCATGTGTGTACAGTCAGCTTTCTAACGAGTAAATAGAACATGGGTATTATTAGATAACAAAAAAAAGCGTGTAATATTCTATTTGTTAAAAAAAGAGGAAGAAAATCCTTAACTACACTATTAATATTTTTTGCCATTCCTATTCTGAACTTTTGTCGTTGTTAAAACTATGCTTGCTTTTATCCCCTCAGTTTGTTTTTCAAATGTATCATTCTCTCTGTGTGTGTATGTGCGTTTGTATATAGTTTTAGATATTTTTCCAATAAAAAGTGATTAAGTGAGATTGTTTTCATATTTCTAACTCCAGAGTAAGTTGCTTCTTAAAACCTATTTTTTTTTTTAGTTTATTTGTTTGAGAAGGAGAGAGAGCATGAGCAGGGGGAAGAGCAGAAGGAGAAGCAGGTTCCCTACTGAGGAGGGAGCCCAACATGGGGCTCTATCCCAGGACCTCAGGATTATGACCCGTGGCAAAGGCAGATGCTTAACTGACTGAGCCACCCAGGTGACCCTTAAAACCTGTTTTTTATTAATCTTATATATTCCTTCAGTATTATATTTCAAGCATTCTTAACATGACAGAGATCATAGTGTCCATAAAATTTTGTGTTGTTATTCAGTGTAACTTTTATTGAGAAATAATTATGCAGAGAGTACATAATATGTATATAGTCAAAGAATATTTATGAAATGAACACCTAGTTAACTGTATTTGATTACATCCCTCTCACTGTTTCTAGAGTTAACCACCATCTTGACCTTTGTGATGATCTTTGTCTTGATTTTTGGAAGTTTTTCCAAATAACCCAAAAATGGTTTCATTTTTACTTATTTTAAAATTTTATGTAAATGAATATCAAATTATATTTTTGTGACTTATTTTTTAATATTGCTTGTGAGATTTATGTTGTTTAGTGTGTTTAATTATATTTAATTTTATTTGTGCATTTAGTATCCTATTATAGGATACACTACAATTTATGTATCCACTTGCATTATTGTGCTTAACAAAACCCTGAAGTCAACAAAAAGACCCAGGGTTAAGATGTCAAAAAGTAGCACCTAGAGAAGCAGACAATAAACACCACTTCCCTGGATCAACTTCTATTCATTTTCCTTCAATATGCTAAGCAATGACTCTCAACCATGGGGAAAGGAATAGATGGTATGCAGTATTTGGTCCAGGGAATGGACTGGTGCCTCTCTCTCTCTCTCTCTCTCTCTCTCTCTCTCTCTCTCTCTCTCCCCCCGCCTCTCTCCCAACCCCAGCCCTGACCCTACCTTTGACTACTGCTCAGTCCTAGCAAGTGTGTCAAATGGTCACTGCTTGTGGATATCAACACAAGGGATTCAAGTAGTCTTATGATCAGTGCTTGGCAGTCTGCAGCTAACACAACATCTTTTGAACCAGAGAGTAAATGTTGGTGTTATTTAGCAAGGTCAGCTTATATGCCAAATGGAGAGATCCTGAGAACTTAGAATGCATATAACATTTTATTGGTCTTTTATTGCATCAGCCATATTCTGATAGATTACACTCAGTGTCATATAGCTCCTTACATTTGTTATATGACTGATTTACCTATTATACAAGTTTTGTAACTCTTCAACAATACATTCCAGAACGTTATGGTACTTTCCAAGACATATTTACTGCAATTGTCTACAACTTTGAGGTAACCACTTTTAAAAGAAAAAAAAAGTGTTGTCTAGCAACCAAAAACTTATAGGGTGAAAGTCAAGCAATGAAGGTACTTAAACACTGCTGTTTTAAAATGTGAGACGAGACATGCTTCATAAGCTTCATTTGACACATAGTAAACAATTCAGCAGTTGGTCATTGTATTAATTCAGGTCTTATGAGAAGAGAAGTAGACATCAAGATAGTTTAAAAATGCAAAAAATTTGGGGTGCCAGGGTGACGCAGTTGGTTAAGCATCCAACTCTTCTTGGTTTTAGCTCAGGTCGTGATCTCAGGGTCATAAGATCAAGCCCCACATCAGACTCCATGCTCAGCTCAGAATCTGCTTGAGATTCTCTCTCCCTCTTGCTCTGCTCCTCCTGCTTGTGTGCTCCCCACCCATGAATAAATCTTTTCTAAAAATGATTCATGGGGTGATATTCTGTTAAGAATAAAGTAGGGGGTACTTGGTTGGCTCAGTCGATAGAGCATGCAATTCTTGATCTTGGGGTTGTAAATTCAAGCCCACATTGGGTGTAGAGATTGCTATACAAAATCTTAAGGAAAAAAAAAAGTAGAGGGGGTACTCAGGAGAAGCCTTCATGTTATGACAGAGATCTGATGGCACTATAGGAAAGGACTGAGCAAGAAGAATCTCAGACGACTAGGCAATTCTTTTTTTTTTTTTTTTAATGGGTATTTTATTTATTTGTACTTAAACTTATCAACCAACCAGCCAAACTGGTAATATTATCATGATACATTAAAATACAAAACATCTTTCTACAAATACTAGAATAATGAACAAGTTAACAGTTCTAGTAAAACATCACAAGGGGCAGAGGAAATCAATGAAGTGCATTATAGATTAACCCTTCACCATTAACAATGGAGGTTATTAACAAGAAAAGCCTCACAATGTCAGAAAATACAAATTATCCTTCATCACACGTCTTCGTATCTTTGCTTCCTATTCTTGAGGTTAGATTCTAGAGCCTGCAAATACCTACAGTAGTACTGTATCCAGTTATCTACAGCCAGAAACACCTGTTATCATGTTGTGCATGGCAGCCAATGCTACTGAAACTTTTGACTCCAATCGTACCCCCTCAATAAATACAATAAGAATCATGGGAAACACAATATTGAGGCAGAGATACGGGACCCTAAAAGACAAAGCCTAGGAGAGGTAATACAGCGACTGCCCAAAACTGAGATCGAGTAATATACTCATCGTCACACATCTTCAGGCTGTATGTTCACAGACTAATTTGGGAACAAATCCATTATTTGCTGGGTAGAAAAATACTTAGCAGACTGCTGTATTACACTATGGCTATCCCCAGAAGTTTCTAAGATGGACTCCAAATCGCTGACGGAATTTTGCTGGAACTGGATCTGGGGCTGCAGGGATTCCTCTCCACAGCTGTGGAGCTGGCTCTTCCAGGCTTGGGGGCACCAGGTCCGACTGGTACAGGAATGGTTGCTCCAAGACTGGCCATTCCAGGAGTGGTTGCTCCAAGATTGGTTGTTCCAGGTCTGGTTGCTCCCATTCGGGTTATTCCAGGGCTGGTTACTCCATACTGGAAGGTTTCCGGAAGTGTTCATCAGGTATCCCTGGTGGTAGGAATAGAAGCTGGGTATTCCATGGCTGCTGTGCTGTTCTGAGTCACACTCTTGCTCTCCTTTGGCCAGTGGTTTTTCTGCCACCTCTTACATTTCATTCTCTGGTTCTGGAACCAGGTCTTCAACTGCTTATAGCTAAGGTTCAGAATGTTGGAAAGTTCTTGCATCTGCTAGAGACTGAGGTATTTCTGTCTCTGAAATCGATCATTGAGGACATAGAGTTGGGTCTGAAAGAACATGGTCCTGATCTTCTGTTTCTTGCCCTGGGCTGTTTCCTAGTCGATTGTTAAGATTGTTGGTAAGTGTGTCCAGCAACTCTTTTGCCACTTGGTTGCTAAAACCCAGCACTCCTTTTGCCACTTGGTTCTTCTTCTTGAGATCCTGAATACTGTAGATACCTCTGGGTTGCTGTGTATAATGGATTCTGAAGACACCCATCATTTAGAATATTTCTTCTAAGTGAATTTTTCACATGTGCCTCTAGTTGGACGTTCTAGCACTCTTTGACTAACAGTGTCTAGACGGTACAGTATGATACAAGCAGTGGATCCTGCGATCATGGGCTACCCTCACATCTCATTCTCTGTGTAGTGGGCCCTTTGATTAGATGATGTTATGTGGGATTCTATGTCTGTGAAGCGGTCCTTTGATAAGTCCCTGGGTATTGATGCTGACTGAGACTCTGTGGGCTGGAAAGGAAAAACCATATTCAGAAGAAGTATCTATCCCTATGAGGACAAACTGATGGCCCTTTTGGAACATAAAGGCTTAATATAGAGTACTTGCCAATAGTCACCAGATGAGCCTTGAAAAATGTTTCATTAGGGTCTCACCATTGGTTTCTGATAGCTGGTAGGTTGAATATTCAGAGACATTAGCCATATTCATCTCAGTAAATGGGAGTCAGTGCTATTGAGTTCACACATACACTTCATATACGTCGCTGTGGCCACTTTATTCCTCTATCATGCCTGATCTGAGATAGCCAATGAAGATAAGCTAATATTAATTCTACTTGAATATTAAGTGTCTGTCTGATGGATACATTTTGGTAGACATTAACATGTAAATACATAGCTTCATACTTCATACTTACTCTCATATGTCTGCTTACATGTCTGTACCATATTGTCTCTGATACTCCAGTCATTTTTCTTTCCAGACTCCTGACATTAAACACTTTCCAAGAATCTCAGCCCATTTCTCTTTCAACATAAGGCAGATTGCCATGTGTACCACTTAGAGCTCTGCCTACTAGGAAACTTTTCATCTTAGCTATCTTCTAGGACCTCCCTTGAATGTGACAGCAACGCAGCTGCCATCTGTTTTGGGCTTGTACCCAAGCTCACTCAACAACAAATCAATCTCAGGCCTTTTCTTCCTTTTTCCAATGGTCATGAGGAAGGTAAAATCATGGTAGGTGCCATGGTCTTCTGGGCTCGTGATCTACTTCTGCCTCCTACTCATAGTTTTTTATCTTGTTTATCCTCAACCCTCGATCTATAGACTGCTGTTGGGCCCTTCCAAATGCAAAACTTGATAGGCCAAATAAAATCCTCCTAAAAACTGGAAGTTCTGAATACAGGGCCTTTTGGTGCCGCATGAGTTACGCATATAACTCTCCACTGCAAATGGAACGGCCTTGCACCCCAACCTCAGAGGACTTACATATATTTCTCCCATTGGGGCTTGCCATTGAATCCATACTTTATCCTTTCCTAACTCTGTCACGTCCCACACAGCAGGGTCTGCAAATAGTACGTTCCAATTGTCGCACTGCATATTGTACTGTATGATTTTCTCGTATTCTAAACCCTTCTTACACATGACCATCTGGTATATTCCTAAGTGTGGACTCTGTTGTGTGCAGAACCCAAACAGTTGTATAAGACATTATTATTATTTCTTTCTGATAAGGTTATAAGATGAAGCAATGTTTTAATGTTGTTGTTGTTGTTGTTGTTGTTGATTTTAGAAGGGATATCTTGGCATACTCCTCACCACTAAACACCTAAAAATTTTCTGAAGTAGCAGGTACTTGAAATTCCTTAGGTTACTTGACGCCCTCTGGAGTACCTTTGTTCTTAACAAGAGTTTCAGGATACTTGCCCTCGCTTGCTTGACTTGCTTAGTCAGCCTGACATGTTTGCTTTATTGTTATGATCAGTGTTATGGTTTGTGAGATTTCCCAGTGATCACTCTTTGTACCATATTCAAAGAAGATGGGGGAATGACATAGCCCTGGAATAGAACTGTAAGTGAATATTGCTATCTCTTCCAACTGAATGCACCATTTCTGATTCCCCCCCTTTTTTGTTAGAATATAAATGATAATATATTTGCCAAATCGGTAGTCATATATCATGTATCTAAGGCCATATTAGTCTGCTTTGGCAAAAATGCCATTTCTTGGCACAGCAGCTAGGACCAAAGCTGCTATAGATTGATATGCATATGCAGTTAATTTCTATAAAGTTACCAATAAACACTGAGTTAGCTGAACCATCACTTCTAGGGGAAGTGTAGGGTTAAGTTTCTGTAAGCTTCTGGTCATGACATTTTTTATCAACCAATAGATACATATAGTATTTTATGTGTATTCCTTTTTAAAGATAACTTATTTAATATATATTGTTGATGCATTAACTCTGAAGTCATAGCCAACAGAACTATAGCTCATACTTCAATGAAGCTTATCTAACACATGTATCTTCACCATTAGGCATATCATAACTTTCTTGCATTTAAGAACATTAGGCACTACTTTAACCCTATGCTTAGACACTCTTCTAAACAAAATAGATCTTGATTTTTTACTAGGATGATTTCTCTCAGTCTTCTATAATTCCATTCTTGCTTTCTATGATTTATAGATTTTAGGCAATAACTTGGTTGCTTACTCATCTATTTTTTTTTTACAATTAAAATCTTTTTTTAAAGATTTTATTTAAATTCAAGATAGTTAACATACAGTGTATTACTAGTTTCAGGGGTAAAATTTAGTGGTTTATCAGTTGCATATAACACCCAGTGCTCATTACATCAAGTGTCCTCCTTAATACCCATCACCCAATTACCCCATCCCTACCAGCTCCCCTACAGCAACCCTGTTTGTTCCCTATAGTTAAGAGTCTCCTACAGTTAGCCTCCCTCTCTGTTTATCTTTTTTCATTTTTCCTTCCCTTCCTCTATGTTCATCTGTTTTGCTTCTTAAATTCCATGTATGAGTGAAATCATATGGTATTTGTTTCTCTGACTGACTTATTTCATTTAGCATAATAACCTCTATTTCCATCTATGTCATTGCGAATAATGCAAGATTTTGTTATTTTTAATGGCCGAGTAATATTCCAGCTCACATCATCTATATTGACTGTAGGGACTTCAGGCTGTACTAATCATGTCTGCTACTCTTAGTCAAACATCTTGGCTATTCTTCTAATCATGCTGGTTGGGTGCAGTAATTTTGGCCCCCTGACTTCTAGCAGTAAAATGCCACCACCTGGACACACAACTCTGTATCCCGTTATCCGTGTGACTTTGATTGAGTTAACCTCAATCCATACATACCATCAACTCTGGTTTTACAGAAAAGCCGCCAATGGCATTCTTAGTGACGTGGTGCTCCTCTCATCAGCATATCCTGATGTCCTTGAAGAGTAGTTTGACTCCTGGTCCCTCCTATGGAACATAATCTGCTGAATCTCCTGGCCTCACACATTAAAACAAACCAAAAAAAAGCTAATTATATGTGAAAATTGAGGCCTTTTAAAAGGTAAACTCTCTAAAGTTTTTAATTTGTAATTAATGTCAGGGGAAAATAGTATTGGTCTTATAAAAATATAAATCCATTTATTCTCCTCCAGAGAACATACGTAATAAAACCCCAAAACAAAAATATATCTGGGTTAAGTGCAAATTTGCTTAGAAGCTGGTATTTGTGGCTCACAGCAGATTGCATGAGAAATGCCTTGATCCTATTCTTCACCCTTGGAAAGACCTTGGGAACTGACAAAGAGACTAGGTCTTTGATCTGGCTGAATGCTACATGGAGAATGCTGCAATGCAGGGACCACCTCCCACACTGACACACCATAAACCAAGCACTCATCTTGTAGCTTGACCTAGGAAAAAGTTAGGGATTGATGCACAGAGAACATAGCATCTTCTACAATGAGTGAAGGACTCCCAGTGCTCACTAGAGTAGAACCTACCTTCTATAAACATTAGAAGGGTAGACACAGAATAAGGCAGGGATGGGTTTTAGTTGAGGGGTGAAAGAAGAGAAGATGTTTTGTCTCAAATAATAATCCTACATTTCTTTTATGGTGACTACCATCCACAAATAGAGATTGTTTCTTTGAGCAAGGACATATCTCCAATAACTTCCTGTTAAATTACAAATATCTCTTAAAAAAAAAAAAAAAACTATTCCATTAACAACTTCACATGAGATAGTTTAAAAAGATTATTTCCCAGAAATATTTGCCTAAGTATTAATAGAAGCAGCCATGCATTTTGGGATGGTAATGGAAAAAAAAAAAAGACATGTATATTGTCAACTCTCTTTAAATATTACAATTTACCATCATTTGCAACAAAATAAAGTTGATGTTCTTGGCATAAAATCTAAAATCTTTCCTAATCTAGGCCTTGATTACTTTTTTATCACCTGTTTCCCATTTATATATCATTATTTAGCTATATCAGCTTTTTACTCTTTCCATTGCCTCAACCTGTCCCATCAGTTAACTGATAATGAGAGTCCCAAAACTGCAAAAGAGATGTAAAATTAAAAATACTGCCTCAATCAAATATTTTGCTGAGAGTCACATTAGCCAAAATATGTATGTATTTATATTTAATATTATATAATTAATACATAGGTATACACACACACAAAGATCTATGCATTGCTGCATAGACCCTATGCCCCGTAATAAAATGAAGTTAGCTCTAGAACTCTCATGGAAAATTACTTTTATAAATCACCAGAGAAAAGATCCAGAAATTATAACTGAGGTATTTGTAATAACTAGTAACATAAAAATAGAGTAAACTAAGTGGTACACATTATTAAACATTTTTTTCTTTTTCAAATTTTAAATTCCTTTTGCATTTAAATATTTAAAGCTTAGACTTTAGAGGAAATGAAGGCACCATTGATGTCTCCAGTGAGATGTTTCCATCCACTGCTCCTGAACCAGTGTCAATATTTAAATGTTTGTAAATATTAAATATTAAATTTATTAATATTTTATTAATTGTTAATATTATACATTATAATACATATTATAATTATTAATTTTATTACTAAATATTAAATTATTTAATAAATTTATTAAATATTAAATATTTATTAAATATTAAGTGTACATAAATATTAAATATTTACATATTTAGTATTTAAATACTCTTCAATATTTAAATGTTTTAAAAGTCATCTTTGAACAGAAGAAATTCTTCATCCTAAAATACTTTGCCTTTGGTGCAGCCTAAGAAACTACAGATGTTTATTTCAGAATCTGCATACGAAAAACCCTCCTCATTCATAATGCAAGTTAATTTGCCACAGAGTCACTGATGTAAAATTTGGCTTCTTTTTTCCACATCCTTTGCTTCTTTTAGTAATTGAGGTAGTAACTATTTATTGAATGCCTTCTTTATACTGAGGCTTTATATGAATTATCCCTAGTCCTCACTCCTAATTTAGTATGCTATCTTTATTATAGAGATGAGGGAGCCATGATAAAAAGTGGTAACTGACTCAAGTAGTAGCTGCAAATATCTTGGGGTATAGAGTTATAGGAAGAAACTTTTCCAGGGATTCAGTTGTTTAAGACTATACTAAAAGTAAACTTTGAGTATTTGTAGGCACAAAGATGAAAAGCAAAGTAAAAGATCTAAAAACAAACACACAATCCCAATAAGAAAGTGTGGGACAAAAATGTTTGTGACATATAGGAAAGGATTAACAGAAAGCAGATAATAAAAGATACTATCATGAAAGATGCTATTCCCTTACCCCAAGAGTTTTCATACTTTTCTTTGTGAGGAAAACTAGAAATACATATCAAAATCTCACATGACACTAATCTTAATTTTTCTCTTTAGCTTATGTATTTGCTTTCAGAATGTGTAGAATTATTACTGTAATATTTTATCACTTCTAGGCTTTAGATATCAAAAATACCTTCCCTTCTTTCCTCCCTTCCTTCCCCCCTTCTTTCTTCCTACCTTTCCTTCCTTCCTTCCTTCCTTCCTTCCTTCCTTCCTTCCTTCCTTCCTTCCTTCCTCTTTCCATTTCCTTTATGTATCTATCTGGGTATATATATGTTCTATATATATACATAAAAGAAAAATAACTAATGACACCACAGGAATACAAGGGATTATAAGAGAATATTATGAAAAATTATATACCAACAAACTGGACAAACTAGAAGAATAAATATATTCTTAGACACATTAGTAAAATATATTGACTCTAATACATCCATAATGTATGTATGAGTATTTTTATAGTCAAAATTATAAAGATGGAAATTAAGATATTCAGGTGAATAGAGCCCCTAATAATGTTTCTGCTTACTTAGATTTGTTCCCTTAATTGTTTTTTTAAATTATATAAATGATAGGCCACTAATTAGTGAAGGTTGATAGGAAAAATTTGAATATCAGACATAAAGCAAAGAGGAAGGAAGTAATAGAAGATATGAGAAAGAGAAGGACAAGGAGAGGAGAGAAAGAGAATGATTATGAAACAGTTTTACAGATTTTAAATTAAAGGTGTAAAAATACTTTGGATCATATATGAATAAGTTAGATTATGGTGGGAATGCTATAATCATATCTCAGTTTATTTATTGTTTCAGCTGAGTCACTGGACAGGAGAACAATGAAGATATGACCATAAAAGGAAGATTATTTTAAAAATTAATAGTTTATCTGAGTGTTTATATATTTAGGAGATATATTTGGGAGATCAATTTATTCTACCAGTAATAACTTTTAAAACTATCACTTCAAATACTAGGTTTAAAAATGTAAATGAATTGCCTTGACCCCAAAATACAGTGTTGAATTATGTGTCATAGAAAAATAAAGCATAAAATGAAACTAGAAAGCTAATACACCCTTGCCAAGGCTAGTAAACAGAATACTTTATCATGAGCATACCTATCATTGGCCAAGGAAAGATCTGCAGGTGAAAGATGCCTCACCATTAATAGTTTGCTATTTGAAGCTGTATTGATGCCAAAGAGAAGTTTCATCTATGATTCTCATACAGCATATACCACATTAAACAGTTTACACTCTCAAAATTGTAAACATTACAACCCAGCACACTGGAGTGGTTATTCTGAAAAGCATTGATGTTAAGAAAAAAAATTAGGTGCTCAATAATGTCTTATGAGATTCTCATAGTGCTGGTCACAGAAAGAACTTTGCTATGTCCCCGGAGGATAATTCCTTTTGTAAATTTCCAAGTCCTGCAAGAGTTTTTGAGAGAAAAACTATACGAAATCTATAATATGAAACAAAAGAAACAACAACAACAAAAATATGTTGGAAAGAGATGAAATTGGAGAACTAAGTTATTACCACATAATTGTAGAAATCTGAAATAAATCATATCACATAAGCAAGAAAAGTAATGGCCACCTTGCAAGAGCATTCTCTGGTTGCAAAATATTGCTTATCCCAAAGTATGGCTTACCAATACTTTTAGTGCTTAAATGGCCACTATAAAGTTTTCACTCTTTTCTATCTCAATGAATAATCATCTTAGTAAAAAATTATAGTAATGATAGTAATGCCACAAGTCTTGACATTACCGTTAAAGTCTCAGTTCAAATGTCACTGTATCAAAGATGCCTTCTAAGATTGCTTAAACCAAAATAGTTATCTCATTATTTCTACTTTGTGTCTAGCTCATTCATCTCTGTGATTCACCACATAGTACCTAATCCTGTCTGGAATTACTATAATTATTAATTTTATTATTAATATCCAATCTCCACTCTTAATTGCAAGATTAATGAGTAACTGGGGCTTTGTTGTCCCAATGTCTCGGGGTTAACATATAGGCAGTTGCTTAAGAAATTATTGCTCAATCAGTAAATTATGATTCAAATTTATTTAGGTTGTACTGTACTATAGGTGCAAAGTTAAGCATTATATTTCATCAGAGACAATCTTAAGAATGCAAAAGTACCCTGCATAAGACACTATTTTAGTTATATCAGCTAGTATCTTCTGTGATAGTAAAGAGAAATTTGAAAACAAATTAAATTTAGCACTCATTCGATATCCATATGACAAAATGTGTTATTGTCTTCTATATACTAGCTATATGTAAGTTTCATTTTATATAGATTTTCTGACTCAATCTTCACAACAGCTGTGTGAGGTCATTATTTTGTCATTAGTGTAGGGTAAGGGAAATAGAATTCAAAAAACTGCAAATAGTGAACCACCATCACAAAGTAAGAATCAATACTTCTAATTGTAAGACACTGTTCTATGTTTTTCTGTATATTTTATGTGCTTTTTTAAACTGCAGTGTAATTAACGTACATGGTTGTATTACATTCAGGTGTACAATGTAGTGATTCAACAGTTCCATGCATTACTCAGTACTCATCACAGTTAAGTGTGCTTTTAATTGCCTTAACCTATTTTACTCATCATTCTGTCCATCTCCCCTCTGGTACCACCAGTTTGTTCTCAATAGTTAAGAGTCTGTTTTTCTATTTGTCTCTTTTCTTCTTTGTTTTGTTTCTTAAATTCCACATATGAGTAAGATCTTTTGGTATTTGTCTTTCTTGGACTTATTTAACTTAGCATTATATTCTCTAGCCCCATCCACGTTGTTGCAAATGGCAAAAATTCATTCTTTTTCATGGCTGAGTAATACCCTGTGTGTGTGTGTGTGAGAGAGAGAGAGAGAGAGACAGAAAGAGAGAGAGAGAGAGACATCCATCTATGGATGGACATTTAGGTTGCTTCCATATTTTGGCTATTGTAAATAATGCTGCAATAAACAGGCTTGTATACATCTTGTCACATTAGTGTTTTTATATTCTTTGGGTTAAATACCCAGTAGTGGAATTACTGGATCATATAGTAATTCTATTTTTAATTTTTGATGAACTTCCATACTATTTTCTGCAATGGCCACACAAGCTTATATTCCCACCAACAGTCCCCAAGGATTGCTTTATCTCCACAATCTCGCCAATGCTTGTTGCTTCTTATGTTTTCAATTGGAGCCATTCTGACTGGTGTAAGGTGATATTTCATTTCAGTGTTGATTTGCATTTTCCTGATGATCAGTGATGTTGAGCATCTTTTCATGTGTCCATTGGTCATCTGTATGTCTTCTTTGGAGAAATGTCTGTTCGTGTCTTTTGCCCATTTTTTAATTGGATTATTTAGGGGGGTGTTGAGTAGTGTAAGTTCTCTACATATTTTGCATACTAACCCCTTATCAGATATATCATTTGCAAATAACTTCTCCTATTCAGAAGGTTGCTTTTTAGTTTTGTTGATTATTTCCTTTGCTGTGCCGAATCTTTTTATTTTGATATAACTCCAATAGCTTATTTTTGCTTTTGTTTCCCTTGCCTTAGAAGATATATCTAGTAAAATGTTACTATGGCTGATGTAGAATAATTATTGCCTGTGCAGTCTTCTAGGATTTTAGTGGTTTCATGTGTCACATTTAAGTCTTTAATCCATTTTGAATTTATTTTTGTGTATGATATAAGAAAGTGGTCCAGTTTCATTCTTTTACATGTTGCCATCCAGTTTTGCTAACACAATTTATCGAAAAGAACGTAATTTTCCCATTGCATATTTTTGCCTCCTTTGTCATAGATTAATTAACCATATAATTATAGGTTTATTTCTGGGGTCTCTCCTCTGTTCTATTGATCAATGTGTCTGTTTTTGTGCCAGTACCATACTGTTTTGATTACTACAGCTTTGTAGTAAATCTTGAAATCTGGACCGTGATACTTCCAGTTTTGTTCTTTTTCAAGATTGCTTTGACTGTTGGGTCTTTTGCAGTTCCATACAAATTGTACGATTATTCTAGTTCTGTAAAAAATTTATTGGTGTTTTGATAGGATTTCATAAAATTTCATAAAATCTGTAGATTGCTTTGGGTATTATGGACATTTTAAAAATATTTGTTCTCCCAGTCCATGAGCATGGAATATCTTTCCATTTGTTTATGTCCTCTTCAGTTACTTTCATCACTGTTTTATAGTTTTCAGAGTATACATATTTAACCTCCTTGGTAAAATTTGTTCCTCAGAGTTTTATTATTATTGATGTAATTGTCAATGGGACTATTTTCTTAATTTCTCTTTCTGATACTTCTTTAGTAGGGATAGAAATGCAACATTTCTGTATATTGATTTTGTATCCTGAAACCTTACTGAATTCATTTATCAGTTCTAGTAGTTTTTTGATGGAGTTGTTAGGGTTTTCTCTTTATAGTATTATGTCATCTGCAAATAATGAGTTTTACTTCTTCCTTACCAATTTGGATGCATTTTCCTTCTTATCGTTTGGCTGCTTATGGGTAGGACTTCCGCTAATATGTTGAATAAAAGTGGTGAGAGTGGATACCCTTGTCTTGTTACTGATGTTAGGGGAAAAGCTCTCAGTTTTTTACCATTGAGTATGATTTGTTAGCTGTGGGTTTTTCATATATGGTCTTTATTCTGTTTAGGTATGTTCCTTCCAAACCTACTTTCTTGGTGGTTTTTATCATGAATAGATGTTATACTTTGTCAAATGATTTTTCTATATCTGTTGATGATCATATCGTTTTTTTATCCTTTATCTTGTTAACGTGTTGTATCGTGGTGATTGATTTGCAAATATTGAAACACCTCGCACCCCAGCAATAAATCCCACTTGACTGTGGTGAATGATTTTTTTTTCAAATGTATCGTTGGATTTGGTTTGCTATTATTTTGTTGAGGATTTTTTCATGTATGCTCATCAGAAATATTGACCTATAATTTTTTCTTTGCAGTGTCTTTACCTGGTTTTGGTATCAGAGTAATGCTGCTGGCCTCATGGAATAAGTTTGGAAGCTTTCCTTTCTCATCTATTTTTGGAATAGTTTGAGAAAAATTAGTATTAGCTTTACTATAAATGTTTGATAAAATTCACCTATGATGCCATCTGGTCCTGTTGATAGTTTTTTTGATTACTGATTCAGTTTCATTCTGGTAATCCATCCGTTCAATTTTGATTTCTTCCTGATTTAGTTTTGGTAGTTTATATGTTTCTAGGTATTTATCCAGTTTCTTCCAGATTGCCTAATTTGTTGGCATATAATTTTTCATGATATTCTCTTATAACCCCTTATATTACTGTGGTGTTGGTAGTTACTTCTCTTCTTTCATTTCTGATTTTATTTCAGCCCTCTCTCTCTCTCAATGACTCTGGGTAAAGGTTTATCAGTTATGTCAAATTTTTCAAAGAAACAACTCCTGCTTTCATTGATCTATTCTGTTTTTGTTTTTAGTTTTTCTTTCATTTGTTTCTGGTCTAATCTTTATTATTTCCTTTATTCTACTGGTTTGGGGTTTTGATTCTTGTTTTTCCAGCTCCTTTAGATTATTTTTTGAGATTTTTCTTACTTCTTGAAGTAGGCCTGTATTGCTATAAACTTCCCTCTTGGAAGAGCTTTTGCTGCATCCCAAAGATTTTGAACTGTTGTTTTTTTCATTTTCATTTGTTTCCAGGTATTTTTTAACTTCCTTTTTGATTTCTTGGTTGACCTATTCATTGTTTAGTGACATGTTACTTAACCTCCATGCATTTGTGTTCTTTACAGATTATTTCTTTTGGTTGATTTCTAGTTTCATAGCATGTGGTCAGGAAAAATGCAAGATTTGATTTCAGTCTTTTTTGAATATGTTGAGACTTGTTTTGTGTCCTAACATGTGATTTGTTTTAGACAGTTTTTCATGTCCCCTTGAGAGGAATGTTTATTCCTTTGTTTTAGGGTGAAATATTCTGATTATATCTCTTAGCTCTATCTTGTCCAATGTGTCATTCAAAGCCACTGTTTACTTGTCAATTTTCTGTTTGGATGATCTATCCATTGATGTAAGTGGGGTGTTAATGTCCCCTACCACTAATGTATTAATATCAATTACTTTTTTTATGTTTGTTTTTAGCTGCTTTATATATTTGGGTACTCCCAATTTAGGTACATAGATATTTACAATTATTATATCTTCTTGTTGGATTGTTCCCTTTGTGATTACATAGTGTCCTTGGTCTTTTGCTACAGTCTTTGTTTTAAAGTCTATTTTGTCTGATATAAATATTATTATCCTGGCTTTCTTTTCAGTTCCATTAGCATGTGAAAAGCTATTCATCCCTTCACTTTCAATCTGCATGTCTTTACGTCTGAAATGAGTCTCTTGTATGCAGCATATAGGTGAGTCTTGCTTTTTTATCCATTTTGTCACCTATGTCTTTTGATTGGACCATGTAGTCTATTTATGTGCAAAGTATTTATTGATAGGCATATACTTATGCACATCGTTACTTGTTCTATGGTTGTTTTTTTAGTTCTCTGTTCCTTTCTCCTTTTTTCTTAAGTTTGATGCATTTTGTGATACACTTGGATTCTTTTCTCTTTATTTTTTGCATATTTATTACCTGTTTTTGATTTGTGATTACCATTAGGTTTATATATAACATCATATGTATATAGCAGTCTATATTAAGTTGATAGTCACTTAAGTTTGAACACATTTTTTACTCCTCTCTCCTCCACATTTTAAGTGTACGGTGTCATAATTTGTATCCTTTTATTTTGTGAATCCCTTGACTGATTTTTATAGGTATACTTTATTTTACTGATTTTGTGCTTTCTTTTTTTCTTACTCCAACTTATGTTCTTTCCTTTCCACTCAAAAAGTTCCCTTTAACATTTCTTGTAGGGCTGATTTAGTGCTCATGAATTGCTTCAACTTTTGTTTGAGAAACTCCTAATATCCCCTCTATTATGAATGATAGCCTTGCTGGATAGAGTATTCTTGGTTATAGGTTTTTTCCTTTCAGCACTATCAATGTGTCATGCCATTCCTTTCTGGTTTGCTAAGTTTTTGCTGAAAAATCAGTTGATAGCCTTATGGTGTTTCCCTTGTATGTAACTGTTTTCTTTCCTCTTGGTGCTTTTAAAACTTTTCACTACATTTTTCCATTTTAATTATTATGTGTCTTGATATGGGCCTCCTTGGATTGATTTTTTTGGGGGCTCTCTCTACCTTATGAATCTGGATTTGTTTCCTTCTCCAGACCCAGGAAGTTTTCAGCTATGATTTCTTCAAATACATTTTCTGCCTCTTTTTCTTTCTCTTCTTCTGGGATCCCTATACTGTGAATGTTATTAGGATTGATGGTGTCTCTGAGTTCCCTTAATCTATTTTCATATTTTATTATTCTTTTTCATCTCTCCTGTTCAGCTTGCTTGCTTTCCATTACTCTGTATTTCAGGTCTCTGATCCATTCTTCTGCTTCCTTTATTCTACAATAATTGCCTCTGGTATACTTTTAATTTTAGTTATTGAGTTCTTCATGTCTGTTTGGTTGTTTTCTATCTCCTTGTTGGGAGTCTCACTGAGATCCTCCACTCTACTCTTAAGTCCAGTCAGTGTCTTTATGACCATTATTTTAAAATCTCTCTCAGGCATATTGCTTATCTCTGTTTCATTTAACTCTCTTGCCGTTCTTTCATTTGGGACATATTCCTCTCATTTTGTCTGACCCTCTGTGTCTGTTTCTCAATGTTAGTAAAGTCAACTATATCTCTTACTTTTGAACATTGTAGCCTTCTATAGAAGAGGTCCTATAGTGCCCTGTACTTCAATATGCCCTGTTTACCAGAACCTGGTGCTTCAGGGGTATCTCCTATGTGTGTCGCATGCACCCTGTTGTCACTGAGCCACGTTTGCCTTTAATCCAATCATCTGCAATGTTTCTCTTTGCCCATTGTGGGCAGGGTTTGGTCCCTGTGTTGTTAATGAGCCAGTCTGGGGTTGCCTTGGGCTTAGATTGAGTTAGACCAGGCATTTTCTAGAGCTAGTCACACAGAATTACAGAACACTCTCCCTGTGTGGTAGCCTGTGAATATTTTGTTGGTGAGTGGGTTCTATAGTCAGATTACCTGACTACCTGCAACCCACTCCTGGGGTTGCTGTAGAACTGGCATGTGTGATTATCTTCCCCTCTCCCCAGGGCAGGAGTCACTTTGGAGTGTTGCTGGCCTCTCCTGGTGCTGCTTGCACACTGCCATGCTTGTGGTGCTGCTTTTGGATGGACTCCTGCTTAGGGCCTGTTGGAGGGGGAGTCTACAGGAGTATACAGTGGGGGGACACAAAATCTGTGCTGGTCTGCTATGGATTAGGACCTGTAGCTGCTTTGGAGAAGTGTTGACAGTGGGTGGGAGGGGCTGGGTCCTCAGGAGAGTGTGGAGTGGAGTACACTCTTAGCAAGCTAAGTGGAGAGTATTTGTGCTGTGCTGGTTCTCACAGGTGTCCGTGTATCTAGACTTGGGGGGTGAGGGGTAGGGATGGGAAATGGCACCTGCCATCTCTTTTGTTCTTAGAGAGTTCTCCTAAAAAACTTATCCCTGGGGCTCCTGGGTGGCTCAGTGGATGGAGACCTCTGCCTTTGGCTCAGGTCATAATCTCAGGGTCCTGGGATCGAGCCCCGTGTCAGGCTCTCTGCTCAACAGGGAGCCTGCTTCCCTCTCTCTTTGCCTGCCTCTCTGCCTACTTGTGATCTCTCTCCTCTCTGTCAAATAAATAAATAAAATCTTTAAAAAAAAAAAGAAAGAAAGAAAGAAACTTACCCCTCCAGCACATGTTCTGAGATTAGTACATAATTCTCTTTTCCAGGTACCCCAGGCAATTTTCAAACTGCTGCTTCAATGCTGTAGCTCGGTGGGACTATTTGTTATGCTGTCTCTTTAAGGGTGAAGACTCAGTTTCCTGTTATCCTCTGACTTTCCCAGATCAGAGCCCACAGATTTTAAATTTCCAGGTGTTAAGTCCTACTGATTATAAGAACTCAGGAAGTTAAGCCCCTCTGGTTTTTAAAGCCAAATGTTATGGGTATTTGTCTTCTCAGTGCAGGTCTCCCATGCCTGGTGTGCCTGGTATTGGTTCTGTTCTTCTTCATTCATTGTGCTTGTTGTGTCCCTTCCTCCTGCAGACAGTCTTTTGGGTCAGTTAGGTTCCTGACCATGTCTCTGCCCTTCCTACAGTTTTTGGTATGGCCCTCTTTTCTGTGATCAGCTGTGGAGAGTCTGTTCTTCGACTCTGCTGATTGTTTTCTGGATTATTTACACTGATATGGGTGTTATCCGGGTGTATCCACAGGACAAGGTGAGCTGAGGATCTTCCTACTCTGCCATCTTCCCCAGAACTCATAAGATGCTGTTCTTTGTACCACATCTCAGGTAGATAGCTAGGCATTTAGGTTATCTGGAAGATCAGAGCAGATAACCTAATCTTATATTGATTTTATACTTGTATCTTAGGGTCAAACTAGGAAGAAATCATTGTCCCATAAATATCTTGAAAGCTTTGAAATGCTTCAGAACTCTTAATGTATTTTGGAACATAATAAGCCAACCTCTTATTTGGATTAAACAAGAGGAATTCCCAATATCTTAACAAGTGACTACCTGAGTATCACAAAGAACTGCTTCAATGATATTAAATAGTTCTTTTTTTCTAGAGATCTTGCTTCATTTCAAGAATTCTGCTTGCTTGTTATGAGCCCACGAATAGGTTTAGTCTGGACTTAGTAAGATTCAAATGCAAGAATGCATAAAACAATTTTCTTAATTCAAAATTCATTTTAAGAGAGCCAGTAGAGCAAGAAGAAGGGTAAGAAAGTTTCCATATTTACATACTTGCATGCACTGGTTACATTATTTAGAAGTGCTATAATCTATGGTGAGGAGAAAGGGAGGCAAAGAGGTATATGCAAACATGAAAATAGGTTTAGAGGATGACTTTTACAATATTTTTTATGATGCAGGGGTTTTTTTTTTGTTTTGTTTTGTTTTTTTGATGCAGGGGTTTGAAGAGATGGAAAAAAACCAGCCTCTCTTTAAAGCTATAAAAGTTCACATTTGTCTTTATATAGGAGTGATTAATCCAAGCAGACTGTCCGTAAGATTCTGAATTTGTTTTCTCTCATTTCACTTTCATTTTTTTTAACTCTTAAGATTCAAAACAACATCCCTACCAACTTCGAAAAAGTAATAGAAACTTATCTTTCTTGGGGGAGGTATTCGAAATCTATGGGGAATTAGAAGTTTATCAAGAATTTTCACATCTTCATGCATATAATGGGGATGAAGTTCAGGCTACACAATTGTGTTACTCTAATTAATGATCTTTCATGATACTCAAGTGGACGTTATATAATTATTATATGACATGTAATTATTATACAGCATTTAAGTTTCTCTGATCTCAGGGTGCCTGGGTGGCTCAGTTGGTTAAGTTTCTATGATCTTCATGTTAATTAAACATAAAATAGTTTATATTTCTCTTTGAGAAGAGAAAAAATAGTTACATAATTTTTACCTTCCGTATTAACTGTAGCAAAGTTAAAATGTATCTGTCAATAGACTCAGATTCTTAGTCAGGTGTGTGTGTATGTGTGTGGAGACAGTGACAGGAACTTGTAGGCAAACTGAAAAAGTTAACAGAGGTTTCATATTTACTACCCACAGAAAAGAATAAGTTAATACAATTCAGTCAGATAAGTATAGGTATCACAGTGCACAAAGGGAAAATGTTACGCATGTCCCAAAAGCCAAATTATTGTTCTCTGGTCCCTTTCACACCATATTTATTACAGACTGTTTCCTTCCTGGTTTCGTAAGCACCCCATCCCTCTTGCTAGCTCCATTGGCTCTATTGCGCCCACCTTGACCACAAGAGAAAATTGTGTTAATGTGGCTCCTCATAGTGTTGCCCAGCTCTTCTCAGAAAATTCTGCCTCGTCACGGCAAGCTGCAATGACTGCTTTAACAATCAACCTTCTTTTTGCAGTGCAGAAGACTCACCTGTATTTTGTGGAACAAAATGTTAACCCAAATATTTAGTAGCTCAACATTCCATTCTTAAAACACATTCTTCCTCTGGCTGCCAGGAAGCAGCTCTCTGCTGTGTCTCGGTTTTCTTCAGAGGTTCCTCCTCCCAAGTCCATGAACATATGAGTGCCTCAGGATTCAGACCTAATGCTCCCCTTGTCTGTCTATACCCATTTCTGGGAGAATAGGAGGCAGGAGAGCTCACCGATCTAATGGGTTTAAATACTGTGTATATGCCAATGATGCCCAAAGTTTCTTTCAAACTACCAGACTCATGCATGACAACTCAGCACCTCCATTTCAGTGCTTTATATATAATTTATGCTTAATATGTTCTAAACTGAACTGTTTTGTTCTGTCCCTGATATCTTTCCCCTGCCCATCTTCCTTATCTCTGTAAATGAGAGATCATCCTTCCATGTGTTCAGGAGAAAACTCCTTGGAGCCATCTTTCATACTCTTCTTTTTCTGCTATTCCACAGATAATCCATCAGAAATTCTTCTTAACCTCAAAATATGTGTTGGTTTTAATATTTTTCCACCATTGTTTTTTTAATCCAAGTCATCACTCTCCTCTAAAGTATTGTAACAAATATCTGTTACAATCTTGTTCTAAAGAAATCTGTTCAATATTGTTTAATGCAGTATTTAAATAACTTGACCATGAAACTACTTTATTTGATAACATCTCTTTTGTTGGAGATAGGATATATTTTGGAAAATACTGTTCAAAAAATGCTCATTTGTGAGGGCAACCTCAGTCTCTTTTCTTTACTTCCCTTTAAGTAATTTCTCTTTCACATTTTTCAGTTTAAATAAATTTTGCTCTTATTGTCCCTCCTTCCTGTCATATCTCAACAGGTCACAAATCAGATATAACCTGTGTGGACATACATGATTAGTGGCTACATATACATATCAATTTGAAACCCAAGGATTTCTCTTTGTTTGCTCATCCATGAATAGTCATAATGATGTTTTTAACATGTTTGAGTTTGAGTCTTTTTATATTTGGCTCATATTATTCCCATTGCCAGCCATCCTAAACTTGAAATATTACCTTAATATGAACAATATTGAAAAATCACATTTGACTTTTTCACTACAAAATTCAAGTAGCATTATGGCATTTTAAAAGAAGAAAAGGGGAATTAATTTATTTTCTTTTATTCTAAAGGAAGAAAACAAGAATGTATTTATGACCCCAGACAGATTTTTTAAGCAGATGAAATAAATGATATATTTTACCCTGCCTCTCGTTTTATGGTGCCTCACTGTTTATTGAAGCAATTGAGATTTTTACCACTTATCTACATGTTTCTCTCTATAATCAGACTATTCCTTTCCTGGAATATAGTGGTTATAACTCATTAGTAGTTGCAACTCTATTGCATGACAAAGTACAATCACTCAATGAAATACTACTGAAGGAAACTCTTAGGTTAATTGACACTCAAGAGTTTCAGACTTAAGAATTTACGAAGGAGTAAGAATAATATAAAAGAGAAAGCTTCCATATATGCAGCAAAAAACAAAACTCACCATCAATTTAATGATGAATTTTATCTGTATGGTTAGGGAAAATAAAATATTTCGATGTATTTAAAGTAAAATGTTACCATTCCTTTTCAAATCACTATGTAGTATTTAAATGTGAACTATGTTACTCATGGTTTTTGAAAAACTAAATTACAAATGTTTTTATGAATTATTCCACAGCTTTAGAGACTCATTTAGTAAATAAATTTGATAAAAGAATCCAGTCCTAGAATACTGACTAATTGGGAGAAATACATTATAATTAAGAAGATAATCTATTACAATTTCCTGACCAAGAAAAAAAGTTTCTCTTTTTTAGAAGAAATCAAAATGACTCTTTACAAAGAATATAGCCAAGTAAATCCGACACTAGTGTGATAGTTCCCTTTATGTGGTCTTTAAAATATAAATTAGTGTGACTAAACTGAATGACTTTTTAAATTCTTCTAGTTTGTTGATTTTTACATATGAGAGTATTTCTTTTCACTCACCATAGTATTGAAGGGATGCTGCCTTGGAGGCTTAGGCAGTCATGGATATAATCCTGAATCTGAGAGGTCAATGGTTCATAAATGAGCCTCTATCTGGTCTGGCACAGTTCTGAATATTTGGCAGGATTTATTTAAAATAGGTCCAAGATGGGAATAGCAGAGGCATTGCTGGCAGAAACATATAAGGATGCTTGCCTTCTCTGTTCTTGGCTCTAGCTGGTGCTATTTAGCTATCATTTTATGAAAACATGAACACAAAGCTCAGTTATGCCTTTATAAATGGAGAAAAAAAGCAAAGCTAAAAATAGGCCATCATTTCATTGAGCTTCAGTCATGCAGTCTTACCTGGTGTGCATTTGTTGTTGGCTGGCAGAGTCCCCCAAAGTAAATGGTGTAGTTTTCCTGGCTTATCCTTTTATGCATAGATATCACTCAAACTATGATGTTTTATTCAGTTCTCACTGCTATGGCCCCAAAATTTGCCTTGTAGCAGCATAGCGAATCTATCAACTCTGGCTGTGGAATGCTTTACTCACGTCTAGGTACAGAGAGTGAAATTTGTTTCCTTTTTAAAATTTAATATATAATATTGTTGAATTTGTCTTTTTATGACTAATTTGGTTTTATAACACATCTAATAGAATAGATTCTTTACCAAGAAATCCCTTTGGACCTAGGTGCTCAATGGGCATTATTCAATGATATTTAAATTTGATCTCATTGTGGGGGAAAAGAAAACAACTCTTGATAGATTGTTGAGAATATAACTGTCAATTCTTCCACCTAAACATGTTGAATACATAATCCATTTTGCTTCTAGTAACTAACATATTTTTGGAAGTGAGGTTTGCTAATCATATGAAATAAATTTAGTAGATTTAAAAGTAGTATTTCATATTGTTTTATTTGTAACTTATTTCAATGCTTGCATCAATTATATTCTTATCAAGGGGAGCACAATAAGTGTAAAAATTTAAAAATTTTTAAAGTTATTATGTTGCAAAAACAGGATTTTAAAACCTACTTTATGACCCAAAATGTTCCTAAATCATTAACAACTTTTTTATTGATGCAATGATAGACCAAAAAAAGAAAAACAAAAAGAATCAGTCTTAACTATCTCCAATTCCATAATCCTACCATCTTGAACTAACTAGTAATGAACATTTCGTATACATTTGTTTGAAACATTTTCCTTCTCAAATAAATATACTTGAAAATAATTTTTTCCATTTCTCTTTATAAAAATGGTATCAACTAATTCTATATAATTAAGAGTTGAATTACGTTCACATTTTAAAAGTTATTCCTTTCCAAGTTTGCCCCTGTTTAATTTTTATATTATTACAAAATATTTCAGCCGAAAGAATGGAATTCTTGATCATGAGGAACAAGTTTCTGCAACTTTCTGGACTCTGCCAAATTCCTATTAAGAGGTTTTAACAATTTATATTCCAAATAAGGGAATTGTTGGATTTTTTTTCAAGTCTCTAGAATGCAAATGCTATCTCATTGATATTTTAATTGGGCTTCAGTAATTTGCCAAATTATTTTGCCTGCTCAAAATCTCTCACAAACATGTCAATACTAAAATGCCCAAAACTGACTTTCTGATATTTATTCCCAAATCTGCTCTTTCTGTAGGTTTCTCTATTTCTGTTAGTATCGGTTCCATCTTTCCTTTCTTGTTCCCCAGGTCCAAACTCTTGGAATCATCTTTCACATCTCACACACATTCTTCAGCAAATATTGTCATCACTACTTGAAAAATAGATTCAGTCTCTATTTAACTTCTTCTTCCTTCTATCGCTGCCGCTACCTCATTCCCAGCCATCATTTTTTTTCCTGCCTGGAATGTGATAGGGCCACATACCTGGTCTCCTTCAGTCTTGCCATCTGTAGTTTATTCTCAAAGGTGAAATAATGGCATTCACTGTTGAAACCTCTCCACATTCTAGTCCAAGTTAAAAAGTGAATCTTTACTTTGGTCTATAAGCTACTACAGAATCTGGTGTGCTTTTCCTTCTCCTCTATCCTGTCCCAATATTCCCCTCCCAACTTATTCAGATGCTCTGTCTTCCTAGAAGTTCCAAGGACATACCAGAGATACCCCAGCTTTAGGGTTTTCTCCCTGGTCTGCCCAACCCTCTCTACGTGGATTGCTCTTTCCTCAGTTATCATAGTTTCTTCATCTATTATTATTATTATTAATTTTGGTCTCCAACATCACCTTCAAAGTGAGACCTTACCTGTCCATTTTATTTAAATTTGCAAAATATACTTTGATATGTTTTTGTTCTGTTTATTTTCTTCTATAGCACTTATCATCAGCTAACATATCAGGCATTTTACTGACTGACTAACTGGTGTATGTATTTATCTTTCATCCCAACATTTTGTTTTGTATCACATTCCATCCAGGGTTGAAATTATTTATCCCTTCATGGCAAACTCATTTTTGTTCATCTGAATTTTTTCACCCCCTCTCTTCTGATAATGATATATTAATAATTACTTTTCTTTTCAGTGAGAATTTGTTTGAGTATAAAACAGATCCCACATGAATAGGAGACATTGTGGTATAGTCAAAAAAACACAGGATTGGGAGTCAGAGGACTTGCATTCATTCTGGTCTTCACTATTCAACAAATTAATTGTGGGATTGTAAACCAATATTTTAATCTCTAAACTAACTCCAAAAATGAGAGAATAAGACAACATGATCTCTAAGGTCTTTTCTTGTTCTAATTTTTACAATTGTAAACTGTGCCAGTTAAATAGCGTGTTATCAGTTGAGGCTTGGTTGCTATGTCATGAGGCACAATGATGTAGACACACAGGGATAAGTCCTAAAAACTTCACTGATGTGGTAAGCCCCTTGCTATCCATAGGGTTTATCTATCCCCCTCTAAGTATATATGCTTACCAAGGCCTCCAATAATCTTGCCAATTTTTAATTACTGAATTTATTTAATGTAGTATCATGAATATAGTTGACAGTTTTGATATTCAGTGTTCTGATTGTTCAGGTACCTTGGAATTATATTAGAGGAAAGGAAAGTAGAGTTCATATATAGCCCTGATCACAACTTAAGTTTGTGGTAATTCACTGTTTCTCCACTATGATTTATTTGTTTTCTGGTGGGGTCCAAATGGTGAATTACAAGGCAGGAAATGTCATCCCTGAATTTTTAAGTCTTTAACAGATTGTAATTCCTGCCATTTACCTCCCCTCCCAACCACCCCAACATAATTACCATTCCAAGGTGAGCAGCATTGGTTTGCAAAGGGGCAGAGGGTAAGGGGAGTAGTTTCAGAAGTTTTTACCTCTCCTTTCCCGCTGCTCAAGGAATCAAGGTGAAGGTTCTGCCAACCACCAAGTGTGTTCCTAATAATTATGTATCATGGGCTTGACTAAAAGACCACTGGTTAGGTCCATGGACCTAGCAGACAAACTCTAAGACAGATCTTGACACCAAAATTTCATTTGTTAACCTTGCTTACAAATTATTTCCTCTTTAATGAATGGTCATGGTGGAACTTTTGATTCTTGAATATCAATTCAGACCTCATATCCAATAATCATTGAAAGGTTTGGTACTCTGTTCTCCCAATGAACAGTTTCCCAAATGTATTAATCAGGGTTCTCCAGAAAAACACAGGATATATAGAAAGGGAGAGAGAGAGAAAGAGATTGATTTAAAGGATTTGGCAAGTAGCGTATGTGATTATGGAGGCTGGCAAGTCCAAAATCTGCAGGATGGGCTGGCAAACTGACAACTCAGAGAAGAGTTAGCGTTACAGTTCAAGTCCAAAGGCTATCTACTGGCAGAATTCCCTCTTCTTCCAGGAGATGAGTCTTTTTTGTCAAGGCCTTCACCTCATTCTTTTGGCCTGCAATTAATCCACCCATATTATGGAGGATAATCTGCTTTACTCAAAGTCTACTAATTTAAATGTTAATCTTATCTAAAAATTAACTTCACAGAAACACTTAGAATAATGTTGAACCATATATCTGGATACTGTGGCCTAGCCAAGTGAACACATAGAATTAACGATCTCACCAAGTAAATAGGTCCTATTTGGGAATGACTGGAGAGATTACTATTGAATATACTTACCATCAAATTGTAGGGTCCTTCTTTATCAAGATATGTCCTCTCATTTAAAGACTTAATGTTTTGAGAACTGGCTCAGCTTCCTGGTCATGCATCCCTGATTTCTTTTTATTGCATACATTTAGCAACACAGTTGGCGACTGCATATCTCTTTTGCCTTTAGGAATACCTTGCACAATTAACCAACACCATTGTTGTCTACAGATCACATAACCATTACAGCCCCTCTGATCTTGCTGCTCATTATAATAAATGTACCCATCTTGAGGAACACCTGATAAGTGTTTGACTCTTGGTTTCAGTTCAGATCATAATCTCAGACTCATGAGACGAGGTCCACGTCGGGCTCCATGGACAGCCCAGAGTCTGTTTGAGATTCTCTGTCCCTCTCTCTCTGCCCCTCCTGCTCATGCTCTCTCCCTCTCTCTAAAATAAATAAATAAATCTTTAAAAATCAATAATAATAAATGTACCCACCTTGAGTCTGATGTTTAAGTAATAGCACCTGGATTCTATAATTTTGAGATCCTACCATTGTAGTCAGAAATCCTATTGCATGCAGACTATCGCCATCACTGAGCTTCTGTATTATGCTAGTGCCATCTTAGCGTATCATCCATTATTGCTTTGTTAAACAGATTTTACTTCAGAATTTTTGCAGAACATAGCTGGTTGATTTTCTGGCCTTCCTATTTTACCATTTTATCCACCTCTCAACCTTTCGACTTTTTTCTCTGCTACCTAATATTGTATTTTGAAATCTGTCAGTTCATTTAGTGCAGGCCATCAGTTTTCCCTATCTTCAAAGAGACATCCAACTAGTATATTAACATTTTCTCTCAGGTTCCTTGCCAGGGTCCCTGTCAAGGAATCCTAGGTTGGCAAACTTTTTCTTTCATCATTTTAACAGCATTCTTCCACTATTATCTTGCTTCTGTCATTTCAGTTAAGTCAGCTATCAGTCTTATATTTTCCCTGTAAAAGTATTTTTTTTCTTTTTCCTGGATACTTTTAATTCATTATTTGTAATGTTTTCAATTCTCTTAAATTTTCTTTCAGATTTAAAACTATTATATTATGGATAATATGCATATTTTCTTCTAGCTCACTTATCATTTTCATTTTGATTTTGGGAAGATTCTTTTGTATTAATATCTGGAATTTTTTGATAATGACTGATTTTTCTAATTTTTTTACTTTCTTCAATATTTTAAATACTTTAACAGTTAATTTATAGATTCTCTTTATGAATTGTATAATCTGAAGTTCTTAAAAATCTTATCTGCTATTTTTAGTGTCTGATGACTCTTACTGTACCTACAATATCTAAAATCCCAGTTTCTTCTTTACCAGACTGTCACATCTCTTTGAACACCAGCTCTTTCTTACCTTAGGATTTTTATTTTACTCTTTGTTTTGATTTCCAGGGAGTTTACATTATTGTTAGCTCAACCAGATTTTTAAAAAGTAAGCATTTATGCCTTATCCAAATTTTTTTCATGTTTTGACATGGCATTTTTGAAAGCAGAATATTTTTATTTAAGTAGTCTTTTATAAATTCTGAGAATATTTGTGTAATTTGATTTTTCTTAATTCATCAACAATTCTTAATATATTTCCATTTAAACACATATAGTTCTATTAATTCTCTTTGGAAACTACACTGCTTTTCATTTTTTAGTGTACTTTGTTCTACTATATTTACTACTTAGGCAAATCTTTACTTATCATGGCTGAATGATTTAGCAAACATTGCTGAAATAAATGCCATTTATATATCTTTATCGACTAGAAGTTTTATGTTCTTTAAAGAATCACTAAAAGTAGGATTACAGGAAATGGGTACTTTAAATTTAACACACTAAATGATTAAATGTATATTATTTTATTACTCTCTTGGCTTCAGTTTTAGGATTTTATGTCATAAATGCTTCCTTCCTGAAACAGTGTATCAGTACAGTCATAGACACATAGAAAAACATATGGAATACAGAGCATGAATCAGCCATGCTGTTTTATAGGGAACAAAAGGAAACAAACAAACAAACAAAAAACAGGAAGAAGAAAATCCACTCCAGCAATTTTAGGTGCAATAGAGATTTGTAAAATAATAAATTTGTCAATCAAGTCTTAGATACAACACAAAAGCATGACCAAAAAAAGAAAGAATAGGTAAATTGGACCTCATAAACAAAAACAAAAACAAAACAACTTACATGCATCAAAGGATCACACTATCATAGATGTGAAATGACAATCTATAGAATGTGTGAAAATATTTGCAAATCATGTATCTCATAGGGTTGAGTATCCAAAATATATGAAGAACATTTATAACTCAATAACAAAAAGGCAAACAATCCAATTTAAAAATGGGCAAAGATTGAGTAGAAATATCTCCAGTGAAGTTATACAAGTGTCAACACGCATATGGAAAGATTAGTCATTAGGGAAATATGAATCAAACCCCACAATAAGATACTAAAAAAAATTACAAAAAAATTCAAATTAATCCATTTAATTCCATTACATTTAATTCAATTACAAGAATGGACCCCATTTACAAAAATAGAAAAATATATGGAGTATTGAGGACTCTATTTTGACAAAAGATATGAAAGACGTGAATGTCAAAAATTATAAAAACATTGGTGAAGGAAATTAAAGACCTAAATAAACAGTGAGATATACATATTTATGGGCTGGAGAACTCAGTAACTAAGGTGTAAATTCCCCTCAGATCTATAAATTCATGCAATTTCACACAAATTAAGAGCAGACTTTTTGTTAGAAACTCTCAAACTGAATCTAAAATTAATATAGAAGAGTGAAAGACACGTAGCAGGTAAAACAACTTCAAAAATTAAAAAAAAAACAAAAAACAAAGATGAAGAACTAGTATTACCTGCTTTAAAGATTTAATGTAAAGCTGCAGTATTTAAGATTGTTTGATGTTGGTACAAAGACAGATTGAAAAATGGAACAGAATCAGATCATACTGATTTTAAGCAAAGAAATAGAGGCAATTTGATAGAGAAATGATAGCCTTAAAAATATTGTGGAAATAACGGGTTTATGCAACTGGGAATACAAGAAAAAAAAAAGACTCCTGATCTATGCCTGACATCATATTTGAAATATATTTCAAAATAAATCTTACACCTAAATGGAAAACCTAAAGTTATAGGAGAAAAACAAAAGCATATATCTATATGAAAACTTCCTATCACTGTTCATAGGAAAAAACTAATAACAGCCCATGTCTAGCAATAGCTAAGTAAATAATCGTACTATTATATATACACACAGTGGAATGCTAGTCAGTAATAAAAATAATGAACTATTGATACAGTCTACAACATGGATCTATCTCAAAGTAATTATGCTGATTGAAAGAAGCAAGACAAAAGAATGCATAGTGTATGATTCTATTTAAGTCAGTGTCTGGAAACACAAAATAATTTATAGTGGCGGAAAACAAATCAGAAGTTGCCTAGGGATGGGGTAGGGTATGATTGTAGGGAAGGATTACAGAGGTTCATGAGGAAACTTTGCGGTGATGAGTATCTTCATTATCTCGATTATGGTTATGTTTTCGTGGTTATGTACACATGTCTATACTTAACAAATTTTATATTTTAAATATGTAGAATTTATGTATACTAAGTCTCCATAAACTGTTAAAATTGAAACAAATTTGATGTTTGGAGCCTAACATTTTTGAACTTTGATTTTTGAATGTAAAGAAAGATAATAACAATACGGAGTGGGGAATGATACATGTAAATGCTTGAGTATTGTTTACCAAATTGTGTCAAATAAGGCAGATTGTGCTTTAACCTTCAGCACTTGTAAATAGTTCATTTGTTAGAAAGAATGCAGGTATCAGATGTGCTATAGATTGTAGTTTATGTAATATAGGTTGATCAGTCTGGAATAATAGGGGATGGATGGATGAATGGATGGATGGATAAGTCCATAGCTGAATGCAGGAATGGGAAAATACAGCTAGATAAATAAATTGATAAATGCACACTTTAGTCTAACCTTGAAGTTTACATTTTTGGGTATGTGTGTAATCCAGAGTAAGCCAAATGCTTTTTCAAATTCTTTTGTCAAGCAGGCAGAAAGAATCACGGTATGGATGGATTCTTAAGCACAGGGGAGTCTCATTTGCAACTGATAACCCACAAGAGAAATGAAAATGTGATTAAGGTAACCATGTACAACACCATTTTGTTTTTATCTTTCTACACATTACCTTTCCTGCAAAAAGAATTTTTTTAAATGATGCTATTACTTTAATAGCTTCTATTTGCATTCTGAATTTTCATTGTGCCAGTTATCCGATTCCACTTATATGATGAAATTTGTGGGCCTCATGGCTATTTTAATGTGATGCCTTTTATAATGTAATTGAGAGAAGTCTCCAATGAATAAAATAAATGGTTTCAGAGGGTTCTTAAGCCCTCAACAGACATCAACTAAAATGTTAAGAGTGCCTCCAAATCCCACTGGTGCTATATTTTCTAGCCATGAAAGAAATGTCATTATTGTAAATTCCCAGCTTTTGTCTGAAAATCTTGTACTAGATCCCTTGAGCACCAGTTCACTTAATTAATTCAAACAATTTCCTCTCTAATCTCTAAAACATTTTCATATTTAAGACAATAAATGAGGTACTTAAGGGGCTCACTCATTGTTGGTCATTAATATGCCAGGGAATTAGAAAAATTACCCCTAGTCTTCAGTGACATGAATAATGTCTTTTTTTTTTTTTTTTCTTCCAATGGTTTTGACCTGGACAAGGTTAAAAGCATGGTTTCTCTGCAACTGAATTAAGATAATCCTATTTTCCACTTGCTTTGGTTTTAACACATATATCCAAATACTCTTCCTTTTCTTTCAGCACTAAATTTAATGCAGAGTTTGATAGGTTATACCAATTTAAAGATTAAATTAGTTAATAATAACTTTGAAATTAGTGATTAGTTTAGCAGAAGAATAATTGCATTTTCCTTGAACCAGTACATAAGGTTAATGTAGTTGGGAATGTGATGGCTCCAGTAACTTTGACACTCATTGGCTATTGTGTTACATGTTAAGATAAGGAGTCAGCATGAGCAAATTCTCATGAGATTTGCAGGAAGACAAAGCTATTTGTTCAGAAACCTACTTTTCTCCATTCGAACGATTGGTTTAATTTCATAAAAGGTTGGAATGTGACCTTCAGGATAAAATTTCATAGCATTTCATGCCATAGACTCTAGATTATCAAACTGAAACAAAGCATAGAAAACAACTTTTTATGTAAGGCAGAATCAGCTGTCTGTTTAATTTCCTAAATTGACTATCTCTTGCACGGTGGGGTTTGGGGACTGTTAGGTGAAAGGAATACCAGGCTTGTAATTGTTCATAATGCTTTGTGTTTATATAGCCCTTAATCCCAAAGTCTTCTAAATCATTTTATAATAATTATAAGTTTAATTTATTAATGTAAACACATACATGCACATTCCTATAAATGTGATTTTGAAGAGGTGAAGAAGACTCTAGATATTTGGGACTAGGGTAGCAGAATTATGCATAGTAAATTGCCCATAAGATAATTGAGGCAGAAAAGATGCAATTTTTGGAATTGGAATTGGATCCAATTGGATCATATAAAAATTAGAAAAGGTCCGATTTTTATAAATTCTAGGGCAAGGATATATCTGTTGTGGGATTAGTCTTGTCTCTGGCTATCAATTGAAAGCAGCAATGTTTCAGCTCTAAACAAAAGCTCCCTATTATATTTTTTTTATTTGTAATTTTTTAAAAGTTCAGTCATGTATGCTAGTCATAGATCAGTGTCTTCCTAATCAAACTGTTAAAATTTGACATAAAAAATGTATAATTTATTTCTTATTTGAAACATTCATTCACCTATATATCATCTTCATAATAATCAACAATTTTCATAGTGAAAAGCATGTTTAGGCAAAATAGTGATGTAGGTAGATGCTACAAATATATTGTTTAACCTGTTTCTAAGTATATAATTGAGCTATTTAACAATATTACATTATAAGTCACAACTTTTAGAAAATTATTTGAGGTGTTGAGGAGAAAAAATTTTTGCCCTACCCTTCTTAGTTCTTTGGCTGGTCTAATAATCAAATTAACATAGGGCATAGTAACAGAAGAAAAACAAATTTAATTACATACCTATGGGGCCCCATAAGGATATGAGACCCCCCCACCCAAGGTATTGAGGCTTATGTGATATTCTGAACTAAGGAGAAGGGGGTAGGGGTCAGGGACTTCAAACGGAAGGACAGCAATTCTCAGGAAGATGGGAATAAAGAATATTTGGTAAATAACTGTTTGTCATGCTGTGCAAAGACAATATGAAACAGAGAGTATTTGATCTCCCAGCCCTGCTGAGCTCCCCTGCCCCCACAACAGCTTATTGCATCACCCCATATTCTTTGTAGTTATCTCCAGTGATGTTCTCTTCCTGGGCCAGGCTCTCTATCTAAATTCTTGTAGGTAGCATTGGAAAGCCAAAGGTTTCACTTGAATCTGCTGGGTCCTGATTGCCTTCAGTTCAGAATAGTCCACATGCCAAAGCGGCACATTTTGGGAACACTTGTTCTGAACCCCTTCAGTGGTATATGTACTTGACATTGCTTTTCCTCACCATATATAGTTTGTTTTTGTAACTTTCAGGGCTCAGAAAAATATTAGGATATTGTTCATATTTTCCATTTTCAAATGGTTTTTACATTAAAATTAATTATTTTGGGGAGATTCTTTTCTTTTAGTTACTAAATGAAAATCAAGGCTAATATGGTTTAATATTAAAAACTAGAGACTTGTTTTCCCAATAACTGAAATAAATTGAATATCATACAAATTAAAACATATAAAACCCATGGAGGGAACCTACTTAAAGGAAATATTTGACTAACTTTAAAAATAACACATCTAATTATTTTCTGGTCAAGTTCCAACTAAATCCAGTATTTAGAAATAAATATTTTCTTAAATAGTATTCAAATAGGTATAGCCAAAAGACTTTGCATTAAGATAGATGAGCACTGAAGTCACAGTGTCATGAAAGCTTAAAATGTTTTGTGTTGATTTAGAGAAAACAGAACACATCTGAATGATAAGGTGCCTACTGGCAGCTGTGTTAACCAATCTGAGCAACCTATAATTTTTCATCTTACTCCTGCTTCTTCCTCCAAAGACTGTTTTATTCTAAAAATGATAATACACAAGAAAAATAGGATATTCAGAGAGACTAATAACTTTTAAACAATGTAAGGAGAAAAATAAAAAGATAAAAGATAAATACAAATTCAATATGGGAATGTTTTCTAAAGGTTTTATTGGTAGGGAAGATAATCAAAATTTATTTAAACGTATTTGAACATATTTTTCAATAACAAATTAATAGTTAATTAGACTAATTTCCTTAAGCATATTTTAGTAATTCTGTGCATAATTCTTATTAGTTTTAATAATAAGTTAATTCTTAGTGCTACTTGTCTAAAATATACGTATTATAAGAAGAACATAAATAACTGCTACCACCTCCCTCATCACCCTCATCACCACTTTTTAAGTGTAACATAATAAAAAAAGTAGATACAGTACCACCATCTTGTTTTTGCTTTTTGTTTTTTATTTTAATAGATTTTCAGTAATTGAGTTGTTGGCACAAAACATAGGCTGGTTTCTAATGTTAATAAATCATGCCAGAATCATTTGCAATAAAATTGTAATAATTCACAATATCCTTAGCAATGGAAGGAAATATTTCTTTTCCCTCTTTTCCTGATTTTCTAGCACTAGTAGATGGTATTGAACATCATATTTTGTTTGTTTGGGTTTTTTGTTGTTTCTGTTGTGTTTTGTTTTATTCTTTGACTGTATGAAAACAATGTTCTTTTACTGTTGGCTTTATTTGCTTTTTTTTTTTTTAAGCCACTAGTGAAGTATCTTTTCTTAAATTTATCAGTCATTTGCATTTCTTCTTTTGTGAGTCATCAGATTCTTTCCTTTTCTTTATTTTTATTCACAAATATTATATTTCTAAGATTTATCACATATATTTTTTCAGTGTGCTCCAGAGAATTAGAACCCGTAAGATGTATCAAGAAGGAGAGATTTATTTTGAGGAATTGGCTCATGTAATTATGGGCCAGACAGGATGGCTGGAAATTGAGATAAGAGTTGAATTTGCAGTATTGAGTCTGAAATACATAGGGCAGGCCAGCAGGCTGAACTCAGGCAGGAGTTCTATGTTATAGTCTTGAAGCATAATCTCTTCTCTGGGAAATCTCAGTTTTTGCTTCTAAGGACCTTAACTGATTGAGTGAGGCATACATACCCACATTATGAAAGGTAATCTGATTTACTTAAATTGATTGTAAATTCTAATCATACTTATGAAACACCTTTACAGTAATATCTAGGATAGTGTTTGACAAAACAACTAGGCAACATAGCCTAGCCACATTGATACATAAAATTAACCATTGTATTTCATGTCTCTACTTCATTCATTATGACTATGTATAATAGTTCATTGACTGAGTCTTCCAGTTTATTCATCAATTTTAGTATATTTAGGTTGTTTCTTGGTTTTTTCAGTAGTACATAGTGTTTTATAGATATTCTTGTACATGTATTCTTTAGTAAGTATTACAGTTTTTCTTGGGTGACTAGTACAATTCTAAATGAAAAGCAGAGAGTTAGGCCTTGCCTTATAACATGTCACCTGTCATGAACCTATCCTAAGTAACCGTATGGTAAGGGACAAGCATAGATAAACTGATCTGTAGAGTAGAAGTGAGAACCTAAGTACTTTTCAATAAATGTAAATGGAAAAAAATATCCCTGTGAAGACAGATGAATTGAATTTCAACTTCCTATTGTAAGGAAAAACAAACATACTAAATAAAATCAGAAGATGATGGGAATACAAATGGGAATATAATGTCATAATACAAATTGGAAAAAATACTAAAAACATATGTAAAAATACCCTTTACAAATTAGTAACAAAAGCACAAACAACTCGAAAGTACCATAGGTAAGGGACATAATCAATCCAAAGAAAACATATATAGAGCAATGCTAAACATTATTTTGATTCATGAAAATGTAATCAAACTCTCAAAATCATTCACACACACAAAAATCCTATAATCATTAAATTATTTGGTTTTATAATGTGGGATGCCTTTATTTATAAAAATTTACAGTGTTTTATGGATGCTGCTTTTTTGCTGGTATATGTGTTAAACAGATATTTCTAGTGTATTATTTGTCCTTTTAAAAATCGTTGCTTATTTTATAATGTTGGTGGTTAGTATAATTGAGCATTTATATTTAATGTAGCCAACATGTCTACATTATTCTTTGAAACCCAATATTATACAAATAATATCCTAATTATTAATTATAACAAAAAATTCACTCAAAACCACCATGAAAACCTCTTATTAAGTAATGGAATTTTGAAAATTGGTTCAATAAAATCTGAAAAATGTACAGGATGACAGTTTTTCCAATATTATTCAACATTGACTTTATGTTCTTAGTGAAGACATACACCAAGAGTAGATGAAGCTAAGCTCCCTCTCATTGAGTTTTTAGAAAGCATCATTTGACAGGTGATATAGTTATTGGTGTAAGGCACTTATTTTAATTATAGCTGTTTCATCACTTGGCCTTTATTGTTCAAAAATACTGTGACTCACTTTAATGGATCAGTTGGAAATTCCAAATATACCCCAGATATCAGCTAAACCAAATCTTTTTGAGATAGAAATAGAATGTCCTAAAACTTTTATTATAGCAATATTAAAAAAATGCATTGCCCTCCACAGGATTTCTGAAAATTCACAAGAGGCATATGTTCTTATAATTATGTATGGTTCATAAATCCTGCTTCTGCTAAACTCCTTCAGTTTAGCAACCATATACTATTGCATTTGGGCTATTTTTGTTCTCCACCACATGTGCCCAACTATACACATTTTCCTTTTAGTTTCTTTTTATACACACACACACACACACACACGCAAACACACATCACAAACCCTGTTTAAGTCAACTCTGTATACGATGTGCTCTAGTGAATGTCAGTAGACAAGGAAAGATGGAGAGTGTATATTATTTCAATTTAAAATGCCATATTCTCATCATTACCTCCTATTTTCCAGCTCATTTCCTCTAATAATCCAACTTAAACAACCCTCAAAACAAATCTGAACCTTCTTTAATCCTTACATCCTTTCTGGTTTTCACTGTCTATGACCAGCTTCATACTCTTACTTCCCTCCTTATCTGTCTTACACCACAAGGAAAATCATAATCCTGTAAAGCTCTCAAATTCTTTCACCTTCATAGTACTGAAAAAGTTAAATCACAGCCCTGGTTAAACCTAAAATTCTACTCTTCATATGTACTTACACAGGTGAATATAGCTAAGAAAAACTTGTGAATTGCTTTCATCTTAAATTCATGATCAAAACCTCAATCGGTGCTTAAGTTGGTGGCAATTAGACTGCATTGAATTTGGATATTCACATTTTCACTTTTCAGTTATTTCATAATTTATTCTCTTTCATCAAACTTCACTACTTCCTTTCCCATTATCACATCAACCTGGTGACTTCACTGCTTATTTCACCAAGAGAATTTCTCACTATAACATCTAACTACTTTCAGTCCATTTACTCTTTTTAACTATCCTTTCTCATAACTAATGCCAACCACTTTACCTATACATTATATCTCAGTATTTCTCACTTATTCAAATAGTTTATTCCGGAAAACTTTTACTTCCTCCTGCATCATTCACATTCATGACTTTTAGATTATTACTATAAAGCATATAAACATGCTATTTATTTTCCTACTTTAAAAATTTTGCAAATCTTTTCAGTTATGACCAATATGGAATAACTGGAATCATACTTAATTTTTTTGTTATTAATTATAAAAGTTCTCTATAATATAAAAACAACTGTTTACAGAATTTGGATAAGAGTTGGCAAGTCTACAGTCAGTGGGGCAAAGGAAGAAAAGAAACAGTCAATGATTCCTCATATTAATTTAGGCCTTCTCCAGGAGAGCATTTTCCAGATAATTATGGAATAAGATAGAAGAGTGCAGCAGGGATTTCAAGTTACATCTGTCTTTCTGAATAGAGGAAACATAGATTGGAGCCAGAGCTATTTTGATGCCTTTGGGCTCTTTGTGGGGTCTGGATCCGTTAGAAGGAGATTTGCAGAAAAGTAACCCTATAAATTTGTGTAACAATTAGTATAGTTCCTTGGATGACCCCTATTATTGTATATACAGAGTGAAATTCTAAGGGACTTAACAGAGAACAGCCACTCTATGTTGGGAATACCTACCAGAAATTTCAGAGGTTCCTCAAGGCTGAGAAAACACTGAAGTTCAAACACATCTAGAGTGGGGAAAAAAAATCTTTTCAAATGCACAGGAAACATTTTCCAAAATAGATCATATGCTGGCCAAAAACAATGTTTTGACAATTTTCAAAGAATTGAATTTATACCGGGTATGTTCTCTGACCACAGTGGAATTTAGTTAGAATTCAATTACAGGAAATTTCCTAGAAAAAGTTTTTAAATTAAGCAGTATTCTTCTATATAATCCATATTTTGAAGAAGAAAGCAGAATAGATATTAGATAGTACTGAACAGGAGCACATGGGTGGCTCAGTCAGTTAAATGTCAGACTCTTGATTTTGGCTGAGGTCATGATCTCAGGGGAGTAAGAATGAGCCCCATTTTGGGCTCTGTGCTCTGTGTGGACTCTGGTTGAGACACTCTCTCTCTTAAAATAAATAAAATCTTTTTAAAAAAGTACCGAACAGGGGCGCCTGTGTGGCTCAGTGGGTTAAAGCCTCTGCCTTCAGCTCAGGTCATGATCTCAGGGTCCTGGGATCGAGCCCCATATTGGGCTCTCTGCTCAGCAGGGATCCTGCTTCCTCCTCTCTCTCCTGCCTGCCTCTCTGCCTACTTGTGGTCTCTCTGTCAAATAAATAAATAAAATCTTTAAAAAAAAAAAAAGTACTGAACAATAACTGAATAATAATTAAAATACAACATTAGAAGTTATAAAAATACAGTTGAAGTAGTTCTAAGAGAAAATTTATAGCTTTAAATGCATATATTGAGAAATAAAAATTTTTAAATGAATATCTAAGCCTCGAATTCAAGGTGCTAGAAAAATAAAAGAAATTAAGCATGGGGTACCTGAGTCACTCAGTCATTAAAGCGTCTGCCTTTAGCTCCAGTCATGATCCCAGAGTCATGGGATCAAGCCCAAAGATAAATTAATAAAATTTTGCATGAAGTTTTTCAGAGCATACAAAAAAATGAAAACAATTGAGACAAGCATAAATGAACACCAAAACCTTAAATAGTCATTAAAAGAAAGGAAAATAAGGTTATACACCTCTTGTGAGCCCTGAGACAAATAACATTAATAAACCATTAACAAACAGAACAAAGAGATCTATAAGAAGGATAATATACCATGATCAAGTCACATTTATTCTAGGAACGAAAATTGTTTTACATTTCAAAAATCATTTAATGTGATACTCTTAAGAAAAAAAAAAGGAAAAATGTATGATTTTCTCCACACATGCAAATAATGCTGTCTCATATTTGTATATGGCATGATTGTGTATGTGGAAAATCCAAAGAATCAAAAACATTTAGAAATAATAAGGAAATTTTGCAGCATTTCTTGACATAAAGTTAATATTTTTAATGGATTTCTGTAAATTAGCAACTAAAATTTAGTGAATCTTAAAAATATAAATGTAAATAAAATATAAAATATAAATATAAAATATAAATCAGTGATGACCTAAACAAAAAGAATCTACCATGTTTTTTTATTTAAAAAGTCAATATATTAAGGTTTCTACCCAAATAGCTCTATTGAGTCTATATATCAATAAAAATTTGACAGGTGTGTGTATGTGTGTGTGTGTGAGAGAGAGAGAGAGACCTGACTTTATATTTTATATGGAAATACAAATACCTAGAATAGTCAAGGTAACATTATAGAAGAAGCGTAGTAAAGGTGTTATTATACTAGCTGATACTAAAATTTACTATTAAGCTATAAACATTAAGATAGCATATATTGGTGCAAATATAAATAAAAGTTCAGATACAGTGAGGCAGTAGAACAGAGTAGTGTACACAGAAACAAATCCACACACATATACATTATCACCTGCTTTATGACTGTAATTCAGTATGGAACTTTGATCTTTCTCAAAATTGGTACCGCAATTCATTGTGGATCTTTGATCTTTCCCAATTGTATATCTCCTGCATTGCATGACAAACAAAAATCAATTCAATCTGGCACACAGATTCTGCTCTAAGAAGTAAGACCAAAAAAAAAGCAAAACAAAAAAAAACCAAAAAACAAACAGAAAACAAACTTTTAAATGAATATGCAAGAGAATAATTATGTTTTTGATTTTTCTTAAGATAGAAAGTCAGTAACAAAAGAAATACAATAAAACAGACTTCAGTAAAATTAAGCACAACTGTACCTCAAAAGTCACCATTAAGGAAGTTAAGATAAATGAACATTATAGGCTGGGAGAAGATATTAACAGTACATATATCTGAGAAAGATCTCATATCCCAAATACATGAAAAAAATTTTTTCTAATGAAAAACTCTTTTAAATACAGCCAAATTCATTAAAAACAGATGAAATATTTGAACAGGAACTTTGCAAATGTGGGTTTCAAAATGGCCAATAAACAAAAAAAGTTCCATATCCTTATACATGTGAGAAAAGCAGCCACGAGAATGACTCCATCTGAAGTGTGACATTACCAAGTGTCTAGGAGGATGTGGAGCAGATGGAATATTCTTACACGGTTAATGGGAATGTAAATTGCTACACCATTTTGGGAAAAGGAAAGTATCTACTGAAGGTAAACATATTTATTCCCTAACACCTACAAGTCTATTCCAAAATATTTTTTCAAAAATAGTATTAATGTCCATGAAAAGATATGTACAAGAATGTTTATAGCAGTTTTACTAATAGTCATTTCAAATTAGAAACAACCTAAACATCCATCAGTAGCAGAATGGGTGCGTTTCTGCACAGTCGGAAAATGGTTACTACAGATGGTGATATTAAACAACGAAAATGAACGAGGCTTTTCACAAAATATGTGTATGAATTTATACAAATATTTTATATACCTGTTATTAATTTTCATATTTCTGTCTTTGGTTTCTGTGCTTCAGATTATAGTCTCCTGCCATGTTTCTCAGGCTCAGCCTCTTGTCTTTCCTCCTGAGATGTTTTATGAACTTTGACTTCTTCCAAATCTAAAATATAGAGCAATTCAGCTCTCTCAATTCCCAAACTCATATCCAGGCCCTTACTTTCTTAACCAAATCCATGGAGATTCTCAAAATAAAAAGAATCCTTTTATTTAATGATATTTACCTTCCTGAAAGAAAATTTGCCTTTCTGTTATATAAACATGGCTAAATTCAGTTTCAAAATATACATAGATATATCCTCCTCACCCCCACCATACTTGACATCCTTTGGGGAATGTGAATATCTTCTCAACAGGATTATTTCCCTTATTTTTATTCATGGAAACTGATGGAGAAAATCTCTGTAGGTTTTGCGATAGAAGTTATAATCAGGGTATTACTGAATGTACATATTTTTATATAGAATATGTAAGACAGGAAATATGCAGGACTCAGAAGATCAATAGGGTACTAATTTACTCTTATAGGCCCGAAGTGTAGAATATCTAGATTATCATATAAGTAATCAAAACAGAAATAAAAGGAGTAATAGGTGCTACTAAGGAATAGGTGAATTCAAATGATTGTTTTTATAGAGGAATATTTTCTCTATAGAAAGAAAGAAATTAATAACAGTCAAGATGGGAGCATCAGGAAAGAATTAAACCATTCCTGTTATTTTGAGATTGTGCCTTCTCTAGAGATACAGTCTTTTAGGTCATAAGTTATAAAGATAGCACGTTATGCCTGATGCCATATCAAAGACATCTTTTCAGGCATATTCAGAGTACATTTTCATAAAGCATCAATTTAGGTTCTGTCAATTACTTCTGCTCCTGAGAGATTTCATCAGTCACATTGTGTTAAATCACATGACCGTACATGAAATGATTGATAGCATACAGATAGAACACATCCGAATATGTAGGTTTCATTAGAAAATTTTAAAATAACCCATGAGAATTTCATATAGGCCTCAAATTCCAAGTATTTTAGCATGACTTTATTCTACAAACAGGTTTTAACTCAAAGAGTTAAATAAACAAAAAATAGCACATTAAAGGGCCAAATTAAAAAGATGATTTTTTCCTCTCAAAAAAATGTAAGGCCTTATGGAATTTTCTTGGAAAAAAGTACAGAATATTCAAATCTTTTAGTGATTTAAAAATAGCATTTCATTTCAAATGATTATACAAGTATTATTAGGTCCAGAGTGTTCAGTTACCAAAATCTTTATTAAAAAGAGCCAAACTCGGGGCACCTGGGTGGCTCAGTGGGTTAAAGCCTCTGCCTTCGGCTCAGGTCATGATCTCAGGGTCCTGGGATCGAGCCCCGCATCGGGCTCTCTGCTCAGCAGGGAGCCTGCTTCCTCCCCCCCCACCCTCCCCGCCTGCCTCTCTGCCTACTTGTGATCTCTCTGTCTCTTTCAAATAAATAAAAAAATAAAATCTTTAAAAAGAAAAAAAAGAGCCAAACTCAGTGTCAGTGAAGGAGAAGTCATATTGGATGAGGCTTTGGTGAGACTATTCTTACGAAATTCATTTTATTACTTTACATAAAATCTGTGAAAACTGCCTCTCTAATTCCTTACCTATTTCCTCAATCTCCTGTTTTCATTATCTTCTGAGATGTCATAGGGTATATTACCTGCAAGAAATATACTCAAACTTACTTAAGAAAGGAGTCTTAGTTTAAGAATATCAAACCTATTAAAAAATCATGTTTAGGGTGCCTGGGTGGCTCAGTTGGTTAAGCAACTGCCTTCAGCTCAGGTCATGATCCTGGAGTTCCAGGATCGAGTCCCTCATCGAGCTCCCAGCTCCATGGAGAGTCTGCTTCTCCCTCTGACCTTCTCTCCTCTCATGCTCTCTCTCACTTTCTCTCTCTCTCTCAAAAAAATAAATAAAATCTTAAAAAAAAAAAATTCTGTTAAAAAAATCATATTTAGATTTCACAGGAACTAGAAATCCATACAAGAAGTCTCTCAGTATCCTCTTTTCTGAGTCTGCTCCATCCTCCTTTCTGTAGACCATCCCCTTTCTTCTATAAGGTACAAGTCTTTCCAGAAATTTCTTATACACCTTGTTTGGGATTGTCATGAGGTAGACTTTTGTCTCAGAACTATTTAACTTTATGGGTCCAGTGCTCATCAGAGTTTGGCGGATTCAAGTTCTATCCTTAAATCCCATTTCCTAGGGGGAAAAAGTCTAATTGGTGTAATTTTGTCCAGAGGTATATAGCTCCAGAGCAAGATTTCTAAGAAATAGTTAAGGTGGTATAAAATTAAGGTCATTTTTAATACCCAGGACCCAAATATGCTTAATCTTGGCAAAGGTATGACAGGTCTAATTTTGGCCTAATTTTTCTACACCCAGAATTTATTATGTCAATTTATCACACCATTCTTCCTTTTGGTAACTCTTTTCTTGAATGTTTATTAGAATAGAATTGATTTTTAAATCCATGACTTTCAATCACTATCAACAATTGTTGGACATTCTTTTAATAGCAAATTAATTACACATTGCACTTGTAAGTATGGCTTACAATCCCCATAGTCACAGTTATATTTTGCCTAATGGCAGCTCCCAAATATTCCTGTGAAAAAGTGTGGTTTAGTGGGGCATCTTATTACAATACAGATTTCAAATTTATTTTGGCTGAACTGATGTTATCATTTTATTTCTTAATTTTTTCAGGCACTAATTTCAACAAAATCAGCCAGATAATAAGCTCCAAACAAAATGTCATATATAAAATGTGACCGGAATATCAGTTTCCAGGTAGTTATAGTATTTGTGTTTCAAAATCTGTCCATTAACTTCAATTTATATTTAATTTCATCATTCATTTAACAATTAATTGCACTCTAATTTATGACTTTGAAGTATTACTGGGTGACTCTTTAGGTTAGTCTTGTTCAGGATGATATAATGAGTTGTGAATGATCCTATTAAAAGAAATTATGGAGGTTTCATTATAAGATGCCAGGCCCTGATGAGGAGTTGTAAATAGACAGCCAGAGAAGGGAAGAGCAAATGGGAGATTTGTAATGGGAACCTCATTATTAAAATACCTACAGAAGAACCAATATCTGGATCCATGATACACAGAGAACCCTGATAAGAGAACAAATAGTACTTTGAATGTAATACGGTGCTCTTTTCCTTTACTTTTCCCTTTCCCTTTGCCCAACAATAGAGAAACCAGAAACAGCAGCTTTAGAGTGATGAAAGAAGGAAATGAATGGAAATCCACACACTCTTCTCTTACTCAGCACCTAACAGCAAGGAATCAGGTCAATTTGTCAAAGGAGAAACACAGGGAAGTGAAGGAGAGGATACATTTTTAATTTAAATAACAATAGATTACAGTGCCCACCTTTGATTCATCTCATCTCTATGCTGCTTCTTTTTTTCTTTTACTATTTTGGTAGTATCTCAGATGTTTGAATGTGTTATAAACTAAGCTTCCCTACTTGTTAAATGCAAACAGCTCCATGAAGAGTTTTACTTTCCTATGACCTACCTGCTTCAACTAGTTCCTTGTACATTCTGTTTTTCAAAATGTGATATACAAACTTTGGGCCCCTGTGTAAGAAAGAACCTTTCACCTTAAGACCAAGTCTGATGATCTGAACATAAATATAAAACAACGGTAGTCATTCCTAGAGTACAGAAAGAGGTTTTTGGGACACTTGGAACACTCTTCATGATTTTATCCTGTGCAATACCTGGCTCCTCAGATATGAAATATTATGACCAATCCTTGACACTTCATCCCTTTGCTCCTTTGGCATTATCATACCTTTCTATGTTGCCAGAGCAGCCAGTAATCACATCAGAACTTATCTTTCAGGCTCTCCTTGACACTTATGATAAGCAATAAGGGAAATCCTCCAGAAGGGACCCATACTTCTTGACTCATAAGGAAGAATCTAAATACAAAAATTAGACTTTAGCTTCAAATGAATAATTACAGAGATTACAGACGTATGATCAATATGCAAAATCTATGTTTGGCACAAATTTTCCAAAAAATTTAACAAATATTTTCATACAAGGATGTTTTGCATAAAAAATCAGATTGGAGATTATTGTGTGACTGTGCTTTTAAGTCTACACTCCTACTTGTCAAAAATCAAAAGAGATTGAGTATGCCTGTATACTTTCTATAAGCATTTGCTGTCTTGTTCAGAGTCCCTATAGTGTCACTGCCTTTTTTTTTTGTAAAGTAATATATAGATGCTATTACTCAGGTTCTCCAAAGACACAGAACCAATATATATGTAGAGATTTATCGTGAGGTGTTGGCTCATGCAAATATGGAGGATGAGAAATCCCCAAATCTGCAGTTGGTGAGCTGGAGACCCAGGACAGCTAATGGTATAAATTCCAGTCTGAACGCTGAAAGACTCAAAACCCAAGAATAGCTGACTTTTCAGTTTGAGTGCAAAGACAGAAAAATATCAATGTCCCACCTAAAACAAGCAGGCAGAAATTTCCTCTCACCCAGCCTTTTTGTTCTATCCAAGTCTTCCATTGATTGGATGAGACTCATATTAGGAAGGTCAGTCTGCTTTATTCATTCTGTAAATGTTAATCTTATCCAGAAATACCCTTCTAGCACACCTAGCATTATGTTTAACCAAATGTCTGGACACGATAAAATTAACTATTACAACAAGCATAATCCAGAGGTCACAATTTTATAAGGCTTTAGAGATAAAATTGGTAATGAACTCATTCAAGTGTCCAATAGTGATTCAGGCCGTCTCAATTCTTGAGGAGTTTGCATTCTACTAAGGGAGTAAACAATAAATTAATAAGTTATAACTAATATGTAAGTAATAAAAGTTCTGTATCCATTTGGCCTTACGATAGCCTTATCAGCCAAATCTCTGAAAAGTGTGGCAAATCAGCCTCACAACTGCAGTAGTGTGAATCACGCTGTTGCTTAGGGACTGCTTGGTTGCTTGACAGCCAGTCTTAGGCAACTCTGCTAGAAATCTTATAAATGTTTACTTGAGGGTTTCAGGATATAAAATGGTCATATCTAAGCCAGTACCTACCACATGTGGTCCCTTCCGGAACTAGGTGCAGGAGGATTCTCAAATTCTCCAGTTAGGTTATGGACATCAAGAATTCCCATCAAAACCTAACCATCCACAAACAATAGCAACACTTTTTCTGCTCAGATACCCCAGGAAAATGGGGAAGGAAAAGTGAACATAGATCATCTCCTTCCAAAAGTGTCAAGTAAGAACACTAGAGTTTATTTTTCCAAACAAATACATCCATCTAAGAAAATCTCTTAACATAGAAGAGGAAATATTTTGACAATATGAACTGTAACCTTGAAGACAATATGAACTGAACCTGTAATCTTGAACATTAGAGGTAGCAAGTTAAAACAATCATAATTATCAAACCAAAATTTTAATCTGAAAATGCATCTGTTTCATAGAAACATTAGGTTATTTCTTTTTACCTTCAGAGAATTTTTTGGCAGTCCATATATGAAATAAATGTAACAGAGTATGAAACATTTAGTTTTAAGTATTTTATCATCAAAATTATGTTTATGAATTAGAAAGAAGTCAAAGAATAAAAATATGTTAAATTGAGTTATCTTAACTATTAAATTCCTTTTTAACTATAAAAGATTAAGGAAATATTTGGTTTATTTCCTTCATCAGTTTAACATTGAAAAGTATGTCTAATATCCAGACTGTATTGAGTTATATTAAGAGATAGTGATATTAAAAATATATATATGTTTCTTGTCTGACTTTTTAAGTTGTTTAACAACACTTATCTTGGCTGCTCTGAGTCAGTTTCTTTTTTTTTTTTTTTTCTAGATCTAGGAGCCATTACCCAAAGTGCCTGATTTAATTAAAATATCTCTCTCTCTCTCTCTCTCTCTCTCTTTTCTTTTTTTTTGGTAGTTCTTTTTAATAAATTATACCTAACTTAAATATTCAGTAGTGTCAAACTATGTTTGAGCAAAGCATTATAAATCATTCCCATTCAAAATGACATTAGAAAAATTATTAAGAGTAATTTTATGTCAGCTTAAAGCATTAGTTATATATAGAAACACATGTATTGTAATTCCAACTTGAAAAATACCCAGTGAGGGGTTCCTGGCTGGCTCAGTTGGTATAGCATGTGACTCTTGATCTTGGGGTCATGAGTTCAAGCCCTACATTGGACGTAGGGATTACTTTAAAAACAAGAAAAAGAAAAAGACCTGATGAGATTTAGTGTTCCTGAAAGTAATGTGGTTTATAGTTAGAGAAGATTACTCTTTTATGTGTTTAAAAAGTAATATGTTCCTAGGGCACTTGGTCAGGTTTTGATCTCAGGGTCCTGGGAGCAAGCATCAAGTCAGGGTCCGTGCTCAGCTTGGGGTCTGCTTGAGATTCTCTCTCTCCCTCAGCCCCTCCCCACCCCCCTATCTTTCAAATGAATAAATAAATCTTAAAAAAAAAAAAAGTAATGTGTTTCTTATGTTTCTTATGTTTCTTATGTTTTTGCACTTAAAAAGTGGCTATGTTGAAAACCATCATCCAAAACAAATTGGATTCCTACCTTCTGGATTTATCAGTCTATAAACACAACTATTGGGATTGGATATTCTTTTACCCCACTGTTAACTAATAATCTGTCTAAGTATCATGATAGACCTTAATATACACCTATATCTATTGTTCTCTACTGAGTACATGGGAAGATTACACTTGCTTCTTTTAATTTATGTAGGATCAAAGAACTGGTGCTGGCCAATGAAATACATGTGTAAATAAAGTATGTCCTTCTGGGACAAAGTGTTTAATTGCTAATACAAGAACCTCCAGCAGCCACAGAGGCTACATATTTCAGATGGTGCAGTGTCAAGATAACAAAAGTTTCCTATGTATAGCAGAGGCCACAGTGATTCAGGATAGACATGTTATGTGAGAAAAATAAATCTTAGTTGGGTTAAGCTACTGGGATTTAGAGGATAATTTGTTACTGTGGAATTATCTAGTCTAAAATAATACACATGTGTTTGCATATATTAGCATCATTTAAGCATCTAATAAATAGCAGTATAAATTTCACCTCTTCAATTGGCCATTAAAGATGATTCTAATTACTGTCTTTCATGAAAATCTGTGCATTTTATGTAGATGTCTATTTATCTTTTCTTCCACATTTTCTATTTTCTGAAACCAGTCTCATAACAATTACTAAGCGATTAGCCTCTTTATTCAGTGTTATTATTAATTTATCTATTGGTTTATTTAGGGTCTTCTGAGTTTTGTTTTGTTTTTTTGTTTGTTTTTATAGCAAGGGGAAGAAGTGTGCATTGCTACATTTTATTTAAAGAATGTTAACTACCACTTTTACAACAAATACATATTATGTAACCAAAACTATATCTTGTAAAATATTTTTTCAGTATTTAGCCTTTTTAATAGAGTCACTGCACCTTAATGTGTTATATGGATAGCTTTTCTATAAACAGTCTAACCATCTAGAACATCTAGATTCTGAATCCCATCTCTATTCAATATTAACTACTTAAAAAAAAAACAAACAACTTTCCCTTTTTTCAGGTTTTCCTTTTTTCCTGGACTCCAGGTACTATAGACTCCAATCCTGTTCCTTTCTCTAAATGTACCTGATTCTCCAGGCTTAGCCACTTGCTTCTGCATTTTTTTTTTTTTTACTTTTAGTGCTTTTATGGTATTATGTAACAGAAATATATTTCATAGGGTGTATACTTAGTGATATTTTCAAAAAATGTTTCTTAGAAAAGAAATTATGACAGGTCATAATTTTTCTAGATAATTTTAGTTAAACCAAGAGAGGAACAAATCTACTTATTAATCAGTAAAACAATGCAAAATTACTTTGCATCTTTCTGTGATCCGTGTATATTTCTCAACAATTGGTTTCAGGTGTAGGAAAAGTTTTCTGTTCCTTGTCTTCCAGGACTGTATGCTTACTTAAGTCAAAAATGACAACTGCTTGAACTATTTCTTATATCCCAGTAAACATAAAAGGAAAGATATTATGCATTCATAATGATTAAGTAATACTTCCCTGAAAACATTTATTTACATTTCTCCAGGGAGCCCTTAAATGTGACATTTTATCATAAAACAAAGCAGTATTTGTGTAAAGCAAGCTTTGTGTTTGAATCAAAACAATATATTTTGAAGTCTGTGTTACAGTTGTTTATAAATGATGTGGTTCTGTGACATAGTTTCTATTCTTAGAAAATGAACTAAAGTGGCAACAGAAGAGAGTAAATGGTAGTTAAACAGGAGTCCTTGTTAGGAACAAGATTATAGTTTAAACTTAATATCATATATCAAATTAAAATGATTAATTATTTTATTCCTCTATCTCATATTTTACTTAATGAAAATACTTTAACTCAGAATAAGAGCACTAATTAGGATAACTGATAAAAGACTGTTAAAATTTTATTGAGTCAAGAGTAGTTAAGATGGCAGAGTAATAGGAGGACCCTGTACTTGCATCCCTCAAACATAGCTAGATGAATATCAAATCATTCTGAACACCCAGGAAATAGGTATGAGAGAACAAACTGCACAACTAAATGGAAAAAAAAGAGGACACATTGTGGAAGGTAGGAGGTACAGAGACATAATTTGGGGGAGAAAAGAATCACCAGTGCTGTGGAGGGAAGGGAACCCTGATCATGGAGAGAAGAGAGAAAGAGAGAGCAAGCAGGGAGCAGGGCATTGCACAAGAAAAACTCTTCCCCAAAACCAGTGATGGGAAAATGAGAGGGACTGATTATAGCAAGTTTTTACAAGCAGCAGAGCTCAAAGACTGAAGTTTTAGAAGTCTGCACATTGCAGGATAGAGCTTGGCAGGCGTATTGGTGTTCCTGTAGAGAAGAATGGTAGAGATCTGGGAGCAGACGGTGTAGTCCTTGGATCCCCTGGGTCGCACTGGGAGAGAGAGATAGTTCCCCTTCTCAGAGTACATTTGGAAGAGGTGGCACTGCCTCTCAGGAGACAAAAGGGTTTGTGGGCACCATTGCCCTCCCCTGCTTATGAGCAGAGATACCTGCTGAGGACAGCTAACCTGGACATCAGCTTTTTGCTGCACTTTACCATAAACTCCAAGTCCCTGCATGTTTGTGTGACTGCCCTTCTGGGACAAACTGGCACAAGCCACAGCCCAGTGAGGCACACACACACACCCCACAAAAGATCAGTGTGGGTCCCTAAAATTTGGAGTTTTGAAACTCAGCCAGCACACCTGAGCTAAAACACAGGAGCACCATGCCGCTGGGTGGGCAGATGGCTCAGACATGGACAGAGAAAAAGCAGCAATCTGAGGGATGCCTGGGGCACATGAAGAGGGATTGTTTGCTCTTCTGTGAACTTCTGTTCTTCCTGAACAGCAGTGAGCAGGAACTGCCCTCTCCAGGGTTGAGAGAGCTGGCTGATGCCATCTATACCCCCATCCATCAGCACAAATGGACTTAAGTGAGTAGCATTAGTGCCCATGGTGGAGGCTTGAGCCACTTACACCAAACCCCATCCCTGCTCTCTCCAGGCATATCTGAACTAAAGCAAATATGCCAGAGAATCAGTGGGTCCCTCCCCAAGAAGACTAGCACAACCACCCCCGCATACACCAAGTTACTAACTATAGAGTGCTGCAAAGCTTCAGCTCTAGAGGAAATAGGATCTAGCCTCTTTTAACAAGCAGACCAAAACACACCTAGTTAAAACTCAGCACACAGTGGACAAGGCCCAAACTCCCCACTACAAGCAAGGAGAAATTCTGCAGAGGACTGACCTGAGGGAGAGAACAGCCAAAACATAACAGCAGAGTGCACATAGCATACACCAGAAACACTTCCTGAAGCACCAGGCCCTAGACAGTATATGACCTCTTCTTAATATAGCTATTACTCTCAGGAGCAGGAAACATAACAGACTTTCCTAACACAGAAGACAGAGACCTAGACAAAATGCCAAGATAGAGGAATTCACCCCAAAAGAAAGATTAAGAAAAGTCATGGCCTGGGATCTAATCAAAACAGATATAAGTAATATGTCTGAACCAAAATTTAAAAACAACAATCATAAAAATACTAGCTGGGCTTGAGAAAAGCATAGAAGACACCAGGGAATCCCTTAGCACAGAGATAAATGACTTAAAAACAAGTCAGACTGAAGTAAAAATTGCTGTAACTGAGATGCAAAACCAACTGAATGTAATGACCACAAGGATGGAAGAAGCAGAGGAATGAAAGAGTGGTATAGAAGATAAAATTATGGAATATAATGAAGCTGAAAAGAAGAGGAAAAGAAAAATATTGAATCACGAATATAGACTTAGGGAACTCAGCACCTCCATAAATTGCAGTAACATTCATAACATAGGAGTTCCAGAAGAAGAAAAGAGGGAAAAGGGGGCAGAAGGTTTATTTGAATAAATTATAGCTGAAAAATTCCCTAATCTGGGAAATGACACAGACATCTAAATCCAGGAGGCACAGAGAACTCCCATCAAAATCAACAAAAGTAGGCCAACACCAAGACATATTACAGTAAAATTTGCAAATACAGAGTTAAGGAAACAATCCTGAAAACAGCAAGGGAAAAGAAAACCCTAACCTGAAAGGAAAAACAAATGTTCGCAGCAGATATATCCACAGAAACTTGGCAGGCCAGACGAGAGGGGCATGATATATTCAACCTGCTGAATGGGAAAAATATGCAGCCAAGAATACTTTATCCAGCAAGGCTATCATTCAGAATAGAAGTAGAGATAAAAAGTTCCCCAGACAAATAAAAACAAAAGGAGTTTGTGACTACTAAACCAGTCCTACAAGAAATATTAGAGGGGAATCTGAGTGGGAAGAAAGACCAAAAACAACAAAGACTAGAAAGGAACAGAGAAAATCTCCAGAAACATCAATTTTACAGGTAATACAATGACACTAAATTCAAATCTCTCAATAATCACTCCAAATGTAAATAGATTAAATGCTCCAATCAGAATGGATTAAGAAAACTACCCATCTATATGCTGCCTATAAGAGACTCATTTTAGACCTAAAGACACCTGCATATTGAAGGCGAGGGGATGGATAACTGTTTATCATGCTAATGGATATCGAAAGAAAGCCAGAGTAGCCATACTTATATCAGACAAACTAGATTTTAAACTAAAGACTGTAACAAAAGATGAAGAAGGGTACTATATCATAATAAAGGGTTCTATCTGACAAGAAGATCTAACAGTTGTAAATATTTATGCCCCAAACTTGGGAGCACCCAAATATATAAATCAATTAATAATAGACTTAAAGAAACTCATTGATAATTCTACAATAATAGTAAGGGCTTTAACACACCACTTACGAAATAGACAGATTAAGCAGAAAATTAACAAAGAAACAGTGACTTTGAATAACACACTAGACCAGATGGACTTAATAGATATATTCAGAATATTTTATCCTAAAGCATCAGAATACACATTCTTTTTGAGTGCAAATGGAACATTCTCCAGAATAGATCACATACTGGGTCACAAATCAGTCCTCAACTAGAACAAAGAGATTGAGATCATACCATGCATGTTTTCAGACTATAACACTATGAAACTTTAAGTCAGTCAACCACAAGAAAATATGTGGAAAGACCACAAATACGTGGAGGTTAAAGAACATCCTACTGAGGAATGAATGGGTTAACCAGAACATTAAAGAAGAAATTTATAGGGAAACAAGTGAAAATGAAAACACAACACTCCAAAACCTTGTGATGCAGAAAAAGCAGTAGTAAGAGGTAAGCACATAGCAAGATAGTCCTACCTCAAGAAGCAAGAAAAATCTCAAATACACAAACTAACCTTACACCTAAAGGAGCTAGAAAAGGAACAGCAAATAAAGCCTAAAGCTAGCAAAAGAAGGGAAATAATAAAGATTAGAGCAGAAATAAATGATATAGAAACAACAACAAAACCCAGTAGATCAATGAAACTAATAGCTAATTCTTTGAAAGAATTAATAAAATTGATAAACCTGTAGCCAGACTTATCAAGAAGAAAAGAAAAAGGGCCCAGATAAAATCACAAATGAAAGACGAGAGGGGCTCCTGGGTGGCTCAGTCAGTTGAGCATCTCTATGATCCCAGGATTCTCAGATCAAGCCCCACATCAGACTCTCTGCTCAGTGGGGAGCCTGCTTCTCCCTTTCCCTCTGCCTGCTGCTCCCCCTGCTTGTGCATGCGGTTCTCTCTCTCTCTCTCTCTCTCTCTCTCTCTGTCAAATAAATAAATAAGATCTTAGGAAAAAAAAAACAAAAAGCGGGAGAGATCACAACCAACACCACAGAAATACAAACAGTTATGAAAGAGTATTATGAAAAATTATATGCCAAAAAAATTAGGCAATCTGGAACAAGTGGCTAAATTCCTAGAAACATATAACCTACCAAAACTGAAAGAGGGAGAAATAAAAAAATCTGTACAGACCCATAACCAGCAAAGAAATTGAATCAGTATATAAAAATCTCCAACAAACAAAAATCTTGGGTCAGATGGCTTCCCACGGGAATTCTACCAAACATTTAAAGAAGAGTAATACCTATTCTTCTCAAACTGTTCCAAAAAATAGAAATGGAAGGAAAACTTCCAAATTCATTTTGCAAGGTCAACATTACCTTGATTTCAAAACCACAAAAAGAGCCCAATAAAAAAGAATTATAAGCCAATATCCCTGATGAACATGGGTATAAAAATTCTCAACAAGCAACTAGCAAATTGAATCCAACAGCACATTAAAAGAATTATTCACCACAACCAAGTGGGATTTATTCCTGGGTTGCAAGGGTGATTCCATATTCAGAAATCAATCAACCTCATACACTATATTTCTAAAAGAAAGGATGATAATCATAGGATTCTCTCAATAGATGCAGAAAAAGGATTTGGCCAAGTACAGCGTCCATTCTTAATAAAAGCCTTCATCAAATAGGGATAGAGGGAGTGACCTCAACATCATAAAGGCCATATATGAAAGACCCACAGTTAATATCATCCTCAATGGGGAAAAACAGAGCTTTTCCTCTATGATCAGAAACAAGCCAGGGATTTCCACTCTTACCATTGTTATTTAACATAGTACTGGAGGTCCTATCCTCAGCAATCAGACAACAAAAAGAAAAAGCATCCAAATCAGCGAGAAAGAAGTCAAACTTTCACTGTTCACAGTTGACATGTTAGTCTATGTAGAAAGCCCAAAAGACTCCACCAAAAACTTGCTAGAACTGATACATGAATTCAGCAGAATCGCAGCATACAAAATCAACATACATAAATCTGTTGCATTTCTATACTCCAAAAATGACAACAGAAAGAGAAATCAAGGAATTGATCCCATTTACAACTGCACAAAAACCCACAAGATACCTAGGAATAAACCTAACCAAAGAAGTAAAAGATATATACTCCGAAAACTATAGAACACTAATGAAAGAAATTGAAGATGACACAAAGAAATGGAAAAACAGTCCATGTTCATGGATTGGAAGAAGAAGAAGAGGAAGAAATATTGTTAAAATGTTTATACTACCCAAAGCAATCCACACATTTAATGCAATCCTTATCAAAATACCACCAGCATTTTTCATAGAGATAAAACAAACAATCCTAAAATTTGTATGGAACTGCAAAGACCCTGAATAGCCAAGGCAATCTTGAAAAAGAAAAGCATAGCTAGAGGCATCACAATTCTGAACTTCAAGTTGTATTACAAACCTGTAGTCATCAAGACAGTATGGTACTGGCACAGAAACAGACACATAGAACAATGGAAAAGAATAGAAAACCCAGATATGAACCCACAAATCTATGGTCAACTAATCTTTAACAAAACAGGAAAGAAAATCCATAGAAAAGTCTCTTCAGCAAATGGAGTTGGGAAAACTGGACAGTGGAGGTCCCTCAAAAAGTGAAAAATAGAATTGCTCTACAATCCAGCAGTTGCATTGCTAGTTGTTTACCCAAAGTATACAAAAATACAGATTTGAAGGGACACATGCACCCTGATGTTTACAGAAGCATTATCAACAATAGCCAAATTATGGAAAAAGCCCAAATGTCCATTAACTGATGAACGGATAAAGATGTGGTACACACACACACACACATACACACACAATGGAATATTACTAGCCATCAAAAAGAATAAAATCTTGCCATTTGCAACAATGTGGATGGAGCTATTGTGTATTATGCTAAACAAAAAAAGTCAGTCAGAGAAAGTTGAATACCGTATGATTTCACTCATATGTGGAATTTAAGAAACAGAATAGATGAACATAGGGGAAGGGAGGAGGAAAAAAGGGAGGCAAACCACAGAAAACTCTTAACAATAGAGAGCAAACAGGGTTGCTGGAAAGGAGGTGGATGGGGGGATGGGCTACATGGGTGAGTATTAAGAAGGGCACTTGTGATAAGCACTGGATGTTATATGTAAGTGATGAATTACTAAATTGTATTCCTAAAATGAATATTACACTGTATGTTAACTACATAGAATTTAAATAAAAACTTGAATCAGGAGCACGTGGGTGGCTCAGTCTGTAAGCGTCTGCCTTCAGCTCAGGTCATGATCCCAGGGTCCTGGGATTGAGCCCCATATCGTGAGTCTAGGCAAAAAGCCTGCTTCTCCCTCTCCCACTCCCCCTGTTTGTGTTCCCTCTCTCACTGTCTCTTTCTCTCTGTCAAATAAATAAATAAAATCTTTAAAAAATATATTATTTTATAATCAATGTTGGGAAAGGTTATAACTGAACAAAGTAGTTTCTTCCTAGGGACTAAGTGAAACCTCACATTCAACTTATAGTCCTTTCTCTCACTTACTGCCCACATCTAAGAAATCCCTAAGTCAGGCTGGTTCTCCTTTCTTAAATATCCATTTGTGTTGTCACTCACCTCTAACCACATTTTCATGTGACCTAATTCCCACTGCTGCATTTCCTTATCAAATCCTGCCTTCAAATTTCTCACAGCCTTTCTTCATTTCTCTCCAAATGTTCTCTGTATTGCCTCTAAAATGCGATATTGCTCATTAACATCCAATAGAGATTCTTCATCTCAATGATCAGTGATTCTCAAATGTTAGTGTCTGTGAGATTCACCTAAGAATTTTATAGTCCGGCTCAAACTGAGGACTCAGTGCTATGTGTTGTAAAAACAAAGTCACATTTAAGTTTGGTTTTAAGGTACAGATAGTCATGAGCTAAGTAGAAAAGGCAGGATATTCTAGGAAGAAAGCATATTCTGTGAAAGAAAAGGAGTTTTTTATTATAATTTTAGTGGATCTATAACAGATTTCCTACCTCTAGGCATAATTAGCAAACACCTAATAAAGCATAATATATAAAATTGAAAGAAATAGATTTAAACTTTTTAATTCATATAAGAATACTGTACCTGGGACATCTTGTAACTTGTATTTTTCAAAAGGCTTATCATTATCTGAACTACATTTTACCTTATTTTAAAATGCTAACTTCAAAACAATATTAACTGGGACTTCTTCTTTGATGTGACTATTACCTGACTGGTTTCTCTGTATAAATAACTATAAAACTGGATAAATTATAACTTAGGAAATAATGGTTTTCAGATTTTGATCAACAAGCAGCACAGGATGGTGTTCCCTCATAAAGGCAAAACAAGGCAAATGTTGGAAGTCAGTTCTCCCTGGGTGTCTCACATTTCTACACATACCGTCAACAAAGATATTAATAGCTTTTGTCCCAATCCTCATTTTCAAGGACATTTGAATAATAAGTAGCCTTGAAAGTAAGAGATAGTATCTCCTTTCTGGACAAAAATTGGGCAAGTTTACTTGCAAACCCCATATAAAGATTGAGATTTGCTGTGTTTGGGGTTCTTCAGTTCTAACACAAACTCAGTGCATGTGTAGCATCCACCTTGGCCCACATCTGGGTCATACCCATTCGTCTTGGGGGTGAGAGACTCTCAGATGAACATTAAAATCATTATGTCTGCTATACTATGAGTAATAAAGTCCTTTGTCTCTGACCTAAGGGGACTAGTCTCTTCTACCAGCACTCATGAAACTATGGCAGGGTAACTGATTAGCTTGCAAGTAGGGCGAATCCCACACTCATCACAGTTTTTGACATTAAGTCAGACAATTGTTCTGGCTTTCAATAGTCCTGTCCAAACTGTGATACAAGAAAGGCAAGTCCAGAGCATGATTTTTTTTTTTTTTTAATATTTGTTTATTTGACAGAGGGGGTGGAGAGAGAGCACAAGCAGGGGGAGCAGCAGAGGCAGAGGGAGAAGCAGACTCCCCACTAAGCAAGGAGCCCGATATGGGGCTCAATCCCAGGACCCTGAGATCATGACCTGAGCCAAAGGCTGACACTTAACCAACTGAGCCACCCAGGCAGACCTGAGTAGGATGGTTTTATCATGAGAGAAAAATATTAGAGTTTGAGACTAATAAATCAGTTGGGATTTGTTGAATATGGTACCAGAGGGAGATTTTTCCTTAAAGTTCCAGAAATTTTATAGGGATTCCATTGAATATTCCATCATATACTAAGCTACTCATGCTCAGGTCAATGTTCCAAGAGATCAAACAAAGAACAACTTACCATTTAATCAACATTTGCCATAGAAAGAACAATTATTGGAAAACTGTAAACTGGACAACTACTAGAGCTCAGATGAGGTGGTGAGATATTTGATTTTCTACTAGTGAGAGTGGAGAGATCTCTTGGGATTACCAAGAATTTTGTATGTGCAAAATTGAGAAATGGGGTAATCTAGTCCTAGGATAAAGACTACTCCAGATCCATTCTAATACAACTCAAAAACAAGCCTATGGAGGACCAAAGTGATCTGGAAGTAAATTAATTTAATACTCTAAAAAGAAAGCAAAATTTTGAAAAACAAAATACTATAACATCCATAATGTTCATAAAAATTATTAGAAAATGAAAGAGGCAGAAGATGTGACCCATAACCAAAACAAAACAAAAAATAGAGACTAGAAGTGTCAGAAATTTTAGAATTACTAAATAAATTCTTTAAAACACCTATTAACAATACATTTAAGGATGTAAAGGAAAACATGAACACAATGAGGGAACTAAGAGGATATAAGGGGAAATAGAAGCTGAAATAGTCAATGAGAAATTCTAGAGATGAAAAGTATAATGTTTTAAGTGACAAATTTATTGAATGCACCTAAAAGCAGATCAGACATTTCAAATGAAAAGATGGGTAAACTTGAAGAGAGGGCAATAGTAATTATACAAATTGAATATAAAGAGAAAAGAGGTTGAAAAAATGAACAACATCATCCATAGGACAATATCAAACAGTTAATGTACATGTAATTGAAGTGCCAGAATAAGTGAATAGGAAGATTGGATTATAAAAATGTGAAGAACTAAGGGCACTAGGGTGTCACAGTCAGTTGAGTAGCTGACTCTTGGTTTTGGCTCAAGTTGTGATCTCATGGTTGTGAAATCAAGCCCTGAGTTGGGCTCCATGCTCAGCACAGAGTCTGCTTGAGTTTCTTTCTTCCTTTCCCTCTGCTCCAACCCCCCATTCACTCTTTCTCTCTCTAAGATAAATAAGTAAATCTTTTTAAAAACGTGAAGAACTAATAGTTTAAGACTCTCTTTATAACAATTATCGTATGATCTCTCTGATATGAAGAATTTGAAGAGGCAGAGTGGGGGGTTTTGGTGGGTAGGGAAGGAAAAAAATGAAACAAAATGGGATCAGGAGGGAGGCAAACCATAAGAGACTTTTAATCTCATGAAACAAATTGAGGGTTGCTGCGGGGAGGGGAGTAGGGATAGGGTGGCTGGGTTATGGACATTGGGGAGGGTATGTGCTATGGTGAGTGCTTTGAAATGTGTAACCCTGATGATTCACAGACCTGTACCTCTGGGGCAAATAATACATTGTATGTTAATAAAAAAAGTTATAAAAAAACATTCTCTTTATAAAAATTACAGTCCCAGTGTTCCAAGCTCAGTGAATGTCAAGTAGAATGAAGACATAAAATAACACCAGAACACATTATAATCAAATTGCTAAAAATCAATAATATATTGAAAACTTTAAAAGCAACAGAAAAATAAAGACATCGCATTTATTCCAAGAAGTAGTGATAATGATAAGAAAGCAAATAATTAGGGGTGCCTGGGTGGCTCAGTGGGTTAAAGACTTTGCCTTCAGCTCGGATCATGGTCTCAGGGTCCTTGGATTGAGCCCCGCATGGGGCTCTCTGCTCAGTGGGGAGCCTGCTTCCCCCTCTCTCTCTGCCTGCCTCTCTGCCTACTTGTGATCTCTCTCTATGTGTCAAATAAATAAATAAAATCTTAAAAAAAAAAAGAAAGCAAATAATTATAATTTATGGAAGTATTCAAATATAATTATATTTATTTTTGTGAGCATGAATAATTTAAAAACTTTTTTTATCATTTGTGAAAAGTGGCAAGTCTCTGCTCCCTTCAAAGAATTCCTTTTTGTTGTCAGCTTCTGTTCCTAAAATATTCATATTTAAGTCATTATTTTGGTTTAAAACATTGCTAGATATAACATATTTCAGTGAAATAGTTGCACCCATGAAAATTAAATATAGGAAATCTTGTTCAATATTCTTTGCCATTTTGAGAAATTACATATCCAGTTGTTTCCTGAACAGACTAACTATGGAAAGAATATGGGGAAATTTATAAGTTTTATTAATAAGACATGTTATATAATAAAAATACATTGACAAATATCGATTTTTAACACCCTCAATCTCAATGCTGATATTGAACATAAAAATAAGCCATGTTAATGGCTTGTTAATCTCTTGTTAATGGCCATGTTAATCTCTCAAAATTTATCCTCAAGTTGTCAATTTCCCTTCTATGGGCACAGATTTTCTGCTGCTTGCATCTCCTTAGATCTGCACATACAACTTTTGCCTCTTCAGTTAATTATATATTTCATTCAACATTTCTGGGTTTCTATTCTAATAGTAATCAAAGTTTCAGTTACAGATAATAAGTATGATTGTGTAATTGTGTAAAATTCCAATTTCAGCCATTGGAATAGAGGAAATCTAAGGAATACCAGGATGTTTCTTATATCCCTGAAGTCATCCTATATAGAAAATTATTTACTTAATTCATGCATTGAGTTAAATAAGCAATGGATATTACAGGGTAATTGGCAGGCTGGAATAAGAGGTAATTTAGGGGACATCATCATTCAAATTCAACATGGATTATATAAAAACCACAAAAAATTATGGGTTAGCCAAAGTGAAGAATCAAGAACGAAGAGAAACAGAAGCACATGATAGAATTGATAAGGCACTTGAATAAATTTCTTTATTTTAGTAATTTTTTAAGATTTTATTTATTTATTTGAGAGAGGGCAGAGCGAGAGATAGAGCACAAGTGGGGATGGAAAAGCAGACTCCCCACTGAGCAGGAAACTGAATGTGGGGCTCGATCTCAGGAACCTGGGTTCATGACCTGAACCAAAGGTAGACTCTTAACCAACTGAGCCACCGAGGCACCCCTACATTTGTAATTTTAATGAAAATCAGCTATAAGGTTAAAAATTGTGTTTTGAGTGAAAATAATTCTACTACCATGGAAAATGAAAATAGTTCAGCATTATCTTTTAAAGTTGAATATCCCTATTTGATGACTAGAAATTCTACTCAGGGACAAATAACATTGCAAAAAAAAAAATGTACATATGAACAGGAGATGTGTATAAAAATGTACTTAGCGTCAGCAATATTTTTTAAAGTGAAAATATGATATTTTTGCCTAGTAAAAATGAACTGTAGATTCATGCATCATTATGAATGAATATAAAATTAAACCCTATATAAACAAGTCATAGAGGAATACATAAGTAATGGCTGAATTCATGCAAAATATCAAATAAAGCTAAGCTTTTTAAGGTTCAGGGAAACAAACAAATGGGATAATACCATAAATAAAATAAAGGGAATAATTACCACAAACTTAAAGAAAGTGTCTTCCTTCTGAGGTTTGGGAGAGGGTTGTGACTGAAGGAGGAAACATGGAAAACCAAAAAACCAGTTTCTCTCATGTAAACTAGGACCCGTTGAATACATGTTGCTTTTTTGCTTGGATGCATTTTAATGGACAGTGGAGTATGATGTTTCTACAGATATCAGTTTTTAAAAGACTTAGTTAAAATACTGGTTCTATACCACGTAATAGCTTTTAACTTTCAGCTGATTACTTAAAATCTTTCTGCCTCAGTTTCCTCACCCAGCTGTCAATTGGGAATACTTCATGGAGTTGTTGAGAGAATGAAATAATGATGTACTATAGATATAGTTCGCAAAACATGTCATAAAGTGGTAACTCTTTGATGGTGAACTGATATTGGTAATTTTTGGTAATGATTACAAAGTTGTAATTTTAAGTGTCTCTTATGGAGACTACATTTGAAATTATGTGGAATGATTTTTCCTTGTTTTATTTTAAAGTCTTTCCCAAATTACAAATATCTTCTGGTACATTAACAGAGTTTTTCCCTATCAAAAAAATGTATTTGCACCAGCATAATTAAAATATTTACTATGTTTTACATAGAATTTAAAATATATTGCCACAAAAATTTATCTTACACTAGGAGAACAGAAATAACAATAAATGTCAATAATTTGGATGTATTTTTTAATTTTTTATTTTTAAAGATTTTATTTATTTATTTGACAGAGAAAGACACAATAAGAGACGGAACACAAGCAGGGGGAGTGGGAGAGGGAGAAACAGGCTTCCCACCAAGAAGGGAGCCCTATGCCGGGCTCAATGCAAGGCTTGATCCCAGGATCCTGGGATCATGACCTGAGCTGAAGGCAGATGCTTAATGACTGAGCCACCTAGGCACCCCAACAATTTTGATGTATTAAAAGGTATTTCATAAAGCAGCAAGTATTACAATCTCAAATTTTAATTTAAAGGAGCTATGAAAAAAATGAGTTAATTTCTTTAATAACTATTTATTTAAAAATAGTTTTAGGGGAACATTTTCAAAACACAAGAAAAGTAGAACATTTTATAATAATTTTATAATTTTGTAGAATTTTATGTTTCTATAATTTTAAGATATATGTTTAATAACTTTTAATTTTTGAGAATAAAACATAACTGATAAAGATATGGTTGCTTTTATATTCATCCACATACCCTTATTCCTCCCAAGAGGCAACCACTACCATTAATTTGGTGAATAGCCATCCAGTGTATATATATATATAGATAGCACAGTTATATGTAGTATACATATATATAATGTATGTATGTACATATACCAATATATAACATGGTTGTGTGATATCTGATAAGTCATATAGTTATACCACACTGCAAATATCTTTTTTCAACCCCTTTTTCACTTAATAATATTTTTGAAAAATCTTTTCTCAGAGATGCATCAGTTTTTGCTGCTGTGTGGTATGCCGTGTTCTGTTTAAAGAATCTCTACTAAAAGATATTTAGTAATTTTTTTATTATGTTATTAAAATTTGTCAGCGTTTCAGTAATATTTCACAAATTCAAACAATGCCAAAATAAAATTAAATATATCTACTTGTAAATTTGTGTCAAAGTTTTATGTAGAAAGAAATGGCTCCTACCTCCCAAAAGAAAATTACATTCAATTAATAAACATGGAAAGTATTTTTTCTCTTAAAAATTAGAAATGAGGATGCCTGGGTGGCTCAGTTAGTTAGGTATCTGACTCTTGATTTTAGATCAGTTCATGATCTCAGGGTCCTAGAAATCAGGCCCATGTTGTGGACTCCATGCTCAGCGGAGAATCTGCTTGAAATTCCCTCTCCATCTGCTCCTCCCCCACTCTAGCACGCTATAAATAAATAAATAAACAAACAAATAAGTAAAATCTTTTTAAAAATTAGAGATGACTACATTTAGTTAGAGAAGCTTTTATGTTAGCTCTGGTGGAGTCTTCCTGAATGGAAATCACAAATATTTAGTAGATTTACCAATTTCATTAAAAGATGATTCTTTCTTTACTAAATTATGACTTTCTACTGAAATATATTACTTTTATTTTGAAAATGATATTGCCCCAATAATTCAATTCTGTTTCTATCCTATTTAGTTTTTTACAATGGTAAAATGAAGTCCATTTTCCTGATAGAAGAAAGATAAAAACACAGAATTTACTTTTCTACTATTAAAATTGTTGCCATTTCTACAAAAAAAAGATGCATAGTAAGACAAATCTTACACTCATCTCCCTCTAGTAAAATCTACACCCAAGATGTATCTGTAAGTCTTTAAAGAAAAAAGAAAGAAAAGGACAGTAATGAGTATGTATTGCACGAATGACATGTCCTGACATATACACATAGATTTTGAAGGAAATAGGCCAATAAATATATGTTCTATAAAATGCAGTTAAAATTCTAGGTGTTTTGGTGGGAGAGCTATCTAGTCATTTGATGTAGTATATTTTTGACTAGTTTTAGTCAAACTAGAGTTAGAAGAATTCTCAAAAATCTAAGATTTTGGAAACCAGCTATACATATGTACATTTACTTAACTATTCTTTCTGAAATATTAGAAGAATAGAATTTGGTGGATCAGAATAGGAGCTCTAATAATAATTTGTTTATTAGTCCTGGCTTTTTTTTTCTATAAGATGAGAAAAAGTTTACCAAAAGAAGTACATTTTCCATTTAAACACAGTCTCTTTAAAATGTTAAAATCAGGGTCCTGAACCTGGTCTTCATATTCTTGACACGTTTAACTTTCAGGATTTGAAACACGCAGTCACAGGCTACATAGTTCGGTTTTATGTCCTCTTGGATTAAGTTTTTTTATTTTTATTTTTTTAATGTTTTAAAGCATAGTTTTATGGTAGTCCTTTGGGGAAGAATCCAGTATTACCTAAAATTATTGGCAAAAGTTAAATGTATTTTACATAACTGAAAGTTTTTGGAATGTTGACAAGTAATTGAAAAGAGTGATGAGTAAATGTTTAGGCCGAGATAATTTATTTGAAGAAATCTTTCAAAAGCCTTACCTTGAAATGCTGTTAGTAGATTTCTGTGGTTTTTTAAAAAATTGGTTTTGTTTTGCTGAGAGCATAGCTATTTGTTTTTATTGTAAAACAATAATAATAATAAAACGCAAACTTCTAAAAAAATGTTAAAATCAAATTAGGCTTCTGGATAGAATGAAATAACTAGTACTGGATTTGCATTGCAATCATAGTCTTCTACAAAAATAGATTAGGTAAATGAGCAAACTGTTTTATACATTGGTCAATGAGAGGCACAGGGTGGTTATCCCTGAAAGAAGGGAAACAAATATGATTTTCCTTCTTTCCAAGAGAGAACCAAAGCTGAGCGTGGCGCTCACACTAAATTGAGAAGACAGAGTTGAGAACTTGGGGAGCCTAAAGAAGCTGAAATTTGTAGGTTGAGTACTAGAAAGGAAGAAGCCACATCAAGAAAAAACTCTCAATATTGAATACCTTGGGTCTGGAGAGGTTAAAGTACAAATGGGTTGGTTGAGACTCTACAAGACTAGGCAAAGAGCAAGTAGTTATAAAAGGAACAATTTCTAGAGCTCATCAAGACCTGAGAGATACTTGAATTCTGATCAGAGAGAATCCAGAGACTGACAGAATGCAAGGTTTCTTTAATATAAAAAATAATCAATGTGCCTTCTTATATTAACAGAATAAAGGAGAAAAATCATGATTATGTTAGTAGATACAGGACAAGCATGTCATCAGAATTCGACATCCACTCATAAGCAGCTTCCTCAACCTGATGAAAAGCATCTACAAAAAATGTCCAACTAATATCATACTTAATGATAAAAGTAAAATGTTTTTCTTCAAAGACCAGAAACAAGACAAAATATTAATTCTGACCACTTCTAGTCAACATTGTACTAAAAGTCAGAAAAACGTATTGAGTTTTTTAGTCAAACTAAAGTTAGGGAAAGGAAATAAGATCTATACAGATTGGTAAGGAACAAGCAAATTTGCGGTTATTTACATAGAATATCATGAAACTCAAATAGAGCTACAAGAGCTAATGAGTGAATTTAGCTCTATATCTATAAAACAGGAACAAACAATTGGGAAATAGGGGCACCTGAGTGGCTCAGTCTGTTAAGCGTCTCCCTTCATCTCAGGTCATGATCCCAGGGTCCTAGGATGGAATCCTGCATTGATCTCCGTGCTCAGTGGGGAGCCTGCTTCTCCTGCTCCCTCTGCTGCTCCCCCTGCTTGTACTCTCTTACTCTGTCAAACAAACAAATAAATAAATAAAATCTTAAAAAAAAAATCAATTGGAAAATAATTTTATAAAAATGCCAATTATAATAGCATCAAAAAAGTAAAAAAAAAATTAGGAACTCATTTAACAAAATATATTAAGATAAAACACTGAAAATTATAAAACATTGCTGAGAGACTAAATATGTAAACATATTCAGAGATATTCTATTTTATGAATTGAAATTTTCAATATTACAATGTCAAATATCTCCAAATTGACCTATACATTTAAGGCAATCTTAATGAAAATCCTAGTAGTGTTATTTTCTTGTAGATATTAATAAGCTGTTCTTACAGTTTGTGTGGAAATACAAAGTACCTAGGATGGCTAAAAATGATTTTGAAATGGAGGAACAGGGTGGGAAGATATTTGCCTGATATCCAGACTTGCTATAAAGCTACAGTAATCAGCACAGCTTACTGGCACAAGGATATACATACAGAGATCAGTGAAACAGAGTAGAGAGTCCAGAAATAGACCACATAAGTATGCTTAATTCCTTTTTTACAAACACAGCAACATAACTCAATGGGGGAAAATAGTGTTTTCATCAGATAGTGCTGGCAAAATTAGCAACCTGTAAGAAAAAATAAGTAAGTCTTGACTCTTAACAAACACAAAATATCAAAATGGTTCATATACCTACATACAAAATTAAATCTTTAAAATATATTGAAAAACAATTAAGAGAAAATCTTCATGGCTTTGGAGTAGACAGATTTCTTAGATAATAAAAAAAAGAAAAACAAAGTTCAAGAAAGACGAAATTGATGAATTGAACTTAATCAAATAAAGTGCATCTCTTCTTTAAGGATACTTTATAAAAATGAAAAGACAATTCTTAGACTTAGATGAAATATTCAGCTAAATACACCTGAGAAAGGACTTATATCCAGGGTATATTAAGACCTTCTACGACTCACTCTCAATTTAAAAAACAAATTACAAATGTGCAAAATGTTTGAAAAAAACATGAAGTTGATGTACAACTGACCAACAAGTAAATTAGGCTATGCTCAATCTAATCAGTTATTAGGGAAATGCAAATTAAACTAAAACTAGATATAAGTCCATTATAATAGCTAAATTTAATTAATGGGCGGGCACCTGGGTGGCTCAGTCCCTTGAGTGGCTGCCTGTGGCTCAGGTTATGATCCCAGGGTCCTGGGATCGAGTCCCACATCAGGCTCCACCTGCTCTGCGGGAGCCTTCTTCTCCCTCTTTCTCTGCATGCCACTCCCCCTGCTTGTGCTCTCTGTCAAATAAAAAAGTAAAATCTTTAAAAAGAAATAATTAATGGGCAATACTAAGTTTTGGCAAGGATATGGGTGGATCAGCTAAAACTTTCATACATCACCAGTGTGAAAGTAAAATGCTGTTTTGTAAAGCAAGTTATTTTGTAAAGTTAAATATGCATTTACAGTATGATCCAGCAATATCATGTCTTTGTATATAGCCAAGAGAAATGAAAGCATATATTGACAGACAGACTTCATGTGAATATTTAAAGCAGCTTTATTCATAATAGTCTCAAATTAGAAACAACCTAAACACTCATCAATAGATGATTATATAGACAGCTAACTGTACCTCCATACAATAGAATACTACTCAGAAAGAGATAACCTATTGATACATGTAACAGAATAAATCTGAAATTATCAAGTAAGCAAATTAACACATAGTGACAGAAAACAGATTATTGCCTGAAGCTGTTTCACTGCAAAGGGACACAAGGTAATTTGGGGGATAATGAAAATATTTATGTCTCGATAATAATGATGGTTACTTGAGGGTATACTTTTATCAGAACTTATCAAAGTTTGTACTAAAAAATATATTTTATATAAATTATAACTCAGGTTGATTTCAAAAGTTAATAGAAAAAGGGAGTGCCAGGGTGGCTCACTCAGTTAAGCATCTGAGTTCCACTCAGGTCATGATCTCAGGGTCCTAGGATCGGAGCCCCGCCCCAGGCTCTGTGCTCAGTTGGAATCTACCTGTCCCTCTCCTGCTCCCTTTGCTCCTTCCCCTGCCCCCACCCCCATTCATGCTTTCTTTCTCTCTCAAATAAATAAAAAATTTTTTTTAATGTTAATAGAAAAAGAATCCAACTCCACCTAAAATTTTTCAGTTGCTGAACTTTTTAAACCGTAAATTAATTCTCATGGAGCATACATTAAAATCAGAATGTGATAATGGTTTTCACCACAAGTTGTATGACTGGATTTTAGCATAATGGTATATCAAAAATCACAAACTTCAGACACTGGCAAAATGCAACTTACACTTAATTTGGCTACATAAGCAATTCACAATTTTGCCTCTTGTTTGTTTATAGGTGATATTGTTTAATATTTGTTTTTAAGAGCAAAAAGCCACAGGGGACACAGTCATTAAGCGTCTGCCTTTGGCTCAGGTCATGATCCCAGGGTCTTGGGATCCAGTCTGGCATCAGGCTCCCTGCTCAGCAGGAAGCCTGCTTCTCCTTCTCCCACTCCCCCTACTTGTGTTCCCTCTCTCGCTGTCTCTCTCTGTCAAATAAAATCTTAAAAAAAAAAAAAGAGCAAAAGCCACAGAAAAAATGTTGAGTACTGTAAATGAAAAGTAAATCCATCCAATTAGTAGTATGATTATTAGGTGCCACAAGAGTCACTGAGCACTGAAAGGACAAAAAGGATGATGGAACTTGATCCCATCTAGTCTATGAAAGGATTGTCATGTCTTAGCAAATTATAAAATAAGTCCACTTATATGGGTGGAGAAAATGATATGCCAAATAAAAATAAAAATAATAGGCACTGGGGATAAAGATGTGAGGTGAATTTTGTTTTCAGTTGAATTATTATAAAAAATTAATATATATTATAAATTATTACCTATTTATGTGAATTTATATTTTAAATATAAAATATTTGTGTGCAGAAATCAAATGACTATTTCACAGCCTTAACTAAATGAATTTATTTTATCTAAAAACCAAAATTAAATTTCAAAGTCTAAGTTTGACTTGATGAAATTGTGGGTTTGCATTAATTTATTTAATGCATTTTTTAGTTCATTACCACATTTAAATTTGATTAATGACATGGGCAACAAATGAGATGATGAATCAGAGCAGTGTAATTATAAAAAAAGAATGGATACAGATTCCAAAAAAATGTAGTTTTTTGAACTTTCTGTTTAAAAAGTCACGAACACTTTCTGTGAATTTTAAATGAGAGGAAAATATTGAATGACAGATTTTATATGCTCACTGTCTATGAACTAGACTATTCAGGATACAAGTATATGATTAATGAGAATGACTTTGTCCCCAGGTCATGAATTATTTGTTTAATGAATAAGACACATATAGTTAAATATCTGATACAGTGCCTGGCACATAGTTGAGACTTTATTTGTTAAATATTTGAATGTGTCGTCACCAGAACATGTGACAGTATTATGAGTTTAAGAGCACTGAGAGAAGCCAAAAGCTAACTATATAAGGAAAAAAAATTAATGTAATTATCTGGAATGATAGCAATTCAACAATGAGCAACACAGAAACAGTTCAAGAAAACAGGCATTTGGGGTTTGGGATAGTCATATTCTACGCGTTTGAAGGAAAATAAGGTGAAAAGGGACATTTACCAATCCAAGATGCCTTAGGCACAGTTCTTAGAACAATGAAGCATTAAATGAGGGTTAATGTTCAAAAGTAACATAGAATCTCTGTATTTTAGAAATAGTTCTAAATGCAAAAAAAAAAAAAAAAAAAGAAATAGTTCTAAATGGTTAACATGCATAATGCTATTAAATCCCATCAGCCTAGGAAGTAGGCACTATTATTACCCCCATTGTACAGATTAGGAAACTACAGTCAAATACATTCAACAGTTTACTTCAGTCATACAGTTAGAGGAGAAGCTAGAATTTGAATGCAGGCAATTTAAATCTAGAGATTAGAATCTTGACTCTTTTACAATACTACCTCCTCATAAACCCAGGATTTAGTTTAAGCCACTTTGGGAACCAACACAGCCAGAAAAATTGATTGAAGCAAGGATGATGAATGCTGTAATTGTAATGTTTTAAAGTTGTCACATCACACTCAAAGAGAGGCAAACACAAGCAGAAAAAAATACAGTGATGCAGAATGTAGATAGATTATCAGGTAAGGAATTTATTAGTTGAGTTGTATATCTCTCAGGAAATTTATCATGTGCAAAATGATCCAGAAACTGAGACATAGTCTTCAAAAAAAGCATTTTTTGAAAATACTGGATACGATGAAGGATGCATGGACTGAAAATAAAAATCAATTCCTGAAATGTGGTGATTTTTTAAAATTTCTTTATCACTTGGAAATATTAGGCATTATGAGAGCTTCTGAGAGCAATAAAACAATCTCTTTCTGTAAGCACTAAAACAAGCTTTTTTCATAGGCTAGTCTGGAAAAAAGACCTATGCGTGGAATGATTTTAAAAATTAATGATTAATAAAAAAAGTTCTTGGGACGTGAGAAATTGAGTTCTGCTTTTAAGACTCTGATACATCAGGTAGAATTGATTTTAAGGTCAAGGACATGGTCTTTGAGAAGATTAGATGTGAGCAAAACTTGTCATTGATAGCACCTGCCTATTTTCAGAATTTCTCCAATATTGCTCCTATTACCAGATGTCTGTTGATCTTTTGGTTCCTGTGACCACATCAACACCACAATATGTTTTTAATTTAGGCCACAAAAATAGTTGTATATTATAGTATTTTAAATTGTAAGGACACTAACTCACTCATGTTATGTTGATACACACTATAAAATTACATTTTCGTGTTGGTTCCTAAAGGCCATTCCCCACTCGTGGCTATTAGAGAGTGTTCACAGAAGAGAATGAATTTGGAAACCAAAAATGATGAATGTGTTATTCCTTATGAAAATGAAGGCAAGACTATTCACCATGCTACTAGGCTATATAGCTGAATATTTCAGCAGAAACTGGTGACAAACCATATTTCTACAGATGTCAAGTTCTTCAGATACCGTCAGACTGGTATTTTACCATCTCTGACAAAATTTGAACTAACCCTAGGAGTCACTCAGGAACAACTTTATTTTGCTTCTAAGTTTTTGTTGAAATTCAAGTTAGTTAACGTACAGAGTGATATTAGTTTTAGGTGTACAATTTAATGATTCAACACTTCTATACAAAATGTGGTGTACATCACAACAAGTACACTCCATAATCCTCATCACCTGTTTCACCCATACCCCACCCCCACCTCCCCTCTGGTAACTATGTTTGTTTGCTATAGTTAAGAGTCTGTTTCTTGGTTTGCCTCTCTCTCTAAGATTTATTTGTTTTTAGAGAGAGAGATTAGGGGGAGGGGCAGAGGGATAGAATCTCTAGCAGATTCCCCTCTGAGTAGGGAACCTGACACAGGGCTCAATCTCAGGACCCATGAGATCATGACCTGAATGGAAGTCACAAGTCAGGCACTTAACCAAATGAGCCACCCAGGCACCTCTCTCTCGTCTTTTTTTTTCCTCTATGTTCATTTGTTTATTTCTTAAATTCCACATATGAGTGTAATCATATGATATTTGTGTTTCTCTGACTGACTTATTTCACTTAGCATAATACTCTCTAGCTCCATCTGTGTCATTGCAAATATTGATTTCATTCTTTTTGGGAGGGGGTGCCTGGATGGCTCAGTGGGTTAAAGCCTCTGCCTTTGGCTCAGGTCATGGTCTCAGGGTCCCAGATTGAGCCCTGCATCGGGCTCTCTGCTCAGTGGGGAGCCTGCTTCCCCCTCTCTCTCTGCCTGCCTCTCTGCCTACTTGTGATCTCTCTCTCTCTGCCAAATAAATAAATAAAATCTTTTAAAAAAAAGATTTCATTCTTTTTTTAATGGCTGTGTAATATTATATTATATATATTATATATAATGATGTGTTTGTGGCTATAATATAATCATATAGTAATATATTATTATATAATATCAAATAAATAATAAATTATAAATGCATTATATAAATATATGTAAATTATATATAACATATATAATTTTATATAATATATTTATAAAATTATGAATTATAAATATATAAATCATATTATAAATATACATTAGTGATATATAATATTATATAATATAACACAGGCATAAAATACAGAATGAAATCTTGCCATTTGATTTTACACACATACACACCCCACATCTTCTTTATCTAATCATTAATCGATGGACACTTAGGCTGTTTCCATAGTTTGGCTATTATATATAATCCTGCTTAAACATTGAAATGCATGTATCCCTTTGAATTAGTATTTTTATATGCTTTGGGTAAATACCTAGTAGTGCAATTGCTGGATTGTAGGGTATTTCTATTTTTGACTTTTTGAGGAAAATCCATACTGTTTTCCAGAGCAGCTATATCAGTTTGCATTCCCACCAACAGTGCAAGAGGGTTGTCCTTTCTCCACATCCTTGCCAACATCTATTGTTTCTTGTGTAGTTGATTTTGGCCATTCTGACAGGTGTGAGATAATAGCTCATAAGACCCAAATAGCCAAAGCAGCCTTGAAAAAGAAAAACAAAGCTGGAGGCTTCACAATTCCAAAATTCAAGTTATATTACAAAGCTGTAATGATCAAAACAGTATTGTAATGGCACAAAAATGGACAGATAGATCAATGGAACACAACAGAAAACCCAGAAATGAACTCGCAGCTATATGGTCTATTAGTCTTCAATAAAGCAGGAAAGAATATGCAATGGGAAAAAGACTGTCTCTTCAACAAATGGTGTTAGAAAAAGAGGACAGCAACATGCAGAAGAATGAAACTGGACTACTTTCTTACAGCACACCCCAAAATAAATTCAAAATGTATTAAAGGTCTAAATGTGAGAGTTAAAACCATTAAAATCCTAGAGGAAAACATAAGTAGTAACCATCTTCACTTTGGCTGTAGCAACTTCTTACTAGAAATGTCTCCTGAGGCAAGGGAAACAAATGCAAAAATAAACTATGGGGACTTCATCAAAATAAAAAGCTTCTGCACAGAGAAGGAAAAAACAAAACTAAAAGAAGGCAATCAACAATTATCATATGATCTCTCTGATATGAGGAATTTGAGAAGCAGGGCAGGGGGTCGTGGGGGGAAGGGAAACAAGATGGGACCAGGGAGGGAGACAAACCATAAGAGACTCATAATGTCAGGAAACAAACTGAGGGTTGCTGGAGGGGAGAGTGGGGGAGGGATCTGGTGGCTGGATGATGGACATTGGGGAGGGTATGTGCTATGGTGAGTACTGTGAATTGTGTAAGACTAATGATTCACAGACCCATTTCCCGAAACAGATAATACATTGTATGTTAATAATGAAAATAAATAAATAAATAAATAAATAAAAATGTAAAAAAATAAAAGAAGGCAATCTACAGAATGGGAGATGTTTACAAATGACATATCTGACAAAGGATTACTATCCAAAATATATAAAGAACCTATACAATTCAACACCCAAAAAACAAATAATCCAGTTAAGAAATGAACAGAAGATATAACTAGAGATTTTTCAAAGAAAACATACAAGCAGTCAGTCAATAGACACATGAAAAGATACTCAACATCACTGATCATCGGGGAAATGCAAATCAAAACTACAATGAGATATCACTTCACACCTGTCAGAATGGCTAAAATCAACAACTCAAGGAGCAACTTCTTATTGAAAATATAGACCAGAGTGCACGACAACCATAGTAAATGGTAACTGGTGTTAGTATTTACTGAGTGCCTGATAACTTACAAATTTTTATTTTAAATGAAGATTTCAAATAGAAAATGGCATGGTCAGAAGTGGGTTTTATTTTTGTAAAGAATTTACTTTTAGAACAGTTTTATAATTGCAGAAAAAAAATATGAAGGTAATATAAATGTTTCCTATCTACTCCATACCCAATTTCCTATATTATTGACATTTTACACTAGCATGGTACATTTATTATAATTAATGAGCCAACGTCGATACATTATTAACAAAATTCATTCCTTTTTTAGATGTCTTTTGTTTTTACCTAATGTTCTTTATCTGTTTCAGGACCCTCATTCAGGCATCCATATTATATTTAATTTTCATATCTCCTTAGGCTACTTTAGGCTGTAATATTTTACACAAATTTTCCTCGTTTTTTCATGATTTTGACAATATGGAGAATTAATGGTCAGAATTTTATAGGATGACCTTCTATTGGAATTTTCTAATAATCTCATGATTAGGCTGGGTTTGGGGGATGTAGAGAGGAGGGTCACAGAAGCAAAGTGCCATTTTTATCACATATCAAGAGAATATTCTGTCAACATGATTTATAACTATTGACGTTGACGTTGATCACCTGGACAGGGTAATATTTGCCAGGTTTCTCCACGTTAAAGTTAGTCATTCCCACTTCCCATATTGTACTCTTGGATGGAAGTCACTAAGCATCACCCACACTAAGAAGTGAGGAGTTAGGCAACCCCTCTTTTAGGGTAGAATATCCGTATAAATTATATGTAATTCTTTTGCACTGAAAATTTGTTTCTTCATTTATTAAATTATTTAATCATTTATTTATATCAATGTGGAACACTGATAAAAACGCTTCCTATCTTTATGTAGGTTCTAAATTATATCATTTTCTTTTTCTCTGAAGAACTTACTTGAGTATCTTTTTCAGGGAAAGTCTGCTATCAATGAATCCCATTGGTTTTGGTTTGTCTGAGAAAGTATTTCTTCTTTACTTTTGATGGAAGATTTCACTAGACATAGAATAATAGGTAAGCAATTTTTTTCCTTTTCAATACTTTAAATATTTTATTCAAGCATTTTCTTCCTTGTATGGTTTCTGACTATAAGTCCAGTATAATTCTGACTTTTGTTCCTCTACAGGTAATGGGATTTTTTTTTTCCCCTCTGACTTCTTTCAATATTTTTCACTGGGAAAATATTTTTGGTTTTTTGCAGTCTGAATGTGATATGCCTAGGAAAAGATGTTTTTTGTTTGTTTATTTAATTGGCTGGTCAATTAGTTGGTTTTGTTTTGTTTTTTTTATTTATTCTGCTTGGTGTTATCTAAGATTCCTGGATCTATTATTCTGTCTGTTATTATTTTTGAAAAATTTTCGGCCACTAATATTTCAGATATTTCTTCTGCTCTGTTCTCTTTTTCTACTTCTGGTAGTGTTATTACACATATTGAAATTGTCCCACAGTTCTTGGATATTCTATTCTCTTTACATTTCAAAATAATGATAATAATAGAATAATTTTTGAAAAACATCTCTAAAAATTAAAAGTTGGCATAAATAATTCAGTGTGTCTTTAAGAAAATATAAAATAATATATCCAAATATGTTTGTTGGATGCATTGCCATAATGACAATGGGAATAAAGTAACAAAAACAACAAAAGTAATGAATCAAAAAAAAAGTAATGAATCTATTATTAAGATTGACTGCAAAGACATATGTCTACAAAAGATAATGACATTCATTTTTTTGAGATAAAATATGTTGGTAAGTTTCCACTTTTATGAGTTCATTCCTTCATTCAATAAAATCCTATAGGGCATGTACTAAAGTGCAGGGAATTTGTCAGACTAAGGATAAAAATATAAAAACTCATTCCCTCCTTCAACTTTAAAGAACTCAAATTTTAAAAAGCAATAGACATTAAAAAAGAAAACTAATAAAAACAATAAAATTGAAAATTAAATCATGTATTTATTATAGAACATAGAAGAAAAATCACATAATTGTGCTAGGGAATTCAAAGACAAGTTAGCAGAAAAGACAACTATTGAGTTTCTTGAAGAATGGATCAAAATTTTGCTACATGGACAAGAAAGGATATGACTTTGTTAAGAACAAGTAAGAAAGCCCAGTATAATTATGAATTATAAGTTGTATAGGATTTCGGAATTGTAGAATATAAGAAGGGAAGTTTTAAAAAGTGAATCAGAAGTGTAAACAGGGACCAATTCATTCAGGACTTTCTACACTGTGTTCCAAGGAAATTCAACATGGCTGTTACTGAATACATTTCTGGAAATTCAACATGACTGTTCTGAATACATTTCTGGACTGTTCTGAATACATTTCTCCAGTGGTGTGGTTCCACTGTAATTATTTTTGTAAGAAGACTTAAGTTTCTCTTCAACTTGAAGAAAGAAAGAGGCGTGAAATTTTTGATGTACTAAAAAAGCTAGTTGTCAAACAAAAGATAATAATCAATGGAATATAATTTCTATCTCTCAAATAAAACTCAGAAGTTTTAGGGAACTCTAAGTATTCTGACTTCAAAAAACCTCCAAAACATTTTCCACTCAGTCTCCTTTGCTTCAGAACATAGTCTTTACCTGAAAAAGGCATTCCCTTCATTGTAGAGGAAATTATCTCCCTCCCTCATGCCCATCAAAGGTGCAGCCCTACAGAACTTGTGGAGCAAGAAAGTATGCTTCCAAATGATAAGATGAATGAATACCAGAGGGTAGTTATTAAGACCACCAATATACAACAGCCTACAACCTCAGTGAAGTCTGAGAAGCTGAACTATCTAGTAAAAAAGTATATATATTAAATCACATGACCTCTAGAATTTCCTGCAGATTGATTGAATTAATTATTGACCAAAAAAGTAATTCAGAGAATCTTCTTTAACACTATTAAAAAGGCAATATTTTTAAGTAAATTAATTTTTGTAATTATCTGAATACATTTCTAAGAAAACTGCCTGCAAGATAAAACTTTTACAACTAATTCCTTTCAACGAAACTTTTTCTGATCTAATGAACAAAAACCCTATTATCCATGCTTAATCATTCATGCATCTGAATATGGAAAATATGTTTTGATATTTTAATGATAAAATCAAATGTATGCAGCATGCAAAGCAGATTGGGTTGAACCATTTTATTACATACAGATGTTTTGGTACCAATTTGGAGGTATTTCTTTTTGTAATACCTAGCAATATAATTTTATAGTTTATTGCTGAACATTCCATTAAATCATAATATAATAATAATTCAATTAAATCATCAAAGAATATATTGTGATAATTTAAATTATGTTTTAACAGTCTCATTAATATAATTAGTCTTAGATAACAAACATGATTGGGCCCTAGTAAGAGATGAGATTTAATTGGCTCATTTCCATAATTGGAGCTATCCAATTTACCTTATAATTTTTCTCTTAAAAATACAGTTGTTTCATTTTCACAGAATAAGCCTTCTGAATTAGATATGAGAGGTAAAATTATGGTGAAACTTAAGCATTGGTTTCCATTTATCCCTGAGATCAAACCCAGTAGACCTGCTCCTTAATTTTAATTACTGATCCATGCATGTAATACACATTTTGCCTGTGGCATTCCTAGACAATTTGGCTCTATCTACATTTCGGATTTTAGTCTTCAAGAAAAAAGATATTCCTCCTCATACAGATATTAAATTAATAAAATCAGGTCATAGCTTTCTAAAACTGTGGTATTTTGAACTTAATTTCTAAAATACAATATTGGTTCTGCTAGTTCTGGTAACTTAGGATTTATGTGTGTAGCCTTCTTATTGCTGAAGTTAAGACAAAACTCTTTTAGAAGCTGCCTGGCCAGATTCAACATCAATGAAGTTTTTAGCGATGCTCTCTGAAATGAAATGTTGAGCCAGTTCACTTAGCAGAGTAGTAAGAGATCCAGTAAGTGGTTTACTGAGAGTGCTTCATCTATGAACATTCAAAGAGATCTGTAGGAGTTGACTTAAGTTGTGTGAGAGCATCACATTAAAAAGTATCACTCAGGAACCCCAGCTCTAGATTTGTGCTAAGGCATACTTGGTTACCTATATATACCAACCAAGGTGGTAAATTTGGGACCAAAAATTGCATAGCCCTTCCTATTTTCTAAGTGAAGATACATTGTTTTCTTAAATACTACCTCTGGGAACCAAGTTAAAATATCAGATAGTTTCACCTTCTTAACACTGTTTTAATATACCCTGCCAAAACTTCCATTTTTTTAATTAATTTTATTTTATTTTTTCAGTGTTCCAAGATTCATTGTTCATGCACCACACCCAGTACTCCATGCAATACGTGTACTTGCATGGAGTATTCCATGCAAGTACTCCATGCAATACCCACCACCAGGCTCACCCAACCTCCCACAGTTTGTTTTTCAGAGTCCACAGTCTCTCATGGTTCATCTCCCTCTCTGATTTCCCCCAATTCACCCTTCCTTTCCTTCTCCCAATGTCCTGCATGTTTTTCCTTATGCTCCACATGTAAGTGAAACCATATGATAACTGACTCTCTCTGCTTGACTTATTTCATTCAGCATAATCTCTTCCAGTCCCATCCATGTTGATACAAAAGTTGGGTATTCATCCTTTCTGATGGAGGCATAATATTCCATTGTATATATGGACCATATGTTCTTTATCCATTTGTCTGTTGAAGGGCATCTTGGCTCTTTCCACAGTTTGGCGATTGTG
>CM052897.1:48375999-48437450 GCA_028534135.1 Potos flavus | reverse complement strand
ATTTATTTATTTATTTGAAAGAAAGAGAGCAAATGCATGCAGGTGGGGCAGAGAGAAGGAGAAAGAGACAGAATCCTTAAGCCAACTCCCGGCTGAGCATGGAGCCTGACCCCAGGACCCTGAGATCATGACCTGAGATGAAATCAAGAGCAGGCTACTTCACCAGCTGAGCTACTCAGGCACCCTGAGATCTAGGTTTCTGATACTACTTTCCAATAAAAGGAACTAGGGCTTCTTGGTGAAGTGGCTGATTCTAGGACTGGAGTGAAGGATGTAGAAGATGAGCCTGAGTACCTTTTAATTCCAGAAAGTAAGGAAGTGTTCAACAGGGGAAAGAAAAAAAAAAACAAAAACAAAAAAAGATCCACAGTGATAGATGTATTAGTCTGCTAGGGCTGCCATAACAAAATACCAGACGGGGTGGTTTATTTTTTTATTTTTTTTATTTTTTTCTTTTTATGATTTTATTTATTTATTTGACAGAGAGAGAGAGATCACAAGTAGGCAGAGAGGCAGGCAGAGAGAGAGGGGGAAGCAGGCTCCCTGCCTAGCAGAGAGCCCGATGCGGGGCTCGATCCCAGGACCCTGAGATCATGACCTGAGCCGAAGGCAGAGGCTTTAACCCACTGAGCCACACAGGTGTCCCCAGACGGGGTGGTTTAAAGAACAGAAATTTATTTTCTAGCAGTTCTGGAGGACCAAAGTCAAAGATTAAAGTCATTTAATTTGGTTTCTGGTGAGACCTCTCTTCCCAGCTTATAAACAGCCAACTTATTACTGTATCCTCGATAGTCTTTTCTCTATATGCATGTGGGAAAGAGGGAAATAAAGAAAGACAGAATGCTTTCTGGTATTTCTTCCTCTTTTTATAAAGACAACTATTCTATTAGATTAGGGTTTTAACATATGAATTTTGGAGAGACACAATTCAGTCCATAACAATGAGTAAATATCAAAGGGATACAGATCAGCAGAAAGGGCTCCTAAAGTTCAAAGGTGGAACAAATTGAGCAACAAAACAAATCAAGATCAATGAATCCCTATGTTGCAAGTATATGAGTGAGTTAACAAATAAATAGATAATTAGTATCCAATAATCTACATAAATAATCTGTCTTCAAGGAGAAGGAATGTAACTCCTCACTCCTAAAGTGTAGGCTATGCATGGTGACTTCCTTCCAAAGATTACAGTCTGGGAGAGGGAAGTAATAATGTTACAGTGGAACAAACTGACAAACACTAATTCAGCCAGATGTACAAAATCAAATCAATAATGATAAGTCATGTTGATAATATGTTCTTTTGATACGATATGATGAAAATTGGAGTTTATCTCTGTGATCTTCCTCTTCCTCCCCAAAACATGGAACCCTAGTTTAATCATGAGTAAAACATACACAAATTCTATTAGAAGGACATTCTACAAAACACCTAACCAGTACACCTCAAGCTGTCAAGGTCACTGTAAATAAGGAAAGCCTGAGAAACTATCACAGCCAAGAGAGCCTAAGAAAAGATGACAACTAAATGTTTATGGTGTACTGGATGATATCCCAGAACAACAACAACAAAAAATGTTAAGGGAAAAACTAAAGATATCTCAACAAAATATGGAGTTTATTTAATTAGTAATAATATATCAGTTTATTGGCTCAATTATGACAAACATAACACTAATTAATTATCAGGGGAACTGTATATGGGCATGAGTGGGAACTCTCTATGCTATCTTCACTTTTCTATAAATCTAAAACTATTATAAATGAAAGGTTTATTTAAATTTAAAAAATTGCCACATATCCTCAGAGAGAGATTAGCTGACTTCTAAGGCACATGACTATTACCATTTTTAAATGTTTTCCAATTTTTCCTATTTTTTGCAATTAGGCTGTTTTAGCTCCCACATTTTCTATTAGTATTTAATATTTTCAAGGCCCCTTAGGAACATAATCAGTATCTATTAATTTGCAGGTAGTGGTAAGTCATCCATGGGTCATTTTCCCTTAGCAACTCTTTATTATTGATGTTTATACACAACTTCATATCGTGCTTATAGACAATATTTACTATAAAGAAAAGAAATCAACTGGCTCCATAATAGACCCAGGATTATACTGTAACAAGTACCAGTGTTCTATATACATGTATTATTATATTAAATGATTAATGTCTTTTGCTAAAAAGTTAAATAAAAATAACTTGATATTTAATGTCTCATAAGCAAAATATTATTCCAGCAAACAGGAAACTTAGATCTTGACCATAATACTTTATAAATAGGGAGCATTTTTTTTTTTTTTTACTAAGCTTTCAAATTATTGATGCTTAATTTAAAAAAACTCTCATATAAATCTGGCTTCAAATTATCAAATTTGCAGAATGGCAGGTACCAACCAGTTGTCATTTAACAATTTTGTCAAATATCCACATTACTAAAGAGTTTATAATTGTTCCATTGACCTATAAGAACTGGATATTTCAATGAATAAAATGGAGAAATGGAAAATCAACAATGACCTTGATAGAATATAATGCTAAGTCTAAAACAATCTGGTATCACAGGAAAAATAGGCTGATCCATTCATTTTATAATGACCAGAATTTTGGCAATTATTTCTTTAAGTAACATATTTATAGAAATATCATAGATAAGAAATCCAGATGTCAAATCTGATTATAAATTCATGTAACATTGTGATCATATCATATCTCTAGATGTTTAAAATAAAAATTTGAAGATTAGTTATTAATGTGAATATTCCTCAGAAATTTTAATAATTTAAAAATAAATGTAATATTAATAATTTTGAGGGATTCATATGCTATACAGTTTTCTGTCACTACCCATGTCAAATGAAAATCTGGACATAAACTGACTAAAATGTTAATAATTTTTTAAATTGCATTTTTAGCCCAAATGTCTTATTAATCTTTTTAGAAATTTTGTGAAAGTATATACCCTACTATATCTTTTCCTTACAAGAACTCACCAATATAGAACTAAATTCTCTTTTGTATTTAATAAAGCTACATGTATACATGTATACATGAATAAAACTTTCAAAAAAAAGTGAATACATACCTGGAAATAAAATTTTAATCCAATTTCCATTGAAAGGAATATATACCTGCACTTGGCCTGCCTAGTCTTAAGCAAGCTAATCATTTAATAAAAAATATGATCATATCAAAAAAAATTTGGCAGGGGCTCCTGGGTGGCTCAGTGGGTTAAAGCCTCTGCCTTCGGCTCAGGTCATGATCTCAGGGTCTGGGGATGGAACCCCGCATCAGGCTCTCTGCTCGGCAGGGAGCCTGCTTCCCCCTCTCTCTCTGTCTGCCTCTCTGCCTACATGTGATCTCTCTTTCTTTCAAATAAATAAATAAAATCTTTAAAAATAATAATAATAATTTGGCACATGAGAGGAACTGGACCAAGTGGAGGGGGATTTGTTTTTATTTTCCAAATGAATATTTGTAATATATTTTGCAGGAAGAGATTGCTAAATCAATGTGTAGTTTGTATATCCATTCCAAATATTAGGGTATTATAACAGAATTTTCTAACGGAAAGAATATGGAAGGAAAAAAAAGGTATCTGATTGGTATGAATTTTCCAGATTACTCAGAATTGAATTTTTTCTTTATCTGTTATTGTAGTATTATTTTATCTCAAGTTCCATTATAGTAATAGAAGTAGGTATCCAACAAAATATAGTGAAGTCTATAGATAGAAATTACATTGCAGTAATCACTACAGAGATGCTAGTAGACACACCATTGAGTTTTTTTTTAATCTTATGAGACCCATAAAGGGCAGCCTTTTGTTTAATAGCAACTTTTGACATTTATTACTTTGCTTCTAACCATTCTTTTTCTCTTCAATTTATTACAATATAAGTGTATCATCTATTTTCTTGAATATTGTGTTATCACTAATATTCTTACTGGTCTTATTTCTTCTGCTCTACATGCACAGGGTTCTAATACAATGTCCTTGAATAATGAGCAGAATGTTTGTGTCTGTATAGCTAGTATTTCCAATGATATCAGTAAACTTTTCTATTCAGTGGAAGATAAGCTATAGCTTAAAACTTAAGGTAAAAGAAATTAAAGTATGTATGTGCATGACCCTCCAGTATTTATGTGTTCTCGTATGAATGTGAGTAAATGTATGCATGTAGTTGTGTGGTGGGAAAACATGTAAACATATCCCTGGGGTGCCTGGGTGGCTCAGTCATTAAGCATCTGCCTTCCACTCAGGTCATGATCACAGGATCCTGGGATCCAGCCCTGCATCCGGCCCTCTGCTCAATGGGAAGCCTGTTTCTCCCTCTCCCACTCCCCTTGCTTGTGTTCCCTCTCTCACTGTGTTTCTCTCTGTGTAATAAATAAATAAATAAATCTTTAATAAATAAATAAATAAACTGGAAAAAATTTAGTATAGCTTCTGAATGTTCTATTAATGCATTCCTTATAGAATCTTCCATGGTTATTCAAATGAGAATTCTTCTGATTTGCTGGTGTAGTGGATATTCAAGTCCAATTCAGGAAGCTTAAGGTAAGACATTTGTATTACCCTGACCTTGGCTTTTCTTTTGTTAAATAAGGCCACTATCATAGGTGATGTATAAGATCCTTTCCCAAATCAAACTCCTCAAGCTACACCTGTGAAATAGTTCCAAACCTGGGCATTCCCTCTCAGAGCACCCTAACTTTGATCACTTTGGAATCCCCAAAATGAACAACCTCAAGCTAAATTTAAAAAGTAGCTTCCTTCAGGAGCCTGGGTGGGTTGGTCAGTTGAGTATCCAACTCTTGGTTCCAGCTCAGGTCATGATCTCAGGGTCATGAGATCGAGCCCTGTTTTGGGTTTTGCGCTTAGCATGGAGTCTGTTTAAGATTTTCCCTCTCTCCCTCTGCCTTTCCCCCTGCTTTCTCTCTCTCTATAAATAAAAAAAAATCTTTAAAAAAAAAAAAGTGGCTTCCTTAAGAGATATACACAACTAGAAATTGAGAAGTTTGGAACAGAGATTTGTTTGAGTAAAGTGATTACAAAAGAATCCAAAAAGAGCAGAGAGCAAAAAAGTCTTACCTTGATTCTGAGCTAACTTTGTGATTCCTGCTCTGGTTCTTATTCCTTTCAAACATCTACTTTCTAGCGCTCATTGGCCAGCAAGCCTGGTATTGTAGTAACATTAGCAACTGAGATGTACTCAAAAGAAAGGTGTTTTCCTGTTTATAATTCAAGACATCTGTTAAAGAGTTGTCTTTACCAGAATTTTGTTCGTCAACATGATCTGATCATTTAAGAAAACATTAAAAAATGTTAGAATAATATGACATACTGATATAGAGATTCAAATCTAGATCTATAGAAATAGATGAAAAACTTGAATTATTAAGTCTACTGATGAAAAGATTTGGAGAAAACAATGTTGCTTAGTGCAAGATAATTCTATGAAAGCATGGTATTTCTGAGTGAAATAGTATTTTTTGTTTATTGTTAGAAAAAAAAACTATAGAAGACTTGGGAATAGTTCAAAAAGAATATTTGGTCACTTTCATTTGGGAAACTAGGTGCCTTCTAGCGTACCTGTCTGAATTGTTTCTACCTTTTTTGGTCTTTGATCTGTTTTACAACTGTGGAAATTACAGAAAATGGAAAATAATGCATTTTAGTTGTGTTCACAGAAAAGCAAATTAGTTGTCTCCATTGTACTAATTATTTTCCTGAGGACAGACCTCTTTGTACTACATGTAAATTCATTTCAGTATTCCTCTTCTGCCTAGATATATGTGATACTTTAATTTTCCTTTAACTACTTGAAACATTTTATGGATTCTTTCATTAAATAAGTAACATCTTTTACACCTGCTTATTTTATATTGTTATGGGAGTCATTTTACTATTTTTATTCTTTAGTAGTATTCAAGCATATGTGTTTACAAAAATTGGATCAATAAGGATAATAAGACATTTTGGGTCTTTCACTTTTTTTTTAAATTCTTTTTTACCTGGGAGATTCAGAAAGGTGCTGATCATTTGAAGGCCTATCACGTATGTGTTGCCTTGCTATGTATATAGTATACACATACACACATACATACTTCACAGTTCAAGTGTGGCTCATATGACTTATCTGTATTTTCTACAATATGTTAGTAACAAAGATGTCCTGCGATCTCCAAAAAACACAACTATGACCAGACATTTTTATCTACAAAGGCTCAGAAATTAAATCTAAAAATGTATTAGTTTTGCTTTAGAGATGAATTAATTTTAATGGGGAACAGATTTTCAAAAGATAGTAGGTAAGTCTCTTTATCTTTTTGGTAGGAATATAGACTTCCATTATTTATATTCACCCAGTTGCCAGCTATCTGATTTTAGTTATGATGTGACATGCTTAAATAAAAATCCCCTAGCTTCGTGCCTGAAACTAATATACGTATATTTACTATGAAGGTTGTTCTCAATTCCTATAGATGCAGATGAACAAAATAAATATGCAAGGCATCACAGAACAAAAGAACTCAAATTGACTCTATTAGCCTTACGGTCTATGCACAAACATAAACAAGGCAAAGTCTCCGTTAAATTATTGATAACTTGCTGTAGCCTCTACTAATTCTTTTCAATGGAGAAGTAAACATTCACGGTAAAGGCCATAAAAATGGTCAATTAAGTCATAACTACTTGCCTGGTAGCTGTTTTACCTTCATAGATCTAAATCACGCACAATTATAATTTTGGGTTTATTGTACGTACTTAATTTATAAATAGCCATTGAAATACGTTTAACCAATTTAAGAATAATAAGTGTCCTCTGTTATTTTGTTTTATTTTTCTGAATTTGCATGTGGAAATAGTATATGATAATTTTTCAATATTCATGATAATACTATAATTTACTTTTTATAATTAAGGACCTTTATTAGTAGCAGATAACATTTTTGTATGTTTAATCACAGAATTTATTTGAACAAAATTATTTATTTGAACAAAAATGCAATTAAACTTGCATTTCTAGTCTATATCCTATACAAAAGAATAGTCTCTGAGCTTCAAAAATGTCAAGAAAAAATAAAACAATATCACTGGGGCACCTGGGTGGCTCAGATGGTTAAGCGTCTGCCTTCAGCTTAGGTCCTGATCTCCAGGTCCTGGGATCAAGCCCCATGTCAGGCTCCCTGCTCAGTGGGGAGTCTGCTTCTCCCTCTCTCTCTCTGCCTCTCCACCTGCTTGTGTTCTCTGTCTCTTTCTCAAATGAATAAATAAAATCTTTTTAAAAATAATAATAATAACTAAAACAATATCACTTATGTTGTAATGGCAAAAGCATGAAGATTACAGTTAGTTTCTTTGATTTATAAAGCTTAGGAAAATTAATGTACACATGTAAAAATCAATACCTGTGGTCATTCATGTTGTACTTTGGGAAGAGATACTCTAGGAGGATTTATTATTAATGATTGCTATGATCTGAATGTTTCTATCCTGCCCCCCTCAGCAAATTCGTATGTCGAAATCCTAACTGCCAGTAATGATAGTATTAAGAGGTGGGCCTTTGGGGAGGTGATTAGGTTATGAAGGTGGAGGTCTCATGAATGAAATTAGCACCTATAAGAGAAGCTACAGAGGGATCTCTAATCCTTTCCACTATATGAAGATACAACTAGAAGGTGCTGGCTATGAACCAGGAAGGGAGCTCTTGCTAGATAGCATCATGCTGGCATCTCCATCTTGGACTTTCTACCTTCCAAAACTGTGAGCAATAAAATTTTGTTGTTTATAAGCTACTCAGTCAGTAATATTTTGTTGTAGCAGCCTGGACAGACTAAGACAATGATATAGACACATAGCAGAATATGTGTTAAAATAAAAACTTATCAATTAAATAAATATATATTTTTGTCACTTTGTTGCATCAGTAAAATCAAATGAACATATTTTTCCCGTACTACTAAGTTTTGAAAGTTGAGGCTTCCATAACTTTAGAAAAGTTTTGGTCCTGGTTTTTCAGTTATAATCATTTTAGTTCCGGAATTATTAGAATCGTAACCAGTACCTGGGAGACTGTCCAAGCGGAGAGGTAGCCAATGAACCAGGATTAGCCAGATAAATATTTTTACCAAAGGCTGCTATAAGAAAAATCTGAAAACAAGAACCTGGTAGGAGATGAGAAATTGCTGCTGACTGCCTCACTTCCACAGATATAATATCCTGTGCCCAGGGCCTAAATGAGTTAAGTTACCTATTAAAATGCGCAGAGAGTATTTACCTTTGATCAACTACCACCTCTAATTTACTGACAGGATTGGCCATTGCCTATATCATAAGACTACATCTGTGGACAACTACTTATCTGATGACTGGGATACCTAAGCCGTCCCACACTCCCACCCCCCAAAAAAGAGAAATTCCATAAATACAAGTTGAATAAGTGAAGAGGCCTCTTAGGAAGAAACTCAAATACTTTTGAGATTTTTTGAATTAAAAGAGTTGTTTATGATACCAGGTTATAAATAGAATATATAAAATATATCTGAATTGGTATATATTCATGAATTAATGTCTCCCATTTCACAATATCTGAAGAAATGCTCTATAAAAACTAAAGGTAATATATGAATAAAATATATGCAAACATGTTATACTTACATTTCTTTGGTATTTTGGGTTGTTCATTCTAGTCCCAGTATCTGGGGCTGTGTAAGAAAGGAACTCCTCTCTCATTACAACATTCCTACTAAAACACATAAATAAGGAAAGTCGTCCAGTTCCTACATACTGACAGGAATTTTAGCTAGTTCTCCTCTTCTTACTTAATTCTTTCCAAGAGAAGAGTAACTAATTATAAAAGACATTACATTAACTAGGCCGCATAATCGAGGATAGTTACTTTGTCTTTAAGCCTGAAATATACTCCGATGTGTCTTTTTGTCTTATCTGACTTATGAATTGTTTATGAATATTATCTCCTCTCTTGAGTAATTTATTGAGTTTGTGCATAACTTTCTTTTTTTTTTTTTCATAACTTTCGTTTGTATGATGATTGACACTTAGTATTCATGGGTCCAGTGAAATAGGCAGTTTGTAAGAGAAATTGATACTCACAGGTGGATCATATAATCCACCCAATTATTGGGAACCACCTCAGATTGGAGGCATTTGTTTGCACGTTCACATGTCACACAAATATTTTCATGTTGTGGATGCATTCCAAGAAGTCTATCCACATATCTAGCCTTGAAAAATGTTCTCAACAATCAAAAATATCATTGATTCCAAGAACCAGATGATTATCAAAACACTGAATTTTCTGGGTCATAAAAATCAAGAAATAAAGCAGGCTAAATTATATTTGGGATCACCTAAAAGGTATTATTTGTTTGAATCCGACTCCAAGGCGAAAGTCTTTCAAATCAGTTGAAGTAGAACATCTAGTAGTGACATACGTTTTCTTTAAAATTTAAGGAACCCCAAGTTTTGTGAGTTTTTCTTGGTAGCGTGAGTTTGATTTTAGTCTGCCTAAAAACTAAGGCTTCAAGGGGCGCCTGGGTGGCTCAGTGGGTTAAAGCCTCTGCCTTTGGCTCAGGTCATGATCTCAGGGTCCTGGGATCGAGCCCTGCATCGGGCTCTCTGCTTGGCAGCGAGCCTGCTTCCCCTTCTCTCTCTGCCTGTCTCTCTGCCTACTTGTGATCTCTTTCCTCTCTGTCAAATAAATAAATAAAATCTTTAAAAAAAATAAAACTATGGCTTCAAGAAAAAAAGTGTAGCACAATAATATGAAGTTTTGATTATCAGTGTATGACATGAGCCAAGGCTATGGAAATTTGGACTTACATTTCTATTTGTTTAAGCTTTCCATGGTTTTTAGAGTAGGGAAAAAACAAAGACCTCCACATTTGTTGAAATTTTCTTGACCCTCATTTACTCTACAGCAACAGTTCCTGGCTGCCTCCAAAGCTTTGTGTTCAGTAGATGTTTCCTTCCAAATGACCACATATGAAAATAGGACTAGTTTTTGTTCTATTAATTGGAGGTCTTTCTGAAGTTTTAACCCTTAAGAATACCTGTATTTTCACCGTCTTCAGCCCTAAAATTTCAAGGAAATCAACCACAGAATCGTTCTCACTCCTCTCTCCAAGTAACCTAGGCAAAATTTTCTGTATCAATCTTGGTATACAGAGTCAAGCAATAGAAAATGATTCCAATAGAAGTAAGTTTTGGGGGGGCATCTGGCTGGTTCACTCAGTAGAGCATGCGACTCTTGATCTTGGAGTTGTGAGTTTGAGCCCCACGTTGGGCAGAGAGATTACTAAAGAAAAGAAGAGAAAAGAAAGAAAAAGAAAAAGGAAAAAAAGAACAAGAAAAAATTTGGGGGAGAGTCTCAGAATTGTTACAATTCTCAAAGAAATTGTTTTGGAGTGTACTCGGTGAATAAAGAGTTCAAAATTAGAGTGTAAAATTCATCTAGTAATTGATAACTTTTATTATGTATAGACCTTACATACACTACCAGCAAAAGCATTGGGTACTAGATGCTGCCACAATTAATGGTACCATTGTTGCCTCTAGAAATAGACCTGATTAGACCAACTTTGTAATATTACCAAAATTATTTTCAGATTCCGTGCAATCCCTATCAAGTTTCCAATGAGATTTTTTGCAAAAAATAGAAAAATCCATGCTAAAATTCATATGGATAAAGAACCCCAAATAGCCTGAACAATATTGGAAAAGAACAAAACTGAGACACACCTTAAGATTTCAAAACTTACTACAAAGCTACAGTAATCAAAACAGTTTGGTACTGGCATAAAGACAGACATATAGACTAATGGAAAGGAATAGACATCCCAGAAATAATCCCATATATGTGTGTGTGTGTGTGTGTGTGTGTGTGTGTGTGTATTCAAATAATTTTTGATAAGTTTACCAAAACCATTCAATGGAGAAAGGACAGTCTTTTTAACAAATGGTGCTGGAGAAACTGGCTATTCACATGCAAAAGACTAAATCTGGACCCTTACCCAATAACATGTAAGAAGTTAACTCAAAATGGATCAAGCATTTAAATGTAAGAGCTAAAACCATAAAAGTCTCAGAGAAGAAAAATAGAACAAAGGCTTCACAACAGTGGATTTGGCAATGATTTCTTGGTTATGACATCAAAGGTACAAGCAACAAAAAAAATAGACAAATTGAAATTCTTGAAAATTTTTAAAATTTCATACATCAAAAGACACTATCAACAGAGCATATAGGCAACCACAAAATGGGAAAAATATTTACAGATCATATATTTGATAATGGATTAATAATCAGAATATACAAATAATTCCTAAATCTTGATAACAAAAACAGAAATGCATTGAAAAATGGACAAAGACTTGAATAGGCATTTCTTCAAATGAGATATACAAATGGCCAATGAACATGAAATGATGTTCAACCTCACCTATCATTAGGAAAATCCAAATCAAAACTATAGCGAGATACCACCTCAACCCATTAGGATGGCTGCTATCAAAAAACAGAAAACAAGTGTTAGACAGGATGCGGAAAAATTGGAATCTTTATGCACCACTGGTGGAAATGTAAAATGATAAAATCTTTATTTTATGTATGGAAAACAGCATAATGTTTCTCAAATTAAGAATAGAACTATCATATAATCCAACAATTCTACTTCTGGGCATATACCCAAAAGAGTTGAAACCAGGTCAAAAAGAGATATTTGTAACCATGTTAATAGCAGCATTATTCTTAATTACTAAAACATGGGAGCAACTCAAATGTCCATCAGCAGATGCATGGAGAAGCAAAATGTGGCATATACATACAATGGAATGTTATTCACCCTTTAAAAGGAAAGAAATTCTGCAATATGATACAAAAGGATGAACCTTGAGAACATTATGCTAAATGAAATAAGCCAGTCACAAAAAGACAAATATTTTATGATTCCACTTATATGAGGTACTTAGAAGAATCAAAATCATGAGATAGAATGTAAAATGGGGATTTCCAGGGCCTAAGGGAAAGGAGAATTGAGAGTCATTTTTTAATGAACTTCAGTTTTATAAGATGATAGAGTTATAGAGATGCAAGGTAGTGATGGTAGCACAACATTATGAATATGTTAAAAACTACTGAACTGTAGAGTTTAAAATGGTTATGATGGTAAATTTTATGTTATGCATATTTTACCACAAAAAAAGTGGGATGAGGGGGAGTAATATACTGTATGAGCCTAGGTCCACAAATTCAATGACTTGGATTAAAAAAGATCAATTCTTTGAAAGACACAATTTACCAAAACTCACCCAAGGAGAAATAGATAGCCCAAATAGGCCTATATCAATGATTATTAATCTTCTAAAATATTAAGCACCAGGTCCATCTTGGTCCTGTGGCGAATTCAAATATTTAAATAAGAAATAACACTAGTTCTCTCTGGTCTCTTTCAGGAAATAAAAATCTGAGGTAACGTTTCCTAACTCATTTAATGAGGCATTAATCTAGTACTTTACACAAAAACATCACAAGAAAAAAAAACTATCAGCGATATCTTTCATAAACATTATGTAAAATTTCCCAATATTATCTTAGCAAATTTAATCCAACATTGCATGGAAAGAATTGTATACCTCAATGAAGTGCAGGTCAGATTAAATATTCAAAAATTATTTAATGTAATCCATTACATCAATAGGCTAAAGAACAAAAGTTGTGTTATCACACCAGTAGATGTTGAAAAGGTCTTTGAAAAAATCCAACACCCATTCATGGTAAAAACTCTCAGAAAACCAGGAATATAAGGAACTTTTTTAACTTGATAGATAACATCTACAAAAGCCTACAGCTTACCTCGTATGTAATGGTATGAAACTATATTTTTTCCCAAAAGATCAAAAGAAAAAAAATGTCTGTTCTCACCATTATTATTTTGCACTGTACTGGAAGTTTTAACTAATGTAGTAAGAAAATAAAAGGAAGAAAAGGTATACAGATGGGGAAGGAAGGAATAAAACTCATTGTGTACACATCACATAGTTGTCCATTTAGAAGATGTCGAAGAATCAACAACAAAAAATCCTAGCAATAATGACAATTATAGCAAAATTGCAGGATACAAGGTTAATATACAAAAGTCCATTGCTTTTCTACATACCAGCAACAAGCAGTTGCAACTTAAAATAAAAATACAACATTACATTAGCACCAAAATATAAACTACATAGGTATAAGTCTAACAAAATATTTACAAGACCTATATGAATAAAACTATATAAACTAATGAAAAAAATCAAAGATCTAAATAAATGGAAAGATATTCTGTGCATGGATAGAATGAATCAATATTGTTAAGATGTCAGTTTTTCTCAAAATGATCTATAAGTTCAATGCAATCCCATTCAAACAACCAGAAAATTATTTGGTAGATACCAAAAAACTGATTCTAAAGTTTATGTGGAAAGGCAAAACAACAAAGAGAATATTGATGAGAAGAATGAACTCAGGGGACTGAAACTACCCAACTTCAAGATCTACTATAAAGCTACTGCATTCAAGACAATGTTGTACTATTTTAGGAATAAACAAATAGGTCAACAGAACAAAACATAAAGCCCCAACATAGAGCTACTCAAATATACTCAAATATATTCAACTTATTTTTCATGAATGCCCAAGGCAATCCAAAGTATAAGAATGATCTTTTCAACAAATGATCCTAGAACAACTGGACAGTCTCATGAAAAAAAAATTAAAGAATTGACACTGACCTTACATCTTTTTAAAAAATTAATTCAATGAATCATTAGCTTAACTGTAAAGTGCAGACTATAATACTTCTACAAGATAATATAGGAGAAAATCTAGGTGGCCTTGGGTTTGGCAACAGGTTTTTAAATACAGCAAAGGAATGATCCATGAAAGTAAAAATGTATAATTTGGACTTCATAAACACACACACGCCCACACACACACACCAAGAAAAAATATTGTAAAGAAAATAAAAGTACATGCTACAGAGTAGGAAACAATATTTCAAAATATATATCTAATAGAAGGCATGTATTCAATATATACAAAGAACTCTTAAAACTCAAAACGACTCAATTTAAAAATAGGCAGAAATGATTTGAATGGACACCTCATCAAAGAAGATATACAGGTAGCAAAGAATCATATGAAAGATGCTTAACATATGTCATAAGGATTTTCAAATTAAACAACGAGATATGACTACATACATATTAGAAGGACCAAAATCCAAAACATTGACAAGACCAAATGCTGGTAAGGATCTCGCACAACAAGAACTCCTGTTCATTGTTGATGAGAACGCCAAAGTTTGGTAGTTTTTTACAAAATTGATCATACTCTTACAATATAATCCAGCAACTGCACTCTTAGGTATTTACCCAAATGAATGAAAACATATGCCCACACAAAAACATACATGAGTGTTTGTAGCAGCTTTATTCATAACTGCCAAAAATTGGAAGCAACCACATGTCCTTCAATAGGGCAGTGGATAAATATACCATAGTACAACCATACAGTAAAATATTATTTAGCAATAAAAATAAATGAGGTATCAAGCAATGAAAATACATGGGAAAACCTTAAATATATATTGCTAAGTGAAATAAGCCCTTCAGGTGTTATGATTCCAATTATATGACATTTTGAAAAAGGCAAAATTATGGAGACAGAAAAAATTAGTGTATACCAAGTGTTATGGGGGCAGAGAGGATACGAGGGATGAAAAGGTTACACATGGGAGACTCTTAAGGCAATGACACTATTTATGTGATACTGTAATGGTGGATGCTATGCATTTGGCAAACCCACAGAACTCTGACACCGGGGTGTCTAGGTGGCTCAGTCAGTTAAGTATCTGCCTTCAGCTCATCATGATCCCAGGGTCCTGGGTTGGAGTCCCAAGTCAGGCTCCTTGCTTAGCGGGGAATCTGCTTTGCCCTTTCCCTCTGCCTCCCCTGACTCCTGCTCTCTCATGCGCTTTCTCGCTCTCAAATAAATAAATAAAATCCTTTAAAAAAAAAAAAGAACTCTGACACCAAGAATGAATCCTAGTATAAATCATGATGTTATAGTTTACAATGTATCAATATTGATCTCTCCATTATAACTGATGTACCACATCAGTGCAAGATGTAAAAGTGGAGGAAGCTTGAGGGTGCCTGGTTGGTTCAGTCAATTGAGTGGACTCTTGGTTTATGCTCAGATTGTGATCTCAGGGCCATGAGGTGGAGCCCGGTGTTGAGCTCCATGCTCAGCATGGAGTCTGCTTCAGATTCTCGGCCTCTGCCCCTCCCCCTCTTGCACATACACCCACTCTCTCTCTCTCAAATAAATAAATAAAATATTTTTTTTAATGGAGAAGTTATAGAATATAGGTAGAGAGAGTATATGGAACTCTATTTTCTGTTCATTTTTTTTTCTATAAACCAAAAATTGTCCTAAGAAATGAATACTATTAATTAAAAATAAAATCATGACCCTCCATAATTTGGACTATCCACAGGCCGTTAAAGAGTTTGGAGTGTCCATTACAAATCCATATTTTCTTATGGACAGGTGCCTACATCAAGACTTTTGAGGATATATTAGGAAAACTCATTTTGTTCTCTGTCCTATATTTGAGATATACTGTCCATTTTTATGTAAGTAATAAAACTAATATTCTACTTTGATCCTCTCGTGATTATTCCTTAAGGTTTGGTATCCAGAGGAGAGAGAAATTGAGTTATTAGTACCTTCAGCACTATGAACATATGCTCATTTATGATTGTATACACAGTAATCTGAATCATTCTTTCACTGTGGTATGTTGCTTTTGAAATTACTCTTACTAACATTATCAATGACTTTCTAATTGACAAATCTAGGAGTCTCTTTTCAATTCTTTCATTGTTTAAACTCTTCTTTTCTCCATTCCATATAAGAGAGAGAAAGAGAAAAGAGCCTGTGGGAATTCCTAGCCATTTTTTTTTTTCCCTTCATCTCTGCTTAAAATGATATTTGGTCACCCTGCTTACTGTGACATTGCTCCAAAGCTCCCCTTTGTGATACTTGGTAAGTCAGGTCATACAAGATAACTTCATAGTAGGCTTTGAGTATAGCTCTCTTTGTCTTTGTTCTTAGCTCCTGTCTAGTATTGACAGGAATATTCTACCTTTCATCACTTTTTCTTTTTTTAAGATTTTAGTCAGGTTTAATTGTTGTGGAAAATACACAGATGGCTTACTTTGGCTCTAAGCCTGGTAGACAATATAAATTACATTTTAAAATATTCCATGCTTGATCTAGCATACCTTCGGATATATAGTTCTTCCCCAGACTTCTAAGGAAGACTGACTATTCAGGGTACACGATTCTTATTCTTAAAAATATTTGCCTTAAAAAAAAATATATTTGCCTTATATGATTTTTAAGCCAACCCTTAATAATGCTGTGTTCCATTAATCCTATCCAAGCTATCTTTATTAATAAAGAAAAAGAAATTTAAATAGGAAATAAAAAATCACATTTTAATATATTTTGCTTATAAAGAACTGAAATGTAAAACAAAGTGACTTGGTGAAAAGGAAACATCTATACAAGTAACTGAAAATTGTAAGATGGGACTAACTTTATATTATGGTTTGATCTACAGGTTCATATCTCTGTCATTGCTTTGACTGTGTCTTCTACTATTCTCTAATGGTAGTAAACATAGTTTTAGACGTTTTAGACAAGCATCTGAGAGGTCTGTACATACTATTGTCAGAAAAATTCTTCAAGTTCACCCTAATTGAAGACTTATTAGGACCTATCACTATGACCAGGCAGCTATGATGATCTGATTGGCTTAAAGCCAATAAGAACACAACCCAAGAGGTACACTTAGGGATAATCTCAGACAAATTATAGTAGGACATAAGGATGAGGTTGGCAGATGCCCAAGTGTGATGTTAGAAAGAGGGAGAAGTGGAATGAATGCTGGTAAATAAAAAAGAAGTATATGTAAAAACATCAAAATACAAACACATTCAAAAGGATTTATATGAATTCATGCCTGTAAAGTAGCTTTTAAAAGAACATTCAGAGAACAGAGAAACTTCACCACATAAAGAGGGAATTACCTAGACAGTGTTTCTCAGTCTTTTTCTCCTCATGACACATTTAGAAAGTAGGGATATTTTCACAGCAAAACGAGATACTTGAACAAGGCTATTCTGTGTGAGAAACACCTGGCTAAGAGTTGCTGGCTACCCCTGGTTTCCTGCAATGTCACAGGTGGGGGAAATAAGCATTTCGGGCATATCTCTAATCCAGCCACTTCCAATTGATGTATTCTGCCAAGACATACTGATCAGAAAGTTCTTGACTACATTTTTCTCAAAATTCTTCTCAATTCTAAAATTCTTTTTTGACCATCAGGACAAAACTGTGTTCCTCTGGTAGCACAATAGAAAAGCACAGGCTCCTTCCTCAGTTTTGTAAGGTCAAGATCATAAAGAATAATTACATCCCCTTCTAGAATTAGTCCTTTCAACACAGCATAAGAGACTGTGTAAGAGGTTTCAGAGACATCTGATCAGACTCGATATGGAACCCATTTTGTCTTCCATTGATTCCTGTAAAATATTCCAGTGAATTTTGACTCCGGTTTTATGACCCATTAGAAAAAAATAAAGGAACTTTGTTCACGAAGGGTAAGATAGAAAAACCTAGACTTTATTAATACAATCACAAAATTAAACACAATTCACATTTGTAAATTTTAAAGCATCCAAAAGGTTTCCAAAACCTAAAATTATTTGTGGAGTGCTTCGAATAATTTAATTGCTACTTAACTCTACAAGGAAAGTTTAAAGTCACTCTTACTTTGTCTTTCAGACCTTTATATATGCTATCCTTCTGCTGATTGAAACTTGACAATGACAACAATACCATGTGTCAAGTATCAAAAAATGGAATGTAAAAAAATAATGAATCATCCATAGCAAGTCAGGAAACAGGCTCCATCATAGAGGGTATTTTTTTAATATCCCAGAGTCACCTAGTGGCTCTCAACATTCCTTTAAATGCTTTCCTTGGACAAATAAAATCACACTTTGGTAATATAGTGATGATCTGATAGATGAAATTGAGCTGACTAAATCTTATCTTAATACATCCATTCTTTTCCGGATGCAGTGAATTTACTAGTCTGTGGAATTCCATCCATGAGGAACTTCCTACCATTGGCCTGAAGAATCAGGAAGAGATAACCGCAATACACCACACTTTTATTGATTGCTGAATGCCCATAAATAAGCTTTTTTAATTTAATTTTATTTTTTCAGTGTTCCAAGAGTCATTGTTTATGCACCACACCCAGTGCTCCATGCAATATGTGCCCTCCTTAATACCCACCACCAGGCTCAACCATCCCCCCACTCCCCTTCCCTCCAAAACCCTCTTTGTTTCTCAGAATCCACAGTCTCTCATGTTTCGTCTCCCCTGCAATTTACCCCAATTCACTTTTCCTTTCCTTCTTCTAATGTCCTTCATGTTATTCCTTATGCTCCACAAGTAAGTGAAACCATATGATAATTGACTTTCTCTGCTTGACTTATTTCACTCAACATAATCTCCTCAAGTCCAGTCCATGTTGATACAAAAGTTGGGTATTCTTCCTTTCTGATGGCTGTGTAATAGTCCATTGTATATATGGACCATATCTTCTTTATCCATTCATCTATTGAAGGGCATCTTGCCTCTTTCCACAGTTTGGTGGTTGTGGCCATTGCTGCTATGAACATTGGGGTACACATGGCCCTTCCTTTCACTACTATATCTTTGAGGTAAATATCCAGTAGTGCAATTGCTGGGTCATGGGGTAGCTCTATTTTTAATTTTTTGAGGAATCTCCAAACTGTTTTCCAAAGTGGCTGTACCAACTTGCATTCCCATCAACAGTGTGAGAGGGTTCCCGTTTCTCCACATCCTCTCCAACACTTGTTGTTTCCTGTCCTGCTAATTTTGGCCATTCTAACTGGTGTAAAGTGGTATCTCAATGTGGTTTTGATTTGAATTTCCCTGATGGCTAATGATGATGAACATTTTTTCATGTGTCTGTTAGCCATAAATAAGCTTTTTAAAGGAAAAACTCAGAAAAGATTTTAGAAAGTATGGCAACATAGATTTTATATACTTGTATTCTTATATATGCTTGCATTCGTATATACTTTAACAATTTCAGTAATTCAGTAGTTATTCATTGTTTATTTCAATAATTTAAGAAAATATTAATTTACACTACACAAGCAATAAATTGTATAATCATGTTCCTGGTTTTCTATGCTCTTTAAATCAATTTCTTCAGTAAGAAAAGGTGTCATCAGGCAGCAAAACTCATATTAGACAAGACTTTCCATACAAATTAAGATATTCAACATTGCCCAACTCTAGTCTCCGCTTCTGACAGCCAGGTCTAGGAGGGTGAATGAAGGGCTAATGTGGGGATATAGAGTACAGGCTCTAGGATCAGATTATCTAATTTGAATTGCTGTTCTACCACTTGCCAAATTTCTGATTTGGGACAAAATAAATCACCTATGCCTTAGTTTTCTCATCTATAAAATGGGGAAAATAACAATAAATATCATGAAGCTGATACCCAGTGAATAAACCAGTGTGTTCTTACCAGTCATTTGTAGACACTATCCAGTATACGTAGTCTGTGCCTTATTTAGATGCATCAATAAAACATACAATCTTCTATTATAAATCTCAGGGAATTGAAGTTCTGTTAGGTATTAGTTGAGAGAAAAGAATCCTTAACTCCTAAGCCATCAAGGTGCTTGAGCCAAAACATTTTAGGTACAAAATTTGGGATAGAATGCACCGTTTTCTTGAGGGATGTCTTTGACTTAAAGAACTAGTAGTAATCATTATAAAGCCCAGAGAAAGGCTACTTAGGGCTATTCTGTAAGGTGCATTTCTTCTAGGTGTGTGTGTGTGTGTGTGTGTGTGTGTGTGTGTGTGTGTGTGTAAGAGACAGAGAGAGAGAGAGAAAAAGAAACAGAGATAGAGACAGAGACCCTAAAGAATTTTGACATCTATGGAGAATTGCTGAAGTGAGATAAAAGTATTCAGCTGGAACATCCTAAAAGTGGCAGTTAAATGTGCATTTAGCTAAGGGCCTCTCCATTGTTGTGTACCCCCATAACCTCAGTGGTTAAGATAATAACTAGGTGTAAGCGGGCTTAAACTATATGCAAGGAGATCTTAACTTCTGATAATTCAATACATTTTTAAATTGTTCAATTTGATATATCAAAGAAGGCCTGGTAACTTATACTATATTAGGAATAATTCCTTTGTAAAATTGCATTTTTATATGGCACTTATAGATCTAGGCCTTAGTTCCCTGAACATGTCACTTTAGGAGAAAATCCAACTTCCTGATTTTTTCCCCTACAAATGAGGCATAACAATAATAAGTTATCTTAATTCTAGTGTATTTTCTGTGAGAATTTTGCATTGTTTTTCCAATTCCAGAATGAACTAATAGAGCGAATTATATTGTAAATATATATATATATATATATATATATATATATATATATATATATATGAATGTGTAGTCCATACCACTAGATAAGTGGCATGTCTCATTCCGTGTTTATAGGGTACTAAAACTAAGTGAGAAATATTATCATTGTTTTTTTATTAAGAATATCATGACAACTTTAGCCCTGAGTTCCTTCTTGTTGGATTAAGCTATGTCCTGAGGGGTTCAGCTCTCCCACACTTCACCAAATAATCTCATTCTCTTTCCTTAGAGAGCAAAGATTAATCATTCAGAAACTTAATGAGCTGGAAAAACAAATACCAGTAGAAGAAAGGTGCCTGAGAACTTTAAATAAAATAAATTAGTTTCCATTTGAAAAGTAAATTAGTTGATTTACAAATCTCCTTTCTTCTTTTTCTTCTCCATTTGTACTTCTCGGCGTTTTTACCATCTTCATCAGACCCTCTGTCCTTTCAAAGGGAAAGTCCAATTATGAGAGCTTTTTTGTTTTTACTATTTTAGAACATATCTTCTGACCACCAGATATTTTTATATTTTACACGTTTTTTCCTAAATTGCCTTTCTTTCTAAATATTTTCTGATGATTTTGCTACTGGTCAACTATAATTGACTTTTGAAAAATCATAAATAGAAAAATAAGAGAATAAAAATCAAAGATGAAGAGGTATTTAGTATCCCTTGAGAAATATTTTCAGTTTTGAAACATTTCTAACTGTTATTATCATGCTTATTAATGTGGCATCTTTTTAAAATTTTATTTTATTTTTTTATTTCTTTTTTTTAAAGATTATATTTATTTATTTGACAGAGAGAGAGACACAGTGAGAAAGGGAACACAGGCAGGGAGAGGGGGAGAGGGAGAAGCAGGCTCCCCACTGAACAGGGAGCCTGATGTGGGGCTCGATCCTGGGACCCCTGAGATCATGACCTGAGCCAAAGGCAGATGCTTTTTTTTTTTTTTTCCTCGAAGGCAGACGCTTAACAACTGAGCCACCCAGGCACCCCTAAAAATTTATTTTAATAGTCAAATATTTTCAAATATTTTGTTATTGTGGAATTTTATTTAGAAATAAATTTTATAACGAACAATGTAGGAAGGCTCAATAATGTTTTCCTAATTTACAAAGAGGATTCTTGGACTTGAGCTAGAATCTCTATATCCTTTCTCTAAACAATGCTTTAAATTTCGAACATTTGATTTATAATTATGCAAATAGTAATGTGAATTATTATAACATAAAAGGTTTCTGGAGGTATAAATATAAAAACAACCTGGGCACATACATAAATATTAAATTATTATTTACTTGAGAATACATTTTTCTTCTCCTACAACTTGTTCCATCATATCACCACTCCTCAACTCTTCCTAAAAAGTTCCTATATATCTTTTTGATTACAGCTTAAATATGACTTCTCCAAATGCCTTCTCTGACCCCTTAAATCTGAAGTACCAATTCAAGAACTGTGTTCCCATAGGGCTTTTACCAACCCTATCAAGGATATATTCGTTAAATCCTCTAGCACACAGATCATGATACTGAATTTCTGCTGAACATATGCTTATAAGTTGTCATCTAGAAAATTCATAACTTTCCTTGAATTTAGAGAACTCTGAGTATTTACCTGTGAATGTTTAGGGGATCGATCACAGGCCTTAATTTGAGGAAAAAAATAACTCATTCAGGCAGTGCTTCCTTGCAGATTCTGTATAGTCTTGTATGTCACATTTAAAGGCCAGGATTTTAGTCATTGAGCTTGTGAAACTACTGGAGGAATTTAAGCAAGAATGAGACACAATAATTTTTCATATGGAGGGACTCCTCTGACAGTGCTCCAAAGAATAGATCTGGACTAGGGAGGTAAAACATAAGAAGAATGTTGACCAACAGCTGGGAGGTGGCAAGTTCCTAAATAAAGACAATTGAAGTAGGGGTAGAAGAAGTGACAGAGAATAAAACTATATAGGAGATGAACATATTAGGTAATTGACAGTTAACCATATGTGAAAAGTAAGAGATGAAAAAGACAAAATTGACAACATCGTCGATTATACTGACACAATGAAGAATCCTCACACAGTGTTGTCTGCTGTTTGTGTGTGTGTGAGACTGTGTGGCAGCGATAGATACTCAGAAAAATTTTTCCACTTTTTTATTTTTTTTATTTTATTTTTTTTAAAGATTTTATTTATTTATTTGACAGAGAGGAGAGAGATCACAAGTAGGCAGAGAGGCAGGCAGAGAGAGAGGGGGAAGCAGGCTCCCTGCTGATCCCAGAACTCTAAGATCATGACCTGAGCCGAAGGCAGAGGCTTTAACCCACTGAGCAACCCAGGCGCCCCTCCACTTTTTTATATAATATAATGAAATGTGAGGGTTTTCCGGGTCTGTTAGTGCCAACTATTCTTTATTTTTCTATTTTATTTTAGTCATAATATTTGACTTAGAATCATGTAAGTTGGAGACATATAAATGAAATTTGTTGACTAAAGAGGAAATTAGAGAATACATACAATGGGGAGGCTGTTGAGATATTTAAAAAATCATTGCCATCAGTTTGAACCCTTAAATGTCCTTTTATTTAAAAATACAGTAGCTGTTACCTAGATTTGTCCATTATCTCTAAAAATGAATTGTTCATTAAATTTACAAATGAAAGGAAATAGGAATTGATTATAAGCATTAAATATTTATTTCTATAAGATATGGGTATTATATTTATTTTTAAGTAAGAAGTACCTTAAAAATATTATTTGAGAAACAAAACATGAAATGAATGACAAAAATTCTATCTTAAATTAGATTGCCATCTCTCTCATTTTTGTGAATTTAAATATTTTCTTTTTTGTCTCAAATTTCAGATGTCTTTATAAGCAGAATAAAAATGAATTTTGATATCCAATAATCTTTTAGTACATTAAATCTCTCCTGAGATTGTTCAGTGCAGCCAGTCATCAAGTCAAGACATGCTGTCTGATGACTATCAAGATAGACAAGGCGGCTGTCATTGTATGAGTTATAATTGCATTTCTAGAGTCACAAGTCCACAAAATTTATGTGAAATCAAGTAGTAATAACTATCGTGAATGAATATTCTTAGGTAAAAATCCTCATGAAAAGGTAGAACAGAGGAGGCTCCTGGGTGGCTCCTTTGGTTCAGCGTTCAACTCCTGGTTTTAGCTCAAGTTATCATGTCAGGGTCTGAGATTGAGCCCTGAGTGGGGCTCTGCACTCAGCATGGAGCCTGCTTGGGATTTCCTTTCTTCCTCTCCTTCTGCCCCTCACCCCCCCACTCTCTCTCAAATAAATAAATAAATAAATAAATAAAATCTTTTGAAAAAATGTAGGGCAGTTGTGATTTGATATCAAGATCATTTCTACTTCAGTGGCTAAGGACCAGTTGCTTTTTCTGCCCCTCAAATTCTTCAATTTTTTCATGGTTGAGCACCTGTCATCATTCAGGCCTCAACCCATCATTCCTGCCATACCTCCAGTGCTTTCTCCTTTAGCTCTTTTTTTTTTTTAAGATTTTATTTATTTATTTGGCAAAGAGATCACAAGTAGGCAGAGAGGCAGGCAGAGAGAGAGGGAGAAACAGGCTCCCCGCCCAGAAGAGAGCCCGATGCGGGGCTCGATCCCAGGACCCTGGGATCATGACCCAAACCGAAGGCAGAGGTTTAACCCACTGAGCCATCCATGCGCCCCTCTCCTTTAGCTCTTTATTTTCTTCTTGGTGTTCTTTAAAAATTAAAAATTAAAAAAAATTAATATATGTATGTCTTCAATAGAAATGGTCCCCAAGGAGGCAGGACTGTTCCCCGACTTATTCACTGCTGTGATCTCAAAGCTCACAATAGGGCATAGCTTGGTAGAGGAGCTCAAAAATAGTTGTAAAAAAAAGAAACTGATAAATGGAATTTGTTATTATAAGATATTCTTAAAGAATATTATAGGTAATTTTTCTTAGATTGCATAAATCAGGGCTGATATCAATGTCATTTTTGGTCTTACAATTATGTATTATATGTTACAAATATCAGCCCCTTAGCCAAACTAACCTCAAGGTGACTTTTAAGAAATTTGATCTTTTCTTCACCTCTTGTTCTTTGGCTCTCGATCAGCTTTCAATCTAATCTGTCAATTTTCCTTACTCCTTGACTTTACATCTTACTTATCTTTACATCTTACTCATCAGCTTCTGGTGCCAAATATTATAAAATGTTTCTTGAAAATCTCATTAATATATGATGTTTGTTTCATACCTCTTTTGATCCAAGTTATAAAACCACATAAAATGCCAAGAAACTAGTAAAGAATAACCTCCCTTGTTTGAAGTTAGGTTAAATATATAAATTATGTTGTTCTTTTCTGGAAGTGCCACTGATAATTTTAGTAGTCTATCTGTAAATCTGTGATTACACGTATAGTTAAAGTATAGTTTAAAGTTCATTCCTTCTTATCTATCCTTACTTGGCAATTTCTGTGCCATTATAATTTTCTTGCTATGTGCGTGTGTGTGTGTGTGTGTACAGGAAGATGCCAGATAGGATACAAATATAATTTTGTTTAATTGAAATTCAGTTAACTAACATATAATGTATTATTTGTTTCGGGGTACAGGTCTGTGGCTTCATCAGTCTTATATTATACCCAGTGCTCATTACAACACATGCCCTCCTTTTTTTTTTTTAAGATTTTATTTATTTATTTGACAGAGAGAATGAGATCACAAGTAGGCAGAGAGGCAGGCAGAGGGAGAGAGGGGGAAGCAGGCTCTCTGCTGAGCAGAGAGCCCGATGCGGGGCTTGATCCCAGAACCCTGAGATCATGACCCGAGCTGAAGGCAGAGGCTTAACCCACTGAGCCACCCAGGTGCCCCAACACATGCCCTCCTTAATGTCCATCACCCAGTTACCCCCACGCCTCTCCCCTCCCAGCAACCCTCAGTTTGTTTCCTAAGATTAAGAGTCTCTTATGGTTTATAAATATTATTATTATGAGTACCTGAATATGGTACTCTTGTTTCTATTAGACAGAAAAAAAAAAAGACTCCTACACTTAAGGTGTTTAAAGTGTGAAAAAAATTAACTATTATGAGGATAACTTCTGGTAAAAAAAGTCAGATATTTTCTGATACCAGGTATATAAATGTCTCTTCCATTGTTTTCAATGCTAAAAATGATATTCAAATAAAATATTTCAGTATTTAATTTTTTATAAATTACAGTAAAAACTTTTCTTGAATAAATAGTGTTATGTAAATTGCAAAATATGTATTTTGTTTCCATCTCAGTCATATTCTACAAAAAAAAAAAAAATGTGAATGAAACCTTGAATATTTGTTTCAGTCCAACAGCCTTAGTTGGACTAAGCTTCAGCACTCTTCACTCTGTTTTCTTTCTTTGTTGTGCTTAATTTTGACATTACCTGGGGTGGGTGTGTTTATTAAGATGGATGTGGTGCTATAAACTTCTGACTTGTGAAATGATTAATGAGCCTTTCTTTTTGCACTTTTTTTAAATTTGTTTTTTAAGTAAGTTCAGATACTCAGACATTACAAAATAAGATGAACAATTATCTTACATCTAGTGTATTATTTAGTGTTTTCTCTTTGTTTCTGTCTCCCCAGTTCTTAGGGATTCAGCAAATGTCTTAAGATTAAAGTTTCCAGATTAAGCAAAATATTAAAAAAAAAAAAAAAGACAGGACACCCAGTACATTTGAATTTTAGATAAATAGCCAAATTAAAGTTTTCATACAAATATGTCCCATTCAAAATTTGACATACTTACATTTAAAAAGTATTTTCTGTTTATCTAAGTTTCAAATTTAATTGAGTGTCCTGTATTTTCCCTGGCAATCCTCGTTGAGATAGTAATCAGTGAAGAGGTTTAGGCCCCTGGAGTTTTCAGTATATCACTCCGGCTTCGTGTGACCACCAGAAACATGGCTGGTTTCTCTGCTCCCCTCACTGGCCCTATGCCTGGGTCAAGCTTAGACTCACAGTTTCTAACCTGCAACCAGGATAGGCAACCAGAATAGTCAGAATGTTTCTAAAGACAGCTGCAGAACATCAGCTCATGTCTCAAAGTTTATCACCTCTGTTGAGTTTTGCTCCTTGTAGTCCTCATTACTTCTTCTGCAGTGTGTAGACTTTACATATATGATTTTTATAATTATTCCAGATTTTCCAGAGTGCCTGGGTGGCTCAGTCAGTTAAGCCTTGGACTCTTGATTTCAGCTGAGGTCATGATCTCAGGGTGGTAGGATGAAGCCCTTGGTTGGACTCTGCCTCAGCATGGAGCTTGCTTGTCCCTCTCCCTCTGCTCCTCTCCCCACCCATCTATAAAAATGAATGAATACAAAAAATTATTCCAGATTTTCCTATTTGTTGCCAGTGGAATGCTTGGGTTATTGCAATCTACTCCATATTGCTGAGCATCCAGATTTTTTTTTCAAATGGTATTATATGAACTATATTACCTTTTATGTTAAAGTAGGGTTCTTAATCTTTTTAAAATTTATTCTTTGACACACAAGTTACTTAAAAGTGTATTTTTAAAACGTTCGTCATAGCTTTTCCCCACCCCCCGCCAAGTGCCACTCTGGCTGGAGCTCAGGCTCCTGCTAAACTAGCACCACCATCATCTCCCTCCAGCAGCAGGCAGGATCATCTACCAGGACCTCATCAGCCATGATGAGATGTTCTCCGACATCTACAGGATCTGGGAGATCCCAGATGGGCTGTGCCTGGAGGTGGGGGAAGATGGTCAGTAGGACAGAGGGTAACATTGATGACTCATTCACTGATGAAAATGCCTCCATGGAAGGTCCCGAGGGCAAAGGTACCAAAACCACAATAGTCACTGGTGTTGATATTATCATGAGCCATTGCTTACAGGAAACCAGCTTCACCAAAGAAGCCTACAAGAAGTACATCAAAGATTCTATGGAATCAGTCAAAGGCAAACTTGAAGAAAAGAGGCCAGATAGAGTAAACTCTTTTGTGGCAGGGGTTGCAGAACAAATCAAGAACATCCTTGGTAATTTCAAAAACTACCAGTTTTTTATTGGTGAAAACATGAATCTAGATGGCGTGGTTGCTCTGTTGGACTCTGTGAGGATGGTGTGACCCCATATATGATTTTCTTTCTTTTTTTTAATTTTATTTATTTATTTGACAGAGAGAGAGATCACAAGTAGGCAGAGAAGGGAGGGAAGCAGGCTCCCTGATGAGCAGAGAGCCCTATGCGGGGCTCGATCCCAGGACCCCGAGATCATGACCCAAGCCGAAGGCAGAGGCTTTAACCCACTGAGCCACCCAGGTGCCCCCATATATTATTTTCTTTAAGGATGGTTTAGAAATGGAAAAATGTTAACGAATTTGGCTGTTAACTTTGGAGGTATCACCTGTTGTCGGAACTGGCTGCTGCATTTCATCCACACGATGCCAGGACTTAGACAAATGGGACTGATGTCATCTTGAGCTCTTCATTTATTTTGACCTTGATTTATCTGGAGTGGAGGCATCGTTTTTAAGAAAAAAAAAAAGTCATGTAGGTTGTCTAAAAATGAAATGCATTTACTCAAAAAAAAAAGTTTGGCACAAAGCTTTTCTAAAACACTTTTATGTCATTGGTTTATGACTTAATTATATTTTGGTTAGGGGATGTGCTCTATATGATTCAAATTGCTTGAGATTTTCTTTATGATTCATTATGTGGTCCAATTTTACAAATATTCTATGTGTACTTGAAATGCACATAGTTTGTATAGTATTTTATGTGTCAATTTAGTCAAACATGTTAATTATATGGTCCAAATATTCTATATTAATACTAGCTTTAACCCACTTTTTCACTGAACAACACAAACCATATTTTTAGTGAAACTTTATTATTTCCTAATATTTTCAATATTTTCCTTATATTGCTGGATTATTTTAGCCAGACTGACAATCTTTTTGTCTTTTTAAAAAAATTTTATTATTTTTTAATTGCAGTATAGTTGATAGACAATGTTACATTAGTTTCAGATATACAACACAGTGATTCAACTTCTCTGTACAGTGTGCTATGCTCACCCCAAGTATAGCTACCATCTGTCACCATACAACACTATTACTATACCATTGATTATTTCCCTATTCTGTATCTATTTTTCCCATGACTTATTCATTCCATAACTGAAAGCTTGTATCTCTTATTCCCCTTCACCCATTTTGCCCATCTCCCAACCCCCTTTCCCCATCCATTTGTTCTCTATATTTATAGATCTAATTCTGCTTTTTTGTTCATTTATTCATTTGTTTTGTTTTTTTTATATTCCACATATAAGTAGAATCATATGGTATTTGTCTTTCTCCAACTGACATTTCATTTAGCATAAATACCCTTTAGGTCCACCCATGTTGTTGCAAATGGCAAGATCTTATCTTTTTTATGGCTGAGCACTACTCCATTGTATTTATATACCACATCTTCTTTATCCATTCATCAATTAATTAACACTTAGTCTGCTTCCATATCTTGACTATTGTAAATTAGGCTGCAGTAAACATAGGAGTGCATATATCTTTTCAAATTAGTGTTTTTGTTTTCTTTGAGTAAATATCCAGTAGTGGAATTGTTGTATCATATGATACTTCTGTTTAATTTTTTGAGGAACCATACTGTTTCAACAGTGGCTGCACCAGTTTGCATTACCACCAATAGTGCGTGAGGGTTTCTTATTCTCCACATCCTCGTTTAACATCCCTAATCATCAGGGAAATGCAAATCAAAACTATAATGAGATATCACCTTGTACCTGTCAAAATGGCTAAAATCAGAAAGACAAAAAAATAATAGTCTTTGTCTTTTAATGGAGGTTACATTGTTTATTGATGTAATTGCACAAACACCAGTGCATTATTTGGTGCTTGCTATTGTTCTTTCTCTTTTTTCCTACTGTTTTTTTTTTTTTAACTTTATTTTTATTTTTTCATCATTACACACATTTCCTTCTATTCACTTAGGAGATAAATACTTGATTTCTTTTAGAAGTTGCCTGACATGTGTAAACATGAATATCTGACCCTCCAAAATTTGAGATAATTAGTATCTTCACTCCCTTTTTGAATAATGAAGACATTAGAACACTCCATTTAGCCCATATCACTTTTGTGCTATTACTGTATTTTTTAAATCATACTTTTTAAATCTCACTATATTAGTTTGCTAGGATTCTGATAAAAAAGCACAGACAGGGTGTTTAAACTATGGATACTTACTTTCTCACAATTCTGGAAGCTGGAAGTCAAAGATCAAGGTGTGGCAGGTTTGGTTCCTTTGAGGCCTCTTTTTTCAGGCTACAGATGGCTTCCTTCTTGCTGAGTCCTTGCAAGATCATCTCTCTGACTGTTACCTGTGTCCTAATTTCGTATGATGTTTGGACACCAGTCATATTTGATTAGGGCCCCCCCTACTGACCCCCTTTTAACCGAATTATGTATTTAAAGTCCCTGTTTTTTTTTTTTTTAAAGATTTTTTATTCATTTATTTGACAGAGAGAGAAAGATCACAAATAGGCAAAGAGGCAGGCAGAGAGAGAGGGGGAAGCAGGCTCCCTGCTGAGCAGAGAGCCCGATGCGGGGCTCGATCCCAGGACCCTGAGATCGTGACCTGAGCTGAAGGCAGAGGCTTTAACCCACTGAGCCACCCAGGCGCCCCTAAAGTCCCTGTTTCTAAACAGAGTCACATTCTGAGGCTATGGGGGTCAGAACTTCAACATATAAATTTGAAGGGAACACAATTCAATCCATAATATTCACTGAACTTATTATTATTTTTATTTTTTTATTCAGCCAAACTGGTTACTCTTACTTAGGTGTACCCATTTATTGATTTCTTGATTTTTATTTATATATGCATCTCAGGCCTCATTACGAAGTTCCTTTATTTTCTTCTTGAATTACATATTTGTAATTGCCATTGCTGAGAGTCTACTTGAGGCAAAGTCTCTTGGTTTTTGTTGTTCTGAAAATGACTGGGTGTATTATTTTCCTTGAGCACATTGAAAATGTCATGTCATTTTGGCTTCTATAATTCCTGATGAAGAGTTTTTATTGACTAAATTTGATTACTAATTGAATTTTTATTGACTAAGTCAATTAGTAGTTCAAAATAATCTCTTTTTTTATAATGATTTTAACACCATTGTTTTGTTTAATATTTCACAGGTTCACCATAATGTACATATGTATAGATTTTCTTTTCATTTGTTGGCATTTTCAATATTTTTTTTTAATCTACAGAATTTAGGTGGGTGTAATGTAAATGATGGGTGATTGCAAGTATGGCAAAATATTGAGGGTAGCATTTATGTGTATGCTACAAAATTCTTCCAACTGCCATTTATTTGACATTTTTTATAATAAAATGTTAGAAAAAATAATTATAGTCTGTATGGCAGCATGAAATATAAGAAAACTAAATGTATTTAAAAAGTAGTATTCTAAAATATCAAATATTTAATACAGTATCCTAAAATATCAAATAGTTAGGAATACACTTAACAACTGCACCACAAGACTTCTGATTAGTAAATTACATGCAATATTAACATGAAAATAGATCCAAATAATAGTAATATACTCCATGTCTATGTAGTAAAAGACAATATTGCAAAAATTTCCAATTATCTCAAATTTCACTAATAATAAACACAGCCCCAATCAAAGTCTTTTCAGATATGTGGAAACTGATGAATTAATTTGAATATTTATGTAACATATGACAAAAATTGACAAGTTAGTCTTAGAGAATTATAACAAACTCAGAAGACTTACACTGTAAAGCTATAGTAATGAAGAGAATGTAGTATTAGTCAAGAGCAAACAAACAGGCATATGAGCAAATGGAGAATATAGAAACCAACCCACACATACATATACTCACTTGATATATGACTAGAGGTCATAGCAGTGCAGAATGAAAAGTATAATGTTTAAGTAAGTATTGTTAAATCATTGGATATTTAAAAGTAGGTGGGGGGAGAATCTTGATCCCAAAATACATTTAAAAAAAAATCAATCTAGATGAATCAAATGTAAATGGTAAAAAAATTCTTCTAGAAGAAAATAGAATCTTCATGTTCTTAGGGTGGGAAAATATTTCTTAAAAATAATACAAAATGCACTAACCATAGTGAAACCTATTGATTAATTCAACTTTATTGAAATAAAGGACTTCTGTTCATCAAAAACCCCATTAAGAGATGTTTCAGAGTAGAAGATATTTGCAGTGTATATGTATGACAAAGGACAAAATTAAGAATATGTAAGTAACTCCTATACTTAATTAAGAAAATTTCAGGCAACTCTACAAAACTCAATAAAAAATGAGAAAATACTTGAATAGGCACTTTATTAAAGAGGACATTCTAATAATAAGTACATAAAAATATGTTGAATCTGTTGAGTCATAAGAGAAAATAGAACATAGAACAATGAGATATTAAAAATATCTTCCCACTGGCAAAAATTAAAATGGGCAATACTAAGTGTTGCTGAGCTGTGGGGAAATTTAAAGTCTCATATACTATTCGTAAGACTATAAATTAGTGCAATCACTTTGGAAAAGTCTTTTGGTAGTATCTACTAAATCAGAATCTTTGCTTTCTGTATGAAACAGAGTTCTTGTTCCTAGATATATATCCTAGAAAAATGCATAGATATGTGAATCAAAAGACAAAGTTATATATAAGAATTTTCATGACAATGCTATTTAATAGTCCTGCTTCAGTGTTAATCAGTGGTAGAATGGATATAAAATTATGGTTTATTCATAAGTGAAATAGCATATACAATAAGAAAGAAGAAATTATTGCTACAGACAACAATGTGAATTAAATTCACATATATAATCTAAAAGAAAAGATTCATACTCAAGGGTGCCTGGGTGGCTCAGTTGGTTAAGCGACTGCCTTCGGCTCAGGTCATGATCCCAGAGTCCCGGGATCGAGTCCCACATTGGGCTCCCAGCTCCACGGGGAGTCTGCTTCTCCCTCTGACCTTCTCCCCTCTCATGCTCTCTCTCACTCTCCTCTTTCTCAAATAAATACATAAATAAATCTTAAAAAAAAAAAGATTCATACTCAAATATGTACCTCCTATATGACTACCTTAAAGTTAGAAAACAAACATGGTGATATCAGTTAAAATGGTCATTATTCTTGGGCTGCGAAGGCACATGAGAGAGCTTTTCTGGGTACTGATAATGTTTGGTATCCTGATCTAGGTGCTAGTTACACCAGTGTTTTTGAATTGAGAAAATTCATCAGCTCTATACTTGTAATTTATGTATCCTTCCATATTTCTGTTATCATTATTTTAAAAGGACTTTAATTTAAAAGCTTAAAACTTACAGAATATTAAAATATGAGTAAAACAAATATGTAATTTATGGTAAAGTTAAACGTTTCATCAACATTTTGTGAAACATCAAGTTCTGAGTTGTTGAAAAATTATATTACCTGGGATTGTAGCATAACTAAAGGAATGTCAGAGAGCTTATGCATTTGTGCCATTCTGTTACCTTATTTATGAGATTTCATTTATGCCTAAGTATGTGGCAGTTTTTTTGATATGCCTACAGAAAAAAAAAATTCTTAGAAACTTATTTTTAGTGCCATGTCACAATTCAAAGATGACACTGAATAGAATTTGGATGTTAATAAAATGTCAAATTTCACACTGAAATTTTTCGAAAATTAAAAAGGTTATTTCACTGAAAGTTCTTCTCTATCTCTATTTTCTATAACTAATTTCTTTTATTGCAGAGAGCTCATTAAAAGGAAAGTTGAACTATTTCCATTATTAAACATAAATCAGGGGCGCCTGGGTGGCTCAGTGGGTTAAAGCCTCTGCCTTCGGCTCAGGTCATGGTCTCAGGGTCCTGGGATCAAGCCCCACGTCGGGCTCTCTGGAAGCCTCTGCTTCCCCTTCTCTCTCTCTGCCTGCCTCTCTGCCTGCTTGTGATCTCTCTCTCTGTCAAATAAATAAATAAAATCTTTGAAAAAAAAACATAAACCGGATGTATATGATTTCACACCTTGGCAATAACAGTTGAGATTCCAGTAGAAAAATATGCATACATATGTTTATATAAATATAAATATTTATTTACATATATAAAGCATCCTAACATGTATTTCCTGCCTTAGTTGTGTGTGTATATTTAATATATATATGAATATATGTATGAATGTATTTGAATATATATAAATATATCATATATATGAATTTACATTCATATATATTCATATATATATTAAACATACACACACATATGTATATTTATACAGACACACACACACACACAACTAAGGCAGGAAATACATAATGTTAGGATGCTTTTTTTTTTCTCCCATAAAAAGCATGCTAAACTTCCTAGATTTTTACGACAGTTACTGATCATAGAGGTGTAGAGCATTTGCAATGGATACATAATTAAAAAGTGTTGCATGTTCTTTCATGAAAAGGTCAGTAGTGAGAGGAAAATCTGAGAAAGAGAAGTTAAGATGTCCTCTTGCCCTTTTTGTGGTTTTCAGCTAACCAAGTTTCTGAATGTCATGCTTAGTTCTAAAAAGAGGAAGAATATAATCGGAAAAAGATATATCAATATTTTATCTTGTTACAAGTATTTTCGATTTTAAAGAATCTCAAGTTTATTAATATAACGAGTCTTAAAGTTCTTGAAGTAATAAAATAGTCACTATATATATCATACAATTTGATGATAAGCAGAAAAATATCAATCTACTCCATGAGTAAGGATAGAGGGCATATAAATAATCTGAAAATTCCTTCAGTTATCTTCAATACATGTTATTAAAATGAATTGAATTTTAAAAGAATGTCTAACAGATCCAAGTATGTTGGGTAATTTTATTTGTAGAATATAGTTTGTGTCTTCTAAAATTAAATATTTAATCTTACTTATCTTAGAGGTTTTCATGGCATTGCAATTAAATGATATTAAGAAAATTATGTTTGTGCTCAATTTTGAAATTATGAGGAAATATTTTCAATTACATCATACAAAATAGAACGTCTGTAGGCAGTGCAGGACTACCAGTCTGCATTGCAAATAGGCAAATCTGAACAGAACAGTAGTCATTACAGAAGAATTTCTTTGTGGGTTATTTAGTGCTTTTAAACTGAAGATTAATAGTGTTACAAATTTAAATATTTCAGACTAAATTGTCTATTAAAATATGTACTGTGGAAGTGAAATGTATAACTTGCCTTCATCCTATTGACTAAATGTGAAAAAAAGAGATGAGAAAAAAATCCTAATTATATGAGGATTGTGATAACCTTCAAAGTTGAAAAGAGGCAATTTTCCTAAAGGCAATTCTCATGTTTGGTAATTCCCATTAGAACGTCCTTTTTTTCTTTCTTTCTTTTTCTTTTTTCATTTTGATAATCTTGAAAAAAAATCTGTATGGCCACCATGTAATTGCTTCCATGCAATTTCTGCTTCCAACTTTATCCTGATACCAAGTCATGCTATTTTAATTGTGGGAAGAATACAAAAAATTGTCAGTAGAATTAACTTACAAATAATGCAGCTAAGTCAAGGGAACCCTAAATGATAGCCCGGCATGTCAGATAAATTTTTAAAATTATAACAATTTGAATACAAAGAAGCAGTCATGTAACTGATTCAAGTTATACAACAATAGGTACATGTAAATTCCAAAAACACCATGCCTTTGGATACACATGTCTTTTTGGCAAGTGGTAACTAAACTCCTGCAAAACAGCAGTGACACAATCATTATGGTAAATTTAAATATAATGAGTTTTGTGGTTTTTTTTTTTTTAAATTTAAATTCCGGTTAGTTAACATACAGTGTAATATCAGTTTCAGGTGTACAATATAGTGATTCAGCACTTCCATACATCACTGGTGCTCATCACAAGTGCACTCCTTAATCCCCATCAATTTCACTCCCCCCACCAGTCACCTCCCCTCTGGTAACCATCAGTTTGTCCTCTATAGTTGAGTCTGTTTCTTGGTTTGCCTCTCTCTCTTTCTCTTTTTTCTTCCCCTTTGCTCATTTGTTTTGTTTCTCAGATTCCACATATGAGTGAAATCATGAGGTATTTGTCTTTTTCTGACTGACTTATTTCACTTAGCTTACTACTGTCTAGCCCCATCCACATCATTGCAAATGGCAAGATTTCATTCTTATTTATGGCTGAGTAATATTCAGTGTATATACATAACACAACCTCTTTACCCATTCATCAGTTGATGGGTACTTGGGCTGTTTCCATAATTTTGCTATTGTAGATAATGCTGTAATAAACATCAGGGTGCATATATTCCTGTGAATTAGTATTTTTGTATTCTTTGGGTAAATACTAGCAATTGCTGGATCATAGGATGGTTCTATTTTTAACTTTTTGAGGAATCTCCATACAGTTTTCTAGAGTGGCTATACCAGTTTGTTCATATTTTGTTTTTAATTTATAAATTTGTTTTGATTTTATAGATGCATGGAGTTCTAAATATGGAATGTTCATGCCTTGCTTTGTATATTAAAGTGACATTGGTATAAAAATTATTATGTCAGCACTGGGGGTCCACAATGATTTTATTTTACTTTTTCTTTAAAAAAATGTATATGTTACTTAAATATGTTCTTAACTGAAGATTTTGAATTTTACACACAAAGATCTAGCATTGTTTCTTTAATCAGACATGTGTCTTAGATAATTCATTCAAAAAACATCACTTAGTTCAACTTGAAGCCTATACCCTACATACGCTTACATTAGTGGCACATATTGAGATGGTATGGCTGGCTCAGACCCTACAGATCTCAGCTGATGCAACAAGAAAAAGAGCCATGGGTGACTTTTGGCTTGTGGCTACAGTGCAGATGCTGGCGATCCATCTTGCACTCCAGTGCAAGTAGCCTCCAAGAGGCTACTTCAAGTTTTAAAATAATTTCATGACATTTTTTACAGTCTTGAAAGGTAGCAACTTTATTGTATTCACTTGTAAACACAAAACTCAGAACAGTATCTGCCACACGGCATTAGCTTAGAAAAGCTTAAGGAATTGAACTTGGTCTAGTACATAACTAGGTAAAAGGTATAGAAGTTAAAAGGAAGCAGATATGACTCTATTTTTTGCTCAAATTATTATAGTTTTGGCCGTTGAGAGCTCTTCCACTTGGCTCCTGTGCATCCTTGACTTCCCCCCGTAACTATAGGTAAGTTTTTTAATCACTTCTTTCCTTTTAAGAAATGATTTTTGTGACTATCTTATATGGGCCTACTTCTTGTTTAAACAAGTAGACACACACAGAGAAAGAGAGATAAATACAAAGAGATAGTTTCATTATAATAGATTTCTTTTAACCAGGAATTAAAAAGGAGGTTATCAATAAAGACATAGACTTTTTTTCTTCTACATAGACTTCTTTTTATTAAACTTTAAAATTTTTACTCAGCTGGCAAGAAATAGAAACAGTGCCCAACTAATGGATATAAAACCAACTTAAGTTCCATTACTATGATGCATGAGATATTTTTTCAGTGAATATGCATTTTTTATATGTCTGTGTGTGAATACTGTAGTCAGAGAGATGGAATGAAAAGTGTCTACTGACTTCACACTTGCAAATAATTTTGTCCTGCATAACCTCTAAGCTTTAGAGTCAAAGAAAACAGAATCATTGATTCGGCACTTAAGGGTTTTGGTTCATTTTTAAAGTTTGACAGAAGTAAATAAAACATAATGCAGAAACTGTGCTCTACTGTGCATAGGATATATCATAATTAATTCATGTAGAGCAGATCAGAGAAATTACTAATTAAATTCAATGGTTAGTTTAATTTCTCATAACAAGATATAAAAAGTAATAATGGGGTAGGTATTTTTACTCTTTTTCCTTCACCTCTCCTTCTTAGTCATTCTTATGAGATATTTAATCTGGTGGTTTTATTAAAATATTTAAAATAAGCCTTCCAAATAAATAAAAACACAGATTATTCCATTAGGAATGGTTGGCAATGCATACAAATAACACACGTAAAATATTCTCACGTTCTTCTGAATTATCTATTCACCATTAGTCATTATTACTCAAATACTTGCAGAGTGTGGCTGAGTACTCTATAGGTGGTAGAAATAATGTCCATTGTTTCAAAGAACCAATATATATGGCCACTTTCTTGAAAAAAAAAAAGATTTTCTGAGTGTATGATAGAAACTTTATTTTGGTGGCTGTATGTGTGTATTTATGTCAATATAGGAACAGAATCATTCCTGGAAAAGATGATCACTTAAACCATTAGTTTAGTTTTGCTTCATTCTTCTGCATTTCCCTCCTCAAATGCATGATCATTCCCTGACTAATTTTGAATATTTATTGCTATGCTACTGAATTAATTAATGTTAACAAGGGCTCAGAATTTCCAGTAAAAATAAACTCTAAGATGTTTCCCCCCTATTTTCCCATACATTATCATGTCCAGACAAGTTTGATATCTTGGCTTTCTAGTATTCTATTTAGGAACCTAGGGTTTGGAGTCAGTTAAACCTGATTCAGTCACTTACTGTGTGATCTTTTCTAAGTTATTTAACCTTTCAGCACTCCAGTTTCTTTGCCTGTTAAATGGCCTCATTAGGAGTTTTATAAGGATTAAATGTTGTAATCTGTGCAAAGCAATGCCAGAAACCTTCACTGTAAAACTCTCAATGGGAGGTCAGCCATTTACAGAAAGTGTGCGATAGATGGTAGTTATTGTTCTTATCATCAGCATCATTATTATTCAAAACACTCCTGCTCAGCTGCTCACAGCCAGGCATACATTCAGTTTTTCAAGAAAGAACATTTCAAGCTTTGCTTAAGACTGTGATCACCTTCTACTACAAAGAAAATGAGTTTTTGTTTAATTTTTAGGCTGCTTTGGAAACCTAAAATCAGAGGCTGAGGTGAGAGTAATGGAAGGCGAGTGAGACTTTCAAATTTGTGGAAGTCTTGGAATATCTAGCCTGAGTCATGGCTGTTTTAGAGGATTTGAGTCCAACCCAGCATATAAAAAAAGGAGGGCAAAAGTAATCCAGGGAAACTGCATAATTTTTTACATGTTTCATCCTGAAAACCACTAGACAGATGAGTGCTCTTGGAAAAAAAAAAACAAAAACCTATTTGATGTTATGATATCTAAAATGAGCTTCATGTCTAAAGCTTAATATTCAAACTAAAGAGCTCAACAGATGCCATCCTGATCAAAATAAATAGATATTTACTAGGTAATATATTAAGATTGAAGTCCTAAAGTTAAAGACAAAAACAGATAAAAGAAAAAACTTAGAATAAGTAGTCAAACCTTTTCAGGTATGGCTCCAATTTAGAAATTGATCGGATCTTATAAGTCATTTTGTGGGGCAACATGGGAGCTGTTTAGAATCCTGCAAATCTGGTTAGATCTCACTTGCTGGTCCCACTCCCATTATTGAGATATGTCTTTGGTATATATCAAAGGAATTCAGTAATCATCTGTTTAGAGTCACATAGGGTAAAAATTTGAAAAACAAATAAATTATTAAACTACACAAAACTATTGGAAGAAAGCAACATGAAGAAACTGAGCCTGGGGTAGAATTCTGAAAAAGAAGATGAAGTTAATGGTTAGGAGCCAATTCCAAAGGAAGAACAACACCCCAATGCCTCACTAAGTGGGGTAGATGCCCAGAGCTTAGTATGTAAGTCTGTCCTGAAGAGCTGACCACCCACATAAGCAAGAGTGAAATAGATAAGGTAATAGCAGACTAAAAGGTCAAGCACCTCGAAGGCAAGGATCAAAAGATTAGACTTGAGAAGAAACACGGCTGGCAGCTACTTCGGGATAATGAGAAGGAAGGTCATGTTGCTTTGAGGGAAATAATTCCAGTTGCTGAGGGTTGAATAAATTGGATAGGAGAAAGGTTGAAGACAGGTCTCTACCTTGAAGGCTGTCTCAGTAGCCCTGGCACAAGGTAAATGAATTCTAGATAAAGACGTGGCAGTGTGAATAATGAGTGGGTCTCAGCAATGTCCCAAAGGGCAAAGTGACAAGATAGTGATGGACTGAATGACAAAGTCAAAGGAGAGAGTGAGAAATCAAACATGATTTTATTCCTATGGCTCTCAGGACTGTTAAGATGTTGGTATAAGAAAACTTTTTAAAAAGTACACCAAACTGAAAACTCCGCTTTTGTCAAGAGGCTTATTTTACAGACTCTGATAAACATTGGATGCTAGAATATGAGGAGTGAAGTACCTTTACATGCAGGTGAGCTTTGGAAAACGTGGATAGATACCAGGAGAATATACACATGTAAGAAAGTGACTGGTCTGAAGACTTTAATATATAAGGAGTCATAGGAAACACAAACACAACTTCATTGATGCTAATTAAACTAACTTTTAGACTGATAGATTTTTACCCCCTTTCTGTGACCAGCTCAGTGCTTGGTATATGAAGGCTACTCAAAAATACCTGTTTATTAAGATCAATATAATCCTTGTCTTCCATGTTAAATATTGGATTTATTCCATGTTAAATAACTTGCCAAGTAATTAGATTGAATAAGATATGTGTGCGTGTGTGTGTGTGTGTGTGTGTGTGTGTGTTATAAAAAGGCTGAGGGTAAGGATGAGTCAGGAAATTAACTTTTAAGATTGGGTAAAATTCTCCCTACTCTTTATCAGTTAGCAGGTTTTTTTCCTGTTAAACAGATCTGCCTGTTAACTAAAATAGTTATTTTTCCTTTTTATCCTTAACTAAGTTAACTAAGCTAGGTGAACTAAAATTCAAGTTAGACATTTTCAGTATCAATACTATTTTTCTAGAATATATTGTACATTTATTTCACAGCCTGAAAAGCTTTCCATTTTGTATTTACTTAGTGGAAACATGTTTATAAGCACTCACATTAAAAAAAAAAAATGGTGAGGTAAATTAATAAAGAAGTAAGATTATTGAAATATGTGGATTTTGAAAGTCAAGACAATTTATAGTCTGTGGTTTGCCTGTTCTAAATATTTATTTCTCCTTCAGTGTACCTACTGTGTTCCAAAAGAGAAAACAGGTAATTAGGACAATCATTTAGATCAGCTTTTTTTTTTTTTTTTTTAAGATTTTATTTATTTATTTGACAGAGAGAGACACAGTGAGAGAGGGAACACAAGCAGGGGGAGTGGGAGAGGGAGAAGCAGGCTTCCTGCTGACCAGGGAACCCGATGTAGGGCTCTATCCCAGGACCCTGGGATCATGACCTGAGCCCAAGGCAGACTCTTAAATGACTGAGTCACCCAGGCACCCCTGTTTTTTTTTTTCTTTAAGTAGTGTCCACGCCCAGCATGGAGCCCAATGCAGGGCTCAAACTCATGACTGTGAGATCAAGACCTGAGCCGAGATCAAGAGCCACCCAAGCGTCCCTTGATCATCATTTTTAAAGACCTTTGTTTAAAGGGATTTAAAGAGTCGTCTTTGCAAAAGAATGTGCTTTCCTCTCTAACGGTTAATGATTTTGGAAATAAGTGTAGGGCCAACTTGAAAATTAATTCCATTTGATATGCTAATTAAAATATTACACTGCCCTCTTTTCTAATGTTTTGATAAAATTGTAACACCATCCTGCTTTACACAAATGCGTATCTTTGAAATTTTTATCACTATTTTCCAAGAAAGGAAAAAGAATCTCCCTTAGTTACTAATTATCTTGTAGGCCTCTTTATGAATTACATGAAATAATAATTAGTTATATCAAAATCTATATCTTTCAGTTATATCTAAATATAAATTAAATATATATAAATCCCTTCTCATATAGTTATGTCATATACTGAAACAAATGAAATATTTTAAATAGAGCTAGATAGTGTAAAATCACTTGAAACTTGTAATTCAATTGAAGAAAGGTGAAAAGTTGGAAAAAAAATCAAATATCTCAATATACCTGTTTAAGGTCTTTTTTTAAAAACAGTAGCTTTATTCCCTAAGAACTACAACTTCCACCAGGGGGCCCCCTTTTCACTGCTACAAATCTCTGTAGACTGTACACAATTTTCTCTCCTTGCTCCTTCAACCCTAAGTGCAGTCATTTTTGCTGTTCTCTTAACCCTGACTACATCTATGTCATGTAATCTCTTCTATCATTGAACCTGCCTGGATCCTGATTGAAACAGTATTGGCACCAGAAGTAGCCTCAGGAAGTAGACTCTCCAGACAGTGTTCTGTTAGAGGATTTTACATATATTTGAGATTGGTAGGGATAACCTCCTTGCCAGGAGATATTCAGCAGTAGTAATCCATGACACTGCAGTGTAATTTTGTCTTCCAAAATTACGATCTTCTAACATAAATTTCATAAATACATTTATGCAGACTTTTTTTTTTGAGAAATTCTCAACAGAATTGAGAATTTCAACCCCTTTTCCTCAAAGCATAAATCTTAGTCAATCTCTCCATTACCAAGCAGGCTAATGAGCAGCTACTATGTTGGAAACACTCTGCTTCCTATTTCGATGGGCGAAAAAGCATAAGATAAAGATCATCTAAATGAACAGTTATCTAAGTTTTAAAACTGGAGGAGATAAAATCCAGAAAATAAAAACTATTACATGAAAATAGCAATATGCAGACATTGTACGTGTGTGTGTATTTCTGTGCATGATTCTTATGGCTAGAGCTATCTTTCTAAGGCTGCATGTGCACATGATTTATTTATTCTTTAAAAAAATTAGTTTAAATCTATGCCTTTTTTGATGACTAGACATATAGCTAAATGGGGGTAGGAGAGAAAACAGAGCCCAAAGGCAGGTTTGTAAGGTGAGATAAGGAGGGTCAAGGTGCTCTGAGAGATAAGCTGGCAGCAGCTGAATGTGTGTTAGAAGAAGGATGCATCATGACAGCTGAACAGGGGAGATGAACAAGGGAAGCAAGCTTTTAACCAGTAGAATACTGGGAGGAATCTATCCCCTTCACTCAAATGCCATGACTAGCTTTATGTGTTTATGATAAGAAGGAAAATGTAGGTCAAAGTAAAGTAGGCAAAATAAAGTAGAAGCGATGTTAATAATTTAGAAGAAGACAGCGAAATGATTAAGCTAAAGACAAATCTTAAAAGATAATGGCTTTTTTATATAATATTTTAGAATTGTTATTCTGCTTACAGGCATAATTTAAGTCTCAGTAGGAACATAAATAGAGAAAAAATTTTAAAGGAAAAATAACAAAATGCTACTGAAAATGTGTATATATGTCATATATATGTGCATAACAAATGTATATATACATTTTACATTTATATATATGACAATAAACTAAGAACTGTTGGTGAATCAATTAAATGTATATAACAATTGTTATAAGGGGCTCAGACTCTAAGTTCTGGTATCACTTTATAATTCTTTGTTCTATGAGTATTAAGTTTCTTATCATTTATGATCCGGGTTCATGATTTTATTTGTAACCCGTATAAAACTGTCTTCTTCCTCCTGTATTTAATCTAGTCTCACTATATCCTTACTTTAAAAAAAAAAAAAGTGCCTCCTTCCAAAAGCATTGGAAAGCTATAGAAATCTTCACTGAAACTTTCATCAGAACATTAAGGAGGGAATGAGATAGTACATCACACTGCATAACTTCTTTAAAAATATCATTAAACATTTCTTCTTCTCACTGAAGTTCCATTCATCATGGCAGCCTCTTAAACATAATCTGTTGTGGTTACTTGAATTCTGTTTACCCATTATGCTGCCCAGTGAAATAAAAACAGTGGCTCGGCAAAATAAATGGTATCCTTGAAAAATGATGTTCTATAGCTATTACTATATAATTAACCTCCCAAATTTAGTGGATTAAGATGACAATCATTTAATTATACATTATGTAGATCAATATTTCAGGCAGGGTTTAGCTGGTTGATTCTTGGGTTTCATGTTTGTCACTGAAGGTCATTCAGTGATATTCAGCTTGTGGCTAGTCTAGTCTGAAGGGTCCCGAGAATTTTGGCTCACATATATATGATTCCATTCCTCAGAAGTGATGGCTAGAAAGCTAGGCCTTGCTAGGATCCTGTTCCTCTTCATGTCGTCACTCTATATGGTCTGTCCAGCTGGAGAGTTCACTCACATTGGAACTCAGGGCACCAACACCAAGCATGTCTAGAGCGTCTAGTGCAAGCTACAAGATCTCTCATGACCTAGCCTCAAAATCCAAGAAAATTACTTCTATTCTATTGGTCAAGCAGGTTACTAAGGCCAACATAATTCAAGGCAAAGGGAATTAGATTCCATTTTTCCCTGTGAGGAATAGCAAAGAAACACTTTATTTTTTTATATTTTTAAAAAGATTTTAATTATTTATTTGTCAGAGAGAGAGAGCAAGCACAAGCAGGGGGAGTGGAGGCAGTGGGAGAAGCAGGCTTCCTACTGAGTGAGGAGCCCAATGCAACGCGGGATCCCAGGACCCCAAAGCGGGACACAATCCCAGGACCCTGGGATCATGACCTGAGCTAAAGGGAGATGCTTAACTGACTGAGCCATCCAGGCACCCCAAGAAAAGTTTTAAATTAACACAGAAGGTAGAGGAAGTGAGGGCTTAAAAAAATACCATGATTTAATATGCTACTTTCTTTGATAGTGAAAGCTATGCACAAACTGGAGATGCATAAAGGAAACGATTATATAGCCTGCTTCACAGATCATTAAATGAATTGAAGAAACTGGACAGGGGGAAAGATATATTACTTTCCAACACAGACCAAATTATTTGTATATTTTTATTTAATTTTTATCTTTTTAAACCACTTTATTGGGGTATAATTGACAAACAAAAGTTGTACATATTTAATGTATACAACCTAATGGGTTAGGAGATACGTATAGACTGGTGAAACCATCACCACAACCTATGCCATAAATATATCCATTCCCTCCAAAAGTTTCCTCCTGCCATCTATTATTATTATCATCATCATCATCATTATTATTATGTGATAAAATACTTAAGATCTACCCTCTTAGCAAATTTTTAAGTATACAATCTGGTATTGTTAATCATAGTCACTATGCTGTACAGTAGACCTCTAGGTCTTACTCATCTTGTAAAACTGAAATGTATACCCTTTGACTAACACTTCCCCATTTCCCCCCTCCCTTAGCCCCCGGCAAGCACCATTCCACTCTCTGCTTCTAAAAGTTCTGACTATTTTAGATTCCTCATATAAGTGATATTATGTGCTTTGTCCTTCTGTGCCTGCTGAATTTCACTTGGCATCATGTCCTCCAGATTCATTCACATTGTAGCAAATAGTAGGGTTTCCGTTTTTAAGGCTGAATAATATTCCATCATAGGTAGCTATCACATAACCAAAGAGAATCAAGATTACGTCTATCTCACATTACAAAAATCTTAAGAACTAAGATCCATAAGAAAGGCAATAAAAAGATGAAATTTCTCTCCTTCAATTATCAGACTGTCCAATAGAAATATAATGTGAGCCCCATATGTAACTAAAATTTTTCTAGTAGCCTCATTAAAGGAAAGTAAAAAGAAACAGGTGAAAATAATTTAAATAATATACTTATTTAATGCAACTTATTCAAGAATGTTACCCATTCAATGTGTAAACAATAATAAAGAAATTATAAGTGAAATATTTTACTGTTCATATACAAAGTCCTTGAAATCCAGAGTGTGTTTACGCTTCCAGCACATCTGCATTCCAACTTGGCCATAATTAAGATGCTCATTAGCTGCATGTGGTTAGTGCTTACTTTATTGGACGTGCAGCTCAGACTCTTGCTACTGAAAGTGATACTCAGAGCAGCAACTTTGACATCACCTGCAATCTTGTTAGAAATATGGAACTTTAGGCTTCACCTAAGACCTACTGAATCAAAATCTGCATTTTAATGAGATCTTCAGGTGACACTGAAGTTTCAGCTTCCCCCTTGCTATCAGTTTGCTCAGGCTGCCCTAACACAATACCACACGTTGGTGGCTCAAACAACAGAAATTTATTTCCTCATAGTTCTAGAGGTTAGAAGGCCAAGATGGAGCTGTCAACAGATTTGACTTTTCCTGAGGTCTCTCTCCTGCCTTGCAGATGGACTTCCGTTCTTGCCATGTCCTCACCCTTTCCTTGTTTTGTCTGCACACCTCTGGGGTCTCTTCCTCTTTCTATAAGGATGTTAGTCATATTGAATTAAGGTCCACCCTAATGCCTCATTTTAATTTAATCACCTCTTTAAAGACCCCCCATCTCCAAATATAGTCCTATCCTGAGATTATCGGGGTTAGGACTTCAACATAAAAATATGGGGGAAAATAGGGTGCCTGGGTGGCTCAGTCGTTAAGCGTCTGCCTTCAACTCAGGTCGTGATCCTAGGGTTCTGGGATCAAGCCCCACATCGGGCTCCCTGCTCAGCGGGAAGCCTGCTTCTCCCTCTCCCACTCCCCCTGCTTGTGTTCCCTCTCTCACTGTGTCTCTCTCTGTCAAATAAACAAATAAAATCTAAAAAAGAATATGGGGGAAAACAATCCATAATATTAAGTCCATAATATCTTCATAGTCACCTACTCATCTCTGACCAATGTCTTCCTCAAATCTTACTTCTTTCCTTTCCTGATCCCATCCAGGTTATACCCCTCCCATAAAGAAGCTTTTATCCCTACTAGAATAGTCTATATGGTTTTTAATTTTCTGCTACAATTTAACCTCCTCCAAAATACGCAACTTGAAAGGAGTGCTAGATCTTCTTTTCAGCAATATCCTCTGAACTTATCACAACACCTGGCCTGTGAAATAGAAATAATGCAATAGCTGAATAAATGAAGAAATGTAGTAATTATTGAAACCTAGGAGAGAATTAGTTACAGCTAAAAACAAGTATTCTTGGTATAGTACATCATCTCTTACTTCCCTAAGCGGATAAGAGGGACTGAAACTTTTTGAAGGAAACCACCTCAGCTTCTCAGCAGAAAATCTGCAAATCTATCTACATCTGAATTAATCATTTTGCCTTTGCTATTTTCCTTTGAAGACGGGTGCCTATTTTATCAAAATTCAAATCTTCTACTTATGCTGTGGGTCTAGTCCCCCTCTCACCCTCTCAGGATTGCATTCTTCAATTATTTCTGCTCTTCTCTGTATCTTCAATCCTTCTCTTTTTTTCTCCATCATAAAATGTTCAAGCACCTTACATCTTTGGGGGAAAAAAGCCTTCCGAGGTTAGCTCTAACCATGTTACCCCTCCAGTTATCCTTCATGGACAAGTATCTTGAAAAAAGAAGCTGCATTTATGATCTCAAACACTCACCTACTCCTCATACTTCAGTGAGGTAAGATTTACTTTCCTCATACTATTTTACTCATTTATTCTGGAAGAAACCATCCGTCTTCTACATGTCACTAAATTCAACAAGCAACTTTTAAACTCACTTAACTTTCAGTGACATTTAACATTGATAATCAATTTCACATTCCTGAAAACTAGCCTCCCCCCTTACTCTTTCCCAGTGGAAATAAACCCTCCTGGTTTTCCTCCTACCCTTCTGCCTGTTTTTCCGTCAACTTGACAAGTTCTCTTTCTTCAGCCATCAGTTGAATATATGTGGTCTTAGTCTCTCTTTTCTCTTTCTTTCTTTTTAAAAGATTGATTGATTGATTTGAGAGAGAGAGCACGCGCACAAGTTAGGGTAGGGGCAAAAGAAGAGAGAATCTGCAGGCAGACTCCTTGCTGAGCACAGAGCCTGATACGGGGCTTGATCCCATGACCAATGAAACCCTTACCCGAGCTGAAACCAAGAGTTGGATGCTTAACCACTTGAGCCACCCAGGTGTCCTTTAGTCTCTCTTTTCTCATGCTGCATGTTATTCCTGGACACCTTTATTAAGTCCCTATATCCACTTATTATCTCTATTTTTGCTTTAGATACATAACTGCCTAAAGGACATTTCCATTTGTACATCCTGAAGAATCCTTGAATTCAACATGTATATAAAGTAACTCATTATTTCCTCCCCTTGCCTCCATTCAGTCATATTTACATTTCCTCTGTGTTTTCTGGATTATATAATGACACCATGTATTCACCCAGTTGTCATGTCAGAAGTCTAGGGATCATTTTTTATTCTCCTTCCTTTCTTTACACTCCACGTCTTCTAAAGCTATCAGTGGTCTTCTAAATAGATTTGAATTTCCAACACAGACAGGTTTCAACTGGCACACTGCTGATTAGTTTGTTTTATTTTCCCTTTGTTCCCTTCTAATCTACTCTAGATAAAATATTGAGACCAGAAAGGCCACAGTGTTCTTTTCAATATACAAACTGTATATTGACCAATCAAGTTGATCTATCTGTCTATCCATCCAGTAGGCATAATTTTCAAATGGCCACCAAGATTCCCACAACCTGATGTGTACACCTTATTTTATTCCCTTTTCTTGAGTATGATACCTATAACTTTATTTTGAATATGATAAAAGTAAAGTAATGGGATATTGCTCCATGATTATGTTACATTATATGGCAAAGAAGAAGGGATTTTGCAAGTATAACTAATGTCCTTAATGAGTTTACTATACGTTAAGAAGAGTGATATTATCCTGGAGAGCCTGACCTAAGCAGATGCCATTTAAAAGAATACTACTCAGGGCTCCTGGGTGGCTCAGTGGGTTAAAGCCTCTGCCTTCGGCTCAGGTCATGATCCCAGGGTCCTGGGATTGAGCCCCACTCAGCAGGGAGCCTGCTTCCCTCTCTCTCTCTGCCTGCCTCTGCCTACTTGTGATCTCTCTCTCTCTCTCTGTCAAATAAATAAATAAAATCTTAAAAAAAAATAAAATAAAAATAAAAGAATACTACTCTCTGGGCACCTGAGTGGCCAAAATCAAAAAGGAATACTATTCTCCTGCTGGCCAAGAAGAAGCAAATAGCTATGGTGCGAAGTCCAGTGGAGAGGGGCAGCCTCTCAGAGTTGATGACCCCAGTCTTACAACTGCGCGGAATTCAATTCAGCCAAACACCTAAATGAGCTTAGAAGATCTCTAGCTCCAGAAGGTATCCTATCCTGGCCAACGTCCTGAATTCAGTCTTGTAGGACCCCAATCAGAGGAACCAGTTATGGAGTGCCCGGACTCCTCCAACAGAAGGTGTGAGATAATAAATGCCCATTTTTTTAAGAGGCTAAGTTATTAATTTTCTTGTTTAAAATATTCCAGTGGATTCCCAGGGCACTCAGAATAAAATCTTTAGCATATCTTATAAGACTCTCCATGAAGTAGACTGTGCTCCTCTCTCCAGCCCTCTGGTCTTTTCTCTTACAAGCTTTTCTCTTGTTGCATAGGAACCAGTTATTTAAGCCCTTTTTTTTTTTTTTTTTTTTTTTTTTTTAATTTTCACAAGACTCAGACTCTCTCTTGGATTCATATTTTTACATTCATCTGGACAACTCTACCGTCACACACTACCACTCTGATAAAAGCCACAGTCATCCTTTTCCTGAATTGCTATAATAATCTCCTCACTGATCTCCCTGCCCTTGCTCCTTTCCCTCCCACCATAGCCTTTCCCTGACAGAGTCGTTAGACTAAAACTGTTAAAACATAAGTCACATAAAGATTCTACTCTGCTCAGAACTTCACAAAGTCTCTCTGTTCTCTTTGGTTTTTTACTTTGGTGAAAACCAAAGTCCTCAAAATGGCTTCAAAGCTGTGAACAGCCTGACCTCCACTTGTCTTTCTAATCTCATTTCCTTCTCCTTTTCCACTGGTTCACTGGCCCTGGCCTGACTCTTTTTTTTTTTTTTTTTTTTTTGCTCCTCTTTATACTCCAGCTTATTCTATCTAAGAGAGAGCAAGTACTGCTGTACTTTCTGTCTAAAATGCTCTTCCCCTGGGGGGACACATTGCTTAGACTCACTTCTCTCTAGTCACTCAAATGGTACTTACCACTCACTGTATCATTCCTTAACAGTGTTCTTCAGAATGAGAACCTCTCCCAGTACTCTGAGAAGTCCTTCCTCTGATTTTTTTTCCACTACAACACTTTCATGATCTCTCATTCTGTATGTACATAGTTATTTTTTGTATGTCTGGCCACTAGAATATAAACTTCCATGAGAACATGGATTCTTCTCCTCTTCACTGCTGTATCCCCAGTACCTAGAACAGTGACTAGTACATGGTAGAAAGTGAACAAACACTTGTAAAATAATCAGTTAAAAACAAAACAAAACTGGTTTGCTCTTTCTAACACACTATCCTCTTCCCTCTTCCTTCCCCCACCCAAATCCCAAGAAGTACACCCTCTTTTATTTTTTCAAATTAGCTTTTTTATCCCATTCACTCTTAGAGTACATTGTGTCTCCACAAAACATTTTCATAGAACTCTTTTTGTAGTCCAAATACAGTAATAATTATATTTACTACTGCTGCTAGTTAATGTTAATTTCAATTGCTGAATATGTATTCTAAAATATAGGAAAGCTTTTATATTCATTACTTTATTCCTTGTAACTAATACAGTACATTAGTGCTGAATGGGTATTTGTTGTAAGCAGTAATGCATAAAGCATATAAAATACATAAGCAAAACAAGTGAATCTCTTTCCTTTTCTTCAATTCTTACCTTCACCTTGTTTTGCTTAGCAGAATGCCAGTACTAGTACTGGTAACTAGTACTAGGTGCATATTTGTTGACTGACTCATTGGTTGATTTGGAGATCTTTCAAGTGTATTTGTCTACATAAAAATAAGGTGTTTGAGATATCATCCTGCTTTGTAAAACTAAAATTCATCCCTGGGAAACAATAAGTGACTGACTGCCTCAGGTGCCACAGTAACACTTGAGAGTAAGAAAGTGAGTACTAGGGGAAAATCACCAAACTAACCATGAAGCAATGAGGTAAAGCCATAGAATTCAGCCTCGTGTGGCAATAACTAGATGCCTCTATGATCAAAAGACTACATAAAAATTAAGTTATTGAAGGAATTAAACCTTTGGAAATATATTTGTATGAAATGAGCACTTTGATGTATGTATATGTATATATATGCACATACATATGTATGTATATGGATACATAAACACATACATACATATTTCTCAGTGAAATTATTTAATGGAATTATTAAATTATGACAATGTAGCTTTCTTTTAAAATAATTTTTAAATTGCATTTTTCCTTTGATTTTTTTTAATAAATGAGTAAGTGACTGGTTTTTCTTTAAAAGATTTCATTAACGAATATTCCCTACATTTGAAACAAACATGGTATCTCTCCTTATAAACACTTTACCACACATGGTGCCCTTACTTGCTAAGCAGTGAAGCATAGGATTCCTGGACAAAGCTCAATTCCTCCACTACTGACCTCTGTCATAAATTTTTATATTAAGATCTAACTTACAACAGAAGAGACTTTTCATGCTCTTTGAATTTTTTATTATGACTCTATTCAGACCCTCCTCAAACCTCATTGATTTAGATAAACTATTTAGCTATTATTAACCATTTAATAAATCATTTAATTAATTTCTTCCATTTCTACTCTGCTATATTTTATTCCAATGTTTAACATAACCAACTTGAAACTCAAATGACTTATTAATAGATATATGAAAACAAGGAATATATTGCTTAATAAAAAGTATTTTTAATATTTCAGTTTTCTGAACTAAAGAAATTTATAGACACTTATGCTTAGTATACACAATGCAGTTTTATAAACTTGCCTATGATATATTATGCACTCATATTTAGTGGAATGCTATTTTCCAGCATCCTTTAATAGCTTCATTTTGTGGAACAGGATTTATTTATTCCAATGCTGTCAGTTTTATAATAGTTCTTGTGTGTCATTTAGAGGTATCCATCCAACATAATGACAGATTATGAAGAAAGAGGACACGAGAATAAATGGCCATAATAAGAGAAGGTAGATGTGGCAAATTCCCCGTCTTTATTCTCTTAATCATAGTTAAAGTTTCATTTTCTATGTAAAATTTTTCCATCTGTCAGTGAGCTCTACAAATGAAAGAATTACGAGTGAAACTGTTAAGTATTTATTTTCCACCTTAGTGATAGATATTTAAGGAGGACAAAAAGCAAGTTTGTGATTTTGGATTAGAAAGCCAGACCTCTTAGAACAGGAAAATGAGTGATTTAGTTACATTTTTATTTTTCCTCCCACCTACCCAATTACAGGATTTTTTTCTAGAGTTGATGAAAGCCTGAGTTTTTCTACCTAATACGTAATTGAGTTATTGTTTAGCAGATAATGCAACACAAACTTGAATGCCATCAACCTAGCTGAGATGGGAAAATGGTCAGTGTGCAGACAGTGAAAGCAAAACTTACCGAGAGTGCAAAGATGATAGATCAAAGCTGAGTGGTTTGTATCTGTCAACATTAACAAAAGTAATATTCCTTTGAGGATTGTTATTTTAGGGCAAAATAGGACTTCATTAGGGAGTTAAGCTATGTAATAAGAGAAACATCTCCATCATTCCACTTTCTTTTTTTTTTTTTTTAAAGATTTTATTTATTTATTTGTCAGAGAGAGAGAGCGAGCACAAGCAGGCAGAGAGGCAGGCAGAGGCAGAGGGAGAAGCAGGCTCCCCGCCAACCAAGGAGCCCAATGCGGAACTCAATCCCAGGACCCTGGGATCATGACCTGAGCCAAAGGCAGCCGCTCAACCAACTGAGCCACCCAGGTGTCCCCATCATTCCACTTTCTATAATAAAATATTTTTACTCATACAATTCAAGAGAAAACTGATTAGCATTTTGACTTTGGAATGGCTTGAGGCCCTAGGTCAAAAGAACCGTCTCCATTAATGTTAGCTACTTTATAGGTCTCATTACTAATCTTTAATCCTTGCTTAAAATTATGATATTGCCTTATTACCTGGAATTATGATTTATAAATGATAGCAGTGTAAAAGTGTCACTAATTCATAATTTTAGAGAGTAGAGCTCATCAAAATTTTCTCTGATGTGTTTTATGAAAGGGGAAAAACCCAAGCCCTTTAATTAATAACCTGTCCTGGAAAACCATCTTTCTAGAAGAGAACTGAAAAGACTTAAGGATAACCAATAATAGGCTGACATCCTCTTTTATTTCAAAAGGAATCATTTGCTATTAATAATGGTAAGCAGAGTTTCCAGACATTTTATGGGGGCATCATTCCTTTACCTTGTCAGTTGGTTTTATGTTATAAAGAGGATGGCAATGGGGTGAACCAAGCTTGCAGGCATATATAACATTATAGAAGGGGAAGAATCTATGATGCTTCATCAGACAGGCCATTTCATTTTGTCATTGAGTCATAGCAAAGTCATTGCTATCTGAGGAATTATTATATAGCTATTATTTGCAATCTTAGGCTTTATAGAACTATTTATATATGAAGTTAATATCAGTTTCTGTAATCACATCATACAAGGGAAATTTAGATGCAAATATTTATTTTGTTCCATTTATTAAAAATAAAACATGTACACATTTTAATTTTGTTTGCAAAATTAGGAATATTATGGTAAATTTTTCATTACTTGACATTACTACTGATTGGTGAAAATTGTTACAGCTACACTGAGCATATTCTTTCTTCTCTCTACTCTAATCCTCACCTATCCCAGTGATTGGCACAACTTCTAAAATAGGGGCGCCTCGTTGGCTTAGTCGGTTAAGCACCCAGCTCTTGATTTCAGCTCAGATCATGATCTCAGGGTTGTGGGATTGGGCCTTGCTCTCAGGCTCCATGCTCAGTGGGGAGTCTGCTTGGGATTCACTCTCTCCCTCACCCTCTGCCCCTCCCCACTGTGCTCTCATTCTCTCTTTCTTTCTCTCTCTCTCTCTCCAAAAGAAATAAATAAATCTTGAAAAAAAAAAAAAAAGGACTTCTAGAATACTAAGGACTTCTAGAACACTAGAATCAGGATATAGAAACTTAGAAATAGAATCATAGATATTAGAATATTTAATAGCATTCCTTCAATACCTTGAGAAGCAAAGCCCCTGAACAAAAACAAAATAGCAAGAGATGGTTTCACCAGAATTTTCTGAGTTCTAACAGTATAAGAAAATTTATCATAAGTAAACTTTGATGTTCATTCACTCAAAAGAAATGTATTGAGAGATTGTTTACTTCTGTGGAAAGGACTATGAATAAAACAGCTTTCACTGAGCTATTTTATCACATTATAGAAAGTAATGACAAAAAACACAGATTTAAGCAATACTTTAATTAGGTATATTGTAGATTGGGTTATGTGCTATGAAGAAGAAATAAAATAGGATCCTAAAACAGAAAGTGAATGGGGACAATGGGACTGTTCACGGAAGATATTCCAACATAGCATTTAGCTGAAACCTGATTTATGAGAATAGAATAAGCCCAGAAAATACTAAGGGAAAGCATTCCAGCTAAGAACAGTAAATGACAATTTTCTGTTGTCACTCTTGCCCCATGCTGAGAGGTCTAGGACCTTACCATACCTTGTAGCCTATCAATTCTATGAGATCTTCAACATCTCCCTAAATACTGAACAATCAGGGCTCATAGACTTTCTGACCCTCAATCCTGAAACTCAAGAATTTATGTTTACAGTGCACTATACACTTTCAAAGTCTAGTAGTACTTGATAAACTGAGGCATTCAAACTAAATTACCTACAGTTAAAAACAAAGAAAATATAGATGTCTAAACATTCCAAATCATTTTGCCTTGAAATGTCTCTGGCATAGTTAATATTATATCTGAAAATAAATACTAAGAAAAATTCTAATGGGGAGGGTTATTAGAACCTTGTAAAATGCAAATGCATAATATCATGAGGAATCTTTGAGTTGGCTCATGGTTAATTAACATCATGATATCTAAATCAGAATATCTTACCCCAGAAAAAGTACAAGATAAGGAGTCTGATCTGGGTTTGGTCTCAAGGTGCAACACATGGCCTTTATCAATAACATCCCTTTCAACTGTCCACCAGTCCCTAAAACAAGTGGCGTAGAAAGCAGTGTTTCTCAGTGGACACAATATTGTCCCTGGGTGAGGGGGGAATATGGATCCCTGAGTCTCACCCACTATATGTCATTGCCACTACACTTTAGTTTTGACAAACAGAAAAATGAAATGTTTTTACACATTTCCAAATGTGCATCGAACTAGATAATCATTTCTTAAACAGTGTTCTTAGTAATACTCTTCTGTGCGATATTAATTTACATTACAAAAAGAAAATATGTTCATAGGTCAAACATTATGTTTGTCACATAATGCATCAAATTGTAAAGCAGATTTCTTTTTGTAGGAATTGTCAATATCTTAATATGTTCATGAGAACTGAACATTTCAAAAGGATGAGGGTGGGGCAAAGTATTTATAAGTATTCTAAGCTGATTTGACCAAGCAAATTTTTTTCAAAAACCGTTTATGAGAATTGGACTAAGTGATCTTTCAAATACATACAACACCATATTACCTATGATATAGCTGACACTTTTTTTACCCTGTTTTTGGAGATGCAATTTGAAAAACTAAAAAGCCTGCAGAAAAGAAACAAATATGAAAAATATTTTATATGCATAAATAGCCAAATAAATAATGTAATGAGAAGATGAGTGATACTGTATTCAGAAAAGAATGGTAACATAATATGCCAGTTTCCATGTTAAACATTTTCCTTAAGCATTCTCTTTTTATAACAGCCCTAGGTGTAAAGTGATTGTCTTTAATCTACTATTGGGAAAATGGAGATGGAGAGAGATGAGTTGCTCAGGGTATAGGCTAGTTGCTGTGAAAAAAGATCCAAAATATAGTTGTTCGGTAAGATAGAAGTCGTCATCGTCGTCTTCTTCTTCTTCTTCTTCTTCTTCTTCTTCTTCTTCTTCTTCTTCTTCTTTTTCTTCTTTTAAGTCACTGGCAAAATATAGATAGGTGATCAAAGGTCAGTAGATGGCTCAGATTCACAAAGTCATCTAGGGAATCAGATTCTATCTAATTTCTCTTCTGGCCACTTGTGTTGCTTTTATTTGAATGGTCGAAGCTAGGTAACCAGTACTGTGTCTATATTCTAGCCCCAGGAAAGGGGGGAAATACTGAGAGGAGGGGAAGCTTTACAGAAAGCTTCAGGCAAGGGAGTTTTAAAAAAACAGTCACCAGCATGTTCCTGTTCAAGCTTGGTTAGACTGGGGAGAAGTTCTATTACTAGAAGGAAGGAAGGAAGGAAGGAAGGAAGGAAGGAAGGAAGGAAGGAAGGAAGGAAAGAAAGAAGAAAGGAAGGAAGAGTGGGTACTAGAAGGAAATTTTCAGTGTCTGCTGAAAAAGACAGTGGGAGAGAAACTGAGAAGGAAAAAGAAACAGAGAGAGAAGGCCTATTTACATTGAAGCACAATGTCCCTCAAAATGCAAACCGAAATGCATAATGACAATAATAATGCTATCAAATATTCATAAAGGGCGTACTTTGTGCCACACAATGTTCTAAATACTTTGCATACATACATTAACCCATTCTCACAACAACCCTAAGGTGTGTGTACTATTACTATTGCCACTTCACAGATTATGGAAATGAAGCAGAGGTTCAGGGACTTGTGCAAAATAACACACTAGTAAGCAGTGACCTAGGATTCTAAAATAGGATGTCTGGCTCTGATAATCAGTGTTCTTCAGTGTCTAGCTCATCTGCTTCTCCATTTCCTTTTTTCCATGAGTAGAAGAGCTCTTCACATAAATTTGTTCATCTCATGCCTGACTATATTATAATCCAAGTTAACAGTGGTTTTGTTAGAAAAGGTTGGGAAATGAGGATTTAAGTCTGTGATAAATAACTTTATTTTCTGTATATATTATAGTATAAATAATGAGGGATGAGGTTTATCTTATCTAGATCTAGATGACACTAGACCATCTTTAACTCTAGTAGCTCACAGACCTTGATATTTAGCCACATTGGGTTTCAGAAATCAGTGTGATTCGTCTTTGCTTAGAAAATCACCATTCATAGCATATCTGTTACAAGAGTCTGCATATCAACAGTATAAACACATCTAAGTCCTTAGATTTGTTGTTGTTGTTTTTTTAAGTACTCCTTTAAGTATGACATCAAGGAGAACATTAATACATAGTTTTGGATATCTTCAAGAGTCCTGAATATTTGGCACCATGTTAATAGACCTCAAGTAATTCTATCCTGGCCACCACTAATTGTGTTTGAACTGTGTAGCTCTGAGAGTTTCCTGCTCCTTGATCAAAGTGGAAAACACCTATGATTGGAATTAATATTGCCCTGAATAGGCTCTGTGACAACGGAAGGGCAGTTCTGTCATTGTCCGTGCCACACAAGGCATTTTGGTTCACTCCCTATATTGCTCATATCAGCAGTCCAGCAGGGGAAGCCTAACTACAGAAGAAAGAGGGCCTGAAGCATTTCAGCATTTCTCTGAGCCATTAAGAGGCAAGAGGGGAAATCTGAGTCAAAGACTCACTTCAGAGCTATCACCATGCACCATGACTGCCGTTCAAGGTTCAGAAGCCCTGACTTACGCAGCGACCCGACCTAGGGAAACCAGTTGAATGTAGTCTGCCCATATGGAAAGTGATTTTTTAAATTTCTAATACCAACTTCCCCATACTCATACCCCATCCAGAACCTGAATTAACTAGTTCAACATAGGTCATTTAACAAATATTGCCAACAAAAATCAGCATAAAGTGGTTCTTTTATTCATTAATGAGTCTCAGGTTATAAAATGTAAAGTTTGAATTTTAAGCTCATAGGCAATTTCTTTAAGGCCTTATTAAGCCATTAGAAGATCTCTAAATTGGGGCACCTGGGTGGCTCAGCCTCTGCCTTCAGCTCAGGTCATGATCAGGGTCAGGTCATGATCTCAGGGTCCTGGGATCAAGCCCCGCATCGGGCTCTCTGCTCAGCAGGGAGCCTACTTCCCCCTCTCCCTCTGCCTGCCTCACTGCCTACTTGTGATCTCTTCCTCTCTGTCAAATAAATACATAAAATCTTAAAAAAATAAAAAGAAGATCTCTAAATTATCCACACTGTTGCACAAGGGAGAAGTTTTCCACTAGGTACCTTTTGATTCTTGATGTTTTGTTGTTGTTGTTGTTGTTGTTGTTGTTGTTTTCTTCCCCAGCAGTTTGCTCACACAACAGTCCTAAATTGTTGCATATTAGAATGCTTAACTTTGTCTGCATTCAATACCACTAGAGAGAGAGCATTCCTTTCACAAGTATGAGGCAAAGATATGTCCTTGAAGCCTTAAACTGAGTACATAAATATTTTCTCTTATTTTATTTAAGTGAGATACTGCCAAAAGTGACAAGTGTAAATAGATAAATGTTCTAAGTATGAATATCTCTTCTCACACTTACAAGTAATTTCTTCCCACAGGAGATGTGTAAGAGAGTGCTTATATCTCTTGAATCCTGGTGGTTTTTTCTAAAGTGTGACCTAAAAGTGCATGAGCAAATTAAAACCACATAAATGCCAGTGATTTCTTTGTTGCTTTTTTTAAGTTAATTGTATCAGAATGTATCCCTGTAAAAATATAAAATAAACCCTATTCTCTGTTCTTCTCACTTCCTTTCACATCCCCTCCATTCTGTCTCCCTATCCAAATCAATATTAATTGACCCACATTCCTCTCAGGAACCAAATACCCTTTTGAAAATGGTCTTTTAGTGCTTTCTCCAAGAATATCATTTACAACCAAGATTAATCTAGGATCAACTGATTTTTCAGGCCAGTGTAATTAAGGGTATCAGTATCTTTGAAACATTCTTAGAAGTTTATGACAAAGGTAACTATTTAAAAGTATAATTTTCCAAATTGAAACTAGAGAATGGCAAAATTTGGTCAAAGGCCATTTAAAGACTACACTGTTACCCAAGAAAGAGTGTTGGAAGGCGATCACTAAATTAGGTTAAGAAGCAGTTAATAGCTTTGCCTGGGTGGCTCAGTTGTTTGACCATCCAATTTTAAGTTCCAGCCCATGTGAAGATCTCATGGGTCGTGGGATGGAGCCCCACATGGGACTCCATGCTCAAAAGGAAGTTTGCTTGGGAGTCTCTACCTCTCCCTTCTCCCCACCCCCACTCCACAGGTTCTCTCTCTCCATCTCTCTATTAAATAAATAAATCTTTATTTTTTTTTTTTAAAGAGCAGTTAATAACTTCAGAGAAATATAGCCATAGCAACTAGGGTTATTTTTAATTCCAAACAGAAATCATTTACATTCTGACTAGACAAAAATCTACAAACGCGTAACATGTCACCACTAATCAATAGTAAGTAGCAAGTCAAACTAAACTAAGTTACCCTTGGGGAAAAAAATCTTTGAGTGGGCTTGTTAGATAATGTTCTAGAATGCCATTAGAAGGACACACAGACATCCTTTTTCCTTATTCCCTTGCTTTGGGTACTTCTACTTAACATTTCAATTCCTTTAATGAGAAAGGTTCACTCCTATAACAATTGAGCATTAGTAGTATAACAATAACTTCTTGATAACTACGTATTTGTCTTCATCTGAGATGGAGAAAAGTAAAAGTTTTAGATTAAATGAAATAAAATTTTTTAACACATGAGAATTGATGAAATAAAAAAAAGAGATATCAACTTCCCACAATTATCAGGATGATATATATAGGGTTTTCTAAGATGGCTATGATTTCCTATAATATTATTTTTTAATGAAGGTGATTTTTTATAACAGACATATTTAAAATCTTTACAGATACTCTTATATCAACAAACTCACATATTAGAAAACTATACTTCATAAAATATGTTCTGATTATTAGCTCAAAAAAGATCAATTATTAAGTAAGATTATTTCTTCAGTCAACAAATAGTTATTGAACATTACTAATGTGAAGGGTAGTAAGAGAAGGCTGAAAATATGAACAAACATGCTTTTTGTACTAAGTTTTCAATCTGGATGGTACATGAAAACATTTAGTTATGACATATTAAAGACTGTGAGCAATATTCTAAGGAAGCTGATAAAAAACAGTCACACTAGAGCACAGAGGAGAGAGGCCTCTAATAAGTAGAGGGAACAGGTCTAACTTGCATCACGAATGAGCAGTGAGAGTCAACAGGTTGAAATGAAACAGCTTGTAAAGTTATGGTTTCAGGGAGATCAAGAGCAAAGCATGGAAAGCCAAAAGGAAATTTCCTAGGAATTTCAGATATTTGACTTGAGGATATTATACATTTACAGAAAAGACTAAGATGAATTATGTATGAAAAGCTAAGGCTAGGGCAGTGTTTGCTTCATCTTAAAGGTTAGTGATTCTGTATTTCTGCAGAAAATGACTAATGTGCCTTACCACTTAGAACAATATAGGTATTTTATCAATTCTCTACAAGGTACAAATGAATGAGATTATGTTAATTTTAATTTTTATTTTTTAACTTGGTTTTTTTGGCATTTGCTTTTAACAACCATATGAAAAAAAAATCTCATATACGATGGTCTGTGTTTAAGCTTTTAAAAAAATATATAACTTACCAATATGACCTAGCATTCTACTAAGAGCACTGGCAGTCTTAAATGATCAAGTTTGAAAGTCAATATAGTAGATAACTGGGATCCACTGAAGAGTTTCTACTAAAGACTATGATATAACCAACTTAAAGGTAACCACTGCAGTCCCCACACAATGGATTGGCATAAAGAGAGAGGGCAAGTAGGTAAAACCAAAGGTCTTAGAGGCAAATAATGGAAAAGAAGCAGTTGTGTTCAATTTGAGGGGGATAAAACATGACATAGAAAAAAAATAAGAATATGAATTTGATAACAAATTATAATTTTATTCCATTGTGAATTTTTCATTTATTCTGAATCACATCTGAGTATACATTACTCATATGGTAACTCTTTTTTTGTTCATACTATAACTTTTACATATTATTTTGCCAAAGTATGCACTAGTTTGTTCACTATGGACTTGCTTCATAATCTAGTGTAGTATATCCAGAAGCAACATTATTTAAATTATTAACAATCAAGATATTGAAATAGAACTCAGGCAAAAATACTAATACCCAAATTTAAAATGAACAGAGCAGAGAAAATACCCTTTTTTCCTGTTTAATAAATTTGCACATATAGCATAGTGAAATGTAATTAGAGAACAGCATCTTCACTTAACCAAGTGACAGGTCATGAAACATATAACACATATTTCTACTTATTAAATATTTACAAGCAATAATGAGTGATCAGTAACTATATAAGTAACCTATTACTTTAATTTTGTTTATAATTAAATAAGTAAGCTATTCTGTATACAAACATGTAAGATAGAGTGAAATAATACTTGCTAACTCTGGCAGTTAATAATTTACATATCTGATTGCTATGGTGATATATAAGAAACTATTGACCTCAGATAATAATATAAAAATTTAATCTAGGAGCTCCTGGGTGGCTCAGTAAATTAAGCATATGACTTTGGCTCCGGTCATGATCTCAGGGTCCTGGGATCTAGCCCCAGGGCAGGCTTCCCACTCAGTAGGGAGTCTGCTTCTCCCCCTCCCTAAGCCCCTCCCCCTGCTTGTGCTCTCTCTGTCTCTTTCTCTTTCTCTCTCTAAAATAAATAAATACAAGACAGTAAACAACAAATGTTGGAGAGGATGTGGAGAAAGGGGAACCCTCTTCCACTGTTGGTGGGAATGCAAGTTGGTGCAGCCACTTTGGAAAACAGTGTGGAGATTCCTCAAGAAATTAAAAATAGAGTTACCCTATGACCC
>CM052897.1:48342429-48375499 GCA_028534135.1 Potos flavus | reverse complement strand
TACAGAGGCCAGGATCCCCCCCAAACAAAGAATTATCTGTTTCAATATACAATGGTGCCAAGGTTGAGAAACCCTGACTTATAGTGTTGGCTTAAAATGTAAGCTATAAAAACCAAATTTACTCAGTTTAATGCATTTATATGATTATATCTTGATGGGTGGCAAACAGATTGTGAAGATTAAATAACATTCCTTATGCATCAGATTTTGCCTTATTTCATTCAACAGTCTTTTTTTGGTGTATACTTAAGAATACGGTGACTGATAATGTTCATTCTGTGTTTATATGAAAACTTAAATACAGCAAAAACACTCTCCTACTCATTCTCTGTGAGTGAATATAAATGCTTTCTTAAATGTTATTATTTTAAAATGAAAATTCCTCCATATTTGCCAACAAGAGGAATTTTATTAACCAGCTCTTAGTACAAAAATGAAATCACTGCCAAAGGACCAAGAAAAAATAAATCTAGAATAGGAAGGTTTCTACTTTGTGAGATGGCAAGGCTCAATTTTCTGTCAGTTTAGAATCATGTAACACCTGAAAATGCTGAACAAAGAATTCTGAAACTTTTAGGTAAGAATTTTCTTATTGCTTCCAGATCCATCCCTAATTTTCTTTTCCTTAAAAGAAACCTCAACTTTGGTACGCGATTTCATCTCTCTTCATTTATATTTCATACTTTTCACCCACACATTTCCTATCTCTTAGGGCAGAGTTACAAGAAAGTATAGAAGAAATTTAATTTAATGTCAGCTGAACAATGATAAACAATAATAGACAATAAAGTGAGTGCAACTGGATAGGCCTATCACTGACAGAGACTTGTTACATTATTTCTCATTTCATGTCAATCTGCAAAATATTGTAGGTTTTTTAAGGAAAATTTTAAAATGTGTTTAGGAATTTTTTGATGGTGATAAAAGATAACAGAGGGGCAGATCTTTGCCGGATGGGACTCAATTAAAAGTAATATTCATTCTATAGTATTCCATAGAATGAAGTCAAAAGCAAAGTAATAAACACTTTATTCAATATAGTCTGGAAAAAAACACTTGAGGACAATAAACAAGAACGGAAGACTGGTAATAAAGATCTAGGAGATAAACGTTCAAAATTTAGCAATGATTACGTGTGTAATGTATGGAATCACTATGTTGTGTGCCTGAAGGTAATATAACATTATATGCCAACTGTACTTAAATAATAAAATTTTTTTTAAATCGGGGAGCATCTACCTGGCTCAGTCAGTGGAGCATGTGACTCTTGATCTCAGGGTTGTGAGTTCAAGCTCCACGCTGGGTATAGAGCTTACTTAAAAATAAAATCTTTAAAAAAAAGAAAAGCTACTAGGAATGTCCTTTTCAATTTGGGACACTTCAATTAATAAGAAACATGGAGAACTTATGGGGCGCCTGGGTGGCTCAGTGGTTTAAAGCCTCTGCCTTCAGCTCAGGTCATGATCTCAGGGTCCTGGGATCAAGCCCTGCATTGGGCTCTCTGCTCAGTGGGAACCTGCTTCCCCCTCTCTCTCTGCCTGCCTCTCTGCCTGCTTGTGATCTCTCTCTCTCTGTCAAATAAATAAATAAAATCTTAAAAAAAAAAAAAAGAAACATGGAGAACTTAAAAAGTCTTGGGCAATGATGACAAGGATTAAAATATAAAATGTAGTACACAATTAATTAAGATCAGGAAAAAAGAGATCCTTTTGTAGTTCATAAGGATGATGATTGGGTGTTCACACAATTGTGTGACATGTGCCTCCCTCAAACCTTGTTATGACCTCGGCACATTACCCATCTGACATAAAATATATATGTATATCAGGAAAAAAAAATAATTACATATACAGAGTTGTGATTTAACCTATTATTTGTACAAATTGTCCAAGGAAAAACACTTAGAGAAGTGTTTTCCTTATTTGTAGTTTATAAACATTTGGAATTTATTTCTATCTTATAATCTAGTCAACTGGAATAACTATGGTGAAGTAATATCAGTTTTCTCAAATGTATTATCTATACCTTCCGATATAATTATAAAGGTTTTCTTTACTGTTATTAATTTCAAGATAAATCAGAAAAATAAATGACTAAGAAATAATCCCCATTTATTGTTTAGGTACGTATCTGTATCATAAGGATTTTCTAATACTACTAGGGACCTATCTAATTCATTTATATGAAAATTAAAGAATAAAATTGCTGCTCACTGAAATGTAAAAACAGTGTAATAACCTATTTGTGTAAACTAGTTGATAACAAGTTATTTCTCCAAATATTTATTGAGCTTCACTATATAAGATATTAATCTCTACTGGTAAAATCCAGTAATGTAAATGCTTATCCCCATTGTGCTTATCAGTCTTGTAAGAAGAGAGCTAAACAAACCTTTAAATTATTTATTCATATATGTAATGTATAATATATAACTTTAATCTTTGGTATATGTGTATATATAATTATTTTAGATGGTGATAAGAGCTATGAAGACAAAAAAATAAAGGAAAGGGAGATATGAGTGCAGAGGCATTGGTGGTAGTGGTAGGAGATTTTAAATAAGGTGGTCAGGGAAGGGCTTGCATAAGCATTGAATCTTTAGTGAAGACCTAAAGGAGGTTGTATTATGCTAGAAAATGCCTCTCCCCAAAAGAAATCAATGGCCTAATCCCTGGAAACCATAAATGTTAACCTATGGCAAAAAGGAGGGGGGAAAAAGGGCTTTGCAGATGTGATTAAATTAAGTATTTTGTGGCGACAAGATTGTTCTGGATCATCCAGTTGGACCCTAAATGCTAAATGCAGTCATGAATCCTTTTCAAGTGGCAGTGGAAGAGATTTTACCCATAAACAAAAGAGGAAAAAGCAGTCTAATCATAGGGGCAGAGACACGTGAAATGCAGCCACAAGCCAAAGAACCAGAGTAGACACCACAAGCTGGAAGAGACAAGGAATGGATTCTCTCTCAGAAACTCCTTAGAAGTCCTGTCCACACTTTGATTTCAATCCAGTGTTAGTGCTTTCAAACTTCTGACCTCCAGAACTCTGAAAAAAGAAATTATTTGTACTTTTAAGACACTAAGCATGTGGTAATTTGTGAGAGCAGTCATAGGGAACAAATACAAGAGTGAGGATGCAAGTAATACAGATCTCTGGGAACAGAGAAGGTGTGTAGGGGAAATAGCAAGAGCCATCTTTTGGACATCTTAATGAGAGGTCTATTAAATGTTCAACTGGGGCTGTGGAGGAGAGTCAGGAGGAGTTCAGGGGACAGTTCTGGGCTATCTAAATAAATTTGAGAATTATTAACATGTAGACTATAGTGAAGTCATGGGGCCAGATGTGACTGAGATATTTAGAAAAAAGAAAAGGTCGAATCACTGAGCTGTGAACCCCTTCAGTATTAGAGATTAAAGATATGAAAAGGAGTCAGAAAAAAAGGCTGAGAAAATCATGACCCGAGTGGTCAGAGGGAAATCAGGCAAGAATGGTAACCCTGGAATTCAATAAAGGAAGTGTTTCAAGGAGGACTGCACGTCAACTGTATCAAAAGTTTAAGGGTAGATTAACTGAGAACTATGGAATGACTTTGCTTTTAGCCCCAAGATCATTGCTAGAATTTTTAATAGTTTCAGTGGAAGGTATGGGGGTAAATATCTAATTGGACTTGAAAGAAATTGAAGAGAGCACAAATATAGTCAACAAATCCAAATAATGTCATTTAAAATTACATGGATTTCTTCTCTTCGTTACTGAGTTTAATCTAATCTTATCTATAAAGTGAGGTTTACAATAAACAAATATGGTGACATCATGTACATATAAAATCAGTTCTTCAAATATTTGTCCATTTCTTTATTCCAAATGGGGCATGGTACAAATCTATTATATATTTGGCACAGTGTTTTCCTCCCCTCCAATATAATCACACTATAATGTAGTCAGTTAGGAGAGATATAGTGGAATAATCCTTGGTGATGTCACGGGGTAGATCACTTAGCCTGTCTTCGTAAGAATTTGTGTGGATTTTATACCATAAATATTTATACTCTAAACATTTACATTTATCAGTTTATCATGGTGATTTCTCCTCTTCAGCTTTGTTATAAATATCTAAGTTATAGTGAGAAAACTATAAATTCAGTGAGAGGAGAAATCATATTTATCTTACCATAACAATCCCACTATGTAGAATAGTGTTTGGGATGTGGTAAGTGTTCAATAAACATTTATTAAATAAAGGAAAAGTTAATCAGAGAAAGATGATTTCCACTCATCTTTGAGCTTTCCTTCTTATTTATTTAGATGGCCTAAAATCTCAGATCCTCAGATTTCCCACTCTTAGAGTGGAAAGAATTGTACTCACAAGACTTCTGTGAGAATTTAAGACAATGGTAAGAAAGCATCTTACCATTGGAAAACTATTCAAATTTTGTTTTTCTGTAAAGAGCAGAATGACTAAAACCTCCTCTCAAGACTGTTATCACTCCACCTACTTCCTTCAACTTTCTTGTGGTTTCTTCTTCAAAAAAGTTATGAAATCTTCAGTAGCCTTTTATACCACCCAGTTCCCCCAGAATACCAACCCTATTCATTTTGCCTTTGTGGGTTTATTTCATTTTAAATCATTATACCATTAGGTTCTCAGAAAGGATTTTAGGTAAGTTCATATACCGAGAGTACCATCCTGTATTTGATGTCTCACAGTCTTTAGACTTCTAATATCTTATCATGTTACAAATTGTGTACATTCACCTTTGCCGTCCTGTACTCCATGGATCTGGTTTTATTTTCGTGAAATCAAAACTCTGCTTTTTCCTATTTGTTACTTGTATTTTCTCAATACATTTGTCACATAGAAATATTATTACTACCATACCTACTAAACTCTAAAATTATTTGAACTTATATTTACATGCATAATGTCTACCACAATTATTGGCCCTGTGTAAATATACAATAAGTATTTGTTTAATAAACAAATACATACATTAATGGATTTATCCTCAGAGCATATTTTTATACCTGGTAAAGATATTGCTATTGAGATTTTATAAAGGATTCGTCAGAAATACAACCTAATTGCTTACCAGAATAAGGTAATAGTGAAATTTATATTTGAGAACCTCATCCCAGTCCTCACTGAACCAGATGGAACTGTGATGACCCTTGGAGATATAAAAATACAGCCCCAAAAAAAAAAAAAAAAAAAAAAATACAGCCCTTTAAGGCTGAATTTCCCAGAGCCTCTGCTTTCCAAATGCCTAATAGAAATGGTCTCATTTGTACAGAAACTATAAGTCAAGTCCATGCATTACAGTTATTAGTGATTTTTAAGATACAGGAATGTTATAGGGTGACACCTATTCTAAAGCCACCTTATTATTACTTTACTTATGACAAGAAGTTAGCAATGAAGAACAAGTTGCTGTGCACAATGTCTCATTCCTTGATAGCTGAGGATATTAATTCATGAGCTTCAGGCAAGTACATTGATCTTTCTAGCCATCCAGAAATAAAATGTCATGTAGAGCAACTACTTCTTCATTGCTATTCCAGCACAGTTTTTCCCCTCCCTTGAGATTTTTTTTCTCACAGTAAGAATAAAAATGTACCCACTCTTTTCTGAAAAAAGATGACAAACACAACCACAGGTTTAGAGGTACTCAGTCTCATTAGTGTCCTCTTTGATGAGCACCACAATATGCCTCAAATAATAAAAATATACTATGGTTACCAGCTCCTCAGAAATAAAATGCTTTTCATTTCCTCCTGTATCAAATTAATATATCCTCATATTGACCCCAAAGAGACCAAGGCTGGTCCTGGACAAATGCCCAGTCATTCATGTGGTGGAAAATATGATTGGAAGGGTAAAATATATAAGACCTTTCTACAAATCCTTTTGAGTAAAATTTCTGGATAATAGACTAGTGAATTAACATGCTGCATGAATTTCCTGCCTAAATTCTACCCATTTCCACAGACAGCCTAAATATCCTTGAATATAGTATGATAAATGGAAACACACACAAATCCTAGCAATATCCAAGAACAGCTACAAACACAAAACATATTGAGCAATGCAAAGGAGGGAAAGGTGAGCTAGAGTGACAAAATCCAACCACTAAAAAAAATGAAATAAAGTGGGAGGATAAGAAAGAATGTCAGTTAATGTGCATATATAAAATAAATATGATTATAAATAAATGTACAAATATAGTCTATATATAGAGCTGTTGAATATTTAATCCTATAGCCCTTGTGCACTTTGCTATAATGTTTCGAAAATAAAGTTTCTGAATTTCAGGATATAGTGGAATTAATAGGGTATATGACCTTGAGAAAATAGCAAGTATTATTAATATTTTGTTTTAAGGGCAATTTTTCAAAATCATATACTTTGCAGTCAAAGAAATCTGGGTCCTGGTGATTTCTTCATTTTTTCACTTTGAGCAATTCTGTATCCTCCTTAAAGGTAACTACTCTCAATATAAAAATTGATAAAAACCAAAACCTTTGCCGGTTTAAAAAAAAAAAAAAATTTTTATTTCTTTGAGGAAGCGAAATTTAAAAACCCCAATTTTATTACCATGCAAAACATTTATTTCTCATGATGTAATCTATCTATCTATCTATCTATCTATCTATCTATCTATCTATCTATCTCTCTATCTATCTATCTATTTTATTCCCAGTGTAATTAACATGCGGTGTTATATTTGTTTCAGGTGTATAATATAATGATTCAACAATTCTATACATTACTCTTAATCCCCTTCACCTATTTGATCCATTTCCCCAAATACATCCCCTCTGGCAACCACCAGTTTCTTCTCTATATTTAAGAGTCTGTTTATTTTTCTGTCTCTTTTTTTGTTTTGTTTCTGAAATTCCACATATAAGTGAAATCATATGGTGTTTGTCTTTGAATGACTTATTTCACCTAGCATTATACCCTCTAGATTCATTAATGTTATTGCAACTGCAAGATTTCACTCTTTTTTATGGCTGAGTAATATTTTGTTGAGCATATATACCACCTCTTCTTTATTCAGACATCTATGTATGGACACTTGAGTTGTCTCCATATCTTGGCTATTGTAAGTAATGCTACAGTAAATATATGGGTCCATACATTTTTTTTTTTCAAATTAGTGTTTTCATTTTCTTTGGATCAATAGCAAGTAGTAGAATTACTGGATTATATGATAATTCTATTTTTAATTTTTGGGGGAACCTCTATACTGTTTTCCAGAGTGGCTGCATTAGTTTGCATTCCTATCAACAGTGCATGAGGATTCCTTTTTCTCCACATCCTCACCAACACTTGTTGTTTCTTGTGATTTTGATTTTAGCTATTCTGACTGGTGTGAGGTGATATCTCATTGTGGTTTTGATTTGCATTTCCCTGATGATGAGTAATGTTGAGCATCTTTTCATGTGTGTGTTGGTAATCCATACGTTTTCTTTGGAAAAATGTCTGTTTATGTCTTCTGCCCATTTTTTAATTGGATTACTCTTTTTCTGGTATTGAGTTGTATAAGGTTTATATTTTTTCGATATTAACCCATTATTAGATATACCATTTACAAATATTTCCCATTCAGTAGGTTGTCTTTTTGTTTTGTTGATCGTTTCATTTGCTGTGCAAAAGCTTTTTATTTTGATGTAGTTCCAGTAGTTTATTTTTGCTTTTGTTTCCACTGACTCAGGAGAAATATCTAGAAAAGTGTTGCTACATCTGATGTCAGAGAAATTATTGCCTGTGCTGTCTTTTAAAATTTCTCTGGTTTTAGGTCGCTCATTTAGGTCTTTAATCCATTTTGAGTTTTTTTTGGTGTATGGCATAAGGAAGTAGGCAAGTTTCATTATTCTGCATGTGGCTATCCAGCTTTCCCAATACCATTGGTTGAAGAGACTGTCTCTTTCCTTTTGCATATTCTTGCCTCTTTTCTCATAGATTTCTTGACCATATAATTGTCAGTTTATTTTTTATTTCTGGGATCTCTATTCTGTTCTATTGCTCTATGTGTTTATTTTTGTGCCAGTACCATACTCTTTTGATTACTAGAGCTTTGTAGTATATCTTCCAGGCTGGGATTGTGATACTGCCAGGTTTGTTCTTTCTTAAGATTGCTTTGGCTATTTGGGGCCTTTTGTAGTTCCATACAAATTTAGGGTTATTTGTTCTAGTTCTCTGAAAAATGCTGTTGGTATTTTGGCAGGGACTGCATTAAATCTGGAGATTGCTTTGGGTAATATGGACGTTTTAACAATATTGGTTTTCCCATTACATGAGCATGGGGTATCTTTCCATTTGTTTGTGTCATCTTCAATTTCTTTCATGGGTGTTTTATAGTTTTCACAGTACAAGTTTTTTCACTTCCTTGGTTGAGTTTATTCCTAGATATTTTATTATTTTTGGTGCAATTGTAAATGGGATTTTTTATTGCTCTTTCTACTGCATCTTTATTAGTGTATAGAAACCCAACAGATCCTGCAACCTTACTGAATTTCTTTATCGGTTCTGGTAGTTTTTTGGTGGAATCTTTAGGATTTTCTAGATTTAGCATCATGTCATCTACATCACACTAGAAGTAAAAATTTTACTTCTTCCTTACCAATTTGGATACCTTTTCTTTTCTTGTCTAATTGCTATGGCTAGGACTTCCAGTACTATGTCAAGTAACAGTGGTGAGAGTAGATATCCTTGTCTTGTTCCTGATCTAGGGGAAAAGCCCTCAGTTTTTCACCTTTGAGGAGGATGTTAGCTGTGGGCTTTTTATATATGGTCTTAATTGTATGGAGGTATATTCACTCTACACCTACTTTGTTGAATGTTTTTATCATGATCGGGTATTGTATTTTGTCGAATATTTTTCCACATCTATTGAAATGATCAAATAGTATTTATCCTTCTTCTTGTTGATGTGATATATCATGTTGATTGAATTGTGAATATTAAACCATACTTGCATCCTAGGAATAAATCCCACTTGGTCGTGGGGAATGATTTTTTTTAAATATTGCTGGATTTGGTCTGCTAATATTTTGTTGAGGATTTTTGCATCTTTGTCCTTCAGAGATATTGGCATATAGTTCTCTTTTTCTGTCATGTTTTATCTGGTTTTGGTGTTACTGGATTCATAAAATGAACTTGGAAATTTTCCTTCCTCTTCTATTTTTTGGACTAGTTTGAGAAGAATAGGCATTAAGTCTTCTTTAAATGTTTGGTAGAATTTACCTGTACAGCCATCTCTTCCTGGGCTTTTGTGGGAGTTGTTTTTTTGTTTTTTGTTTTTTGTTTTTTGTTTTTGTGGGAGTTTTTGATTACTGATTCACTTCCATTGCTAGTAATCAGTCTGTTCAAACTTTCTATTTCTTCTTGACTCAATTTTGGGAGGCTATATGTTCCTAAGAATTAATCTATTTTTTCTAGACTGTCCAATTTATTGTCATATAATTTTTCATTATATTCTCTTATAATATTTTGTGTTTCTGTGGTGTTGGTTGTTATTTCTCTTCTTCCATTTCTGATTTTGTTTGAGTCCTCTCTCTGTCTCTCTCTTTGATGAGTCTGGGTAAAGTTTTATCAATTTTATTAATCTTCTCAAAGAACCAGCTCCTGATTTTATTAATCTATTCTGTTGTGGGGTTTTTCAGGGTTTTGTTTTTGTTTTTGTTTTTTGTTTTTGTTTTCTGGTTTCGGTTTTCATTTATTTCTAATCTTTATTTTCTCCCTTCTACTTGTTTGGGGTTTGTTTGTTTTTCTAGCTCCTTTAGATATAAGGTTAGGTTGTTTATTTGAGATTTTTCTTGCTTCTTGAGATAGGCCTGTATCTATAATCTTCCTTTTATAACAACTTTTGCTGCATCTCCAGAATCTTGGAGCTTTGTGTTTTCATTTTCATTTGTCTCCATGCATTTTTTCATTTCCTCTTTGATTTCTTGGTTAACAGATTCATCGTTTAGTGGCAATGTATTTAATCCCCATGTATTTGTGTTCTTTCCAGATTTTTTTTCTTGTGGTTGATTTCTAGTTTCATAGCATTGTGGTCAGAAAAAAACGCATAATGTGATTTCAATCTTTTTGAATTTTTTAAGACTTGCTTTGTGGCCTAATATGTGATCTATTCTGAAGAATGCCCTATGTATATTTCCTTGTTATTGGGTGGAATTTTCTGAATATATCCATTAGATCCATCTGGTCCAAAGTATCATTCAAAGCCATTGTTTCCTTATTTCTTTCCTCCTTGGATGTTTTATCTATTGATGTAAGTGTGGTGTTAAAGCCCCCTACTATTATTGTATTACTATTGCTTTCTTTATGTTTGTAATTAGCTGCTTTATTTATTTGGTTGCTCCCACGTTGGGTGCATAAATACTTACAATTATTATATCTTCTTGTTGAATGGTTCTCTTTATGATTTTGTAGTGTCCTTCTTTGCCTCTTATTACAGTCTTTGTTTTAAAGTCTATTTTATCTGATAAAAGTATTGCTATCACAATCCTTTGCACGTCCATTTGCATGATAAATGTTTTTCCATCCCATCACTTTCAATCTGCACGTGTCTTTGGGTCTGAAATAAGTCTCTTGTAGGCAGCATATAGATCTGTCTTGCTTTTTTATCCATTCTGTCACCCTGTCTTTTGCTTGGAGTGTTTATTACATTTACATTCAAATTACATGATAGATATGTACTTATTGCCCTTTTGTTACTTGTTTTAAGGTTGTTGTTATAGTTCTTCTCTGTTCCTTTCTTCTCTTTCTCTCTTCTCTTGTGACTTGATGGCTTTCTTTAGTGATATGCCTGGACCATTTTTCTCTTTATTTTTTGCATATCTATTACCGGGTTTTCATTTGCAGTTACCATTGGGTTTATATGTAATGTCCTATGCATATAATAGTCTATATTAAGTTGATGATTGCATAAGTTTGAACCCATTCCAGAAGCAATAAATTTTTACACTCTTTTCCCCACAACGTTTTAGCTATATGGTGTCATATTTTACATCCTTTTGTTTTGTGAATCCCTTGACCAATTTTTATAGATATACTTGAATTTGTTGCTTTTCTGTTTTAGCCTCATTAAAGGTATTAATCTACTTTTATTATGTTTATATGTACCTTTGAAATTTTTTCCTTTCCTACTTTTTTTATTCCTACTAGTCTTCCCTTCCACTGAAAGAATCCCCTTTAACTTTCTTGTAAAACTGGTGTAGTGGTGATGAACTCTTTTAATGTTTTTTGTCTGGGAAGCTCTTTGTCTCTCCTATTCTGAATGATAGCCTTGCTGGATAGAGTATTCTTGGTTGCAGGGTTTTTGTTTGTTTTTCTGTTTTGTTGTTTTGTTTGTTTGTTTGTTTTTCCCCTTGCATCACTTTGAATATATCATGCCACTTCCTTCGGGACTACAAAGTTTTTGCTCAAAAATCAACTTGTACCGTTCCCCTTGTCTATAACTGTTTTCTTTCCTCCTGCTGCTTTTAAAATCCTCTCTTTAACACTATTTTTTGCCATTTTAATTATTATGTCTTTTTGTGGGCTTCCTTGGGTTTGTTTTGTTGTGGACTCTCTGTGCCTCCTGGATCTGGATTTGTTTTCTTGTGCAGATTTGGGAACTTTTCAGTTATTATTTCTTCAAATACACGTTCTGCGCTCCTCTTCTCTTCTCCTTCTGGGTTCCCTAAATGCAAATGTTATTGTGCTTGATGGTATCTCTTAGTTCCCTTAATCTGTTTTCATTTCTTATTATTTTTTTCTCTCCTGTTCAGCCTGGTTGCTTTCCATTACTCTGTCTTCTAGCATCCTGATCTATTCTTTGGATTCCTCTAGTCTACTATTTATTCACTCTAGTTAATTTTTAATTTTGGTTATTGAATTCCTCATCTATGATTGGTTCTTTTTAACATTTTCAATCTTTTTGTTGAGGCTTCACTGAAGTCCTTCACTTCGTGATTATCTGTATGACCATTACTTTGAATTCTCTATCAGATGTATTGCTTAGCTCCATTTCACTTAGCTTTTTTGCTGTGATTGTGGTATATTCTTTCAGTTGGGACATATTACTCAGTCTCCTCATTTTATCTAACTCTCTGTGTCTGTTTCTATATGTTAGGAAAGTCAGCTATATCTCCTGCTTTTGAAAATAGTGGCCTTATGGAAAAGCGGTCCTGTACTGCCCTGCAGTACAATGTCCTCTGTTCACCAGGACCTAGTCCTTCAGGAGTATATCCTGTGTATGTTGCATTTGCCCTACTATTGTGATTGAGATGTGTTTGCCTTCAGTGTAGTCGTCTGTAATGTCTCTCTTTGCCTATTGTGGGCAGGGTTTGATTGCTGTGTTGTTAAAGGGGCCAGTCTGGAGCTGCCTTGGGCTTGAGTTGTGTCAGACCAGATGTTTACTAGAACTTCAGTCTCACTGAACTGCAGGGCACTCTCCATGTGTTATCCCCTGAGAGTTTTTCATTGGTCAGGGGGCCTGCAGTCAGACCATATATCTGCCTTCAGCCCACTGCTGGAGCTGCAGTTGAACCAGTGTTTCTGGTTACCTTCCTGTCTTCCCAGAGCCAGAGTAACTAGAGTGTTGCTGGCCCCTGTCGGGGCTGTCTGTGCAATGCCACACTTGTAGAGCAGCGTTGGATGGACTCCTGCCAAGTAAAACATACTGGTTGGAATGGATCAATAGGAGAATGCAGGGGTGAGGTACACTCTTAACAAGCTAAGTGGAGAGTATTTGTGCTTGTTCCTGCAGGTATCCCTGAATCTAGGCTGGGAGTGGGGAGAGAAATGGGGCCCACCATCTCTTTTGTTCTTGGAGAAGCCTCCTGAAGAACCCTGTCCTTACTGCACATATACTGAGATTAGTAAATAAATCTCCTTCCAGTATACCCCAAACATTTTTCCAACTGCTGCTTCTATCCTATATTTCAGAGGGGTTGTCTGCTATGCTGTCTCTTTAAGGGCAGGGACTCAGGTTCCTATTGCCCTCCTGCTTTCCTAGAGCACTGATATTTAAAGTTCTAGATGTTAAGTGCCACTGATGGTAAAAACTTGCAAAGTTAAGCTTCTGTCATTTTCAAAACCAAATGTCTTGGAGATTTGTCTTCCCAGTGCAGGTCCCCCATAGCTGGGGTTCTGGTGCGGGGTCTGGTCCTGTCCTTTCTCCATGCGTGAGGTGTCCCTGCTGTTGTGGTTAGCCTCACAGGTTAGTTTGGTTTCAAACCATGCCTCCATCCCTCCTACTGGTTTCAGTTTGGCTTCCTCTCTATAATTAGCTGTGGAGAGTCTGTTCTGCCAGTTATTTACATCTAAGTTGAGATGAGGTAAGCTTAGGATCTTCCTAGTCTGCCATCTTCCTCCAAGTGTTTATGAAATTTAAATAAAATAATTTATAAAAAATATAGTATTTGAAACAGGTACTCAATATATATGTGGGAAGGTAATATGATAGCATTATTAAGAAGTTAAATTACAGGGATGCCCGGGTGGCTCAGTTGGTTAAGCAGCTACCTTCGGCTCAGGTCATAATCCCGGGGTCCTGGGATCGAGTCCCACATCGGGCTCCTTGCTTGGCAGGAAGCCTGCTTCTCCCTCTGCCTCTGCCTGCCACTCTGCCTGCTTGTGCTCTCTCTCTCTCTCTCTGACATATAAATAAATAAAATCTTTAAAAAAAAAAAAAAGAAATTAAATTACAGAATGAGACAAAATATGGTTTGAATTTTGGCTTTACCATCTTTTAGAATTTTTTAATATATTCGACATGTTAACATTATACATGAACTTCTCTAGGCCTCAGTTTTCTCATCTATAAATGGACTCATAAGATTTAGTATCTTTTTCTCATATGTGCTTCAAAGAAGTCCTGTTTAGCAACACATACCCCAAGCCCATTACATAGTAAGTGATCAATATATATATGCATTAGATAAGTGACTAAATTAATAGTACCTACCTCATAAGGTTATTGTTTATCTCTGGACTGGCATTTCAAAAATAATCATAGACTAGTTATGATTATTTTCCTACTTCAGATTAAAATCAATTTTGATGTATACAAGACAAAATGAACTCAACCTAGAAAGTATTTAAAATGAAGGTATAATCCCCATAAAATTTGTTTTGTTTTCTCAGAATTTATAAGGCTGGCCTAGAAAATAGAGATAAATGGGATCCAAAGAATTTTTGACAGTAATAAAATAGATGGATATAGACAAACCCAAGGACTAGATTTAAAGATCCAAAAGGAATTAGGGAAATTGGCTAATGTATTCTTATTGGGTAATCTCAGAGAAATGAAGTTTAGGGCTATACAAAATAATGAGTTAAAAACAGAAAAGGAGGGGCACCTTGGTGGCTCAGTGGTTTAAGTGTCTGCCTTCAGCTCAGGTAATGATCCTAGGGTCCTGGGATAGGGCCGCACAGGCAGGCTCCCTGTTCATCAGGGAGTCTGCTTCTCCCTATGTCCTTCCCTTCTCTACCCCCCGAGCCCCCACTCATGCTCTCTCTCTCTCTCTCCCCCAAATGAGTAAATAAAATCTTTATTTCTTTTTAAAGACTTTATATACTTATTTTTGAGAGAGAGAGAGAAAGAGAGCGAGCATGAGTGGGGGGAGAGGAACAGAGGGAGAAGCAGACTTCCTGCTAAGCAGGGAGGCCAATAGGGGTCTTGCTTCCAGGACTCTGGGATCATGACCTGAGCTGAAGGCAGATGCTTAATCAACTGAGCCAGCCAGGCACCCAACAAAAATCTTAAAAAAAAAAAAAAAGAGAGGGATGCCTGGGTGGCTCAGTAGGTTAAGCTTCTGACTTTGGCTCAGGTCATGATCCCAGAGTCCTGGGATTGAGCCCCGAGTGGGGCTCCCTGCTCAGCAGGGAGTCTACTTCTCCCTCTCCCTCTACCCCTCCACGCAATTGTGCTCTCTCTCTCAAATAAATAAAATCTTCAAAAAATAAATTAATTAAAATTTTTTTTTAAAAAAATTTAAAAAGGAAATGGAAAAAGAATTGATCCAGTTGCAAGATGTTTCATTCATTCTTCTCACAGTCATTTATCAGGCATCTCCTCTGTGTCAGGCAACATTCTAGAAAGTAGTTGAGCTAACTACTGAACTGTACACTTAAAAACTATTAAGATGTAAATTTTATGTTACGTGTTTTTATCACAGTTAAGACAAAACTGAGCTAGAAAGACATGGTTATTGCTCTGATGGAAACTTAAAATGATGTGAATAAATGTAAACAAGTAAAGAGAAAAAAACAAACAAAATAGGTTGTGATTAGTGCTGTGAATGAAGCAAGGAGAGAATAAAAGAGTAAAGACTGGGAGAAAGAGTAACTCTACACTGGATAGGTGACCAGATCTTTCTGGGATGATACATAAAGAGAATCCTAAAAGTTGAGAAGAGGATACCCTTAATGAGAAAGAGAAGAGCGATCAGGGCAGAAAGGATAGTATATAGAAAAGCCCTAATAGCAAAATCTTAGCAGATTCAAGAGATTAAAATAATATTTATATATATATATATATATATATATATATATATATATATATATATCTTAAAAGCAGAAAACGTGAGGATTGGTGGCAAATTGGATGAATTCGGAGAGTTAATTTAGTCTCACTCTTGTTGGGCCTCCCATGCTAGGAATAAATTATGAGTAAGGCAGATAAGTATCTGTTCGCATGTATTACATATTCTGGTTAAGGCACTTAGACAATACTTAATCAACAAATAGCCAAGAATATTGTATGGCATCCATAAAATTAAAATATTTGGTGTTCTAAAGAATGACTGAGTGGATATTTCATGTTTGATGCTCGGAAAGCCCTTTCTGGGAAGATAACGTTTAAGTAAGTTATAATCTGAATGACAAGAAAGAGTTAGCAAGTCAGCAGAAATAAAACATCTATTAAGTTCCTAAGATAGGAAAAACTTAAGTTTTTTTAAAAAAATCGAATGAAGACTAACGTGGCTGAGTAATTAGAAATAAAGGTAGAACTGAATATTGAATAAAATGATATTGAATGAGAAAGACCCGGATTATATAGGTCTTTGAAAGCCAGGGAAAGAGGTTGAGTTTAATGTTAAGTAAAGGGTTGAATACTAGTGAGTTAAAAATAGAGATTGAGCAGCATGAAGTCTCTGAGACCTTGGCAGGGCAGTAGAGCTTTGGGAATAGAAGTTTCATTGAACTGGAATAAATCTGAAGTAAAAAGGGAGAAAGAGGAGACAGGATACATAGATCATATTTGTAAGAAAATTTGAGGTGAATGAGAAGTGAAAATCTAAAATTGACCTGATAAGAATATGGAATTATTTATATAATTTCTCTTTCCAAGAACAGTTACCTGTTTCAACGCAAGTATGGAGAAACCACCCATTCTTCCAGGGCTTGATTTTACCAGGAGAATAGGATTGAAGGAATGGGGAAGGGAACTGAGTATTAAATAATAACAATAACAATAAAATATCATGGAATTCTAGCTGGGCAAGTAAAAATCAAACAGAAAGATGCTATGCACAGTGAGAAATTAGATAGTTTTAATGAATTAAACTTTTTGATGTTACCACAGTCAGTTACTGGAGTAAATGAGGTCAAATGGAACACTGTGGCAGGAGTGCAGAGTTTTTAAATTGTTGATTAGATTCTGCTGTTTCTGGTTACTAGCTCCAGGATTTGACTACATGAGTAGCTACAGAAGATAAATTAGAAGGAAAGGTCACTATAATAGACATAAAGAAACTGGAAGCTAAGATATTCATTTGAGAGTAAAATCACCAAGGATGATTAAGACATTAGGGCATTAAGAGCTAGGACTTATAAATAAGGAAGGATGACCAGGAGGTAAGTACTTGATAACAGTGATTTCAAATTTTAATTGTGTGCATCAAATATTCAAGTTGGGCTGTCTTTATCATGCTCTACAAGTTTGAGCCCATTTATTAAAAGCTATGAGCAAACATTAGGTAATATTTATAATTAAACTAAGAAATTAAATAGAAGTTATAAGTAAATGTGTTTACTAATACTTTAGATAATTATTTAATTGCTATTTAATGTTTAAATGATAACACTTCTTAGGTTATATTGTGTGGGTAAATGCTTTAACTGTTCCAGAAATTATATAAAATTCCCAAAATTTTAATATATCCTAGTATAACGTCATTACTTAAAATTCTAGTTACTAAAATGTTGTGTGCCACAAAAATACTCAAATTTTCTTGTGAACTGCATTATACTAAACTCTCATCAGATTTTTTTTAAAAATTCTATTTCATGTTTATAACGGGGTAATAGTTGTGTTGCATATGAAGGTTTTCAGAGCACTGTTACCTTTCTCTTAGCTGTTGGGAAAGCTTAATTGTTCAGGATTAGTTAAACTAATAAGTCAAAATTATCTGCATTAAGCAAATATCAAGAGATCATTCCTGAAACACTAAAGCTTTCTTAGTTCGGAAGAACTATATACTCCTTTGGGAGAGGTTACCCTGAGACATTCTTAGAGAGGGGGAATGAATGATAACTACTAGGCTGTACCTTATTAATCAGGACTTCATCCAATGATATCCTATCTTAGTTTAAAGGAGAAAATGCTATTCTTTGGGAACCAAACCTGTTAGGTGGCAGGAATTTAACTTGTTTGTGAACATTTTTCATTATGAAATTTCTCTCACTGTAAAAAAGACACTGTTGAAGAACATATTGCGATATTTCATAGCCCCAGTAGGACATTAAATGAAAGCTTTCTTCATTCCACATCAAACATTAAGCACTAAGTCACTAGATTCCAGAGGAATGTACAGACAATAGCTTCTCCCCACTGAAAGAATAATAGTGAAACCATTGCACTTGGATTCAAACTTACATTCAAGTATTGGTGACTTTACTTGTTATATTACCTTCAATAATTTACCTAAGCCACTAAATCTTAGGTTTCTTTTCCCTCCAATAGTTAATAATAATAATCTGTCATGCTACCATTCCCTCCTGCTGGGAAGCTAAAGTGAATTAAAAATAAGTGTTATATACAAAGAACTAAGCTCATGGCCTGGCATATTATAAATACTTAGCAAATGGGATTGTTGTTTTTATTGGTAATAACAAAATTTCATCACAAAGGAAGATGCTGTTATGCGAATCCTCCTAATTATTATTCCTTACTATAAACTTGGAGAAGGAGTCTAACACAAGAGTTTATATACTGGTTTAGGGAATAAAACTTATCTCTCTGGCATACTGTGTTGAGAAACCTCCCAGAAAGCCCATTTTTAGTTTTAAAAAGCCTCATGTCCTTGAAATAATACAGAAGTTGCTCTACTTTATAAAAATCTCAAATCAGAACCTTTCTTAATGAGGTTGAAACTGAATAACTGAACTGAAACTGGGATTTTTGCTCTACCTGTAGAAAGAGGGAAGAGGTCATTGACCAACAGCCTGATCCTATTTTTCAGCTGTCAGGTAATAAACATACCAGGTTTTACTTTTACAAAGTCAGAAATAGGGGCCCTGGGCGATTCAGTCGGTTAAGCATCTTTCTTCAGCTCAGGTCATGATCCCAGGGTCCTGGGATCGAGTCCCATATTGGCTCCTGCTCTGCAGGGAGTCTGCTTCTCCCTCTCCCTCTGCTCCTCCCCCTGCTCATTCTCTCTCTCTCTCTCCAATAACTAAATAAAATCTAAAAAAGGAACAAAAAACAAAGTCTGAAAAAAGCAGTGTTCAGACTAGAATGTATGGTGTCTTTGGGGTATTTGACAAGTGACATTTGATAGTAAATGCAAGATATGCAGTATCTTGCTTGAACAATGTTTCATGTATGTTATTTAGACTCAATTTTATATGAAAATCATTCCATTTCTTAAAAGAAAAATATTATACTTAAGGATAATTCGCAGTGTAACAACATTGCCATACTCAATCTAGCCACCATAAATAGCCCGAGTGACAAAGACACAAACATAAGAAAAGCTGTGTACAGGTAGGAGATTACTAAATTACAGTTGTATCTTGTAGATACAACTGTATCTACAGTTGTAGGAGGAAAAGAAAAGAAAAAGAGGAAAAGAAAATGAAAGAGGGAGAGAGAACAGTGAGAGAAAGAAAGGTGAGGTGGAGAAAGAAGGAAGGAAAGAGGGAAAGAGGGAGAAAGGGAAGGAAAAAAATGTGGCTCAAGAATGCAGGTGACCCAGCTTTCTGCTAGATAATCTGAACACAGAAGTAAATGATGTTTTTAGAATATTATTTTGAAATTATGAAATAGATATTGAATAGAAACAGGAAGTAATTTAGGGATTGGTATAAAATTTTATCTTTAAGAAGAAGAAAAACAGCTTTAAAAGTGATAAGCTAATTGGATTTTCCCAGAAACGATAGCACATGTAACACTTTTTTTAAAAAATGTATGATTCCCTGTTGATCACTAGAATGCAGACCTATGTTTTTAAAAACTATGAATAATGTGACAAGTAGTAAATTTTTTTATGGTTAGCATTACATGCAATATATAATTTTAGGTTAATCCTCTTACAAATTGTTTTTAGAAATTTTATAAAGTAAACATTATTAGACTTGTTTTATATTTTCAAAACATGGTTGTTTTAGCCAAGACATTATGGTTTCTCCTTGGTAAAAAACAAGTGCAGTCAATTTATAGAGGCCAAAATCCATCCTGGCCAGCAAGATTTTCCTGAACCCAAAATGAACACATTGTCCCATGTGAGAAGAGATGACATGAGTCAGATAAGAAGGTGGTCATTCCTTTATGCATAGAATTAAGAATAATTGGAGTCAGGTTGCCTGGGTTGCTCAGTCAGTTAAGTGTCTGCCTTCAGCTCAGGTCATGATCCCAGAGTCCTGGGATCAAGTCCTACATCGGGCTCCTTGCTCAGTGGGGAGTCTGCTTCTCCCTCTCCCTGCCTGCTCATGCTCTCTCTCTCTCTCAAATAAGTAAATATAATCTTAAAAAGAAAAAGAATAATTGGAGTCAAATGTGTTTGTGCCCATCCAATCACTAACCTGGGGAGAGAGAACTTTGTGTATATTGGTAAGCAACTATGTAACTTCTGGCACAGTGCTCAGAATCACGATTGCAGAAAAACTTTTTTGGATTGTCTAGTAATCCACATTCAATAACAGGATGGCAATAGCCTCTTTTGACTGACAGAAGTATTCCAGTTCCCATGACAATAATATTTCTCACTGAAAGTTAATAAATTAGCATTCTGGATATGCGTGTGTATGTTTATATATATGTATGTATATATAAAATGTTCAGCTTTGAGTTCTTTTGGAAGGGTTGGCTTAATGTCTCTTGGCAAGGCCATATCCTATTGCACTGTGAAAACTTCTTTCCATGTTGAAATAGGTTTTCATGTCCCTAAAATGACTAAAATGTTAGAATCTATGTTGAACTTATGCTAATGGTAAGACTCTGTAGCCTGTTTTTTTTTTTAAACAGGACACTGAAAACCATTTTTAAGTTTTAAATCAAAATTGTAGCAAGAATATGATGAGATTAGGATGTTTCTTACTATCACAAGTTGGGGCAATTCAATAATTTTGTGGTATTTTGCCTGGGAGCCCATTACAAATTTATTAATTGCCTCCAAATGACAGAATCACCACAAAGAGTAGGTCTTAATTTCTTTTTTTTCTTAAGGTTTTATTTATTTATTTGACAGAGAGAGAGAACACAAGCAGGGGGAGCGGCAGGCAGAGGGAGAGGGAGAAGCAAACTCCCTGCTGAGCAGAGAGCCCTATGCTACATGGCTTGATCCCCAGACTCTGGGATCATGACCAGAGCCGAAGGCAGCTGCTTTAACTGACCAAGCCACCCAGGTGCCCCATTAATTTCTAATACCAGTATATAAATAATAAATTTAGAATAAGAAATGGGATCTGGCATAATATACACTAAGCCAAAGGATATTCAGTGTCATGTATTTCTGCTCTTTGTTGTGTAACAGCCTTCAAGACTCTACAACTATATTACATTGGCTATAGATCGTTCTTTGATGTGTTCATTCAATAGCCTTAGGCCTCCTGTACACTGCATTATTGGTATTTAGCTGCCCGCACACACACATACACACACTCACACACACACAGACACAAAATAATCAAGATGAATAATATTTTAACGAAAGTGTTTTAAGAAATAAAATGTAAGGATTCATGATGAACAAAATATCAAATATATGTATTACCAGTATTACTGATTTTTCTTTTTACCTCAGATTCCAGGATGGCTTAACAGAGCTCTGAATTATTTGGTGCATTATAGCAAACTCTGGCTAACTTAAATTTCATTAAAAAGACATTGAGTAGCTCGCAGTATTGTTAGAAATTTAAAGAACCAAGCTTAGAAAATAGACCCTTAATACAAAAATTTAGGTAGCAAAGAAAGGACTACTGTATCAGTTTGATTATTATGTGATTGTTATCATTTTTCCCATTGGTACTTCATAACTAGACTCTGCAATAAAATAATTTTTAAATCTCTTTGCATCTTTGTAACAGTCCTCTGGGTTCAGGTTGTTGGGTGGGAACAGAAAATCCAGAGCCCAAGAGTGATACATGTGTCTTAGATTTTAGGGATTAGGTAGAGCTCAATTTTGCTTCTTGTTAAAACCTGCACAATGGAGGATTCTACTGAAATAAGAAATATATTCAGTTGCAGGATAGTAATTAAAATGGCCAATGTCTACTATGTCCATTATTATCTGGAGCCCTAGATTGTGTTAAAGTGAAAGCGCAAGCCAGTTATTCAAATGAAAGGATAAAAAAATACAAAAAGAGAAATGGAGGAGTGATATTAAAAAAGCAAAAATAGCCTTTGAATTGTTCGTGTAGATTTCTAACTCAGTGATTTTGTCAGAAACTTCAGCTAAAGTAGGAAAAAAGGATTTAAACTAATAGAAAAACAAAAGTATTCCTGAAATGGATTTCATTTTCTTGGTATTAAAAATGAGAATTGCTCATGCAGTGCTCAAAGAAACTTTTGCTTACTAGATGAAAAACCAAAAATAAATTCAAGGGGATCTAAATAAAAATTCAAAAGAAAATACTATCTTTTATCTAGTTATTATAGGTATACCACAGGTGCCATTCAGGAATGTGTGTGTGTAATATGAGACAGACTATTAAAAAGCAACCAGTTGATAGTGCACGATGAGGTCGATAAATTTTCTTCCCTCCAAAAAATACACAAAATTCTCTCCCAAGATCATTTCAGGCATCTAGGTATTGATGAAAGGAAATCAACAAGTTAAAAGCACATATTTGCGAAGAACTGTTAGAGCTGATCCTGCAGCCTTCTTGCCTAGCTGCTGCAGTGCACCCAGACTCAAGTGTTGTCATCGTTTTATGGTGTTGCTGTGAAAACTAGTGGCATTACTGCCAGAGAGAAAGACTTAATGTGAGGCTGCAGTTGTGTTTACAGGAGTGGTTATTATTTTCTGTTTCGCATTTCAGTTGTATCTGGCCCCTAGGTCCATGCTGCTTGACTCTCAGTTTATCCCAGTGTAACAAAATGGGTTGCTCCCACAACTCAGCCTCACAGCCATTTTGCAATTTCAGAGGTAGGGGAAAGGGAGAATGGAGGATTGGGCAGAGAAATCAGCTTACTTTTTAGCAGAGAGGAGAATATTTCCTGTAAAATTCCAGTTTCTTTCACTTCATTCAACAGAATTCAACAGATGGCTACCCTAAAATGCAAGTGAGTCCACAAAGTAAGTTTCTGGCAAAAAGGAATAGGCATCATCATCTAACTGGGTATCTTGCCACCCAGAACGAATTCAAGTTTTCTTGGTACAGATGAAAGAGCTCTGAATCCGCAACTAATTGCATCTGCTATCATTTATCAGATGCATCTGCTTTCATAGTAATTTTATTTCTGTGGGTCTTCCCGTGAAACTTTAAGTTCCATGAGGTTAGGAACTAGAGGTGACTTGCTTACCATTATTACCCTAGTGTAGAACAATATGAAATTGAAACAGAAATGATATACTCTACATAGTCATTGTGAAGATTCAGATTTCACACAGGAATAACAATGGGCATGAAAATGATATGGTTAAACCAATTGTTCTTTACTGGAGGTGTCCTCCCAGAAAATAGCTGGCAATATGAGGAGATATTTTTAATGATCACAATTGGAAGGAGAGATATTACTGGTGGGCAGAGAACAGGAATTCTGCTAAACATGCTATGATACACAGGAAGCACCCATAAAAGAACTGCCCCATCCAAATTGACATGACATCTGGTCTATGCCAGCAGTGCCAAGGTTGAGAAGCCTTGGCTTAAACTCATTTTACTTAATTTTTAATATTCTAGAAAAGTTGATAAACAGCTTCAGCAACCACTTTTCTTATTTTCCCTTCATACTATCTCCCTCCCCATCTTTTTCTGATAGAAAGAATATATATATATATATATATTATATATATATGAAAATATGTATATGTATATATATGTTGTATGTAAAGATATACAGAACATATATACTACATCACTACTCCTGATTGAGGTTGGGAGCTCAAGATCAGCACCCCCAAAATGAGTCAGACAGGTATTTGTATAAGACGCATTTCATGACCTGATAAATGCTTCCTCCTATCTTGTTGCCTGCCTTTGGGAACACCTGTAAGTACCTTTTCTATCCATAGAAAGCATGCCCAAGTCTTATTTCCTATCAAAGAAGTCAAGCATAATAGAAAGAGCAAAACTAATAACGGTACTTTTATGTTGTGACAACTATTAATTTATACATTTTCATCATCATGTTAAGGAGTAAGAATAGATTAGAGTATATCATTTCCAGCTAATAAATATCACAGAATTTTAATGCGGAAAACCCCATAAGGCTAGAAACCTACCAGAAATACCTATGGAATATTTCTAAATGAGTGGTAGTCGTCCTTATGATTCTAAGTCAGCTTCTCTGGTTAATTCCCTATGGCTGCTATTAACAAACAACCACAACTGGGTGCTTAAAACAATGAAATTTATTCTTACATCATTCTGGAGGCAGAAGTCCAAAATCGAGATGTCAACAAAACTGCACTCCCTCTAGGGGAGAATTGTCTTTTCCAGCTTCTGGTGGCTATCAGCATTCCTTTCTTTGGCTTATATCCACAGGACCTCAATCTCTGTCTTCATATCTACTTTCTCCTCTGAGTATCTGTTCCCTGTATGTCTCTTATAAAGATATGTATCATTTGATTCAGGACCCACCCTGGACAATCCAGGGTGATTTTGTCTCAAGATCCTTGACTTAATTATACCTGCTTTTATATAGATATATAAATATATATCTATATATATATATATCTTTTTTATATAGCTTTTATATAGCTTTATTAGCTTTATTATTATTTTATATAGCTATATTTTATATAGCTTTATTATTATTTTTTCAAATAAGGCAGTATTCATAGATTCCAGGGATTTTATGTAGGTACCTCTTGGAGAATCATTTTTCACCTAATCATTTGAGATTTTTCTTTTACTTTGAATATTAGTTTTTAAGTGATTCCATACTTTAGTCATTTCATCATAGCAAAGCTAATTTTAATTTATAATATGTCTCATAGGTCTGTATTTGGATTAAATGTTGGTTACACACGTTTATATCACTAGTTGGATTGCTTTAGGGATATATTTCCCTTTTGGTTATATATCTGGCAAATACCTTGTTCATTTACTGTTAATATCACTGGATTATTCTTTCACATTAACAATATTACACAGAATATTAAGATCTTATCTAGATCATTCTTTTCCAATGCTGAATCCTGCTATTTTGAACACATACACTATGGCTTGTGAGCTATCCTATAAATGTGCTCTGACATTTTAATTGCTCTTATTGTTAAAACTAAAATATTTTGACAAATATTTCCAAGTATATTTCCTCTGTGACTCATAGCTTGCAAAAGATTAAACTGATTGACATCATAGTTAAAGGTCTTAATTGCTCAAAAGAATTTCAAAAAGAAAATAAATGTTTTCTCATGAATTTCTAAGATATATGGAATGTTGTAAATACTTATTTATATATGTATGTATGCATGTATTTTAGAAAATACTAGAACATAGGAGGGATGATCTGGGTCTAGCTTGGTGTGGTTCACGTTTGTTTGTTTGTGTGTTTTTTTTTTTTTTAATTTTGGTGGCAGTGTAGGATAGCAGTATTTTTTAAGTTCTTTCCCAGTGAGGTGACCGTTCATGCTTTCTTCTAAAAATCTTAATGTGCACCCAATCTCCTGGTAGAAAGGAATAGTAGGGCTTGTCAGTCGGTGGAGGCCATGTCTTTTTTACCTGTTGATGACTTGCTCTAAGTATGTTAGTTAGTTCTTTTATTATACTAATCACAGAATTAATTGTTCACTTAAGTCCCCACGATGTTCACTCAATCACGGAATGGAAACTAGTAGGCATGGGATGTTGGAAAACTATTTCAAAAGGAGTTAATCCATTTCTCCTATTTTTATAAAGACAGAGATAATGCTTCTGGTCATTTAAGTCATTTCTTGAGAGATTCTTCTAATGTCCTTCTTTTTTTGTCTAGATTTTTATATTCAACTTGCCTTTATAATTGAGAATGGTGTAAGATATGGAATTGTAATGAGTACCTCAGAGTTTTTGTAAGCAAGTAGTTTGTTTCTGCTATAAAATAAGTTATTTGGTCTGATTTAATCCGTAAAGGAATGCCAAGAAAAAAAAAAAATTGTTATTAATTTCTTTACCAATCTTGTGGCATCAGTATGTCTAATTGGATAGCATTCATTCTGCTCACTAATCATAAAGATAATAAGCAAACAGTAGAAATAGCCTAAAGCTGTTGGTAAATCTATAAAATCCATTTGGAGTCCTGCTGGGTCCAGAGTGGGCCTCAGAGGACAAATTGTCTTTTAATTCCTTAATGTTCCTAATCTATACAGATGTCCTATCTGATGGTTCAAAGAAAAGGGGTACAGGAAGTCCATTTGGCCCAATATATACTCCACCTGGTAAATGTTTAGCACTCTTTTACATCAATTTGTCTTTTTCAGATTGCAGGGTATTTTCCTGATCGTTGAGAACATCATACAGGGATAAAAGCGTATTTATAAATTGGATATGTGGGCCCATTTTCAGCTGTGTATTTAGCAGTCTTGTCAGCGCTACCATTCCCAGTCATATAGTATAGGTCTTAATACGGGCTGGACCATGAACAATAGTAATTTTTGTAGAGAGATGAATAGACTGTAATAGAGTAATAATTATATGCTTACTGGGAATAGTAGTATCACAGAGGTTAAGAATCCACAGAATTTCCAGATTGTGCCAACAGTGTGGTAGACTCCAAAGGCATACCCGGAGTCATGGTAAATGGTGCCACTTCACCCTTTTGCCAATGTGCAAACTGTAGTAGAAGCTAAGAGTTCACTGGCTTGGGTTGATATTACAGAGAATGCAGAGTATGCTTTCAGTATTTCATGTGGGGAAACTACCATATAACCGGTTATATTTTCCTGGGATTTTGTTTAAAAGATCCATTCTAAAAAAATAATAATAATAAAATAAAGTAAAAGATCCATTCTAAAATTGAAGTAAATTCAGGTTGTCTAAAGGGATGTATAAGAGATCTTCTTGTGGCTTTGAAACCATTTCTATAGTTGCAGGCAGTCTTGGAATGGCGTGGGGCTCTGCATCACCAGGGAGAAGTAGTAGAGTAGCTAGATATGAAGCGTTACAACAGTGTAAGAGAATAAAGGGGTTGGTTAATAGGGCTTGTTCATAGGTGATCTGCCTCTATGTAGAGAAGACCTGAGTCTTATGAACTTGTAAAAGAACAGAAACAGCATGAGGAACATAGAGATGAATGGGAGCCTCATATAAGAGTGATGGCTTTCTCAATAAGGGTGGCAGCCGTGGCTATAGGACACGGGCATGGAGACATGGCTGATGCCACAGTGTCTAATTTACATGAGAAATATGCCATAGGATGTATCTGAGAAGTAAAAGTTTGTCTTAGAATATTTCCAGCAATTCCATTATTTTTATGGTGATATAGGTGAAAATGTTTGTCAAAATTGAGTAACCTGAGACCCAAGGGTGTAGACAATGCTAATTTTAAGCCTTCAAAGGAAGTCAGTGCCAATTCCAAGGCTCAAGAAACAGGCTCAGAGGTAGGTATGTGGGAAGAAGGAGAGATTTATGAAGGGAAGCAAAATTAGGAATCCATTGGCAAAAGTAGCAGCTCCCCTAGAAATTTACATAGCTGCTTTTTCATTTTGGGGACAAATAGGGGACAAAATTAACTCAAAGCATTTTGGTGTGAATTTTGAATGCCCTGAGATATTTCATGTTCTAAGTACATAACGATCATCTTCACCCACTGAAGTTTAGATTGGAAGGCTTTCTGGCCTTTTTCAGCTAGTGCCTTTAGTAAGACATCATTGATATACTGAACAACAGTGGAGCCTAGGGTAAAGACTACAAAGTCTAAGTTGGTTTTAAAAACTTGTGATAATATTGAGGGGGACTTACATTATCCCTGAGCTATGCAATTCTATGTAGTCTTCCTATAAATGTAAATGCAAAGAGAAATTGTGAGTCAGGGGGCAATGGAATTAGAAAGCTGAGCAAGAATCAATTACTGTAAATCAGGCTATGTCAGCAGAAATTGAAGTAAGAACAGTAGTTGTATTAGGGACTATAGTGTAACAAAGAATTACAAGAGCATTTATGGCTCTTAGATCTTACACAAATCAATAGATCTGGTTCCCATCTGAATAAAATTTCCCTTTTTCACTACCAGCAAGATTGAGATATTACAGGGTACAAAAGTAAGGATAAGAACACTGTGCTCTAAAAAAATAAAAAATAAAAAATTACAGTGTGCTGTAAAGAAAGTCTATTATAGATTCAATTCCCCATTCTGCTTCTTGAGAAGAGGGTATTGGGATACTGATGGGACAGGTTTCCAGGAAATGTGCACAAGCTCTACACTCAGTAGCAATCCAACCTCATTTGCATGTGAGGCCCAGAGACGAATTAGGAACTCTTAAGGTTACATCTTCTTCAGAGGATTTTGAATTCAGATAGATTTCCATTAGGGAAAGTAGGAACTTTGAAATTTGGTCTGAGAAGATTTGGACAGGGAAATAAAAACATAACATTGTATGGTGGCATTAAATTTATATAACAAGACTCTACCTAAAAGGTTTGCTGATGAGGAGTCAGAAACTAGAAATGTATGGTAGGAAGTAAGAGGGGTTATGGGTATTGGGGTGGTCTGAGATGTGGACAATAAAATAGGTTACATAGGGACTCTGAGAGCTTGAACAGAATTAGAAATGGTAGGTGGAGGTAGATCCTTAAACCACTGGTAGAGAAAGTTGTACTAGTATCAATTAAGAAGTACAATTCTCGATCCTCTGTTTTAAGTTTAATAGTGAGTTCTGAGGTACAAATGAGGATTGACCAACCCCATCAATTGATGGGGAATTGTCCCACAAAAGGGAAAAAACAAACCTTCTAAAGTTGCTGGGATCTAAGGAATTTGTTATTTAAGTTTTTCTTTTCTTTTCTTTTTTAAGATTTTATTTATTTGACAGAGAAAGAGAGATCACAAGTAGTCAGAGAGGCAGGCAGAGAGTGAGGAGGAGGCAGGCTCTCTGCTCAGCAGGGAGCCAGGTGTGGGGCTTGATCTCAGGACCCTGAGATCATGACCTGAGGCAAAAGCAGAGGCTTAACCCACTGAGCCACTCAGGCACCCCTATTTAAGTTTTTCTTTCTTTTAAGTGCAGAACAATTGTTTTTCCAAAGTCTTGACCTTTTACAATATCTTCAGAGATCTTGAGATGGGTTGGAGAAGCTCTGTGGTTGGCAAAAAGATGGGTGGGTGTTGAGTTACCCTTAGAGTCATGCTTCTGTTTTTTTAAGATTCAATTTGCAAGGCAAGGACTGTGATTTTAATCCCTCTTCCTCCCGCTTTCCTGCAGCCTATTTTCAAAATATTAGATAGCAGCTTTAATAGTAACACTGAGAGATTGTTGTGCACAACACCACACCATTTTGGATTTCACTTTTTATACCAGAGAGAAGATTTCTTAGGTGGAAATTAAAAGATTTCTATGTTCTCAGACTGCAGGGTTTAATGCAGTGTGCCTTTGGAAAATCTATATAAAAGCATTCCACAAAGACTGCGGGATGTTCCCCTTCTTTCTGAATGTGCATTCAACCTTAGACCCATTTACCTTGAGGGGAAAGCATCTACTGTTGCTTCTATCAGGCCTTGAATATTGGCTTCCAGAAGATCCATTTCCTGATCATTTGGTGGAAAGTTTGGGAGAACTTCTAGCCATCTCTTTTCTCTGTTAGGGGATAGGAGTTTCCCCAGGGGCTATCTGGCCTGTCTTATAACTACACTATAATCATGAGTGGGAAGAATACCCTTTGGTAGCCAGTCAAAGTCACTATGAGTGAATGGCCACTATGCTGTGAATGGCTGTGAAATTAGAATGATTTTTCTAATTTCTTTCTAGATTTGTTGGGATCTTCCAAAAGTAGAGATAATTTTCTCTACCTTCTTAGGTTCCCTGATTGCAGCCTATGGAATGAACTGACAAAAGACAGATTAACAGAAGAAAATTATACACATTTTAGTTAAAATTTGGGCATGCACACAAGAGTTCTCAAACTAAAAACAAAAACCCAAGAAAACAGCTGGGACCGAAAGCTTATATACCTTTCTGACAAAGAATGATAAAATTGTAGAAAACTAACAAGGGAAAAGGGCGTTAAGCTCCTAGGGGCGATAAATTGTGAGAAAGTAACTAGGAAATATATGGGGGGTCTGGGGGAAGATTCGGGTTATTTTAGAAGCTTTATTTGTACAGATCCATTTCAGCTTTGACTCCCCGTCCCTGGTGATAAGAATGTCCTTATCTTCCTCATACAAGAAAAGCACCTTTCTCATGGGAAATTTTATAATCTACTTGTTGGTAGAAAGGGGGGGGGGCGGGGTGTCAGAGAGCCCTTCCTGCATCTGTTGTTTCTCATGTCCTGCCTTCAGCTCAAAATTATCAATATGCCTAATTGGCATATTTTGGGGTGGCATATTCTGAACCTCTTAACACAAACACACACTCTTGGGACTGTTGCAGATTTGGGGGTGGGGTGAGTAATTCAGAAGGTTAATTTGAATTGCATAGGAAAGACAACACCTAAAGGGACCAAAAAAAAAAAAAAAAAAATGTTCTGGTTTGTTGGCTTCCAAACAGATATTTTTATATGAAAGGGTACATTTTTGAAGAACTGCGAGGGAGTTATGTGCAAAAATTCTGTTCACGTATAACAGGATTTGTTCTAATACCTCCTACACACCACTTTTAAAATGCACCCCACTCCGGTTTATAGACTGATGTCTTGGGAGAGACTGTGACTTGGTATGAGGTGGTATTTGTAGAACAAAAACCTTGCTACCAACAAAAGGCCTTAATAAAATTATAGAGACATAAATAGATAGGTAGCTATACCTTATAGGTTGCTTTGAAACAAGTAAACATAAAAACTAAAACCAAATGAAGATTTCAGATTTGATGAGGTGTGAAAAGAATATTATTCACAATGAAATTTTCTGTTCTCAGCTTCTGTTTTCCTAAATCCCTTTATGATATTATATTAGCATGAAGTCTGATATATAGTGTAAAGAATACTTGTACGCTAAGGTGAACACTACTCTTTGCCTAAGAAAAAGAAGTTCTTTACTTTAGTATCTGCCCAAGCATTGCTTTTTACAAAAGAGTAATGATGTCAGGAACTACAGGGCTTTTGATGAAGAATCTCTGGTCACTACCAAGGGACATTTGATAGTTAAATCCAAGGACGCAGGAAGTGAATGAAGACAAACAAGAGGAAATGATTATTTGATTGTGGCTAAAAGAGTGGTGCACACAAAGCCATACAGATTAGCAAACCCAAAGTGCCAGCATTCCTTCTGAGCTGTAATTTCCTGAGAACAAAAAGGCATTAACTCCATACCCTCAATGCACAATGCCTACTAATTGCCAGTGATAAAAGTAAGCCTCCTGCTTCTAATCCCAAAACCTCCTACCATATTTCTGTGAATACCATTTGTGAGTTTGTTCACTCCATTTCCCCTATGATAAAAGCACTCCCGGAGGTGGCATAGCTGTTTGGTACGCTTCTATATTTAAAAATAGATCCAATCAATACAAGGAACAAATGAATTAGAGAACTGTTGTAAGTGTAAAGGCTTATTTACATTATAACTTGTGGGCCAGTCATTTAAAATTGTGCACCGGAAGGGGAACAAAATATACTACCCCAAAATATGGGCCTTTCTGGCAAATTGATTATTTCAAACTGGTTATTTTTAAGTAACAGCAGACACAGATGAAGCTCTGAAAGCAGAGTTACCCTTTTGTAAGAAACATTTGCATTTATAAGGGAAATCTCTTTTTGTAAGGGTGTCTCCCTTGTTATATTGATCACAGAAACTGATGAGTGGAGAAGACATGTACTTAAATCAGCCTGACAATCTTACCTTTGTCTGCTATGCTTTGTCTAAAAACCTCCCATAACAGATTCCCCCCCACACCAACATTTTTTTTTTTGTCTTTAACTGACAGTGGTATTTAAGGTGATGGCTTAGGCTTTTTTAAGGAGTTAGTCAGTTTTCCTGGGTTTTTCCCATTATACAGGAAGTACAGATGTTATTACTTTTGTTTGTTTTTCTCCTGTTAATCTATCTTATATCAATTTAATTAGACCAAAAAACCAAGAAGGGAAGAAGAGAACATTTCTGTGCCCCTACAGCACCCGTGGAGAGATTTTTTTTTAAATAAAAGCTTTATGATTAGACACCTGTATTACTATAATATTATAATACAAATAATACATTATTTATATTAAAAAAACAAAATTTAACTGAGTAAATTTGAAGATCTAATCGGATTTATCAAACAAGTCATGAATCAGGCAGCACCAGATCTAGCAAATAGAGGAGAGCTCTGCTGAACTAAACAAAAGAAAGGTTTTTAAGGGCAGAGAGAGGCCATTTAGAAGAATAAGAAGAAGGAGAGGAAGAAAAGAATTTATTAGCAAGGAAGTCATTGTATAGGCAAGATTGCCTTCCTGAGGAGAGAGGAAGCATTCTATTTTTTTTTTTAAGATTTTTTTTATTTATTTATTTGAGAGAGAGAGAGAGAGAGAGAACAAGAGGAGAGAGGGACAGAGAGAGAGGGAGAAATGGGGCTCGATCCCAGGACTCTGGGATCATGACTCTAGTTGAAGGCAGACACTTAATGGACTGAGCCACCTGGGCACCTCTGAGAGAGGAAGTATTCCATCAGTAAATTTCCTAGTATTGACCAGGAAAGTCCATATTGCTTTAAGTTTACATTCCTGGGGTGTTACAATTGAAGTTAGGTATTAAGTCTTCGTTTACTGATGTGGGGCCTTAACCTAAGTGACTCCATTTTGGGCCTATGGATTTCTTTTTAACAGTCTTCCCCTTTTGATCAGACTCTCAGCTTAACTGAGGTGTGATCAAAATTGAAGGTGTTAGCGCCACTCTTATCTACCCTCTGTAGTTCTTGCGTCTTTCGTTGATCCTTCGCATGGTGGCCACAGGTCATGATGGTTTTGCTTACCCTCTGTAATATTTACAGGTTATAGCTTCAGGTTTCCATTCTTAACGTCAGCCAATCCTCTTTGTTCCTTTTTTTGTTGCGGAAAATGAAGCAACCGAGGAAATCCAAACGGCACACAGGATGACCAGGGAAATCCAGTTTTTTATTACGCCGGCGGACTCAGTGGGATAATTCCCAAAAGACTGAGTCCCGAACAGGGTTAGGGGCGAGCTTTTATGGACACAGGTGATGGGGGGGGGGGGGAATGGTATCAGGAAATTTTCACGGTCATTTCAGCTCCACTACACGTGGGAGTATAGTCTGTACGGGAACTTCCCAGGAGAGTGCTAATCTCTGGGAGCATTAAATCTAAAGGGAGGTACATCTCAGGAGAGCATTAAATCTAAAGGGAGGTACA
>CM052897.1:48320452-48341929 GCA_028534135.1 Potos flavus | reverse complement strand
TTAGTAACATATTATAATAGTAATGTACATTTGTCACAATTTATGAACTATGATTGATACATTATAGCAATAATGACGTTTACCTGAGCCCCGTAGTTCTGGAAGCAGCTACAGTTGAAGAACCCTCTCCTCATTTTGTGTTCTGAGAAAATGTTTACTGCAAAGAACCAACCAACTCCACATGACTCAGATAAAACTTCAATTAAAAACAAAAAACGAAAAACTGTTTTTGGACTTGTGGATAAACCACTTTTTACCTAGGACAAGGCCAGGCACAGACACTCCAGGTTCTCATTACTTAACTCATATTTTTTATCCCCACTGATCAACTGAACAAAGTGCTTGATTTGCCCAAACTTAATCAAAGCTTTTTTCCTCCCCATAGGACCTTGAATTTTGACCCAATCTCTGTCTGAGCCAGTGTGAGAATTCAAAACAACTCCTTAATGATCTTTCCTGAAAAGTAGCTGCACATAAAGAGAGACATTCCCTGATCAACTATCTGATCTTGATTCTTCATAGCCTTGCTTATTACCCCTTGTAAAGAAAAATCCATTTTTGCCTTTGAGAGGCTTACAGATTTGGTAGTTGGAGCCACCTCCCTATTGCAATAATATTTTTGAATAAAGTCTCTCTTAAGTCCAGATTTGTTATGTGAAGATTACGAAAGTTGAAACTTTAATATTTAGATTTAATTTTACTTAATGCCCTCTTTTCTGCTCCATGATCCCACATAGGATATCACATTACATTTAGTTATTATCTCTTTAGATTCTCTCGTCTGTGAATTTTCTCAGCCATTCCTTGCTTTTGATGACCTTGACAGTTTTGAGTACAGCTCAGGTATTTTATAGAATGTCCCTAACTGGCATCTAGCTGATATTTTTCTCATCGTTAGACTGAGTTAGGAGTTTGGGGACAAAGACCACATAGGTGAAATGCCATTATCATTTCATTATATTGAGTATCTATATTATCAGCATGAACCAAGATCTGGGCACAAGGTGTGTTCATTGCTATTTGGGTGTAGTTACTTTTAGGCTCCCATAGCTGACAGAGTGAGGAAAAAATGTCTCCAACTCCAATAATCTATTACCACATGAATTCATGAATTATTCCAGCCTTCTCTTTTTATCTATACCCTCCGACTCTAACAGAGCAAATGTGCTTCTTACCATCTGCCATTCATTTACCTAATTATTCACTTCTGTTGTATATGTGTTTGGCTACCCAAAGCCACATAGATTTTCTCTGATGTTTTCTTCCAGGCATTTTATAATTTTGTAGTTTACATTTAGGTCTAAATCCATTTGGGGTTAATTTTTTTGTAAGATTTTATTTATTTATCTGAGAGAATGAGAGAGAGAGAGAGACAGAGAGAGAGAGAGGGAGGGGCAGAGGGAGAGGGAGAAGCAGACTCCCCATTGAGCAGGGAGCCTGATGTGAGGCTTGATCCTAGAACCCTGGGAACATGACATGACCTGAGCCAAAGGCCAACTCTTAACGACTGAGCCACCCAGGCACCCCCAGGGTTAATTTTTGTATAAGACATAAGGTCTGTGTTTAGGTCCTTTTTGTTTTTGTTTGTTTGATTCTTTGTTTGCATGTAGACGTGTAGTTCCTTTCAGCACCAGCACCATTGTTGAAAAGACTATCCTTTTTTCATTGAATTGCTTTTGTACCTAGGTTTTGCCTGTCCATAAATACTTTATAATCATTTTGTTGATATCTGCAAAATAGGTTGCTAAGATTTTGATTGGGATTACATTGAATCTAGAGATCAATTTGGGAAGAATTAACATCATAATGATATTGAGTCTTAGTCCATGAACATAGAGTATCTATTTATTTGTATCTTTAAGTTCTTTTGCCAGTTTTTTAAAAAGTCTTCCACGTATAGGTCTTGTATTTTTTTGTTGTTGTTGTATTTATACCTAGGTATTTTATGGAATGAGAATATTTCATAGAGGGTATTACAAATGGTCTTGCTGTTCTAACTTTTTTTTTAAGATTTTATTTATTTGAGAGAGAGAGAGAGAGAGAGCACAAGCAGGGTGGGAGGTAGAGAGAGAGAGAAGCAGACTGCCTCCTGAGCAGAGAGCCCAACTCCGGGCTCGATTCCAGGACCCTGGGGTCATGACCTGCACTGAAAACAGGCGCTTAACTGACTGAGCCACCCAGGCACCCTGCTATTTTAATTTCTATTTTTAATTTTGTTTGCCAGTATATAGGAAGCAGTGGACTTTTAACCTGCATCCTTGCTATACTTGCTTATTGCAGAATTTTTGTTTTGTTTTGTTTCAGTAGAGTTTTATGTTTTGTCTACATAGACATTCATGTTAATCGAGAATAAAAACATTTTTATTTTTTCCTTTCTAATCTGTGTGTCTTGTATTTATTTTTATTTTCTCATTGCTTCAGCTCAGAATTAAAGTACAATGCTTAACAGGAGTGTTGAGAAAGGACATTTTTGCCTATTTTGATTTTAGGATAAAAACATCTAGTTTCACACCATTTTGTATGTTGTTAGGTCTAGATTTTCTGTTGTCTTTATCAAGTTGAGGAAGTCCTCCTCTGTATTAATTTTTTATGGCTACTGTAACAAATTACCACAGAGCAAGTGGCTTTAGAAAAAAAAAAAGCAATTTACTTTCTCACCATTCTGGAGGCTAGAAGTTCAAAATCAAAGTTAGCAAAGCCATCCTTCCTCTGAAAGCTCTAGGAAATAATCTGTTTTTACACCTTCCTAGTTTCTCGTGCTTGCAGGCAATCCTTGGTTTGGAGCTGCATCACTCCAGTCTATACCTCTGTCCTCAGGCCTTCTTCCTTCTGTACAAATTTCTCTCTTATAAAAGACAGCAGTCATTGGATTTAGCCCTACTCTAATCCAGTATGACCTCATTTTAACTTGACTGAATATTTCTACAAGACTCTTATTTCAAAATAAAATCACATTCTGAGGTTCTAAATGGATATGAATATTTACAGGACGCTATTCATCCTCTATTCATATTTTGATGAGAGTTTTTATCATGAATAGGTATTGGATTCTGTCAAATACTTTTCCTGCATCAATGGATAGGATCATGATTTTTCTTCTTTAGCCTATTGATATGGTGGATTATACTGATTTTTCAAATGTTGAACATTTGTACACCTGTGATAATATCCTCTTACTTGTAATATATAACCTTTTATACTTTGCTGGATTTGATTTGGCTAATATTTTATTGAGAATTTTTACATTTCTATTCATGAAAGTTATTTGTCTGTAGTTTTTTAATATTATTTTTAATCTGTTTTTTTTTAAGATTTTATTTATTTATTTGTCAGAGAGAGAGAGAGAGCACAAGCAGCAGGAGCAGCAGGCAGAGGGAGAATCAGGCTCCCTGCCAAGCAAGGAGCCCGATGCAGGACTCGATCCCAGGACCCCGGGATCATGACCCAAGCTGAAGGCAGCGGCTTAACCGACTGAGCCACCCAGGTGCCCCCAAAATTTTTTTAAAAATATTTTATTTATTTATTTGAGAGAGAGAGAGTGAGAGGGAGCATGAGAGGGGAGAAGGTCAGAGGGAGAAGCAGACTCTCCGTGGAGCTGGGAGCCCGATGCGGGACTTGTTAATCTGGTTTTGATACTAGGGTAGCAATGGCTTCATCTGTTTTCTGGAAGACATATTAAACAAATGGCATTATTCTTCCTTAAATATTTTCTAGAATTCAAGAGTGAAGCCATCTGGTTTGGGAAGGTAATTAAATACTTATTAAAATTCTTTAATAGGTATAGGGCTATTCAGGTTATCTTTTTCCTCTAAGTTTTAGTAGACTATCAAAAAAATGCTCTATATAGTCTAAGTTATCAAATTTTGGGGCAAAGAAATATTCACAGTATACTTTTATTATTACTGTTAACATCCATAGAATCATTAGTATTGAACCATATTGGCAGTGTGCCTACTCTCTTCCATTCTTAGTTAGCCATAATATTGACTTATTAGTTTTACTGATATGGTTAATGAACTAACTTTTGGTTTTGTCAATTTCTTTGTTGGTTTGCTGTTTTCACTTTCATTGATTCCTGCATTAATTTTTGTTATTTGTTTGAATATTCCAAGTGCTTTTAGAAAGCTTCAGAACAATTTGTATTCTGTTGCCGGATGAAGTATTATATAAGTCTCAATTACATCAAGTTCGTTGATAGTGTTGTTTCTGTCATCTATATCTGTTGAAATTTCCAACAAAAATAGTGAATATGTTTATTTCTCTTTCAGTTATGTCTGTTTTGCCTTATACATTTGACATCCTTTAGATGCATAAAAGTTTTACATTATGTCTTTTTAGAAAATTGACCCTTTTATCATTATTTATATATTATGTAATAATATTATTTCTTTTGAGGTCTACTTTGTCTGAAATTAATATATCTACCACAGCTTCTTTTGATTAATACTGGCATAATCTATCTTCCCCCATCCTTTCACTTTTAACCTACCTGAGTTCTATATTTAAAGTGAGGTTCTTGTCAACAACATGTAACTGGACTTTGCTTTTTTATCTACTCTGAAAAATTTTGTCTTTTACTAAATTTTGTCTTTTACTTTTACTTAATGTATTTAGACCATTCATAATAAAGTCACTTGATATAATGGATTGATATAGACCTTTACTTCTCTAGTTTTAGTGGAGAATTGTTATGTAATTCCATGTAGTCTCCTCTCTTAGCATATCAGTTACACTTATTTTTAAAAATTTTAGTGGTTGCTCCAAAGTTTCAACATACATTTTTCAACTAATGTAAGTTCATTTTCAAATATTAATGATACCACTCCATACATGGTGCAGGTGTCTTGTAACAGCATATTCACAATTCCTAGACCCCATCCCTGTGACATCGCTGCCTTGCATTTACTATATCCATATGATTTCAGCACCAAGTATATTGTTACTCTCATTGCTTTAAAAAACATTTATATTAAAAAAAAAAAAAAAAAAAAACATTTATATTGTAGATCAATTAAGAATAAGAAAAATAAATTACTAAATCTTTATATTTATTGTTCCTTATTCTTACTCTCTTCCTTTCTTTATGTAGATTCATATTTGTGACCCATATCTTTTTCCTTCTGCCTGAAGAACTTCTGTGCATATTTATTGTAGGCTATATCTGCTATTGATAAATTCCATCAATTTGTCTCTTTCAATTTTTAAGTATAATTTCACTGAATATAAAATTCTAGATTGGGGTGTGTTTGTGTATGTTGTGAAGTTGATTACAACTCTTACTATTTTGCTTTTATGGATAAGGTGTTTTATCCCTCTGGCTTCCTTCATTATTTTTTCCTTTATCTTTGTTTTTCTGCAGTATTAACTGATATGCCTAGATGTGGCATATTGGTATTTATTCTGTTTGGTGTTTTTTGTTATTTATTTTTTAAAGTTTTGTCCTTTATTTTTACAAATATTTTTTTTATTCTCTCTTTCTTGTATTCCAATACACATGTTATATCTTTGAAATTGCCCCACTGTTCTTGACTATTTTATTGTGTTTTTAATTTTTTTATCTATTTCCATTTTAGTTCTAGAAGTTTCTATGTGCATATTTTCAAGGTTACTAATTCTTTTCACTGTCATATTGAGTTTATTGAAGAGCCCATTGAAAGCATTTCAGGAAGAGAGTTTTTGATTTCTAAAACTTGCTTTCCATTCTCTATTATTGTTTCCATCCTTCTGCTTGTATTATTCATCCCTTCTTGTATGCTCTCTACTTTTTTCATTAGAGTGCTTAACCTATTTATCGTAGTTATTTTATATTTCCTTCCTAATAGTTCTAACGTCTGTGACACATGTAATTCTAATTCTGGTGATTTTTTTTCTCTTCATACTGTTTTTTGTCTTTTTTTTTTTGGCATGAAATGCAATTTTTTGTTGAAGGATGGACACTTTGTTTAGGATAATAGGAATCTAGATAAATAAGTCTTCAGTTTGAGGATTTATGTTAATTTGGCTAGAAGTTGAGCTGTAATTATTGTTTCTTATAGCTATAGCTTTCAGAGGTTTTTAATACTCCTATTTTTCCTGGTTATGATTTGAGGCTTCCCTAAGTAGTCTCCTTCAGAAAGAATCTGTGTCTTGCATCTCTGCTATAATTATATTACATAAATTCTGATATGTATTACCTTTTGTTATATTTTAGAATTTTTATAATTTATGTTTTCTCTTTACTTGGAGTAAATTATTAAGGATTGTTTGTTTTTAATTCTGATTCAGGGGGCCTCTTTAAAAATTATTTTTACCTTTATTTCATTGTTTTGAAAATACTTTGTGTTATTTATATTTTATGCATCATTTCATAGTATTACATGGCATAATGTATTGTTATTATATGTTTTCCATATTTACTAGAGGAGGTTTTTTCATTATTATTCTTAATGAGCAAATTTGGTAGATAGGTTTAAAATCCAGCTTATCTTGATTGCATTATTTTGTTCTTTCATATTCTTATCTATATTTGTCCACTGACCTGCACTGGTCTGAAAGTGACCTGTTTGACTATAGTAAGCAAACTTAGATTATGACACAGATTCTGCTTTCTCAAGTCAGGCCTGGAGACTCTGCCTCTTTGTTTTCTCTCAGATATTCAATATTCTGGCAGCAGCTGGCTCTGTGAGGTTGATTTTTATCCACTTACCATTGCAAAAAATGACGACTTTCAGAGAATGAGCTCAGGGATAGCTCTCCATATTTTAATATTTTTCACTCTTTTTTCAAAAAGTAAAATGTTGATAGCATGGTCAAGGCTATGATCAAAAGACATTTAGGGAGGACTGTGAGACTTTGAGAAGTTATCAGGGTATAGTATATCTTTAGAAGTGGCCATTCTCCCACCAATTAAAAATGTGTGTGTTCTTACCAGCTTCATCTCATAATGTTAATGTCTCATAGTGTTAAATTCTGTCAATTCTTCTAGTTCCAAAGTTTATGTTTAAAGAAAACGTAAAAGAAATGCTCACCTTGGCCTCAAGACTAATGTATGTCTACCAACAAAATTCATACCAAATGATTAGGAATTTGGATTAATGGCTACTGGGTGAAAAATAATAAATTATCTTTTACAGATGAACTATTATCTAGTTTTTGTTTCTACCACATAGTTGGTGTGAAGTAAGTGTTAATTATTCCAATGAGCACAGGCTCCAAAATATTCTGAAAAAATTACATTCTCATATGCCCCATTTTCTTTTTCTTAGCAGAACTGGCAAGAGATTTAATGGTATAATACATTTGAATTATACTTTGGAGATTTTTAAAAGTTTTATTTAAGTGTAGCTATACTTTTAACTAAAATAAAAGCAATGTCAATTAAATATTAACATTTCTTCACTTTATGAGTTTATTCCTTAAATATTTTATTATTTTAAGTCTGTAGAATACCTCTCACCATATGTCATTCTAAAAATCATGATTATGACATTTTTCAAGATAAAATTTGTGCAAATATTTATTAGAGGAGTATATAAGTCAGAATATAGCCAGGAGGGAAACTGCAAAGTAATTTGAACAGGGGAGAGTTTAATATAGATAATTATAAACTATAACATGGGATTGGAGTAATGAGAATTGACTACAAAGAAGTAAAGGGAACAGGAGACACTAAAGAATTTGAGAAGAGCAGTTATAAGGAGAAACCACTATACCTAGGGCTGAGATGAAGAACATAAGGAGGAGTCTCACTCTCCCACCTACAAAGGCAAAATCTAGATCATATTGTAGAGGGCATGATTTTGACTTACTGAATGACAGAGAGGTTGCTAACGTGCTTTGCTGGTTGCCTTGCTGAAAATCTACCTTCCAGAATATTTTGGAACTCTATCCTACTGGGTATTATAGAAATCTTCATAGGGAGGAATGTTGTTAGAGGTATACCACTATATAACAATGTAATTACACAAGAGGGAAGCTGGAGAAGGTGTTGGCCATTATGGGTTACTGACTTCCATCCACTGAAGAAGCTGCCTATGCCACAGAAACAGGTCATTTTGAAAGCATATGCATTACAGGAGATGGAGGCTGGAGAAGCTGCCTCCACTATAGGGGCTTGGCACTGAAGCTCTCCGTGCTGCAAGAGTCAGCTGTTGGGCAGACACTGAGCACCTCAGGAGCCTAGATACTGAAGAAGCTGCACATTCTGTAGAAAGTGGGTGAGAGAGCACACTAGAACCAGAAAGAACACTATTGCTTCTGCAGTGTCTCTTCAGTGACCTGAAGAGTGAGAAGTGAGAAGTGAGAAGTGAGAAGACGCAAACTGGTGAGGGGGGGGGGAAGCAGTTAAAGGAATCAGCTGGATTTTCTCAGAGCAGGCAATGAGGGTAAATTTCGAGCTGAAGGCAATAAGTTAATAACTGGAAAAGAGGCAAATTTTCTATGACAAAATGATGTCATTTTTCATAAGTAATAAGATGAAATACAAAGTTTCTAGTTTAATTCATTTTTTATTCTATAATTTAAATGAATGTAGCCTTGCAGAACAGCATGACAAAACAGAGTAGGAAGCATTAAAGTTCATAAAAAATAAAAAAAAAAAAACCTTTCAATATTTTTTTGTTTTTTTACTTTGTCCTCCCTTCCCTTTCCTCTATACTTTTGTTTCTTTCTTTCTCTCCTAAGTGAGAAAAATGTACATGGTATGCAGCTTTGTAATCCATTATCATTTTTTCTGTCTTTTAATGTAATGATGGGATAGTCAGGTCTTGGCTTTATAGTGTGTTCTATGCTGACACAATTAAAATGCTTTAATAATAAAGTAAGCTATGCAATTAAAAAAAAATATTGCCAAGCAATTGTATTGCTGTATCTGTTAAATATATAGCCTTTTGATTTTTAGAACTTATCAAAGGGTACCCAGGTGGCTCAGTCAGTTAAGCATCTGACTCTTGGTTTTGGCTCAGGTCATGATCTCAGGGTTGTGAGATCAAGCCCTGCATCAGGCTCTGCATTGGGTGTGGAGCCTGCTTAAGATTCTCTTTCTCCCTCCATCCCTTCCCCTTCCACTCATGCACTCTTTCTCTCCCTCTCTGGGGGGGAAAAAAACTTATCTAAAGTAGAAACAGGATTTTTAATAATTTTGTTCTATAATCTGTTTATTAACACGTGAAACAAATTAGACTTACAACCTCTGTTGAAAGATGTAAATATGCAGTAGGTCAAGTAAGGAGCATGATTATTGCTTATCTAGCTTCAGTAACATTTTATTTTTATTATTTCCTTTCATCTATAGACTTGGATTTTTTTTTTCCTGTAGTGGTAACTATCCTCATAAAGATTTTTCAAATAATAAGAGTTCAGCTAATATCTTACTAGAGTCTAAATCCAACCAATCTCATATTAAAATAGGGAATTTGAATGTGGGAAATGGATACTAATAATGCTAAGCAAGTTTCTTTTGTCCACACATTCCATCTGTTAAAATAATTTTGTTTATATCTAAACAATCTTGGAATCACAGAATATGAGCTCTGGAAGGAACCATTTATATCATCTAATATAATCACCCTTTGTTATGGCTAAAGAAACTGAAACTCAGGGAAATAGTTTCTCAAAGTGAAAAAGGTCTGGGTCTGGAAATAGGAATTGAGCACATCTATTAATCTCTGTTCCCTTCTGACATCCAACTAAAATAAAAAAGGAATCTGAAATAAAAAACAAAGTCTCAACTATCAGTGGCTTAACACAATACCATTTTATTCTGGGTCAAAGTTCAATATAGATGTTCCTGGTTTTGGGGTCAGTTTTCATGTGAATATTCATGTATTTGTCATCCACCTTATGGCTCTTTCATTCCCAAGAGCCCAGAAGTCATTTGCTTCATCTTACCCTTTGGTAGGCAGGTAGGGAAAGAAACCATGTAGAAGTCAAATCTATTTGACATTAGTAAATGCTCTATAAATATTAGTTTTCACTATATCATATTTAAATATACATGTTTTTATGTAACTTACACACACACACTTATATTTACAGTCCGAATAACACTAAACTAATATTTATTTCGTTTGTAAAGATAAGTTTGGGCCCAGATTTAGCTGTAACCAACACATACTGAAAGCAATATCATCCTAGAAAAGCATATATTAAACTTTTAAGATTTAAAATGCATAAAACAAAACGTGATATGCCTCAACTATAAATTTTCACTATGATATGTTGCTGTAACTTCTAATTTTCCAGTGTTTGAGGAGCTGGTGAGGGATGTAATATTAAAACAAGCATAGAAATAAAGCTTTCAGATACTACCACAAAAATCTACATACCCTGTTTCCTCATGTATCTTTTATTATTAATTTTTTTTTGTTTTTATATATTTAAACAGAAATGGGATGGGTTTTTATCTAATATATGAAATGCCAAGATTATTTCTGTTCAAAAATTATTACATTTATCTATATGATAAAATCACAATAAGGCCAAATGATGGGATCAAAATGGACTTGATACTTAAAAGCATACAAAATGTGAGATGCCTGGGTGGCTTAGTCAGTTAAGCTGCTGCCTTCGGCTCAGGTCATGATCCTAGGGTCCTAGGATTGAGTCCCATGTTGGGCTCCTTGCTCAGTGGGGAGCCTGCTTCTCTCTCTCTTTGCCTCTGCCTGCTTGTGCTCTCTCTGTCTCTCTCTCTGACAAATAAATAAATAAAATCTTTAAAAAAAAAAATAAATAAAAAACAAAAGCATACAAAATGCATCTAAATATGTAATTGAGTATAATCTCAGAATTGTTCATGAAATTCACTTATTATCCTTAATTAATTAATTAATTTTTTATTATCCTTACTTTAAAGACGAAGGAAGGGAGACTCAGAGGCCAGAGGCAGAGACTGGTTCAGATTGTGATTAAGCAGTGAAATCAGAACATAGATGCAGATTTTTTTTTAACTCTAAATCCTATGCACTTATAGTTTTGTAATGCTAACGAGAGCTTGGGCTCTTAAAATCCACTTTATTATATAAGTTGGAGATAAATAATTGTATCCCACTCTCATTTTTCAAAGGAAGAAAATGGGGCCTAACGATGTAAGGTGATATGAGTAAGGCTCAAAAAACAATTCCTAACATAAGATCTCTAGTAAATTAACCCACTCAGTCCCAAACCTGAACATAACCATAACCTTAACCTTATCCTTGACCATTTCTCTAACCCTGAGCTAAAATTTCATCTTTACACAACAGTCTTAAAAATAGTACCCTAAAGAACCATGAAATTTTCTGCATCGAATCAATTTTGGGTACAGTTGGTGGAATATCTTCTCAGAGAAAATAATCACATTCCTTATATTGACTTAGGAGTTAAGATTGCTTAAGTCTTTCAATATAGAATGAAAGATATTATAAAATATTTTGTAGTTTGAAATAAAATATCCAGATAGAATAAGAAATGAGTTGTACTTTTGTTTACCCAAATTTTAGACGAGTAGTACATAATATAATCTTAGCAAAAAAAAAAAAAAAATCAGTATGTAATAACTTCTGTTACAGGATTTTTTCCTCTTTCCATGCCCACAGTTCTTGGTCACACCACTTTGAAAAATGGAGAGGTAGACCAGGCAGAGTGGTGGGCAGCAAAGCAAGGTTTATTGAGTGATAGTGAAGGAATAGTGCAAAGCTTCCAAAAAGGGAGGTGACCTGAGAGGGTTGCTACTGGAGTTTCTAAGTCTAAGGGATTTTATGGGCTTGTTGGTGGGCTATTTTAATCTGATTAACCCTCCCTGCACCTGTCATCCAATCAGGTTTTTGTTACCTATCTATCACGTGGAAAAGGGTGAAGGGGTCCTTTTGGGTGGTATAAAATCCTTTTAAGGGTGGTTTCCTTTTTGAGGGGGCCCTTGTCCTTGCCTACTTGCCTTCCAACTATCCTTTATCACTATGAAATAGTATTTTTTTTTAAAGATTTAATTTATTTATTAGAGAGAGAGAGATCACAAGTAGGCAGAGAGAGAAGGGGAAGCAGGCTCCCCGCTGAGCAGAGAGCCCGATGCAGGGCTCGATCCCAGGACCCTGAGATCATGACCCGAACTGAAGGCAGAGGCTTTAACCCACTGAGCCACCCAGGCACCCCATGAAATAGTAGGTTTAAGTAATACTGCCTAAAGCTAATCTTAATCAACTTTGTATTTTTGTGAAAACTTAAAATTAAGTTTTGTGAAAACTTAAAAGTTTTGTGAAAACTTAAAAACTTAAAACTTAAAATTTCACTTAAAATTAAGTGAAAACTTAAAAAGAGAAATTATATCTAGAAAATTTACATTAAAAATTTAGATTCTATCTAAAAACACAGAATTTGAGGAAAGTACTTTTTTGAAATGTTAAGAAATATGCCCAGCTTATAAAGTAATTTTTATAGCTCTCATTTTTATCCAATTGTGAAACAATAATACTGGCTTTTATTCAATGCCAGAAGAAAGTGGCACTTATTATTGTACAATATATAATCTGAGGTTCAGTCCAGAAACTTATCAATAGAAACTTGAACCTTAACAGCATTGCTGTCATTTTCTCCTCAAATTTTTAAATTATATTTCAGGTACTGATTACTTTAAAATCAACTGATTACTTTTTCACTGAGTAAAGACTCAATTTGTTATTGGGATTAAAGCTCAGCCTTTTTAATATTGACATCAATACTTCTTACAATAATATTGAACTACATTTAAGTGCTAATATCCCTCTTGTCAATAATTTTAATCTTAGTCCTATTTTAATGCAGAAGTCTGTGCCAAAAGAAGGAAACCAATTGCACAAATTCATCTAGATTCTTTCACTTGATGATACATAGTTCAAATATAACTAGCCAGAGAAATTGAAAACAATATGGTTTTAGTTATTAAAGGCTTGAAATGAAATATCACTCCTACCATTTGGTTTATTTCCTAATTCTTAGTTAGATTGAAAAGAATAAAGAGACTTTATTACTTCCTTAGTCCACCTAAAGGGAATCCCTTTGTGCCCCAACCAAATGGCATGAGATGAAAGCATGTTGAGAGAATGGATGGATTATGGCTGAGTCAGCAGACAGCTTTCATGGCTGCAGGAACTCTGCTCTGGCCCTCTGCCTTCCATCTTCTGAATCTAATCATGGCTCTCAGGCACTAAATCCATCTCCTGCAATTTTAAAGATGGAGAACCACATATATAATTGATAGCTTAACAACAGATGCAGATCTCACAAACAGGTCCATCAGATGAAGACACATTCCTGAGATTCACTCAACTAGCAATTTATTGGATTTAGATGTCTCTGCTTGTTGATGGGTTTCTGAGAATGGAGGAACTGTTTAGGATTCAAAATTTAATCACTTTAAATTATGAGACAAGAAGAAAAATCATGAGACAAGAAAACAAAAGAGAAGAATAAAAACTCTCTTGAGTTATTCAGTGAGAGCTAAGAGTTATATTCAAAAGACAACTATGGATAAAATTAAACATAGTATTACAAAAATTGCAAGCTTTACATATGTGGATATTCTTAAATGACAAACAGCTAATAAAATGGAAATATGCCCAAATCACGAATTTAGAAACTTTTACGGTCATCTAATAACAAAAGAAAAGATGAATGTAGAAATTAAAATATATGGAATTGGGGCAAATAATACTTTTCACAAATAAAAATTTTCAGAGTAAAAAATTTAGAAATATTGATCCTTATATGTGGCACTTGGAAAAAAGTTATAAGTATTCTTAAAGGGATAACATTCTTCCTAATTAAGTAAGAAAAAAATCAAAGCATCTTGTAACACACAAATGACTCAAAAGGTAATGGAGATTTTGACATGTCATAATTATTTTATGTTCTTGCATGTGAATACATATAACTTTTCTTTCAGTAAAGATTTATTAAAATGCTACTTATTTTAGTACTGCTGATAAATTATGAAATTTAGCTTTAGGGTTAGTCATGGCTATAGATAATTGCTATTCTTTAGGCTTTCTTCAGAACACTTCATTTTTACTATTGTATCCTCAGATGAAGATTAGCTTAACTGTTCTAAAATTCTAGAATGTGTTTATTATTCTCAAATGTATCATATAATGTTGACATTTTGTGAAAATAAAAATACAGGGAAATACACAGGGTAATTAGAAAAAAAAATATTTGTTTAAAAGCCAAACTCATATAAAACTTGAGATATCTAAAATATTTTTTTTTTTAAGATTTTTATTTATTTGACAGAGAGAGAGAGATCACAAGTAGGCAGAGAGGCAGGCAGAGAGACAGGGGGAGGCAGGCTCCCGGCTGAGCAGGGAGCCCGATGCGGGGCTTGATCCCAGGACCCTGAGATCATGACGCCGAAGGCAGAGGCTTTAACCCACTGAGCTACCCAGGCGCCCCTGAAATATTTTCTTAATATCACTATAGTTTATCTTACTAAACATCATCTGTAATTTAAATCCAATTATATAAACATATGCTAAACCTGCTTTCCAAAAACCCAGAACAATGAAAAGAAATTGAGATGTATAGCTAAGTACATCTTCTTTTAGAAATGCATTTATAAAGAGCCTATTGTGTTTACAAAATTGAATAGAATGGTTCAGTACATAAGTTTGTTAGTCTTCACAACATTTAAAGTGATAAGAAAGGTGAAAAATATTGGTTCAGTGACATAAAGACACATATATTGGTTAGAAAATAAAAAACAGTATTTATTTGTTTGTAGAAACAAACAAATGTTGTTTATTTGTAGAAAATAAAAATAAACAATGTTTTATGTTTTTAGGCTTTGTTCTCTTTCAGATTGAACTGGAAACTAAGATTAAACTAGAATTTTTTTAAAGTTTTTATTTAAAGTCCAGTTAGTTAACATGCAGTGTAATATTAGTTTCGGGTATACACTATAGTGATTCAAAACTTTCATACATCACCCAGTGTTCATCATAACTGCACTTCTTAATACCCACTACCTACTTCACCCATCCTCCCACTCATATCCCCTCTGGTAACACCAGTTTATTCTCTATAGTTAAGAGTCTGTTTCTTGGTTTATATCTCTCTTTTTTTCCCCCCATTTGCTCATTTGTGAGATCATATGATATTTGTCTTTCTCTGACTGATTTATTTCACTTAGCACAATACTCTCTAGCTCCATTAGTGTTGCTGCAGATGGCAAGACTTCATTCTTACTTATAGCTGAGTGATACTGCATCATATATATATATATATCTCATCTTCTTTACCCATTCATCAGTTGATGGACACTTGGGCTATTTCCATACTTCGGCTATTGTAAATAATTCTGCTATAAACATCAGGGTGCATGTATCCCTTCAAATTAGTATTTTTGTGTTCTTTGGGTAAATACGTAGTAGTGCAATTGCTGGATAGTAGGGTACTTCTATTTTTAACTTTTTGAGGAACCTCCATACTGTTTTCCAGAGTAGCTGCACCAGTCTGCATTCCTGTCAACAGTGCAAAAGGGTTCCCCTTTCTCCACATCTTCGCCAACACCTGTTGTTTCTTGTGTTTTTGACTGTACCCATTCTGACAGATGTAAGGTGATATCTCATTGTGGTTATGATTTGCATTTCCCTGATGATTAGTGATGTTGAGAATCTTTTCATGTGTCTGTTGGCCTTTGGATGGCTTCTTTGGAGAAATGTCTATTCATGTGTTCTGCCCGTTTTTAAATTAGATTATTTATTTTTTGGGTGTTGAGTTGTGTCAGTTTTTTATATATTTTGGACACTAACTCTTTATCAGATATATCATTTGCAAATATCTCCTCCCATTCTGTGGTTTGCCTTTTAGTTTTGTTGATTGTTTCCTTCGCTGTCCAGAAGCTTTATATTTTTACAATACATTAAAAAAACATTCACCATGATCAAGTGGGATTTATTCCTGCAATTGCAAGGGTGGTTCAATATTTGAAAATCAATCAACATGATACACCACATTAATAAAAGAAAGGATAAGAACCACATGATAATTTTAATAGATGCAGGAAAAGTATTTGGTAAAGTACAACATCTATTCATGATAAAAACCCTCAATAAAATAGGGAAAGATAGAACATATTGCAAACATCATAAAGGCCATATTTGAAAAACCCACAGCTAATATCATCCTCAATGAGGAAAAATTGAGAGCTTTTCCTCTACAGTCAGAAACAAGACAGGGATGTCCACTCTTACTGCTTGCAATGTAGTGCTGGAAGTCCTAGGCACAGCAAGCAGACAATACAAAGAAATAAAAGGCATCCACATTGGCAAGAAAGAGGTCAAACTTCCACTATTTGCAGATGACATCATACTCTACATAGAAAACCCAAAGACTCCACCAAAAAAATTGCTAAAACTGATACATGAATTCAACTAAAATTTACTTAAAGAGAATAAGTAAATACTCTCGAGCTATGAACATGCATGCGACTATGAAATGGAATGTATGGCATAGAGGATTTGATAGGAAACTGTACATAATTCCAGCCCAGGACTAGATGAACTGCTGGATCAATGATCTTCAACCTTTAAGGAAGTTAACAACACATGTCAGTGGTCAGTTACACAAAAATGCAGGTGTGTCTCTGGGAGCCTCACTGATTACACACATTAAGGATTGACTATAACATTCTCCTCACTTTAAGATGCAGTGGTCTTTAGGTACACCCATGCATTGTGGGAGCAGAATGTAATAATATACAGAACAGAGGTCAAAGCTTACCCAGGCCCAAAGATATTAGCAAAGATGGAGAGTAAGGACAAAGTATTTCTGAAGTAGGCTTGATTGTGTAAGGAAAGCAAACACAGGGCAGATGGATGAAATAGAAGCAAAGACTTTTTGACTGGGCCAGCGATAATCCTGTTCCTTTTTTACCCTCAAGATTCTGTTACCTGGTAGAATCTTAATGCATTGGCTCCTTCCACTTGGCACAATGCCAGAAGTAGATTCACTGTGCAGTTGAATTAATGGTGAACGTGAATAAGGGAACACTAGAGAAGAAAAGCCTTCATTACATAAATGGTCATATGGAGGTACCAGTGTGTAGATAAGGTCAGAGTTGTCATAGCAATAGAACATTCACTAAAAACTGGACCACATATGAAATTAATCACCTCTCAATAATTTTTTCCTGTCACTTAACATTGAAATATACCCTCACTTTCCAAATAATTTATGCATAGGTCATTCTCTATCTGATTTGATGAAACTGAAGAAATGGAGCGGGGGGCAGGGGAAGATGGAGGGGGGAGGTGGAGGGGGGATATTAATGGAAAACAGCTACATGATGGAGTTGCATACACCTGAAAAAGTTTTGGGATATCTTAAAATTCGTCCAAATGGTCCCAGAAAACAGATTATACCGCACAGATTTTGACAAATAAGATCTGATGATGAAACCAGCTAAAAACTGGAGTAGAAAAAATGAATTTAAGGATATTTTTTTCAAAAGAAGGTAGTTTATCAAAAAATTTAAGGAATTTCACTGATAAAATTGGGAAATAATTGTAATATAATCAAATCGGTATCAATTTATAAAAATCAACTGTTTGAGTTTACCATTCTGTCATTATATTGTCATAAAATTTGTCAAAGAAATACTACCCCAAAAAATATATTCTTAGTTTATTATTTCTGTTAAAGATAAATACCTAGTTATAATTTGGATTTTATTTTTATTAAAGACTGTCTTAATTCATAGTTGTTGAGGTTTTTTATTTTAAATATAAAGTACCAATAGTTAAAATAATTTTTCACCTGCTTATTTTCCAGGTTTTTGTTTGTTTGTTTATTTGTTTGTTTTAAAACCATCTCTCTCACTCTCTCTATTTAGGTCAATTTGGATTTTTAGTGGCTTTTATTCTGATATCAATTACTGGACAAGAAGAAAGTTCCTGTATTTTTTTTTTTTTTAATACTTTTCACTGGTCATGACTGAATTACAATTAAGGTAGTTTTGCTTATATTTATTTGGAATGGGAGCCTGGGACATTCATTCATCTGTATGTATTCATCCTCCTGACTTTTTTTTTTTTTAACTAACATCATTTATCATTTGGCAGCTTATTAGAAATGCAGAGTATCAGGAGCCATCCCAGACCTATAAACCCAGATTTTACACTTTAAATATATCCTTAAATGATTCATGTATGCACTGAAGTTTAAGACACTCTAGACCAGTAGTTCTTAACCCAGTCTGCATGCAAGGCAAGTCAGAATTCTTGTTAGAGGTGGGCATTAGTAATTTTTATCAACTGTTCAGGTGATTCTGATATATAGCCAGGGTGTGAACCCACTGCACATAAACCCCTTGAGGGCAAGACCATGTGTTAGTTAATTTTATGACTTTCTCCAGGGCCCAATAAAATGTCTTGGCTTATATTAATGGGTCTTTGTCATACCCAGGATGGCATTTCCTATCCTCCAAAGATATGATTTAATACAACATGAATTACAAGTGGTTGACTGAATTTTGGGATTTCAATTCTGAAATGCCTTCCTCAGTTATGTTCGAAGGCAGATGCTATAATAGAAACATAAACCCCAGTGACCATAAATAAAGCACACTGACCTTGAGTTAAAGCTGACAGTGGCCTTTTTTTTATGAAAATAATAGCTTTTGTCACCTTATGAGGTGAAATCAAGCAAATAAATAACCAAGAATTCTGCAAATATAAAATACTTTTTATGTAAGAACATAACTACTACCTCATCAGTATTGTTCCACAGAACAAAGTATATTCTGAACACAGAAAATAGAAAATAAAATATATAAAACTATGTATTTGCAAGGGCCCAAAGTTGGGTTCTCTTTGTCCTTAATTCAAATGTGTTTCTCATTCTTTAGAATACTTCCAACATGCACAGTAAAAGTCACATGTGGTTCTTTGTTTCCTGTCTCAGTAACCTTTTTGACTAAGGTAAATAAAATATCAATTTAACCTAAGTTGAAGGAAAATATTAATAGATGAGAGTTTTAACAAATCACTTAGGAAGAATGCATTGATTTTTAATTCAGTTAAGTATTCGTTGGGGAAAAAAATGCTCAGGGTGAAACTAGTTACCTCTGTAATGTCACTATGCTATATAACATACAAATTAATTCATATCACCTTATATTATCCTGGTAGCTATTTCTTTGTAAGTATTTGTATATATAGGTAGCAAGATAGCATGGACTTAACACAAACTATTTGTAAAAATATCTTATGTAATCTTTCCTCCCTAAAAATGTAGTCTCTCCTTTGTAAAAATTTAGAAAATAATTAATATAGAAACACCTAGGGCTGCCTCGCTGATATGATTTATGCTTTGCGATCACAAAATATTATAACTAGTCAACTGAATTTTAAGCAGCTGAATGCTAGTCAGAAAATTTTATCCCACTTAGGAATAAATTCACAGTGACAGAATATATTTCCCTGGTGAGTCCAGACATTGTCAGTGAGGGAAGGCTTTTAGTTGCTCCCAGTCTGGGCTTGAATCTCTAAAGAAAAAAGCACTTACTAAAACTATTATCTGAGTCACTTAAGATATATAGCCTTGACTTCTAGTACTTTCTCTATTTTTCACTTCAAATATGAACAAATGAGAGCTATTCCTCTCCCAGAAAATCTGGGAATGTCTCTTAAATGTGGGGAAAAGCTGAAAGAGAAAAAGAAAATCAATGATAACTCCATTTTTATTTGGGGAGGGGGGTATATTTTCCATTCTGATTTTTTAATATCTGTTCTTACTTAAAATAGTCACTGAAAACCAAGTAAAAAAAAAATTTCCCATACTGTTCGTTCCACAAGAAAATCCTGAAATTTGATGGAGATCAAAGAATGAACCCTATTTCATTTGTGTTTCTTTCCAGATAAACACTTTTCCAGTGGTTTGTGGAAGAAAACTGATCTTCCATCGAGTAGACTCAAAGAGCCTGAAACAAAATGGATATTTATGGATAAACCTCTTAGGGCTACAGATTCATCATTTTGCTTTGTTTCTCTGGGAAGCTCAGGAGAGTTTTGTGATTTACTAGCTGGGGAGTAATTTATTTATTACTGACAGCCGGGCTCTGAACAAGGAACCAGCACAAATAACAATGTAGAATGGCACTAAATAAAGATTACCAGAATATTATGTCTTCCCTTATGATATTTGGAGCCGAACAGTCAAATGTTGATTGGAATTAACATTTTATATGAGATTGTCATGCCAATGATACTGGATCTTAAGGGTATTCCTAAAGATTCTATCATTTGACTTTCACAGAAGAAAAAGAGAAAGCACGATATTAGATAACTTAGTTCTAAAGCTGTGATAACTGACAGGAGGTAAATTACTTTATTGGAAGATTGGAAAATATCAAGAATTTTGACACAGTTACAGCACAAGGCAGGCTTTATTTCCCAAAATAAAGGCTAGGTAAGTGCAGATAATCGTATTAGCATAAGAAAAGACACAAACCTGGAGTTACAATATTAACCTCTACCTCCTGGGCCACACTGAGGCACAGCTTAATATACTGCCTTTGCACTGGCTAACCTGTAACAAGGTCCAGGCTTGATTCCAAGATGACCCTGGGGTTGTTTTGGCAGGAAGCCCTAAATCAAAACATCTGATATGTGGAGACACCAGGTGAGAGACTATTTTTGGTAAGAAGAAATAACATCAAAATGAAAGTCAATTGTTTGATATAAGGGACTTCTTTTTGAGTTGTTTATTGACATAGTCATAGGTCTTGTTTTTGCTTTTTCTATATCCAGTGTAATGGCCTTTATTTTCTCAAATAATGGCTGTAACTCAAAAAGAAATCCAATCTACTTTTTTCCCATTAGTTTCATCTAAGAGTATATAACTTATGTAAAAACTATGGAAGATTTTGTTCATTCAACTCAGTTTCCTTCTAATGGGATATCAATAGCCATTTTTGTTGGTATCTTATATTCCCTTTTCTCTACAGGGACTTTTGTTTTGGAAGGTTGTTAAGTCAAGTTTATTATGCAAATTTTGCAATATTTAAAATATTTATTTGAGTAATTTCTATGCTGAAATGTCTTTATTCACAGATTATGTACTTTTGACTATCTGTATTGGTTTGATTTCTCAAAGTTCTTTATTTTTTAGACTTTATTGATGAATAATTGACAGATACATTATTTAACGTGTGCAACGTGGTGATTTGATATTCATATACCAAAGGGCATTTTGAATTTAAGATTCATGAGCTTGAAAACAAGTAGGTAGAAAATGCTTACAATTGATTTCTGATTTCATATATACAGGTACAATTTAGTAAATCTGATTTCATTTCCAAATCTTCATTTATACATTGTGAAATCTTAAAACTACTCAAGTTCGATAAATTAGAATTTAAGCCAAAGACTATAATAAGAGATGAGGAAGGACACTATATCATACTTAAAGGGACTGTCCAACAAGAAGATCTAACAATTGTAAATATCTATGCCCCTAACATGGGAGCAGCCAACTATATAAATCAACTAA
>CM052897.1:48282407-48319952 GCA_028534135.1 Potos flavus | reverse complement strand
ACACCTGTACCCCTGAAACAAATAATACGTTATATGATAATAGAAAAAAATTACAACCACTTTGTAGTGTAATTTGAAGTCTAGAATTGTGATACCTCCAGTTTTGTTTTTCTTTTTTAAGATTGCTTTAGCTATTCAGTCTTTTGTAGTTCCATACATATTTTAGGATGATCTAGTTCTGTGAAAAATGCTGTTGGTATTTTGATATGGATTGTATTAAAGCTATAGATTGCTTTGAGTAGTATGGGTATTTTAACAACATTTGTTTTTCCAGCCCAATATAACTTAGTCCAGTACCACAAAATCATCGTATGATTTAGCATTTTTAAATTAAATGTTTGAATCTATTAATATTTGTATATTAAGTTAATTATTTTCTAGCTAAACAAAAACATGTGCTATTTAATGTTTGGATTCAGTTTCTCCGTGTCTACATGATACTTGCCAGTAATTTAAGCCCTGAGCCCAAAAGCATAAAACTGTTTCAGGAGTTACCATATATAATTATTATGCCAATTTTCTAAAGTAAATACTCTTTCTTATTTTTAACAGTTGAGTAACTGAACATGAGGAAACAAGTAATTTCTCCTAGTTCTTGCAGTTAATAAATGTGAGAAAATTTGGCCAAACCCAGTCACATGGCCGAGGCCAAAGCAAATGGGAAGGACAACAACATAAGGGCTTCATTCTGAATAGTTTGATTCCTTGGGGGACAGCAAAGTAAAAGTCTACTAAATGATTATTTTATCCAGGTGAATATTAATAAATTCAGAGAACTTCTTATTTAGAGATTTCATAAACACTTTACCAAAACACATTTTTCTTTGTTATAATAGTCACAGAAATGTACATTAGACTTTCAAAATATTATAATGTATGCCTAGAATTATAGAACTTCTAAACATTTTTTAAGATATTCTTGACTCATATATTTATTTATTCATATTTATCATGCATTATTAGGTACTCTAAAATATGAAGGTAAATGATGGGATAGATATATTTACTGTGCTCATGAATACCAAAGGGACATTAAATAAGGACTTAAATAGATAAATTTTAAATAAAATTGTGATGAAGTTCTATTTTTAGAAGTTCAATATATATGGTGAAATAGCAAAACATGAAACATGGTTTGTAGCTTCAGACATACTTTTACTAGCTTCAAAAATTCTAAAAAATAAATATAGAAATGAATAAACAAATTAACAAAGTCCTACATACTTCCCCTCAAAACTGATTTTCCTATTGTACCAGAGCAGTGTTTTCTGTTTTAATTTTGTCAAGTTATACGATTATTTTAACAATGGAGGCGTTTACTTCACAGCATAACACCATAGGTCATCACAATTTCTCACAAATAATATATGACTCATAAATATTTGTGTGAAATTCAATGTGTTAAAAGTTCCAAAATAAATTTTATGGTGTGATTTTTTTGATCTCTTTACTTAAGGTTAAAACCAAAATAACAGAAGTTTCTTTGAAGAACCATTGATCATTGACTTGACCTTATTATAAGGGCCGGAGCAACTTGGCAGTCATGAGGTACAGTGACAAGCTACATATTTCTAAGTATCACAGACTGGAAGAAGGATTTACCAAGAGTAGTCAATTACAGAATTCTCAAAAGAATAGTGTGTATTTTGACTGAACATGGAAGCCATAGGTCCAAGCTATAGAAGCAATAAGATTGGGGCACCTGGGTGGCTCAGTTGGTTAAGCGACTGCCTTCGGCTCAGGTCATGATCCTGGAGTCCCGGGATCAAGTTCCGCATCGGGCTCCCTGCTCAGCAGGGGGTCTGCTTCTCCCTCTGACCTTCCACTTCTCATACCTTCTCTCTCTCTCAAATAAATAAATAAAATCTTAAAAAAAAAAAAAGAAGCAATAAGATTATTTCCATGTTTTAAAGTGAGGACTTAAATAAACAACAAAGCAGAGGTAGAAACTGCACAATATAAAAAATGATTGGAAAATAGAGAGTGTAATCAACTCAAACAATGATTATGGGATTTTTTGTTTTATGGGATGTTATGTTTTAAACACAAATATGATTTCTATGTTTATAAGTGTTTATGGCAGGGGTGCTTGGGTGGCTCAGTCAGTTACGTGTCTGCCTTTGGCTCAGGTCATGATCCCAGGGTCCTGGAATTGAGTCCCCTGTCAGGCTCCCTGCTCAGCAGGGAGTCTGCTTCTCCCTCTCCCTCAACCACTCCTCCCTGCTTGTGCTCTCTCTCTTTCTCAAATAAATAAATACAATCTAAAAAAAAAAAAAAATGTTTATGGTAGTGCTTATCACATGGCATGTGCTATGTGTTATTTAAGTAGAATGGTATCATGGATTCAGGTTATATTAACAAAAAATGGGGTATTGACTTTATGAGTGGTTTGATTCATCTCACAGCGGTAAATATGCCATTTTGAAGATTGAGGCAGGATTGAATATCCTACTCAATTTTCTAGAAATATATTTTTTTCCCCATATGTTAACATGAAATCTCATTAATCATAATTTTTTGTTTGCATCCCTACTGTTTTGAACAACTGGTTTCATCTTCAGTTTTTATAAATTATCAGATTCCTGAATGATTGCCTTTGACTTATGATAATCTACCTTTTCATAGAGTCTAGTTTTCTATTTTTTGGTTTAGTCTACTTTATTTCTGATGTATTGCTTGCCTTGTTCTAAGTCCTAAAATTCCATCTAATAACTTTCTGGATCCTAGTTCTTATTTTGTCATTGTCAGATTGATCACTTAGTTCTGTGTCTTCACCTCTCCTTGATAGTTGGCTTTTATCAACTATCTAGATTTTGGCTAACTTTATATCCCTTTTTCTTCACTCACAGCTTGTCTGTAAATCCGAAATTATTCTGTGTTCAACTATATTATGTGGTTACAGTTTATATTTAAATGTAATGCACATTCTTGTAACTCCTAATGCTGTTTTCTTCACTGAAGTGATTATTCAAACAGATGAGCTCAGATGCTGAGGAAGGAGAGAACTCAGAAGAGGAAGAAAATGAATGAATACAGAAAGAACCAAGTAAGGAAACTTCCAAACATTATGAAAAAAGCTTTAAGTATTTTAGAGGAGATAATTTTTTCTAAAACACCATGCTTTATATCTTTTTAAAAATACAGCTTAGGGGAGCCTGGGTGGCTCAGTTGGTTGAAGGTCTGACTCGATCTTGGTTTAGGTCTCGATCTCACAGTCATGAGTTTGAGCCCTGCATTAGGTTCCACGTTGGGTGTGAAGCCTACTTAAAAATAAATAAATAAATAAATAAATAAATAAATAGCTTAAAAAGTGGAAGGAGGGGTCTCTGGCTGGCTCAGTCAGTGAAGCATGTGACTCTTGATCTCAGCCCCACATTGGGCATAGGACTTACTTAAAAAAAAGGTGAATGAAGAATAAGTAAGGATCCTAATAGTTTGCTGAGTTTCTTTAAAGTGCCCAGGGAAAAGGAAGTTGAAATGAGTCGAATATAAACAGACTTACTTCAAAAAGCATATCAGAAATGAAAAATGTTATAATATTTTTTAATTCTTCATCTTTTCAATTTTTTTAATTTGAGTGTAGTTGACACACATTGTTACATTAGTTTCAGATGTATGAGATAGAGATTCAGCATCTCTGTACATTGCGCTGTGCTCACCACAAGTTATACCTACCGTCCTCACCATACAACGCTGTTAATTTTAAAACATTTTTATCGTTGTGACTATTTCTCTATTTCTGTGCATCAAGGGAAGCTAAATAACACTGATTGTATGTATTATTATGTGTGGAGCCAAATACCGTGACAACCAATTTACTGACTAATAAGCAGATCAGAGTAGGACTGTTATGAGTCGCCAGAAAACATGAAACCATTACCAACCATACTTCTTTATCTCTTTCTCTTTTTAAATGTTTTGTTCTGTATGGAAGTTGTCCCCCTAGAAAAAACTTCCATAGAGTTGGGCAGCATCCATTCATACTTGATCTGGATTATGTCCCCACTAATTCTTTTTTTTTTTTTTAAAGACTTTATTTATTTATTTGACAGAGAGAGATAGATCACAAGTAGGCAAAGAGGCAGGCAGAGGGAGGGGGAGGGGAAGCAGGCTCCCCGCTGAGCAGAGAGCCCAACTCGGGGCTCGATCCCAGGCCCCGAGATCATGACCCGAGCCGAAGGCAAAGGCTTAATCCACTGAGCCACCCAGGCGCCCCCCCACTAATTCTTTATATTATTTACAAAAGCAAAGAGAAACATAGGGTCTACCTTCACAATAGTTCATATTCATCTCATGTCATGAAAAAAAAATAGTGTTACTTTGAGAACAAAAGAAATTATGCAAAATCAATTGAATGTGATTGGAGGAATTTGAATAACATAATAATTTTCAGATGTCATCTCTGTAAAAAGAAATGTCCTGAGTGAAGACCAGGGGTTAAAACCTTATTTCTCAAATAACTTCATTTAAACTATATCTAGCAGATTTAGGGGGACTGTCAATGGCAGCATTGTTTCTGAGACTTCCTGAAATTCACATAAAATCAGGCAAAGAAACTAAATAGAAAAAACAAAATCTGCAGAAGAATTTAAAACGGAACTAGATGACAATAAGTCCCATAAACTCCAAAATGCAAGTAGGTAGGGAGGAGTACTCATGGCAGCAAGAAGCAATGTTAGCTTCTCTACGCAAGTAGAAGCAGGGAGAAGCAAACTAACATCTGACCCGCCCAAGAACAGGACCCCGAAATAGGCAAGAAGTATTTGCTGGGTTTTAGACGTGGCAGGTCAATTTGCGTACTGCAGGTGCAGCTATGGGGCTTTCTCCCGCTCTGGTAGAGGGTAAGTGCGAGGGCTTTCAGTGATTTTAACAGGACTGGAGCACCCTAACCCTTCAAATGATTGAACCGGTGGTCTTCCAGGGCTGCTTCCAGGACCAGACTCAACACTGAGGAGAAATTTCTTTCTTTTTTTAAGATTATTTATTTGAGAGAGAGAGAGAGAGAGAAAACGAGTGCACACATGAGCTGAGGGAGGGGCAAAGGGAGAAGCAGCCTCCCCTCTAAGCAGGGAGCCCGACACTGGACTCAATCTAGACCCTGGGATCATGACCTGAGCTGAAGGCAGATGCTTAACCAACTGAGCCCCTTGAGGGGAAACATCTGTGCGTGGAATCAAACTAGTGAAGGTAGGAGAAACAGAGACAAAGGAGAGCCATACAGAAAACTTGGGAGTGATTAGACATGAAAGAAAACACATCTAAACCATTTTGTAAATGAAAACAACTGAAGTAGAAGCCACAGAGGATTGAATAAATATAACACCAAAAAAAGGTCAGTGCCTTAATAAGATAAGTAGAATGTAGAAAAGAGAAAAAAACATACAAAAAATCAAAAATCATTTTATCAGTGTTAAAAATGATTAAAGAGAAAAATGGAATATTGAATATAGATAATATGGAGATAAAAGGAAGCCCTAAAGGGATGATCCACAGCAAGGACCAGAGTTAAGACTAAATACTATAATGCAAAAAAAAAATAAACTTTCCTGAAATACTGAAGATTTGAAAAGTACATATTGAAAGAGCATACTCTGTACCTGAGAATGAAGAACAAGTCATATTCTAGCAAAACTCCTGAATATTAAAGGAAAAGAGAAAAAATCCTTTGTGTCTTTAGGCAAAAAGACCAGATGACATACAAAGACAGAAAAACAAGGGCCAACACATAGCAATAAGCATTTTCGATTTGAAAACTGTGATTCAAAACATCATTTCCCATTAAATAAAGATGGTGTGTCTTGGAGAAATGCAAATTTTAGCTTGTGCAAGATAAATCTGGAACTCTGACATAGTAGATAGTAAGGGACTAGTTTCCCAGTTTTTGTTTCAGATTAGAACACTACCTCAGAGCCAAGGGAAAAGTGAAGTATCCTGCTCTGTTTCAGAAGTATTTATTATCACTTTTCACCCAGATTTCAAAAGAAACAGATTTATCACATTTATAAATACTCAAGCCCTAGATCACCACATTTTATGATATTTTCTTCACATTTTAGTGCCTTTTTAAATGTATGCATACATTCTAAATATTCATACAATTTTGCCACTTCCATATCATACAAATATTACATTACTCTTGGATATTCTTGAATACCAAGATTTTTTAATGGTCACATGGAGTCCCATTACATGAATGCATTTTAAAAACCAGTCTCTAATTGCATATTGTCCTATGATAAATTAGGCTTAGAAGAGTATTCTTGTCTTTTAATTGTCTACATCAGGGAATCTACCATGTGCTTCAAAAGGATTATGTGATTTTGCTGTCAAACAACTTCTTCTATGACACAATTATTGCAACTTGAATTGCCTATTGCATTATTAAATGGGACTGATTAAATTGAAGATAATCTTGGAGATAATACAATTAAAATATTCTCCAAAGATCCAGTATTACCCTACAAGCTCTGTCACATGCATATGCCATTTTAAACTGGGTTCACCAATATTTCAGTAAGCTTACAGAGAACATGGTGGTCATGGGAAGGGTGATGAAGGAGGAAGAGGAAGGGAGGGAGAAAGGCAGAGAATTGCTACCATGCACACACACACACACAAAAGAAAAAGAAAAAGAAAGAAATAGGTGAAAAGGATAAACAGGTAAAAATAGAAATAGCCGGGGGTTAGAAGGTGAATCTGAACCTGAATACAGAGAGATCCAAATTGCATACGAAAATAAGAATCCCTGATTTAGATGTTACCCATTTCTTGAAGCCATGTAAAACTCATTATACTTGTTACTTTTTAATGAGCAAACAATGGGCACTCATTTCATTCTGCCTATGGAAACAGGGACTTTGGATCTATCATTTAGCAAAGACACATCAAGAAATGGTGTTCTCTCCCAAAAATAACTATGTGGACTTAACTGAGGAAAACTTCTAATCCTGAGAAATGTTAATTCGATAGTCTACAAATAACTTTATTAGTAAATGCTAAGTAAAGCCATTCTCAAACTTTTTGGTCTCAGGACCCCTTGATGGAAGAGGTCATCAAGAGGACATAACCACTGGTTGACCCACAAGCTAGACCTGGGCAATTGGAGGCTTCTCCCACCTTCCCTGTCTTTGGAAAATACGTCTGCCTGCCCACCACAGGTAAAGCAGCTCCAGGGGTGCAGCCCTGAGAGAGCAGTGTGCTGTGGAGACCATCTGCCAGATATACCTGACAGAACCCCATGAAGGCCTCTGTCTAGACTTTAAAGATTCTAGAGAGCAGGTGCAGAGATCTACTTGTGTTGCAGCTGCCCAGAACAAGCCTCCTAAGTCTGCCATGTGCCAACCTGGAGCGGTTGCCTCTTTCTCAGGTTTCTCCTTGCCATCTGTGCACAGGGAATTCACCAGTTCACTGAGAAATTCCCAAATTGTGAAATAACACCCCTTTTAACTGTTTAAAAATTATTGAGGGGCACCTAGGTTAAGTGTCTGACTTAAGCTCAGTTGGTTAAGCGTGTGATTCTTGATTTCCAGCTCAGGTCATGATCTCAGTGTCCTGAAATCTAGCCCTGCCTCTGGTTCTGCGCTGGGCATGGGGTCTGCTTAATTTCTCTTTCTTCCTCTGCCCCTTCTCCACCCCTAAAAAAAAAAAAAATCATTGAGGAATATAGGGAGATATTGTCTATGTGACTTGTATCTATTAATATTTGTCATTAGAAATTAAAACTGAGGAAAACATTTACTCATAAAATCATAAACTTATGTTAGTATAAATATTTTTTTAAATTCCTCCTGATGTTTATAGCAGCATTATCAACAATAGCTCTCAACTATGTAAAGAGCCCAAATGTCCATTCTCCATTGACTGATGAATGGCTATAGAAGATGTGGTGGTGTGCGCGCGCGCGCACACACACACACACACACACACACACACACACACACAGAGGAATATTACTCAGTCATCAAAAAGAATAGAATCCTGCCATTTGCAACAACATGAATGGAGCTACAGTGTATTATGCTAAGCAAAATAAGTCAGAGAAAGACAAATATCATATGATTTCACTCATATGTGAAATTTAATTACAGAACAGATGAACATAAAGGAAGGGGGAAAAAGAGAGAGAGAGAAGGAAGCAAACCATAAGAAACTGTTAACGATAAAGAACAAACTGAGGGATGATAGAGGCAGGTGGGTGGGGGATGGGCTAAATGGGTGATGGGTTATTAGGGAGGGCACTTGTTATGATGAACACTGGGTAATATATGTAAGTGATGAATGACTAAATTCTACTCCTGAAACCAATATTACACTATATGTTAAATAAGTAGAGCTTAATGGGTGCCTGGGTGGCTCAGTTGGTTAAGCGTCTGTCTTTGGCTCAGGTCATGATCCTGGGGTCCTGGGATCAAGCTCCGCATTGGGCTCCCTACTCAGTGAAGAGTCTTCTTGTCCCTCTGCCCCTCCCCCCAGCTCAGGCTCTCTCTTGCTTGCTCTGTCTCTTAAAAAAATAAATAAAATCTTTAAAAAAAGACTAACTAGAATTTAAACAAAAATTTGAAGGAAAAAAATACATTGTTATTAACTATATCACCATGTTGTACGTTAGGTCTCCAGAACTTATTCATCTTGTTTGCACTCTTTGGCTAATGTCTCCCATTTCCCCCACCCTCCAGCCCTTGGTGACCACCATTCTACTTTGTTATTATGAGCCAGACATTGTTTTAGCTTCCACAGATAGGTAAGATCATGCAGTATTTTTTTCTGTGTCTGACTTCTTTCCCTTAACCTCATGTATTCTAGGTTCATCTATGTTGTTGCAAATGGCAAGAGTTCCTTCTTTCTAATGGCTGAATAATATTCCAGTGTGTGTGTTTGTGTGTGTGTGTGTGTGTGTATCTTTTTTATCCATTCATCTGCTGATAGAATCAGGTCTTTTCCCATATTTTTGATTATTGTGAATAATTTGTGATGAACATAGGAGTGCAGATATCTCTTTGAAGTACTGATTTTGTTTCCTTCAGATATACCCAGAAATGATGATAGATGGATTCTACGGTGGTTCTATTTTTAATTTTTTGAAGACCTTCCATAAAGGTTGTTCCAATTTACATTCCTACCAACAATGTATAAGACTTCCCTTTTCTCTACATCTTTGCCAACCCTAGTTATTTTTTGACTTTTTGATGATAGCCATTCTCATAGGTGTGAGGTGATATCTCATTGTGGTTTTGATCTCTATTTTCCTGGTGATTAGTGATATTAAACATCTTTTCATGTGACTGTTGGCCATTTTTAATTGGGTTGTCTTTTGTTTTTGTTTTTCTTTTGCTGTTGAGGTTTAAAAGTTCCTTGCATATCTTGGAATTAACTCCTTACTAGATATATGATTTGTTAATATCTCCTCCCATTCCGTAGTTTGCCTTTTCATTGTGTTGCTTGTTAACTTTGCTGTGCAGAAGCTTTTTAATTTGATGTAGCCCACTTATTTGATTTACTTATAGTTATTTTTCCTGATTTAAAAATGAAATAATTTAAATCAATTTATCTATATTTTCACTGGATAATACTTTCACAATCTCCCCAAGTTTTGAGATATATTGTTGACATGGTTGCTTTTTCCTAAATAGTCCACAATTATTGCTTTAATTTCCTTTTTTACTCTCTGATTTTTGTACTTATAGTTGCTTTGTTTTAATTTATGTATGGTGAGATTCAATCATCTCTCAATTAGCTTATGGATTAAAAATGGCTTCAAATTCTTTGATATTTTGCACATGGATAAATAGGATTCGATTTATTTTCCTTTGAACTTGGGATAGTCTTAATGGCTTCTCAGAAAGTGGTTGAAGTGATGCTAGGTGACTGACCTCCAATGCTAGTGCAGCCAAACCCTTTTAATCCACTTATTTTCAACACAAAAATAGATAACTAGAACAGGGTTTTTATTTTTTGTTTTTGTTTTATTTTGTTTTTCAGAAAATGCATAAACGATGAATATATATTTCAGCTTTTGCCTCAGAGTATCTTCATTTACTTATCTTTATGTATATATGTATGCATGTATTTGCATAATGGCCAAGAAAAAATAATGACAGAGTTGGTATGTATTTATTGACAATATTTTTACTCAGAAATTTGTAGCTATTACTTCATTTTCTGAAGGTATTTAATGTTTTGGAATATGTTAATATCAGCCTATTTTTTGTACTTTTGCATATGATTTTTTTTTTAACTTTTCAAAATTTCTAAATCCCTATGGGATTAATCTTTATTCATGAGATTTCTGACTGTCACTTCATTGTGTTTTTTTTTTTTTAAGATTTTATTTATTTATTTATTTATTTGAGAGAGAGAGAGAAAGCATGCACATGCAAGCTGGGGGAGGGGCAGAGGGAGGGAGAGAATCTCAAGCCGACTCCCCACTGAACAGGAAGCCCTATGCAGGGCTTGATCCCATGACTCCGAGATCATGACCTGAGCCAAAACCAAGAAGAGTCCGAGGCTTGACCAACTGAGACACTCAGGCATCCCTCATTGTGTTTTTGTTTTTGTTTTCAATTTTTTTCCTGCTTAATTTTAGTTCATTTCAATCTTTAACTGTGGAGTTTTATTCTAATACAGTGTTTACTTTTTCTTCTGTCCTTACTGTTATGGTTATTTTAGAAATAGAAAATGTTAAAAACTTTAAGAGATTTTTCCTTTTATTTTACAACTTAAGTAACTTACCTCAGCATTATTTTTTCTTTTGCTCCTTCACTTTGCATTCTGAGAGAATATCACAAGTTACCTTACATATTATTGAGGGTCCTGTAGTATTTACCTTACCTTTTACTGTTTCTAATAATCACTTAAATTCTCATACTCATTCTTTTTTTTTATCCCCTGTGTCTTGGAGACATCTATATTATCAAAACAGGTTGAGTGAAAAATTGTAATTCACAGAGTATACCTAACACATGGATTTTTTTCAGGCTTACATAGTCCTCATTCACTGTTGGGTCACATGTCCCCATGTAAATCACCATCTTTTTTTTTTTTTTCATTTCTGTCATCACTACCAGGATCAGCATATTGTATAAGTATTAGTAGGGGAGTTTTTGTTTTTGTTTTTGTATTTAACTTTTTAATTCTTACATAAACACTTCAAAATATGCCCATTAAGTATTATAATTATTCTCAATTTACAATTACTTGATTTGACAAACACTGATATAGCATATAATATGCCCAGGCTGTGCATATTCCATGCCTCATATAGTATCAACTCATTTTATTCCACTAGATGTGGTATTATTATTGTCCCATTTTACAGATGCAGAGACAAAGACACAAAGTAGATGGATGAGTAAGTGGCCCAGTGTCACCCACTATTATGGATTGAATGCTTATGTCACTCTTAAATTCATATGTTGAAATCCTAACCCCCAATATGATGGTATTAGGAGGTAAGGCCTCTGGGGCGTGATTCAGTCATGAGAGGGGAGCTCTTATAAAAGAATGGAATTAGTACCCTCATAAAGGAGACTCTATAGAGCTCTCTCAGCCTTCCAACATGTGAGGACCAGAGAGCCATCCCTGTGAACCAGGCCCTTCAGAAACCGTGGTCTATGAACCAGGAACAGGCTGTCACCAGACACTGAATCCATACATTTATCTTATACATTCCAGCCTCCAGAAATGTGAAAATAAATGTTTGTTGTGTAAGCCACCCAGACTATATTTTTGTGATAGTAACCCCAATGGGTCAGAACACCCAGGCAGTAAATTGCGTAACTGGGTTCTTCCCCAGGCAGGCCAGCTCCAGTGGCAGCACGCCTAACCACGATGCTATCATGTGCTGCTGCCTACAAGAGGTAAGAGGCCAAAAATTGATTTTCTAAACTGTTATCATAAACACATTTATTAAATGCTTATTCTGAGCATTGCACTCTCCCAAGTAACAGAGATAAAGAAATAAGACATATCAAGGGGTTTATTATCTAGTTTTCTGTTTTAAAAATTATCCTTTTTCCTTAAATCTTTAACTGGTTGTCTTAATTGAAATAAGATCTACCCAGCATTTTATATTTCTTAAAAAGAAAATGATACATTACAGTGTTTTATGTAAGCATTACAGTTAACATATGGCAAATTATTGTAGGCAAGTGCTGTGTATAGATAATCCAAACTTATTTTTTGTACTTAATTTACATTTGTATTATTCTAAATGTTTTTCTTTTACTTCTTTTTAAATATTTTTCCCTTCAGGATCATCATTATTATGTATATTCTTAATCCCCTTTGTCTATTTCATCCATCCCCCTACTCCCCACTGCTCTAGCAAGGGCCAATTTGTTCTCTGTATTTAAGAGTCTGGTTTTGGTTTTGGGGTTTTTGGGTCTCTTTCTCTTTTTTTTCTTCGTTTTGTTTCTTAAACTCCACACATGAATGAGAACATACGGGATTTGTCTTTCTCTAACTTATTTCATTTCGCATTTTTCCTTCAAGATCCACCGATGTTGCAAATGGCAAGATCTCATTCTTTTTTTATGACTGAGTAATATTCCATTGTATCTATACAAGATGTATCCATTCCATTGTATCTATACAAGATCTATATAAGATGTATTTCTTTCCAGTGGTCAGTGAAAGCATAGAGTATATTAGGTAAGGGTTTTCATTAAGTAGGGATGAATTCATTGTCATTTCTTAAACCCTTCCTCTGCAGAACCCAACTGTTCTTCAGATGTTCATTGAAAATTTAGATAGTAAAATCTTTCCTGGTATGTTAGAGGTTTGTGTCCATTGCTATAGAAAACCTGTTTTACTTAATAACTCTTTTATAATGATGTTAATGGGGGGTGCCTGGGTGGCTCAGATGGCTAAGCTTCTGCCTTTGGCTCAGGTTATGGGTCCTGGGTTCAAACCCTCTATCGGGCTTTCTGCTCAGCGGGGAGTCTGCTTTTCCCTCTCCCTCTGCTCCTGCTCTCTCTCTGTCTCTGTCTCTGTATCTCTCTGTCTCAAGTCAATGAATAAAAAAAATAATGATGTTAATGGTATCAGAAATTTAAAAATAGTTGATAAAGTCTTTCTGTGGAAAATAAAGCCCATCCTTCTGTGATTTGACCTGTTTGGTTTTATTATAGTGCTTTTTCACCTAATATATTTTGGTTTACTTTTGCTCTTGGTCAACAGTTCCTTCAGAAAGAAATCACTTAGATAATAGAAGTTAGGTCTATTTTTTCTTTCATGACTAATCAGGGGAAAAGAAGGAGAGCAAAATGGAAGCTTGGAAAGAACAGTTTTATTGCATATAGAAATAGAAAACATTTTTCTATAATCCATTTCCAAACTCTCAGAAGCTACATATAAGCACATTAAAATATGCCCGGCTATGTTATATTAGACCTCTAGTTGTCTTATAGTTTATATTTCCTAGGATAGTCCCTATTTCCAATATTCTGCCCCACATTATTCTCTTATATGCATTCATATATGACTGATCAAATGCTCTGGTATTCTGTCTGCCTCTCTCTCTCTCTCTCTCTCTCACAGACATACACACACACACACACACACACCACAAATTCCCAAGGATGACTTTAAAGTAGATGAACCAACATATTATAGCCACTCATAATCTTTATATATAGTTATTAACTTTTACTTAATTTAAGAGTTGAGGATTTGAAAGTGAAAACAGGCAGATGTAGGCATATGCAGGGACTATAATTTTTCAGTTACTCACCTTGTTTCATTTTAAAATTCTTGAAATATTGAGAAATAATTATTCATGGGAGCCTGTAAACTTCAGAGTAGCATTTATGTGTCGAAGGAGAATTAGATATTCCATCTTCTGAGAAATCTTCTAATACAAAGTTTATTATTTAACTCCATTCTAGGCAGATCCTTTAATGCTCAGTGTTTTTTTTTTTGCCCCAGTATATAACTTTCATTTTTATTTTTTTGTATTTTCTTCCATCTTTTAAAATTTAAATTCAATTAATTAACATATAATGTAACTATTGGATTCAGAAGTAGAGGTCAATAATTCATCAGGCTTATATAATACCCAGTGCTTATTACATCGCATGCCCTCCTTAATGTCCAGCACTCAGTTACCCCATCCTTCCACCCTCTCCCCTCCAGCAACCCTCAGTTTGTTTCTTATGATGAAGAGTCTCTTATTGTTTGTCTCCTCCTCTGATTTCATCTTGTTTTATTTTTTCTTCTCTTCTCCTATGATCCTCTGTTTCTTAAATTCCACATATCAGTGAGATCATATAATTGTCTTTCTCTGATTGACGTATTTTGCTTAGCATAGTACCCTCTAGTTCAATGTCTTAAATCCGAGTCTACAACGAGGTCACAGGTGACTCCAGCAATTCTTGTGTGGTTCTAATACAGATCGCTTTCTCTAACTACACACCTTTCACACCATCTGTCCTTTCACTTTCTAGAAGTTGACCTGATTTGGAGAACACTGTAATCCACCTCAGTAGGACATCGAATAATCAGTGCCAGAAGACATTAAAATTAGAGTCAGAGGGAAACTCCTCTGCTTTTCTCGTTTAGTTATAATTGCCTAATGGGTGGGGGATGTACTTCCACAATTAGCCTTTAAATCTTTAAGTTGGGTGTAAGAAAAGAGCACATATGGCATCCCCCAACCTCCTTACCAACAGGCTCTGTCTGCTAAAACTGCGTGAAAGCCAATAAAACCAAACAAAACCCACACAAATAACAGGCAAACAACAATAACCCATGTCATGTAAGTTTGCTTACATGTTTTTGTTATTCTATGTAGAACATCACAAATACCTCATAAATCTCAATCTCTCAGTGTTCCCCACATTTATAAGGCATCAAACAACTTGTTGAGTCGAGAATATAGATTTTCTAGGGGCATGTCAAAAGTTAAAGCAGCAGAAAAACATTTTTAGCAACTGGCTTCACTTATCAAACACCAGAACCTGAGAAAGGTCTCTAGCACCTGAAATCATTTAATGTTTTTATGGCAGTGATAAAAATCACTTCAGGTGTTGCTGCAGCAACAGCTTTGAAAGCAATAGAGTTCCAATGTGGAGAAGATCCATCAAAAATAAATCAAACCTTGTTTCACTGGTGCCAAAAGAAGTATGTGTAATGGAGAGTTACTAAAATCAAAGCCATGTGCAAGCATTGGCCCTTGCACAGAGTCCTCTTGCCTGAGTATTCCCCAATCAATCACTACCCCTCTCATTTATTCTTCCTGGTATTGTCAGGAGATTCATAGGCTGTAGAAACAGAAGGTAAGTTCTTTAAAGGCTTTGATAGCTTTCCTGGCATTCCATTTTGCCACCACATTAAATACACTCACAAACCCACACTCAGAGGAGAGAGAGAGAGAGAGAGAATGAAAGGTACTGCAAATCATCTCATAGTGCTTATAAGGTTTGTCCCAATAATCATATCATTCTTTCATCATCAGAAAGTGAGCAATATTTAACTAACATCTACTAATTTCTGTCCTCTTTAATGTGATCTCATTTAATATTTACAAAATCCTAAGTATAACCCTGCAGGAAATGTATATTTAATCACATATTGCAGACCAAATACCAGTGCTCACAGAAGTTATGTTTTGCAATATTTATGAAACTAACAAATGGGTGGAGCTAGTTCACTAGTCAAATCTTCAATTTCTTCTGTATTACTTCCATTTTACTTCCCTACCTCTAAAGCGATATTTTAGAAACCTGTTATATATATTTAAAATTTCTTTTAAGTAGAAATTATTTCTACTTTAAAATGGATATATTAAGTGGAAATACTATTCAAAAGTAAATTTCTTAGGGTACCTGGGTGGCTCAGTTGGTTAAGTGTCCGACTCCTGATTTTGTCTCAAGTCATGATCTCAAGGTCATGAGACAGAGTCCCTGGTCAGGCTCCCTGCCAGGTGTGGAGCCCACTTAAGATTCTCTCTCTCCCTCTCCCTTAGCCCCTTTGCCCCTCCCCCTCTATTTCTCCCTCTCTTAGAAAAAAAAAAGTAAATTTCTTTCCAGAAAAGTGAGTGTTGATATATTCACTTTTAAAATGTAATATTATATAAAATTTTGCATACTGTGTGCCATAGCTTTTGAATACCATACAAAGAGCAAATAAGAACATATACAAAAAAAATACAAAATTAAAGTGGAGCTCAAGTTAACATGTCTGAAATGTTACTCAGTTTTGTTTTTTGTTTTGTGTGTGTGTATGTGCGATTCTTTCACTTAGTATGATGTAGTTCAAAGTCATCATGTTGTATGTATTTTTTAAGGCTTTATTTATTTATTTATTTATTTATTTATTTATTTTGAGAGAGGGAGAGAGAGCACATAAGCAGGGGGAGGGGCTCACTCACATTGCTGTCGGCAGATCTTAGTTTCTCATTAGCTACTGGCCAAAGGCATTTGTTCCTTGACTTGTGGATCTTTCTCCTTGAGCAGCCTAAATATCCTAGGATAAGACAACTGGCTTCCTTCAGAGTAAGTTATCTGAGAGAGAGAGAGAGAGAAAATAGTATGTGTAGTCAAAACAGGAGGAAGTGTTTGTTATAACCTAATCCTGGAAGTGACATCCCATCTCTTCTGCCGTATTCTATTGATCGCACAGGTCAATCCTGGTGTAATGTGGGATGGGAATATACAAGCATGTGAATACCATGAGGTGGGGACCTCTGGGGGCCCTCTTGGGAGGTGGCTACCACAGACATTATCTATATTTTGGGCAGGATGTTATTTGCTAAGCAAAAATATCTAGTGTGTTCAAGGATGTTTAGGATTCCTACCCACCCCATCTCTGTGCCCTGCTGCATGGAACTAAATAACAGCCACTGTGAAAATAAAAAATTCCACCTGACATTTGCAAAATCCCTCCATTGAGAAGCAATATCTGAAATTAGGGGTATCTCTTGTTTTCAGAAGCTGCTTGTTAAAAAGGAGTCTCTCTGAACTTATTAGAAATGCAAGAGAAGTTTATGTGAATTCGTCAGCAGATCCTTTCTTAGAGGCAAGCCAGCCAGCTTGAGATCTCCATGTCAAGGTGCATCAGAGTGTTCATAAAGGTGATTCATTGTGACAGCAAGAATGCCTAATTATGCGCATAGCTCATTGAATTTTTAGTAGAATACCCTATACATGAAGGGCTGAAAGATGTACTCCCATATAGCAGTGTGTCTACTTTCCCATTGTTCTTCATCAAACAGCATTAGTGTGGAGACCTTCAATTCCACCTACTGTAACAAAGCTGTAATTATTAAATCAATTAAGTCCTTAGCCTGTTCAAATTCTATTTACAAATGTCTTTACCCCTGCAGTGTCTGCAGACTTAAAATTATTCTTCATTTTTAAGACAAATAAAAGATCAGATATTAAATTTGTTTTCCTATGTGAAACACAAAATCAATTATTTCAGATTTATTGTACAAGTAACATACTCTTATTACTTATCATTGTTTGTCAGAATGCCAAAGAGCACAGTTTTTTTATTCATTTAGTCAGAATGGAATAGATTTATTGAGCATACTAACTATTTTTAAAAACATGTGTTGGATGCCTACTAGATTACAGAGATGAATCTCATCTGGATCTCATTCTTAAAAGGTCTACACTCTTTTAAAGACTGTCCATAATTTGTAGCGATTACAGGGAAATTCATGACTTACTTATTTTTAATTAAAAGTTTCACCCAGGTAAAATATAGGTAAAATAATTCTCAGATACTATAGCACCCTGAAAGTCCAAAGAGACATAAAACTGACATTTTCTTAAAGCTTTTTAAATACTCAGGTATATGAAATAAAGACATCAATGATTCATTAATATTGGATGGATATGATCTACTAGACCAAATTAAATGTTGTCTTGTTCTCAGCAAATATTCTTTATGGCATCAGATTGATTTTAAATTATGTTATTTGAAAGAGACCACTGCATGCAGTCTTAAGGGATGGCAACACAGTGACATGCTAGAACAAGCATGCACTGATCTCCAGGGCTAATTGCTACATTTTTAGTAACTTTGCAAGTTGGTTAACATTGCTTTGGTAGCTTGAAATCAACAGTGGTGAGAGTAGTTACACCAGGGAAATTGACAAAATCTACAAATTAGGAACTTGTAAAATTCCCCACAGAGAGCTGACTGTTAAACAGATGTTAGAACACCATTACATGAGTGCTTCTAGTCTGAAATTTGTGCCCCAATGAGATAGGCCATTTCTAGTGTCACACTCTGTATCATGTTACTTCCTTGAGTTACATAATATGACTATTACCTTCGCCAGCCAAAGGATAATGTAATAGTTTTCAGTCCAGAAGAAAAAAGCATCCTAATGCCATTTAGATTATCTATTTGGGGGTGAATTACACCCTAGAAAATCAATTTGGATTTTCAAGAAAGAGAATTCTCAACAAAAGTATCTCTTTTGTCCTCTTTAAATCTGATACTCTACTTCATGTTCATGAAGACTTAATAAAAGAAAGCAGAAGAGTAGACAAATTTGGCAGATTAATATTTGTGTAGATCAAATTTTACCACTTCTCTTTTAGCTAGAGAGTAAGGGTTATTATTACTGCTGCAATGGGCTCAAAATATTAGAGAGCAAAGTACTATTGTCATAAAGCATAGAGCTTTACTATCATTTTATTAAAACAACAAGATACGGGGCCCTTGACTGAACCTATATGTCTTATATCACGCAGTTATAAAATATAAGTTTATGAATCTACACTTATTCAAAGCTACCTCATACATTTCTTTCTCTGGGAATCAATACCACTATTTTCTTCATATACTTTGAAAATATAGCAAGAAAAAAGAAGCATTTGCCAAAAACTGTATTACTATGATTTTAAGACTTTGATTATTAATACACATGGGTCAGAAAATTTCAGTTCATGGTTCCCAGAGTGAAAATATCTCTGGCAGGCTACATATAGTATATATAAAAAGACATACACGTTACAGTACATATTCACTGCCAAAATGCTCCATCTGTGCACAGTGGCTGAGTTATGGTTGCTGGGGGAGATATAACTTTGTAATTTACTTACTTTCATGTCTTTCAGAATTTTACTCTACTGAAGACTTTTGTAACTTATGTTTAATTTTTTTAAAAAAATACTGGACATTTTATATGTGATATGGAACTGCTCAATTCAATAAGCTTTTTAAAAAAATTGTTATCCCCTACACTCTGACTTGAGAGAAATGGATGACCACAGACAAGATATGTAACTAGCAATCCATGATACTGAACATCTACCCCATTTCTTACCCCAAAGATTTTAGAACTTTATTTTACACGAAACAGAGTATATATAAAATGTTGATTTGTATCCAGAACCCAATTAACAATCCTCAAATTTTCATTCCACCTACTGAAAGAGTCATCCAATGTATAATTGCCAGTGCAACTTTTGTTTTGTTTTGTTTTGTTTTTGAGATTTTATTTGCTTTTTTGACAGAGAAAGAGCACGAGCACAAGCAGGGGGAGCAGCAGGCAGAGTGAGAGAGAGAAGCAGACTCACCCCTGAGCAGGGAGCCTGATGCGAGGCTTGATCCCAGGACCCTGAGATCATGACCTGAGCCGAAGGCAGATGCTTAACCGATGGAGCCACCCAGGTGCTCCATACTTTTTTAAGGGTGATCTAACTAATACAGAGAAGCAGTTGCTACCAGTTATAGCACTAGCATTTATATACAATATTGTTTTCTAATAATTATTGTTATACTCCATCAGAACTACCATACCTATTACAGTGCACTGAAATGTTTCTTCATGTGATTGTCACCCCCCCACCCCCCAGGAGTTTTTAAGTCCTTCTAAATAAAGGACTTTTTATGTTTGTGTTTGTATATTGAGCCCCTGTAACAGCCTCTGATACATCATATGTGTTGTTGATGAAATGTGAAAAATGAGTAATACAATTTTGGATTTTTACATTTTTTAAATTTTGAATATCTTATTTATATTCAGTATTGATATATTGTAATTATTCATCTTCCCCAGTAGCAGTTTTGTGAGACAAGTCACATCACTTTCTGAGCAAGAAAATGATGTCCATAGGACTTCCCTCACGCAGTAGGAGTCAGTAGTGGAGGACAGTGCCCCCCAAAGCCTCCTATAAACTTTATTACCCTGGGGTCCAGTTCCTTTGTTGGCCCTACTTGCTGCTAGCAGTGCTCATTATTTCTTAGAGGAACCCAAGGCATTGGCCATGGGAAGTGCAGGAAAACAAGAGGAAGAAGGGAAGGAAAAGGAGGAATGTAAAATAAAAAACTGAGGACAATAAAGGAGTGAAGAAAGAAGGAAAGAAGAGAAGGGAACAAGAAGGAAGATAGCTCAAGTGCTGTAAGCTCACTGGTCTGAATCCCTACTTTTACATTTTCATTATTATTTTCAGAGAAATGTGTCATTTCCTTCCATCTGGAAAAGTCTAATGAGTTTGTACAGAAAAGAAGGTAACTACAGAATAGTTCACATTTATATTAAATCCAATAAAGAATAGATATTCTACATTTTTATTCAACAGGGCATGCCATTAATTGGGCAAATGCCAATGCTATCTATAGATTTGGAAAGCACAAAAACAAAATAATTAAGGTATGGCTTTCATTGAATTTAATGAAGTAGTAAACAACAAAATGAGTTTGAAACATCTTTAGTGATTTCTTGTCTTATTAGCTTCTATTGTGAGGTAATAACTACACTCACACACACACAAAAATCCATGTAAATAAATTTTACTGAACAATGAATAGAATTATGGGAGCCATCAGAGTTAACATAATGCTCCTAGTTTGCAATTTATGTCATTATATTCCAATTTAATCTTATTACTATTTACTTTCCTTCACTAAAATAAAAATCTCCGGGTGGTCTCTGTGACCTTTCTTTTCAATATGTTGACCAGCACAAGTCCAATTTTTTATGTTTGGTCTCTAAACAACATAATGTTTCACTTCTAGTTTGTGCTATGAACTTAGATCTAGATTCTAGTACAGTAAGTGGGTGAGTTTAGAAAGACTACATGTTAAGGTGGGACATTGGTGAAGTGTGTGGACCTAGGATTCAGGCAGTTAAGGATTTCCAGTTTTGGCATTTGTGTAGCCATGGACAAGTTACTTAACCCCTGCCCATCAGTTTCCTCTCTATAAATTGGGAATTCTATTACTTACCTCTAAGGTTATAAAGGTAAAGCATGTAGACTAGTGGCTGACACATAATGACGACTAAAAAATATTGTTTTTATTTCATTGGTATTATCTACATGGAAGCATCAAATTATCCTTAAGGATAGTAAAGCCAAGCAAAAGCAGGTACTTTCTGCACAGTCACAGAATTTATTAGTAGAAAAACCAGGACTAGAAACTAAACAACCTATTCCCCAGAATTTTTTTTTTTTTTTAAATACAGAAGAAGAATGAAGAAGATGGGAAAGTTTCTAACCTTTTTCTGGTTATTGGTGTTTTTTCATACTTTCTCATAATTTGAAAATACTTTGAATATACAGAGTAGAATTCTTGACCTGAATGCATGAAGTAATACTCAATACTTCAATTAATAAATGAATTAACAACTCTTTAATTTAAAACTGGAATTAGTAAACTGCAGAGACTGTTTTGGGTAAAAGGATTGAAAATAGAACTTTTTCAGGGACTTTTTTTCCTTTTTTTGTCCAAGTGAAATTTGGCAGCAATGATGTCTCTTTGTGTTGACCAAAAGCATCTAAATATGTTTCTCAAAACCTCTAAGGAAATTGTGAGTTTGGAAAATCTATTTTCAAAATTAAAGCATAATTAATAATGTACTATTTAAATCCACATTACTAATGTTCATTTTTAAATAAAAGTGTTGAGTTAACTGGCTCAAATTACTTGAAATATATGATAGCCAAGAAAATAAAATCATTGCTAGGAGAACATCTAGGATCTTACTGAATCATATTCTAATCAATGTATGTTGAGTGTATGATAATTAAGATACTTAATAGTTCCAAATATAGTAGGCATTTCTAGATCAGTACCTAGAGGAGGGAAGCCTACCCTTGATTTCTGTTTGAAAGCAACTACAGTTTTATGTAATGTAAAAATCCCAGAATATTTTATAGAAATTTTCTGAATCAGAGAAATAAACACACACAACACACATATGTATGTGTGTATGTATGTAACATATACATACATGTGCATATAATATATACATGTAACAATAAACACATGTATACATATATATACATAATCTCATAAGAAAGACAAAGGAAATGAGCAATTTCTTAAAAATTTTGTACTTTTACAAAGCTTTGCATATTTTTGGTAAGGCTTAAAACAGACAAAGCTTTCAATTTTCTATGTCAGCAGATGGGATCAGACATCTGGACAATCCAAAGGCTCTTTAGATCTTGAATTTTCAGTGAGTTTATTCATATGATTATATACTTTTTATATTAATATTAATTGGAATTGCCATTGCCTGCATAAACATTGTCTGGGAGGCAAGAAACAACTGGAAAATAAATAAGACATGAATAAAACTTCATCACTTTAACTTTCCACATGAGTCAGCAACATTTATTTACTTTTCATGTGCTGAGTTTCTTCTGCAGCAAACACCTCTAGGAGTTTCAAGTGTTTGGGAGAGTAGTCATTTGTTTACTCACTGAACATGAATTTACTGAAATATTTCAGGCATAGGCTTGAAGGATGCACAGTTGAATAAGGTACTTCCTTTATAGAGATTATATATTATTTTGGAAGATGAACATATAAAGGAATAAATTATAATACAATAAGCCAATTCCTATAGAAAGACAAGGAACAAGTGTGTTTACAGTTTAGATGTTGGAGTGGCTGATGAGATATGGTTAAAGACAAGTTTTACACAGTCAATTTTGAGTTAGAGCTTACAAAATAAATAGATTGTTTCCCAAGATTAGAAGGAGGAAATAACATACAAAATAGTTAAAGCAATCAAAGGGAATGGCTTTTTTCAGCAAAGTTTGAAAAGTCTGGAAAGACTGAGAAATAGGTCAATGATAGGAAAGTTGAGGGGAGAGGAGACTGTGTCAGACTCAGGAGAATCTTATATGCCTCACTGAATTATCTAGCAGTCTAGGACTAGTATTTAACAAATCCTAACCAATATCTGAATTTTGCAGCAAGTTTTTATCTTTCTGAGATTTAAAAAATCCTTAATTGTAATCCTCAGCTGAGCTCAAGATGTACAGTTTCTACTGATCTTCCATTTGGATCAGCAATTTTAAGGTGGTATTTAGCAATGTGATTTTTTTTTAAGATTTTATTTATTTATTTGTCAGAGAGAGAGTGAGAGAGAGATCACAAGTAGGCAGAGAGGCAGGCAGAGGCAGAGGGAGAAGCAGGCTCCCCGTTGAGCAAGGAGTCTGATGTAGGACTCGATCCCAGGACCCTGGGATCATGACCCGAGCTGAAGGCAGCCACTCAACCAACTGAGCCACCCAGGCGTCCCTAGCAATGTGATTGTTATGCATTTAGAATATCAGAGGAAGGAGCAGAATGAAGGGAGAAGTATAAATGAGTGATGAAAATAGAGTTAAGAGATAGATGAGTAATCCTACCATTGTCCGAACAGAGAGTTTTGCTGGGCCTAGTGCATTCTTCTGTGCAAACTGTGGGTTGCCTTTCAAAAGAAAGATCATATGTCTGCCCCATGTTGCTCTCCAATTTCATGAGGCAACTACAACCTTGTCATTGATCTATAAACTGATTGCATGGCACCAAACTATTTGCCAAGAGTTTATAGGTAAACCAGCTGCCAAATACCTGTAGAACAGGGGGGTCAGTGGAAATTTAGACACATTACTTCCTCTTAGGGGGATAAAGTCACCAGTCTAGTGGGAAGTTAAGCTTAAACAAAATCCATCCTGCTGGGGAAGCAGAATTCATAGTCTCAAGTAGCTGTCACTGAGCTAAATCAGAGTGAGATCCCAAGGTCACTTATAATCTACTTATCGTATCACATTCCCTGATACTGAGCACTTACCAAATGATAATAACTTATTAGAGAGACTATCCTTTCCCCATTGTATATTCTTGGCTCCTTTGTCATAAATTTTTTTTAAGATTTTATTTATTTGAGAGAGAGAGTGCAAGCATGAGCAGGGAGAGGGACATAGGGCACAGGGAGAAGCAGATTCCTTGCTGAACAAGGAGCCTGATGAGGGGCTCTATCCCAGGACCCTGGGATCACTACCTGAGCCTAAGGCAGCTTCTTAACTGACTGAGTCACCCAGGCACCCTCCTTTGTCATAAGGAGGTTATTTCTGGGCTCTGTATTCAGTTCTGTTGGTGAATATGTCTGTTTTTATGCCAATACCACACTGTTTTTATTACTATAGCTTTGTAATATAGCATGAAATCAAGAATGTGATGCCTCCAGCTTTACTCTTCTTTCTCAAGATTACTTTGGCTATTCATAATCTTTTGTGGTTTCATACAAATTTTAGGATTGTTTTATCTACTTCTGTGAAAAATGCTATTGGAATTTTTGGTGAGGATTACATTGAATCTGTAGATCGCTTTGGGTAGAATGGACATTTTAACAATATTAATTCTTCTATTCCATGAGCATGGAATAACTTTCCATTTATTTGTGTCATCTTCAATTTCTTTCATCGAAGTCTTAAAGATTTCAGTATACAGATCTTTTACCTCATTAATTAGATTTATCCCTAGGTATTTTATTCTTTTTGATGCAATTATAAATAGAATTTAAAAAAATTTATTTCTTATAGTTCATTATTAGTGTATAGAAACAACTGATTTTTGTATATCGATTTTGAATTCTGCAAATTTGCTGAATTTGTTTATTAGTTTTTTGGTGGAGTATTTAAGATTTTCTATATAGATCATGAAAAGGCAAATAGAGACAGTTTACTTTCTTTCTGATTTGAATGTCTTATTTATTTACCTTGCCTAAATGCTCTGACTAGGCCATTCAGTACTGTGGTGAATAAAAGTGGCAAGAATGGGCATCCTGGTCTTGTTCTTGATCTCAGAGGAGAAGCTTTTAGCTTTTCACCATTGAGTATGATATGAACTGTGAGCTTTTCACATATGGCCTTTATTATGTTGAGATATGTTCCTTCTATACCCATTTTGTTAATAGTTTTTATAATAAATGGATGTTGAGTTTTGTCGAATGCTTTTTCTACATTTTTTAAGATGATCACATGATTTTTACCCTTTATTTTGTTAATGTGGTCTATCGCATTGATTGATTACGGATGTTCAACCATCCTTGCATTCTTGGAATAAATCCCACTTTATCATGGTATATAATCCTTCTAATGCATTATTGAATTCAGTTTGCTAATATTTTGTTGAGGACTTTTGCATCTATATTTATCAGGAACATTGGTCTACAATTACCTTTTTTTGTGGTGTCCTTGTCTGGATTTGGTGTCAGGGTAATGCCAGTCTCATAAAATGAGTTTGAAAGTGTTCCCTCCTCTTCAGTTTATTGGAGGTGTTTAAAAAAGATTGTTATTAATTCTTTTAAATATATTTTTAGAATTTACCAGCAAATCCATCTGGTCTTGCACTTTTCTAGGACTTGTCGGAATAAAAGCTTCTGTACAGCACAACAAATCATCAATAAGCTGAAAAGACAACCTATGGAATGGGAGAAAATATTTGCAAACTGTATATCGGGTAACGGATTTATGTCCAAAATATATGAAGAACTCACACAACTCAATCTGATTAAAAAATGGGCAGAGGAACTAAATAAATATTTTTCCAAAGAAAACACACAAGTGGTCAACAGGTACACGAAAAGATGCTGAACATCACTAATCATCCAGAAAATGCAAACCAAAACTACAATGAGACATCATCTCACATCTGTTAGAATGGCTATCAGCTATCACCTAAGAGATAAGAGATTATCTGTTGATGAGGTTATGGAGAAAATGCCACCCTTGTACTTTGTATTTCTATTCGGAATTATACATAATTTGTACATGTCATGTCATCTAAGATTTTTTTAAGTCTTTGATGGAAAGATTGTATTATCCATGCCTTTGTTTTCTTATAGTTTCATTACAGATCTGTATTAGGAGCTTAATATGTGTTTGTTTAATACATATTACACTATTCATCATAGTAACTTAAAACTAATTTTTGTATGGTTTCAGTTAATGGAATCAAGAAGAAAAAATAGAAAAGCCATGTCTTCTATTTCTTAGCTACACAAAAGTTCTTTCAAAGAGAATTTTTATGGCTACTTCATGAAAGGTATTTCACTCTAAGTTTATATCAGCATAAGAAATATTTGATAATTTTTTTTAAAGATTTTATTTATTTGTCAGAAAAAGAGAGCACAGCAGGGGGAGAAGCAGGCAGAGGGAGAAGCAGTCTCCCTGCCGAGCAAGGAGCCCGATGTGGAACTCGATCCCAGAACCCCGGGATCATGACCTGACCAAAGGAAGACACTCAACTGACTGAGCCACCCAGGTGTCCCTATTTGATAATATTTTTTATCCCTTGTGGATAGGAGGGTGCAGGTAGAGGAAGAATAGTCCATGAGATTATTCTCATTTTATTTATTTTTTTTTGATTATTCTCATTTCTGACACTAGTTACAAATTTAGAGGGTTCCCAAAACCTCAAGTTTAATAATATGCTAGAAGGACTCATAGGACTCTCTTAAAGCTATTATACTTATAGTCTTTTTTTTTTTAAGATTTTTTTTTTTAATTTATTTATTTGACAGAGAGAGAGATCACAAGTAGGCAGAGAGTCAGGCAGAGAGAGAGGGGGAAGCAGGCTCCCCACTGAGCAGAGAGCTCGATGCAGGGCTCGATCCCAGGACCCTGAGATCATGACCTGACCCGAAGGCAGAGGCTTAACCCACTGAGCCACCCAGGCGCCCCCAATTACAGTCTTTTTTAAATTTAATTTTTTTCAGTGTTCCAAGATTCATTATTTATGCACCACACTCAGTTACAGTTTATTAAAAAAAAAAAAGAGAAAAGAAAAGAAACATAAAAATCAGTCAAGAGGGGCGCCTACTTGTGATCTCTCTCTCTCTGTCAAATAAATAAATAAAATCTTAAAAAAAAAAAAAATTAGTCAAGAGAAGTTATATATGTGGGACAGAGTCCAGAAAAGTTCCAAGTGTGGAGCTTCCAGCTGTCCTTTCACTATGGAGTCATAAACAGCATTTAATTTCTGGCGTTGATGTGTAACAATGTGCAGGGACATTCACCTGAGCCTTGGTGTCCACAGTCTTTCCTCGGGCTTGAGCACATACACCTGGTTGGCTGGCCATGTGGTCAGCTAGTCGCCCACCCCTCCAGAAGTTGAGCTGACACCATGTGACCTAGAGCCTCCATCCCAAATCACACTGTTGCTGTTTGGCTCAAGGCCCCCAGATAAACAAAGACACTTTTTTCAGGGCTTAGACATTATCTCCTAGGAGCCATGGTTAATGGCCAGAACCTCTCTTTGGATAAGGTTACATTATAACACAGAGGTCATAATAATATAACTTTGTTTTTAGCATTTATCTGGTATTATTTTTGTTGGAGCAAATGATCATGGTGGTATACTCAACAATAAATTGGCAGTAAAGCAACTTTCTTTTGTGTATTCAGTTAAAAGTTTATTATTGTGAACTTGTACTTTGAAAGTTAAAGAACGCATTCTTTTTCTTAAGAACACCTCACTCTGCCCAAGAAAAAGTAGTAGTTGATGAAGTAAGAGTCAATTAGTCAAAGTTATACTGGCTATACGATTATGAACTCTAAATAAAGGAGGATAAAGGGAATCTTTGACTTGGGTAGTAACAGGATGTAGTTACTATTCTTTTTCTTTACATTTCCCAAAAAAGGAAAATTTTGGAAATTGTTTCAGTTATCCATTCCAATATTTAACAACATTCAAATGGCATTAGCTTTTGGGTACTTTAGCTATCATATAAGGTATATTCCTTTTATTTAGACTTCTGTGGAAACTATAAAACCTTATTTTAGTATTGTATATATAATACTCATTGGTATTATCATGTATTCCTAAATAACTCCAAATCAATTTAAAATTTCTCAGCTCTTTTAAACTTATATTCAAAATAAACAACTTATAGAAAACTTGTAACTTCAAAAATTCAGTGTTCTACTGTTTCTAAAAGCAAATATTCTCTGTAGGAAAAAAAAAGCTTTGGTCTCTGAGATTGAAAAAAAAGAAAAAAACTCACTACATGTATTTTGTCTAATCATTGACATTTTGGATTTAAATTGCTAATTCCCTAGAGGAATTTTAAGTAAATTGGAAGGGATGGCTAAAATTAGATCATATAGGAACATTTTTCCCTTATGCTGCTCTAAGGAACTAAATTCACATTTAAACCCAATTTTCATAGCAAATGATTTTTTTATTCCATGTTACTCTTGGGAAAGTGTACTCTCACTTTTTAATCTTTTATTCTGTCCTAATGTTATTATTTTTGACCACTCTGAACTGCTGAAGTAATTTACTATTATGTGGGCTTATCTGTGCTGTACTACTCCTACTCTCCATTAGAAGAAATATTTTAATGTCCTCGTACAATTACAGGGTAGCAGGACACTAAGGGCAGACGCATGTGGATTCACGCACACATTGCACATCCTAGATATTTTGTGGACCTAATTGAGTTGGGAACACAGTAACTGTATCCTAGATTAATTATGCAATCAAGCAAGCAGTTATGCCATCGCACAGAAATACTGATATCATTATGAGTCTTACATTTACAGACTTGTCTGGACACATATTTTAAGCTCATTTTTCTAACCATGGTCATCCAGTTAGAGAGACCCAGGATTTAACTTGAGCCTACATGGAAACTGTGGGAGATTTCAGATACAAAAGGCATGTGCACTGAATCAGTAAGAAAGCTCCTCCGTCAGTCATTAGGTGAGGTTTCTACAACGCACAGGGATGAAGCACATGGTGAAGCAGGCCAGGTCTAGTCAGGTACAAGGAACCATGTTAGTCATCTTCAAATTTGTAAAGAGGGACTCATTAATTTGTGTCTCAAAGGGTAGAAGGGAAAACTAAAGAAGGGTCTCATTCATTGTTCATGCTTGATGGTGTTTTTGTTGTGTTTGAGAGCAATTTGTTCTGTGTGTGGCTCAGAGGGCTCAGTTGTGGTAAAACTTATGTGAGTTAAAACATGCAATACTGTTGGGATAATGCCCGAAAGAGTAATGTGGAAAATGTTCAATTATTGTTATATTGAATTTATCGTTGTTGTTACTGGGACCCATCTTTCTGTGGTTTTGATCAAGTTGGTGTTGCCTAAATAACAGACAATGAAACTCAAAGATATGGTCAGAATTTTTTCACTACTTGGCCTGACCAAATAGGCATATATTTATTATACCTGACTATTATACATGTCTGACAATTGTATTATTATGCATGTATAGGCATATATTATACGGATGGCCCACTTTCAAAAGTGCTGAAGACTAATATATTCCTAAAAGCTCCCATTTATGGTTTATTTCCTGTTCACAGTCCCATTATTTATTTATTTTTATTGAGCTATAATTGACATATAACATCATGTGAGTTTAAAGTACACAACATATTGATTTGATATATTTATGTATTGCACTGGGCTTACTAACATCTCTGTCACCTCACATAATCATGTCTTTCTTGTGGTGACAACATCGAAGATCTTGTCTCTCAGCAATTTTGAAGTATATGATACAGTGTGGTTGACTAGAATCGCTACACTGTGCATTAGAGCCCCAGAACTTATTTGTCTTCTAGTTATAAGTTTGTACCCTTTAACATCTTCCCAATTGCCCCTGTCCTATTAATGCTGGCACCAAATTAGAAATAGTTTTTTCAAAGTGTAAGAGCCTAATTTTTAAAGTGAACAAACAAGCAAACAAATAAAAAAAAGAACCATTCATTACTGGTTCTAAATTATTTAATCTTTCTGTGCCTCAATTATTAAATTTGTATGTAATGACCCATTACCATGAACCTTGGATTCCTCACCCATAAAATCAGACATCTGTTATTTGATGTTATTGTTAAGACTGGCATGCACCATGTTCCCAGTAAGTGTATGAGACACTATTTGTATTTGTAATTTGCCAGTGAGGAAATTCAGGCCTAATGCGGTTATTAGATCAATTTTGCAAGGCTCTACAAATACAAAATGTGGAGCTGAGCTGAGGGGCTCTTTCTTAATGTAGCACACAAATATACATGGCTGTAATGCAAGATTTTAAAATTGTAGTTCCTAAAGTTTTTTTTTTAATGCACAGAATAGTAAAGAATGCATGCCGAATTATTACTGTGTGTGCCTCAGAATGAAAATAATGTCAGATTGTATTGAAACTGTGGACACTTCTGCTCTGAGGTGGTCATGCTCAGAGGAAGCTCAAGCTAAATCAACTTAAAAGGCTTCATGGAGAGACCTGATACCAGGGCTCTCAGCTGTCCTAGCTCTAGCTGACATCTGACTGCAACCCTAACTAACCCTAGCTAGAACCACCCAAACTCTCCCTATATTCCTGACCCAGAGAAATCATGAGAGATAATAAAATGTTTGTTATTTTAAGCTACCACATTTGGTGCTAATATGTTACCATCCAATATATAATTGGAATGTCATGTTTCCCAGGAAATAATGTAACTTACGACCTCTTTGTAATAACTCACCAAGAGATTTTGTTGTATTATTTGCCTAGAAGAGTGGACCTATTTTTTGTTTTCTCCTGGCCGATTGGAGTTTATTTTCCACTCAGTGCAAGCAAGATTACTGGGTGTCAGGAATCTCACGTGTGGCTTGGATACTAAAGTGGGTTGTTCTCTCAGCTTCGTTTTGGCGTTTTGCTGTTTGTTTTAACAGCACCCAGCTGCTCCTGCTTGCCCCAGGCAGCCTGGCCCAGGGCGAAGGCGGGGTGGGAGCGGAAGGGGAGGAGAGGCTCTGCCCCGCCCAGGTGGCTGGAAGCTCGGCGCGCCCTGGCCACGCAGGAGACGTGGCTGCTTCCTGGTGGCGCTCCCGAGCTGGGTCACAGAGGACCACAGAGGCTGGCCAAGCCCCGAGTGCTCTGGGGACTCCAACACTGTGGCCACCAACGGGAGAGGGGACTTCTGAAATAGCAGCTCGCTCACCTGTGACCAGAGGCCGGGGAACTCAAGCAGAATGGCAAGGAACACCTGGAAGTAAGATAAGCTATTAAATCATGTTTCATTTAAGCCGGGAAAAACTTGCGCGTAGGCTCATTAGAATCTTCTAGGCTGTTACTACAAATGAGGCTGAGGCAATTTGGTCATTTATCATAGGTTCTTTTTTGAGAAGGTATTGTTTTTGTTTTGTTTTGTTTAAGATTTTATTTATATATTTGAGAGAGAGCGAGCGAAGGAGCACAAGCCAGGGGGAGGGGCAGAGGGAGAAGCGGACTCCCCGCTGAGCAGGGAGCCCAACGCTAGGCGGGATCCCAGGATCAAGACCTCAGCCAAAGGCAGCCGCTTAACCGGCTGAGCCACCCAGGCCCCCTAAGAAGGTATGGTTTTAATAGTCCGCAAGGATATGTGGATCGTTGTTTACCATCAGAGGCTTTGTTAAGAATGATTGTGGATATTAAAACTTATTTTCCTTTAATGAACCAAGACAAAAAATTAATATATATGGTTTGAATAAGCGTATTACAGAGCACCGCAGTTTGCTTATGAGCAAGGTGTAAAAATATCTTTGGTCCATTTGCACACATATCTAGCACTCAGGTTGGGTTCTGGAGAGCTAATTTTTAGAGGATTCTGCTCCATTAGAATCCAAATGGAAAACAAATAGTGAAATCTCACCACTAGAATAAGCCTCCAGTGAAATTTTTATGAAAGGTGATCTCGGAGTGTTTTAGAAGGGGAGAAATTTGGAATGTCATCAAATCTACAAACTAGGACCTTTTTTGTGCTTGCTTAATATGCTGCCTATCAAACCAGTAAAGGGATCCATGGGTAAGAGCTATGGTTGTCTTCCCTATAACTTCATTACCACATAACAATGATACCAAGTTTTGATGCATATTAAACCAGAAGCTAACTCTAAAGATTTATCTTAATTTAAAAAATTGATGGTAAATATTGTAGGTAACTTTTATATTTGTGGTATCATTAGGGACTTATGGCAATTTATAGATTAAATATGTCTCCGTTAATTAATCGTTACCGTCTGACCATTGTTAGCCCTCTCAGCCTAGGTTCTTGTGTTTCTTGATACAACCATGTTAAAATTCCTTGCTTTCTGCTAAAATGAGATATGCCAGCATCACCTGTATCTTTCCTGCACCAAATGAGAAATCAACCACTACCTCAAGGAGAAAATCATGGTTCCTTTCGGTGGAAAATGGTAATCTAGGGAACAAAGACATTATATCAGGTTTATGCTGGTAGGACGACATCTTTACTAGGTAATTTTGTTATACAGATCTGGAAAGATTCCTATTATTTTAAAATCATGGGTGAATGCTGGTGTTTCCAATTTTGTTCCAACATGACATTATGCCTTCTTCATTTCTCTGGTTTTATGGCATGCCTTGTTTTCTACCATTTGGAAAATCTTGATTCTTAATAACATAAATGTAATTTCTAATATTTTTATCCAGTGATTGAAACTTAAACAACACCAACTAATATTGCTAATCATAATATTCAATACGATAGAACATTTTGTTATGAAAGTTAATCCTCCTGAGGTTGTGTAGTCAAAGCATTGTATTTTTATTCCTTGCTCTATGTGTGTTGATACGTCAAATTATAGTTTCTTTTATTGTTCACTGTAATTTTAGTTTGTGAGTGTGGAATGCCAAAAGTTACATTTCAAGAGGAAGGTTGTTTTCAGGGATAGTCTTTTTGTGGAGGCAATTTTAAGTTACAAGAACACGTTTGGGGCAGAAGGGAGGGCCAACTCTACTGGTCTACTTTGAGATGATGGGAAAATTCAAACGAGTTTATAGCCAAAGCTCTAAGCAAATGTTTTATTTCAGCGACTTGATAATGGTCATTTAATAATGGCATAAGCATTTTTATGAGTGCATAGAACTATTTTTAAATTAATATTTATAGTTGGGGATTGTTGTACAAGAAAGGTAAACTCATCATTTATTTGACAGCATTAAGACAAAGCAAGAGTTGAGTGAATGTTCCTTTGCAAGGTACTATTTTGTTATTAGACTTGATTGAATACATAAATGAAGCTATACGTTTCAAAATTTGTAGATTTTTATTTCCCACCATTTTCTGCATCGTCACCACCTAGAAGCATGGTAAGCTTAGAACTCTAAAATTAACTAAAGGGCCACAAAATTGTGCAGTCCTCAGCACTAAAATAGAAGTTGAGGAAACTGAAAATCTTTTTAACAGCAGCAACAACAAAAACACAGGCAGCAGCATTATATAAAAATACCTGACTATATTTACATCTCAGGTTCTTTTGTCCATCAAATTTTTGTCTCTCATATTTTTCTTCTTTCCTCTTCTTTCTTGGAACTAAGTGCAGGTGTTTCTTAGTAGTAAATAGAAGTTCTCGTTTTCTCACAAAGACCGTTTGAGGAGGGGGGACAAGGCTTAGATTCCTATCCTTAATATCTCATCTACTGCAAAATATTTAATTAGGCATTTTCTTAAACAGAAGCCATTTTTTTCTTAAAAGATTTTCTGATTCTTTCTATTATGTCATTGACTTTCTCCAACCTTTGGGAGTTGGTTTTTATTATGCTATTTATTAAAAGAGGAAGCAAAATAAAGTTGTATCATTTTCCCAAGTTTTCACAGGTGAGGAAATCATAGAAATGAAACTGTATAAAGTATTTCTAATATTTCACATTATCTTGAATTTTTCCTTGTCTTCATTTATTCTTCATTTGAGTAGTCATTTTAATAAAGAAGAACAAAAGATTAAATATATACTTGACATAATATAAAAGTAATAACTAACATTTATCAAGTACTTAGTGCATGTCAAATACTGTGCAGAGCATTTTGCATCTATTACCTCATTTAATTTTGACAACAACCCTTTAAGATACATATTATTATTATTCTCCTTGACATTTACATTTATCCTCTGTTGGGAAGAGTCAGAGTCTTACAGAGATGAAATAATCTGCCAGAGATTATGCCTAAAACATTGGCAATCGAGGATCGTTCCATCCTCTTTTGTCTGCTTACAAACCTGTGATCAGAACACTATACCAGGGGCACCTGGGTGGCTCAGTTGGTTAAGCATCTGCCTTTGGCTCAGGTCATGATCCCAGGGTCCTAGGATCCAGCCCCAGGATGTCAGGCTCCTTGCTCAGAGGGGAGACTGCTTCTCCCCCTCCCTCTCCTCTACCTGCCACTTTGCCTGTTGTGCTCTCTCTCTCTGTCAGATAAATAAATAAAATCTTAAGAAAAACAAAAACCACGATGCTGTAGTGCCACAGTTTGACCTTGGTTGACTGACAAAAGAATCTGGGTTGGTTTGCAAGCCAGGAATCCTGGAGAGCAGAGACTTTCTTAAATTTATTTTGCATTTTACTTAGTTACTAACATGGTAGGTTTGCAATAAATATTTATTTAATGAATGAAAGAATAAATGAATGTCGAATCAATATTTCAAGCATTTAAATGGTCTCATATATTCAGACCATGGCATTGCATAAAATATTAGGTTTTCTTTTATAATGGGAAAAATAAGGAAGAAATAGACCATTTAAAAAATTTTACCCTGCCTCATTTCGTTTTCATGAACCTTTTTCCCCTCCAGGGCCTGTAAAATAGGAACACTGGCCCATTCTGAAATTCTGAACTAAGGGAAGCACAATCACTCTTTATAAAAGGGAATAGTAAATTCTCAAACATATGAATTAATGCATCCTAGCTAGCCAACATGAATCTCTGTTCACTTATGCAATATCATAATACTACCTAAATGGAGTATATGCATTTTCAGTTTAAACATTTCATATATTTTACCAAATCTGTATAATCAAGTGAGGTAGGCAGGGCCAGTATGATTTTTCTTTACCATATGGACAGAGATGCTAAGGGTCATCACATTATCAGTGATTTACTTACCTATAATTCAGATGTAGTATCTTTTTATTTCTTCCTCTTTTCCTTTTTCTCCTCCTACTTTTCCCTCTCTCTTTCCTCTTTTATTAAAAGTTACTAGAGGGGCACTTGGGTGGCTCAGTGGTTTAAAGGATCTGCCTTCGGCTCGGGTCATGATCCCAGGGTCCTGGGATCGAGCCCCACATCGGGCTCTCTGCTCAGCAGGGAGCCTGCTTCTCCCTCTCTCTCTGCCTGCCTCTCTGCCTACTTGTGATCTCTCTCTGTCAAATAAATAAATAAAATCTTAAAAAAAAGTTACTAGACAGGGAATGGGATATTGCTGTGACTCTAGACATCACTGACAACTGATCAAATTTGGCATATGAAATATACCTTCCTTTCATTTTTATATTGAGCCGTAAACAGTGCAAGGATCAGGCTCCCGTTGCATTCACTGCAGTGTCTTCTGTGTTTTGTATAGCACTTAGCATGAAATAGCTACTCCATGGATCATATTAGTTGAAGGAAAGAATGAATTGTGCCTTCTTGAAAAGTATCCCTAATATAGCATAACAACAAAGCTGTACAAATAATTAATGTGTATCTTTACTGAAATATGGGCTGACCTTTTATTGTAAATTTGGTCACACCTCTTCCGAACGGTATATTTAATACTTCAGTATTACATATAATTTATATTTCAGTATTTATATTTCCATTATATTAAGAACTCCTATAAATGATATGGGAAGGGACTAATGTTATTCTCTTTTTGTGTATGTGAGATGTGCCACTGTCCCAGGATTTGTGGTTGCAAGTTTTAAATAGTTGAGACTAAGGTAGTAAATGAGTGAGGCCTCATGTGTCCTCCTTTGATTGAGCATTGCATCATTCAGAGTTGCTTTAAACTGCCTCATATACTCTTTTCTCGGTACTTTTCTGCCAGTTTTGCAGCAATATAAATTTCCAGATGACAAAATCTGTTAGATGCTATAAAAAACAAACAAAGCAATGGTACTGAGTTTGGGTGAAATGAACATTTTTCTTTAAAACTGAGCACATGGTATGACTTCTCATAATTCACCATGGAAGCATGAGCTCAGCTATACTGAAATGGTTCAAGAAGCTGAGAAATAATATCTCTTGGTTCTAGCTGTCAAAAGTATAACCAACCCAAGCTTACGGTATTTAATACTTCCTGGAAGTTTGTGGAGGCAACTGTAAGTAATAAGGTTTGACCATTGTAACATAAAATTCTACATTTAGCTTTGGAAATACTGAGCTTTTTTTTTTTTTTCTTCCCCTTTCAAAACAAGTAGAGTGGTAATTCTATAATTAATCTCTAAATAGGACAAATTAAATGACCTTCTTTGTGGTGCCTCAGAAGTTTGTATGATCTTACACGTTTCTTGGCTCCCAGCTGCTTCAGAAAATAAGCTCCAGGTAGCACAGATGAGCCTCCTCACTCGAGAGCCATTCAACTCTCAATCCAACCTCTTCCAAAAAGAGGCAGGAGTATTTGCAAGAATATTTATAATCGTCTTTACCCCAGAATGCATCATATCTTAATTATATGTGATCAGATTTCTCTTCAATACAACGTTACCAATAAGGCTTGGAAGGACTATAGTTATACATAAAGTGCTCAAAATGTACATGTTTAGGAAATGAAATGTATTTATGTCACATTAAATATATTAAATAAAGGGATAATAGGTCAAATTGGATCATTTTCTATCTTATTCTGCCTTTTTTTGCTCGAAATACTACTGACTCTTTGTGGAGTGGAAGATTTCATTAATTTTTTTTTTTTTTTTAAAGATTTTACTTATTCATTTGACAGAGAGAGAGAGATCACAAGTAGGCCGAGAGGCAGGCAGAGAGAGAAGGGGAAGCAGGCTCCCTGCTGAGCAGAGATCCAGATGCGGGGCTCGATCCCAGGACCCCGAGATCATGACCTGAGCCAAAGACAGAGGCTTTAACCCACTGAGCCACCCAGGCGCCCCATTCATTGATATTTTTAATTCAACTAAATTTTAACTTCTTCTGTAAAAATTTTAGTGACCTTCTATTAGAATGGAGAGCTTGGATGTGCCCCCGTCTGCCATGACACATTTATTACTGGTAAAAATATAATTCAATTAGTATTTTTCTTCTTTTAACATATAATTAAATTAGTGTTAATTGAAGAAAGACACCTCTACCTGTCAAATTAAGACAAGGTGCTATCTTAAAATTCAGGTTATACTGCTTATAATGAGCATTTTAGATTCCAGTAAGAAATGATTTAAAATAGTGACATTCTGTATTAAGAACCCTCGTATTGCTGGGGTTTAGGGGAGGTTATTACTGGACATTACAATAAAATAATTTGAAAAAGATCATCTCATTTTAATAGAACAATCTTGAGTACATAGAAGAGGATCTGAGAAGCATTGAAAATATTCTTTTAGATATACG